>JAUTXW010005419.1:407500-1117500 GCA_030620095.1 Kuschelorhynchus macadamiae
TATATCCAAAAAATCGTAGTATTTCCTAATTCTAAAACTTTCTATGCTTTGGAAACCGTCAATTCTTTATACGTGTTATATTATACAACAAATATGCAAAATTTAATGTAAAATTCAAAAATATTTAAAAAAAACCTGGTAAGTATTTTATATTTAAAAAACAAAGTTGGTACTTGTTTTGCTTTAAGCAGAGCCGATCTAATCAAACAACTTTTGTTTGGAACATCTTTTTTTAATTTCAAAAATATCTGAGATATTTTCATTTAAAAAATCCAGATATCACCCTGTCCTGGTGCATAGTGTTTGGTGCACGAGTATGGGTCTATAAAAGTAACCATAAAAACGATGCATAACCCACTGGTCATTGGCTCAAACTCTGCATTTTTTTCATGGAAACGAGTTGCTTTTGACAAACCTCCCTTCCTTCTCTAGTTTATCGCGGCCTCATAAACGTGTGGCTTATCATACATAGTTTGCCTAAAATTCCAAACATTACTTCTTTCAAAAACGTTAAAGCATAAAGAGGTAAAGTAATTTTTAAAGATTTTTTTGCACTTTTGTAACAAAAATAATTAAAACTTTTAAGTACTGCTCGTTATTTGGCCGAAATGAGAACCGATTTCCCGCGTATCGTTTATTTGATATTTCTGTTGGTGAAATTTCAAGTGGCGATGCGGAAAGCTAGTAGTTTAATTTAAAATCTTTAATTGCAATGCTTCGTTAAAATTTTAATTAAAACTTCGATTTTTTTTTAATCTCATTAAAATTCAAGTTTGTTTTAACTTGTAATCAATATCACACTGCCAACCCCAAGAAAATCTATAGCAGCAGTACCTAACAAATGACTTCATTTAATATAAGAATCATTCGCTGAATTTAAATGTTTTAATTAAAGGTGTCTTGTATACGCGTATTCAGTTAGTATCCAGAGAGTCAAAAAATACTACATAAAATAAATTTTAAAACTTATCACATTTATAAAGAATATTTTATAGTATTTAATCTGAATATTTTCGAAAATAAATGGCTTTAAACAAAGTTTGGAAATATATGAGTTAACTCGTCATTCGTTAATTTGAATCGAAAATGCGAAATAAATATGTTGCTTCGGTACAAAGTAATTTTCAAAACCCACGCAAGAGACAGAAGCAAGCTAGTGATATTTTCTGTAACCCTGACCCTTCTAAAAAGTCAGAGAATAATGAGAAAATCCCATGCATCCACATTCAAATCTCAAAAAAGTTGTTTCATTTGTAAAAAAGCTTTGAGTAATTTACTCGAATTATACGAGACATCATTCTTGAAAATGACGACATCATAGCGAGCCTAGGTTTCAAGTCGTTGTATTCCAGTATTCCTATAGACGAAACATTGGACAGGATTGCTATGAACGAGAATTTCTATCCACACATAATACAACTCTCGGAGTACTGCGATAAAAATACTTATTTTTCATTTAACGGACAAATGTCTAAACAAATAGATGGAGCACCAATGGGGTCCTCGCTATCACTAGTAGTCGTGAATTTATTTATGATATACTTCGAGAAAGAATTTCTTGAGAAAGCAAGTATGAAGCCCAAATTATGGATTCGTTATGTGGATGACATTTATTATATGGCAACATGGCCATACAGAGCCCGAAAAATTTCTGACTCACGTAAATTCAATGCATCTCAGAATACAGTTTACTCTAAAAGTAATAGAAACAACGAACTTTCATTTTTAGGTGTTCTGGTTACAAAATTACATAACGGACATTTAGACTACAGTGTATAGAAAACCAACACATACCGATAGATATTTAAATACAAGATCGCATCATCACCCAGCACAAATTTAAGCTGTGGCCAATACACCAATATCTAGATCCGTCCGATTAACTGAAACACAAACGAGACAAACGAACTTGATATAATATCTACTGCTCTAAAAAAATGGCTACACATATCGCACGATAGAGAAAGCCATTAATGCACAGAGTTAGCCAACAAAGAACAACAAAAATTATGAACCCCGAAGGCAAAAAGTAGTCTTTTCATTTGTAAAAGGCACACCAGATAGGATTGGAAGAATTCTTAGAAACACAACATACAAATAATACGAAAGCTACAAATAACTATAGGTAAACTACTTGGAAGCCCAAAAGACAAAATCAAATTGGAAAACCATGTAGTATACAGCATTCCGTGCCAAGACTGGAAAAGATGTACGTGGGACAAACTAACAGGCGAATATCAGCAAGAGTAGAAGAGCATAAACTCAGCATAAGAAACAAACAAACAACCTCACCTCTATTTCTACATCATCAGGAAACCGACCACAGAATAAATTTCGATGGGTATAGGGAGATTGCTAATATAGGTCATTATAAGACCAGGATAATTCAAGAAGCCACAGAAATTGAAAAACAAGATGATTTAAATAAAAGGGACGAATCGTTAAAACTACCAAGAGCATGGAAAACAATAATCGACAAATCTAAATCACAAAAAATCAAGCGCAATTAGGGCAACAACAACAAAAACATCCGGAAAACATAAATAACGACCAACGGCCGCTCAGGTATAACCTTCGGCCCCGGGTGGGGGTATAAACGGAAGCGTCGCAGTCACTAACACTTCAGTCTCTATTCGGACGCGAGGAAGAAAGCTTCAAAAATGCCAAATGTTATTTCCAGAACGACAGTAGTGATGAAATTGTACACCCAGAATGAAAACACATTTTATTTTTCCAACCGTGAAGGATTATTATCCATAGATGAGAGCAATTAAACTATAATATTACCCCTCCCTAATTGCCATGAAGCAAACAGATATCAGTTATTTGAGAATGTCACCTGATTTTAATACCTTGAATACCTTTTAATACCGTCGAAATACGTATTCAAACATACCTATATTGTATTCTTTCAGATTTTTAAGGTTGTAATTTATATACTTCGAAATTCTAGCCGTTTAGAGTAAATAATTGTAAGCAGTATTTTTGTGTTAAAAATAATTTAAACAAATTACTTATTATATTAAAACAATTATTTTACTTACAATAAGTCTAAATTGGAACATGCAATCTTTGTACAAAAATAATAATATTCGGAATCTAAGGGCACATATAAAATTATAATAGGAATTTCGTAATTAAAATAGAAAAGCCTGAACTAAAAATTCAATGAAAGTGATATCGTTGTAGAAACTTTGTCAAAGTGTGTGTCAAATTGAAAACAAACTTTATTTACTAATTGGAGATCCAGTTATCCGAGCTGTTCTACCGTGGAGCAAATTTGCAATTTGTAAGTTTCAAATATATTTATTCACCTCGTTATGTGCTATGAATCTGTCTTTTTTCAGTGATAGTGGAAATAATCCAGTTTAGTCGCAGACAGTTACTTAGTAAGTTCTCCAGGGTGTCCTATTTTCGTGTGTTTTACGGGACTTCTCGTTTATGAGTAGAGATACAAAGATCAGGTTTTTCAGAATACTGCCACTTATTTATGAAAATATGTCCTAGCCCTCTTTGTTTCCGAGATAGAGGGCAATTTAAATTATTGCATTTTTGGATATTTTTAAAAAGAACATACTGTATATTATGTGTCTCGTTAACTTTCTAAAAAGACATATGCTTATTTTCATAAATAGAATGGAATTTTTTTACATTTTAACATATACGCGGCCCTGATTTAAAGGGCCTATTATTTTATTTTATTTAAGCAAGACTACTTCATTGAATTCAAGGCCGCGTTAAAACAAATTAGTTCTCTTGGCACATTTTTAATTTTTAAAAATTTTAGCTTTAAAGACAATAACAAAATATAAATTCTGATAATAAAGAAGCAAAAACCAAGCAACTTTTTAACACTGAACGTGTTTTTAATTTAAAAAAACTTTAACTCTAAAAGCAATAATAATATTTAAATCCTAAGAATGGAAATAAAAACCTACAAACGCCTTTTAACACTGAGCAGTGGTGAAAGCTATTTAACTCTTCTAATTTCATAGATATTGTTCGAATTGCTGACCCTTATGCTTTATACATTCTTGGCATAACATTTGTAGTCTTCTTAAAGCATTCTGGGTTGTACTTGTCTGTCTTAACTCTTCAATAGTTTCAGACCCCTTGTGTATATTTTACCTTATAAATAACTCCATGAAAAATAATCTAAAAGGACCATCTTGTTGGAAAAATATATGTAGACCAAGGGAACATTTTCAAAATAGTCATATTTTTTCTTGCAAAATTCGCATGTATCTTTCAGAATTTAAATTCCCTTGATAAATACAATATTCAATTCTTTTTCCCAAAATGAAACAAGACACATTAAATTCGAAGTTTCCTTGGCGCTGTCTGAGAAAATGACGTGTTCATGCCTATTGAGGATACCCGCACTTCTACAATACGCCTCATCCGACCATTGCAAAACTCGACTCTATGCGCAGAGTAAAGATGATGCAGAAGTTTATACTTGTAAAATTTGAACTTTAATTATTTTAAAATCCTCGTCGCTTTGGTATTGGGTACGCCTACGTCTTGCTGTATGCGTCTGCAAGATGTCTCTGGTGTGGCTTCAATTGATGCCAAAATTTCACCTCAGAATCTTCATTTTCTTTCTTACACCTTGTTGTCTCATTTCAGGACATCTGAAACACGATAACTTAAAGACAAAAAAATGGATATGCATCTTGATAACCTACCTATTCAAATAAAGCTCTGCCGCCACATCAGCGTCTTTGTTGGATAATATGAAATATTTCTTCATGTCATATTTTCGAAATGATCAAAATGTTGGTGTCTTGTGATATTTAATACATATAATATGAAATTAATAAAACGGAACTAACATGGAAAATGTAGTAGCCAAAATTTGATGTTGATTAAATTAATTAATTGTCATGGTTACTTAATTTATACCAGAGCCGTATATATCAAAAAGCCAAAAATGCATTTGTCGTCTCTATTTATGAGGATAAATATAAACTATATTATATTTTCAAAAAACTTATAAACGATGAAAATAATACAAAAAATAATATACAGGGTGTTTCATTTAAAAAAGTGCATCTTTGGTCAAAATTTCAAAACCTGGAAAACCTAAAAAATGTAGAGTACGTTACTAGATTTAAAAAACTGCGTATGAAACAGTTAAGTTAAACGATAACTGAGTTACGGGGAGGGGGTCCAAAATTTCAATTTCACCCTGGATCTCAGAAATTAAGAGGGTTAAGACAAATCCTAGGTTTCATAAAAAAGTAGCACAGTATTGTGAAAACCGCATTTTTGCATAAACGAGAAACGCAAACCCCGAAAAACACGAAAATGGCACACTCTGTATATATAAAAATGTTATAGTCTTTCATGAAAAATACCACCGAACATTAACAAGACAAGAACGACACTGGAAGCTCCTCTCCTTAATATGTCTATCTCACTCGAATATCGGATGCTATGCTTTATTGATCCCTCGAAGTCGCTGCCGGGTGAGATGCATAAACCGGTTGTCCGAAATATACCACCGAACATTAATATATACTAATTGTCTTTATATTTGCCGGCGCGAGGTGTGAAACTAGTTTTTTATTTTTAAACATTAAAATAAGCATTTACCAATCTACTTAGTATTGTGTACTTGGTAGATGGCTGGAAAATTACGATAAACTAACTAACTGATAAGAAATTGTGGCGGAAATTCGAGAAATCCAACCGCAGTGCAATTTTGTCAGGCATTAAAAAATGATTTACTCGAAAATATCTTAATGAGGTTGAAGGCGCAAATTGTATCCAATATAATAATAAAGTTTTGCTTAATGTATCTCCTGATATGTTCGAAGAGTATAAAAATATCCATGTACCAATAATGACAAAAAATAGTTCTTTAAAAGTATTTGCATGTGACTATATAAATCTTTCAAGTACCTACGGACGGCAATACTGTAGTGTTTACATTACCGGCTATCTGTTAAAAAATCGGTAAATATTTTTTAGCCGGAACTTCCCTCATTATGAATCTTTTCTTTTATTAGGAAAAGTGAAGAGTGGCCCAATTTAGTTCAGTATAGTAGTCATTACTATCTTGAACATTTTTTATTGGGTGCTATTTTTTTTTCATCATATTGGATTCCTACCAATATTTTAGCTTCTACCTATGCCACACTTGATTTTTGCACATAATTAAAAATAAATTCAGTAAGTAATTTTTACATTGACAAACATCGGCATTTTGTTACATCATGTTGAATTTTGTCAGTTTATCCCTTATATCACATTTAATTTTCCTGCCAAATTTAATGTCAATTGAATAATTAAGTTGATTTTTTAAAAAATATTGGCCGCCATTTTGTTCCACCATGTCGAATTCGTGCGAAAACTTACCAATTTATTTCTATATCACACTTAATGCTTACACAAAATTTGAAATGAATCTAATAAGTGTTTTTTTCAGGACGATTTTTTAAATATTTTATTAGGCCACCATTTTGTTTTGCTATCTTTTATTCATACCAAAATGTTACCAGTTCATTCCTAGCACTAGATTTTTGTGCAAAATTTGAGGAAATAGATTAATTAGTTTTTAGTAATAGTTTTTTTAACGTTTCACTAGTCCGCCATCTTGTTCCGGCATATTGGATTTTTAAAAAATATTACCAGGTCACCCCCATATGACTCTTATTGTTTGCCTTAAATGAAAGTCAATCTGATGAGTAGCTTTTTAAGCTATGTCACGAACTGACAGATCGACACAGGCAAACTGACAGACGGACCGACGGCAGTGATGAAACCGATTTTTTAGAATCTAGGGACGCTAAAACCTGAAAATATGAAAAACTGAGGTGATTTTTTTCACGAATACCAATATTTTATTTGGCCGCCGTTTTGTACCGCCATCTTGAATTAGTACCACAGGTTTATCTCTATACCGCAATAAGTTTTTTAGGCTGAATTTTTAAATACTTTATTAAGCCACCATTTTCTTTCGCCATCTTGGATTAAAATTTTCAACAATTGATTTCTTTTTTTACTTAATTTTTACAAACAGTACTTTTTATAATTATATTAAGATCTCTCAATTAAACAACTTGACGTTCCTACATATAAAGCAAAATAGGTCACAATAATAATTATGGCTAGGTATTTTAAAACTCGTTTTTAAATCACCCCGGTAAGTGAACGTTTACTCTTTTTGATCGCTAGCGGTTTGCATCAATCTCATAAAAGCACAGGCACCTGCACAGCTGTATGAATTTCTCGGATTCGTCGGCGCGCTATTGTAGGCACAACATAAAAGTTCCGACCGACTGTGCTCCTTCATGTCTTAATGGTCGGCGATAATACGAGAAAATCATTACGATGAACTTCCTGGTATTTTGAGAAAAACTGATTTGTAGAGGAATTTAACTGTAACTTCTTTTGTCGCGAATTCTATTTTTCCAGAAAAGGGAAAAAATATCGCACGTCTAGTTTCGAAAAATATAAATTTAAAAAAATAGTCTATACAAAACTTACTGTAATAGAACGTGGAAATGTGATCTTTTCTTCTCAGTGAGTATCTGGAGATCTTGAGACCTGTCAATATAGACAATTTTTGACAAGTACATTTCTCTAAGTTCCGGCGCATTGATAAATATGCCTTTCGCCTTAAATGTGCATAAGAATATCATTATTAAAAAAAAAATGCATAATATCGTAAAAGCTGCAAAAAAGCAATAAAAATTGAAAAAAACGTATCCCATAACCATTTATATTGTTTACACAGCGGAGCACTCCTTACCATCGGTCTGTATTTTATAAATAGTAAACTTTTTTTTAATATAATAGAGAATATAGTTACAGGGTAAGTTATTTAACTTGAGACAGTGATTTATCTTAAAAACGGTGCCTTTTTGGAAAAAAATTTTTCAAATAAAAGTTGTTTGGTGTCGAGCGGAAAACAAAATGGCAGTACCTGTTTTTACCTTAACCTTGGTTCATTTGAGCTCAACTTTGTTTTTTTTGTTGGCACACCCTGTATATTATTTAATTTTTGGATTCTACGTAAAATTCTAAACATAGTTTATGTATAATAATTTATAACTAAATTCAATTGTTTCCAAAATATTGATATTTCATATTTGATAGGTATTTTGGGCACTTTAACTAGCTGGAAAGTGTAAATGGCTTGAATCGGGGTAAAACGGATTGCACTTTTCAATCTTATTCTTGAATTATCTATCGTATGAGCCAATTTTCGTTTTAACAGGAAGTTAAATGTTTCGGTATAGTTTGAATTATTATTATTTCCATTTAACCTAGAGCGTTAAAAGTAACAAGATTGCCTTCGAAACAAAATCTGATATTTAGAATTGTTAAATGTTATGAAATTTTATTTACTGATTAATTTATCTTAATAACATTTTAACTCGCCATATCTCCTTTAGTTTTATAAACTAAAAAGAATAGCCATATAAACCAAAAAACAAATTGTAAGGTGGCAATTTTTTTTGTTATAATTAAAAAAAATCGGTACATTTCTTTACCTGGAACTTCCCTCGTTATGATTTTTTTTCCATTTGTTAGGAATAGTGAAGTGTGACCCAATTTTGTTCAGTATTTAGTCACAATATATATTTGTTACATATACTGTCTTTTTATTTTTATTCCTACCAATATTTTACTCTTTTTGATCGCTAGCGGTTTGCATCAATCTCATAAAAGCACAGGCACCTGCACAGCTGTATGAATTTCTCGGATTCGTCGGCGCGCTATTGTAGGCACAACTTCCGACCGACTGTGCTCCTTCATGTCTTAATGGTCGGCGATAATACGAGAAAATCATTACGATGAACTTCCTGGTATTTTGAGAAAAACTGATCGGTACATTTCTTTACCTGGAACTTCCCTCGTTATGATTTTTTTTCCATTTGTTAGGAATAGTGAAGTGTGACCCAATTTTGTTCAGTATTTAGTCACAGTATATATTTGTTACATATACTGTCTTTATTTTTATTCCTACCAATATTTTATCATTTTCTTTCTACCTATGCCACACTTGACTTCTGGGCGTAATAAAATAAATTCAATAAGTAATTTTTACATTGACACATACCGCCATTTTGCTACGTCATGTTGAATTCGTACCAGTTTATCCCATTTTTACATCTAATTTTTCTGCAAAATCAATTGAACAAGATTTTTTTACGTTAATTTTTAAATATTTTATTGGGCCGCAATTAGGTTTCGCAATCTTAAATTGAAACCCATATTATCAGTTTTTACCTACTCTGTTGGTCCGCAGATACTTCCCAGATATTAAGTTTCTAACGGGTTTTCATTAACGATCCTCTTGTTGTTATGTTAAAGTGATGTGAGGTTAGTTTCCTACTGGAACCTAACTCTTTTAAAATGTCGAAGTTTCGCAACATTATTGTTGCAGCCTTAGGACACATAGATTTTATATCCTACATGAAACTCATATTATCAGTCTTTACCTACTCCGTTAGTCTACAAATATTTCCTAACCCCAAATAATACACCACTCTAACAACAAGAAAATTATTAACGAAACCATTTAGAAACTTAATATCTAGGAAATATCTGCGAACCAACGGAGTAGACTGATAATGCAGGATATAAAATCTATATATATATATGTCCTGAGAATGCAACAATACAGTTGCGAAACGTCGAGAATTTAAAAAAATATTTTAGTTGTTTTAGAAACTTAATACCTCGAAAATATCTGTGGACCAGGTAATAGGTAAAGACTGATAATATGGGTTTTATGTAGGACTTAGAATTTATGTGTCCTGAGGATGCAACAATAAATTTGCGAAATGTCAACAATTTAAAAAAGTCTTTTGTTTCTTCACTGGACCCTAACCCCAAATAATACACCACTCTAACATAATAACAAGAGGATCATTAACGAAAACCATAGAAACATAATATCTGGGAAATATCTGCCGACGAACGGAGTAGGTAAAGACTAATAATATGGGGTTCATGCAGGATATAGAAACTATATATATGTCCTGAGGATGCAACAATAAAGTTGCGAAACGTCGTCTATTTAAAAAAAAACTTTTTTTTACTGGACCCTAACCTCAAATCATACACCACTATAACATAACAACAAGAGGTTTGCTTGTAATGGAAATTGGGTTATTCAAACAGTTGTTTATTTGGGTTACCTACATACCGAGGTTACATGCTAGCAGAGTACCAATTCCAAGGCAACTCGTATTATTGCAATACACGCGATATTAGTATAACAATAATTATTATATGTATATATTACTAATTATATATCTATAAATTAGGCTAGATCATTGTAGAAAAGAATATATAGTTTTAATCAATAAACCAACACTGCACGAGATGGTTTTGGTTGTTTACTTTATCACGTAGGCGAACCCTTATAGTTGGAACATTACATGTTACCGAAAACCATTTAGAAACTTAATATCCAGGAAATATTTGCGAACCAACGGAGTAGGTAAAGCCTGATAATATGGGTTACATGCAAGATAGAGTATACGTGTCCTGAGGGTGCACAAATTAAGAGCCGAAACGTCGACAGTTTAAAAAGACCTGTTGTTTTTACTGGATCTTAACCCGAAATCATACACCACTCTAGCCAATTTTTTTCAACATTTTTCAGACATATTGGATTTTTACAACATATTACCAGGTCATCCCCATATGATACTTAATTTTTGGACAAAATTTGAAGTCAATCGGGTAAGTAGTATTTACTGAGTATAACTGACAGACAGACGGACAGACGGCCGACGGAATTGATAAAACATGTTTTTTCGCATCTAGGGATGCTAAAACGTGAAGATATGTAGAACTTGACGGTGATTTTTTCACGATTACAAACATTTTATTTGGCCGCAATTTTGTTCCGCCATCTTGAATTGGTAACAGTTTTACTAGTTGAGCCTTATACCAAAATTAGTAATGGCACAAAATTTGAAATTATTCAAAGATCATCCTCATATCCCCCCCATCGGGTTAGTTTTTAAGCTATGCCGCGAACTGACAGACAGACCGACAGACGCGCCGACAAAACTGATGAAACATATTTTTTGGCCTCTAGAAACGCTAAAACGTAAAGATATGTAAAACCTGAGAGGGTGATTTTTTCACGATTACAAAAATGTTTTACCATCTTGAATTAGTACCACTATTTTACTAATTGATACCTATACCACAATTACTTATGGCACACAATTTGAAATCAAACCATTAAGCAGTTTTTCAGGCTGAATTTTGGATTTGTACCAGAATTTTACCAGTTAATTCCAATATACTACTTGATGTTTCTGCAAAATTTGAGATAAATTAGATGAGTAGTTTTGTAATAATAATTTTTTCATAAACATTTCACTTAGCCGCCATTTTGTTTCGCCATATTGTATTTTTACTAAAATCCAGGCCATCTACATAGGACCCTTAATTTTTGACCAAAATTTGAGGTCAATCGGGTAAGAAGTCTTTAAGCTATGCCGCGAACTGACAGACCGACAAACAGACAGAAAGAACGACAGACGGACCGACGGAGTTGATAAAACATATTTTCTGGCATCTAGCGACGCTAAAACGTAAGGATGTGTAATAGTGAGAAGGTGACTTTTTCACGATTACAAACATTTTATATTGCCGCTATTTTGTTCGGTCATCTTGAATTAGTACCACTATTTTACTAGTTGATCGCTATACCACAATTAGTTATGGCATACAATTTGAAATCAAACTAATAAGCAGTTTTTTTAAATATTTTATTAAGCCGCCATTTTGTTCCGCCATCTTGGATTCGTACCAAAATGATTCCAACATAATACTTGATGTTTTTGCAAAATTTTAAATAAATGGGATGAGTAGTTTTTTAATAATATTTTTTTCGACATTTTACTAAGCCGCCATTTTCTTTCGCCATATTGGATTTTTAGCAAAATGTTACGAGGTCATCATCATATGACCCTTAATTTTTGACGAAAATTTCAAGTCAATCGGGTAAGTAGTTTTTTAGCTACGCTGCGAACAGACAGACTGACAGACCGACAGACAGACGGAATTGAAAAAACATGTTTTTCGTCATCTAGAGACTCTGAAACGCGAAGATCTGAAAAAGTCTCGGAGGGTTATTTTGTCACGGTTACAATACATCCCTTTTACGAGGGAAGTAAAAACGTTATCAATTTTACAGGATATCAGCTTAAGTTGTATTTTTCACGCTCATTCTGCAAACTTTCTCATACGTGCCTTAAAAATATACTTTTAACACTTATATCTCAATTAACTAGTCCTTAAAACGTCAGTAATTACATTTTTTTGAAATCTGATAAATCTAAAAGTCAGACTTGGTTTTCGTGGCAATTTTGTTAAATATAATGCTATAGGTCCTAGATATATGAAAACTCGAACTGTACCGGGCCTGAATCCTAATTATCCAAATTTTGTAAAAAAGATAAAATTCGAATTTGGTGCTGAAATTCGGTATGCTAGGTGGGAGTTAGATTATCAACAATTTTTTCTTATGACTTCTTTTAGATCCCTTTTGCTAAGCAAAATATGGAAAATTAGGTCTACTTGCAAGGTCACAGTTGGCGAGGTTTGTGATGCTAGGTTGGAATATGTTATCTTAAAAGATGTTTCTTGTGAATGGGTTAGTTAGATAGGCCGGGGTCTAGAACCCCACTGTTAGACGGTCCCACGCAGTGATTTCCATAAAGAGACTAATTAACTAATATTTTTTTTTAAAATTCCACCTTTTTACTATCCTATCCTCGTAAAAGAGAAATATTGTTATCCTGAAAAAATCACTCTCCGAGATTTTTTCAGGTCTTCACGTTTCAGGGTCTAGAGGTCGAAAATTATGTTTTCTCAATTCCGTCGGTCTGCTTTTTCGCGGCATAGCTCAAAAATTACTTACGCGATTGATTTCAAATTTTGGACAAAAATTAAGGGTCATATGGGGATGACCTAGCATTTTGTTAAAAATCCAATTGGCGAAACAAAATGGCAGCCCAGAGAAATGTTAAAAAAATTATTACTAAAAAACTACTTAACCAATTAAACTCAAATTTTGCACGAGTACCTATAATGGATCAACTGGTAATTGGTACGAATCCAAGATGGCGGGACAAAATGGCGGCTTAATAAAATATTTAAAAATTCAGCCTGAAAAACTACTGAAAATTGGTTGATTTCAAATGGTGTCCCAAAACCAATTTTTATATAGAGATGAACTAGTAAAATTGAGCTAATTCGAAATGGCGGAATAAAATGGCGTCCAAATAAAATGTTTGTATTCGTGAAAAAAAATCATCATGTAACATTTCGGTATGAATCCAAAACAGGAAAGCAAAATAACGGCCTCATAAAGTATTAAAAAATCAGTGTGCAATTTTGTGCAAGCATTAAGTATCGTATAGAGATAAACTGGAAAAGTTGTGGTACGAATTCAAGATAGCGAAACAAAATGGTAGTCAAATAAAATTCTTAAAAATCAACGTAAAAAAATATTATTCAGACTTTAAATTTTGCGGAAAGATTAAATGTGATATAAGGATAAACTGGTACGAATTCAACATGACGTAACAAAGTGGTGGTGTGTGTCAATACTATCAGAATTTATTTTAAATTATGCGAAAAAATCAAGTGTAGCATAGGTAGACACTGGGCAAATGTTGGTAGGAATCGGATATTATGGAACAAAATAGCGTCCAATAAAAATGTTTGAAAAGACAGTATATATGTGTTACTAAATTCCTATATATTAAACTAAAATGGGAAGTTTCGGGTAAAAGAAATTTACCGATTCCACCTAGGTTCGAAGGCCAATGAGAGTAGTCAAAGTTGAGTATGTCAAAACAATCAGATTTTAAATCCCTACATAGCACCAGCATTTTAAACTGACCTGGTAGGTAATTCCGGAGATACAGGAAGGTACTTATGAAAAGTGGATGCTTATAAATTTATAAGCAATTTCCTAACTTATAAATTTCTTTGTTCTTAATTCAGAAGGGTCCTGAAAAAGGGAATAAGCATTCTTGAAACCTATATCATACAATATAAGGTTTCGTATACTGGGTCTCCTTTTTTAGTTGACTGCATCCTTACAAAATACAGAACCAAGAAGATATTTTTTTTTACTTTTTTCTTCTTTTTTTTCTGGTTTAAGGTGGTTTTTTCTAATTAGTCAGTCACGACTAATTATCTACTTTTCATACTATTCAAACATATTTTATTGTTTGGATTTTTAAGGTTGTAATTAAATTATAAATTTCCTCCATGTACGTATGACTTCTAGCGATTTAGAGTGAATAATTGTAAGAACTATTTTGCTTAGATCCAAATTGGTACATGCAATCTTTTTACAGAACTAACAATATTCGGAGGCTGAAAGCACATGTAAATTTATAATAGGAGTTTTCTAATTAAAATGAACAGCTTGCAGTAAAAATTCAATGAAAATAATATCGTTATAGAAACTTTGTCGAACTTTGTGTCAAATTGAAAAACAAATTTTATTTACAATCTAATTGGAGATCCAGTTATCCGAGCTATTCTACCGTGTAGCAAATTTGCAATTTGTAAGTTTCAAATATATTTATTCACTTCGTTAGGTGGTTTGGTTCCCTCTGTTCCTGTTTCTGACCTTTATTGTTTGAGCAGGATATTTTACACTCGAGTTAGATAATCGGTATATTGGCATCACTCGGAACTTCCTCTGATATGATTCTGTCCTTTTTTCACTGATAGTGGAAATGATCTAGTTTAGTCGCACAGTTATTTAGTAAAATAGACATATAAAGATGTAATTAAGAAATCATGGTTCATGGGATGAGACCGTGTTCCTATCCGTTTGAACGATGTATTAAAAACAAACAAGTTCTTCAATCTGCTGTAGCTGAACATCAGCATAACACTGGCCATATTATATTTCTACGGTTCCAGGTTTTTATAAACGAAAAATTAGAGAACAAATATTGAAACATACAAAAAAAATTAAAAAAAAAAAGATTTTCAAAAAAAAATTCAGTACATTTCATACGTGGAAACCGATCTTGACACAGGCTCACGGTTCGGCGTGCACAAGTCGGGTATAAAATCCCGCCTGAATCTCTTCGAGCTCATTCAGTGTTCAGATCTCTTGGAAATTATTAGAAATTCATCTAAAATTAGCTTCTAGACTAGAAAGAACCACATTTACAACTTTGTACAACATCACCAACGCACAGACAGAAAAATCCATCAAAAAGTTACACTTAAGCAACAAAAGAAGTTTGAAGCGCTCCTGAACAGAAAAAATCCAGTAAAACTTCCACAGAATACATTTATCAACTTGTCTTCGAAGCCTTTATCCGAAGCAGAACATTCCGTCCTTTGCAAAGGCCAAAATTTCGCAATAGCACCGAGTAGCATTCCCGTAGAAGAAATAATATCCTCTGTTGAAGCAGCAATCAGAAGGTTACCAGTGGAACAAGCCGGTGAAATCAGTTATGAGACAGCGAAGATCATTAAACATTCAAAACCACCGAAGTGGAACCTCTTTGCAGTCGAAAAAACAGCAATGAAGACCCTAAATGAAGACGCAAACGTTCTGGTACTTCTAGCAGATAAGGGTAACGCCACGGTCGTCATGGACAGAACGGAATACGTGGAAAAGGTTACTCAACTTTTCGACAACAACACCTATAAGGTTATGCTGGCAGACCCCACAAATAGAATAGAAAGACGCATTACCAATCTAATCAACGCATCCGGTTTACCACCAGCGTAGAAAAAATCTTTAAAACCAAGCAGCTCCAAGATTCCCAGGTTCTACGGTCTTCTGAAGATATACAAGGACAATGTACCACTTCGACCGACCGTCAGTACAATAGACTCGTCCACATACAAACTACGTAAATATCTTTCAAATTTTCTTAATCCATTTACTAGAAAAACAGATTCTTTTATTGAAAATTCTGCACATTTCGTGGAAAAACTTAAGACAATCCAGTTGGATCCCGAAGATATTTTGGTCAGTTTCGATGTAGAATAACTATACACAAATGTTCCTGTCAACGAGTCAGTTTCCATTATATCAGTCAAACTGAATAATAATAATAATCTTGATAAGAACTTAATAGATCTAGTGGAAGCTTGTCTAACATCTACTTATTTCATTTTTCAAGGAACTTTTTATGAACAAACTTCAGGGGCAGCTATGGGATCTCTTCTATCACCTTTGGTAGCGAATATCTTTATGGAAGCTTTTGAAGATATTGCTCTAACATCCTCTCCACTAAAACGAAAGCACTGGTTCAGATATGTAGATGATACTTTTGTTGTTTGGCCTCATGGACAGAATAATCTCCTCATATTTCTGGACCACCTTAATCAACATCCTAGTATTGAGTTCACGATGGAAATTGAATCTAATGGAACGATTCCCTTTCTAGATGTATGTGTTCAAAGGAAGGAAAATGGTGCGAATGCAGGACATTCTGTGTATAGAAAACCTACGCATACAAATAGATACTTAAATGCAAATTCCCATCACCATCCTGCACAAAAGAAATCGGTTATTAACTCACTAGTATTCAGACCTATTTCGATTTTTGATCAAAATTCTTAAACATCGGAAACATCGAAACTGATCGAAGTTCTCAGAGGGAATGGCTATTGTACTGAAGATATGCGTTGAATTAAAATATATAGTAATCCAACTCTGCCAAAGGAGAATGATAAAGGGCCACCATTCGGTACTATTGTTCTTCACTACATACATAGGACTATTACTTCGGCGGTCCAACATACGCACAGTCTTCAATACACATAAGAAGATTGGCTTTCGATCCCCGAAAGATATGGTACCTTTCCAAACGAAAGGAGCATATAAAATGTCTTGTTCCTGTGGAGAAGTGTATGTGGGAGAAACAGGACGCTCAATATTAACTAGACTTAAGGAACATCAACGATGTATTAAAAAGAAACAAGTTGTTTAATTTGCTGTAGCTGAACATCAACATAACACTGGCCATACTAACAATGTAAAGGAGACCAAGGTTTTAGCATCGGTTCCAGGTTTTTATAAACGAAAAATTAGAGAATCTATTGAAATACTTAAACATACAAAAAATTTCAATGGGTAGGCGTGCACAAGTCGGATATAAAAGCCCGCCTGAATATCTTCGAGCTCATTCAGTGTTCAGATCTCGTGGAGTGAAGATCCCTGAAGATGCCTCGTGCAATCAAAGGCGAATTTAACTGAAACTACTTTTGTCACGAATTCTTTTTTTTTATTCGGGAAAGTGGAAAAAAATTATCCCACGTCTAGTTTCGAAAAATATAAATAAAAAAAAAATATATTCTATAGAAAAATTACTGTAATAAAACATGGAAACGTGATCTTTTCTGCTCCGTCAGTATCTGAAGATCTTCAGACTTGTTGATGCAGACTATTTTCGAAAAGTTAATTTCTCTGAAATCCAGCAGATTGCCAAAAATGCTATTCACCTTAAAAATTCATTAAAAATTATTATTTTGCATATCATCAAGAAAGCAAAAAAAAATAAAAGCAATAAAAAGTGAAAGAACGTCTTAAATAGACACTTATATTACAAGGTGGTGCACACCATACCCATCGGTCTCTAGTTTCTAAATAGTAAACTCTTTTTTAATGCAAAGATTATTTTTGAAAACTTTGTAATAGTGAAGAAATCACCCTCCGAGAATTTGTCAAATCTTCACGTTTCAGGGTCTCTAGATGCCGAAAAATATGTTTTCTCAATTCCGTCGGTCTGTCTGTCGGTCTGCCTGTTCGCGGTTTAGTTAAAAAATACTTACCCGATTGACTTGAAAAAACTACTCAGAATAATTTCAAATTGTTGTGTAGAGATAAACTCGAAAATTTGTCGTACGAATTCAAGATGGCGAAACAAAATTGCAGTCAAATAAAATTCTTAAAAAATCAACGTAAAAATATTATTCAGACTTTAAATTTTGCAGAAAGATTAAATGTGATATAAGGATAAACTGGTACGAATTTAACATGACGTAACAAAATGGCAGTGTGGCATAGGTAGAAACTGGGCAAATGTTGGTAGGAATCGAATATGATGGAACAAAATAGCGTCCAATAAAAATATTTGAAAAGACAGTATATGTGTTACTAAATGACTATGTATTGAACTAAAATGAGAAGTTTCGAGTAAAGGAAATTTACCGATCCCTCCTAGGTTCGAATGCCAATGAGCGTTGTCAAAGTTGAGTATGCCAAAAGAATCAGATTTTAAATCCCTACATAGCGCCAGCATTTAAACTAACCTGGTAAGTAATTCCGGAGATACAGGGGTGTACTTAATAAATTTATAAGCCATTTCCTAACTTATAAATTTCTTTGTTCTTAGTTCAGAAGGGTCTTGAAGGGAATAAGCATTCTTGAAAGCTATATCATACAATAAAGAGTTTCGTACACTAGATCTCCTTTTTATTTGATTGCATCTTTACAAAATACAGAACCAAGAAGACGACATTTTTTTTACTTTTTTCTTCTTTTTTTTCTGGTTTAAGGTGCTTTTTTCTAACTAGTCAGTCACGACTAACTTTCTACTTTTCATACTATTCAAACATATATTTTATTGTTTGGATTTTTAAGGCTGCAATTAGTTATAAATGTCCTCCTTGTACGTATGATTTCTAACCGTTTGGAGTGAATAATTGTAAGAAATATTTTTGTGTTGAAAATTGTCAAAACTAGGTTATTGTATTAAAACTATTTTATTTAAATCCAAATGGGTACATGTAATATTTTTACAAAACTAACAATATTCGAAGTGTGAAAACATATACAAATTTATAATAGGAATTTTCTAATTAAAATGGACACTAAAAATTCAATGAAAATAATATCGTTATAGAAACTTTGACGAAGTTTGTTTCAAATTGAAAAACAAACTTTATTTACATTCTAGTTGGAGATCCAGTTATCCAAGCTATTCTACTGTGTAGCAAATTTGCAATTTGTAAGTTTCAAATATATTTATTCACCTCGTTAGGTGGTTTGGTTCCCTCTGTTCCTGTTTCTGACCCTTATTGTTTGAACAGGACATTTTACACTCGAGTTAGATAATAATAGAAAAATCGGTATAACGGCATTACTCGGAACTTCCCCTGATATGATTGTGTCCTTTTTTCACTGATAGTGAAAGTGATCCAGTTTATTCGCACATAGTTATTTAGTAAAATAGACATATAAAGATGTCATTGTCTTTCATGAGTAATGCAAAGGAATCATTACGAGGAGCTTCCTGGTATTTGGGTAAAACGAATATGTAGAGGAATTTAACTGAAACTGCTTTTGTCACGAATTCTTTTTTTATCCGGGAAAGTGGAAAAAATTATCCTACGTCTAGGTTCGAAAAATATAAATTAAAAAATATATTCTATATAAAAACTACTATAATAAAACATAGAAAGGAGATCTTTTCTTCTCCGTCAGTATCTGGAGATCTTCAGACCTTTCGTGTAGACAAGTTTCGGCAGGTAAGTTTGTCTGAGATCCGGCGGAGTGCCAAATAGACCATTTAAATGCATTAAAATGGTTTAAAAATTATTTTGCATATCAACAAGAAAGGTACAAAAATTTACAAGCAATAAAAAGTGAAATAGCCACTTATATTACAGGGTGGGCACCCCATATCCATCGATCTCTAATTTCTAAATAGTAAACTCTTTTTTAATGCAATAAAAGATATATGGATATTTAAATCATCTTTGAACATTTAAGCATTACGGTTACTCTATACCTAAGTCATATGGTTTACTAAATACGTAATTATTTTTAAAAACTTTAACTTTTTACTTCCCTCGTAAAAATGAAGTATTGTAATCGTGAAAAAATCGCCCTCCGAAATTTTTTCAAATATTTACGTTTTTTCTCAGTACCGTCTGTCTGTCGGTCTGCCTGTTCGCGGTTTAGCTAAAAAATACTTACCCGATTGACTTACATTTTTTTACTTACTTTACTAAAATCTAAGATCTAACAGCTGATGAAGCCACAGTGTTGCCGCAACAATTGTCAGGTGTTGTATTCTTTGTGAAATTAAGTGGAAATTTTAGATAAAATGGATTTTCATCAAGTAAAGGCTGGTTCTGTGCAATAAAATATTTTATCTACTACTTTACTTACTACTAATATTTAAATTAAAGCAGAATTAAAGGAAATACGTTTACTTTTGTTTAAAATACAACATTGCAAACTATTTATTGTAAATATTAATTACAAGACTAATGCAGTTATTTAAAATAATACCAGATGTGTTTGAAGAACTTGACTTAATTTGCGATGAACTTGCATTAAATATGTTCAGTTTTTGGATACCAGTTGCTTAATTTTTCTTATTTCCGAGTATACTCAAAGTAGTATTCTTTTTGTTTTCTTCCTAAGCCTGCAACAGTGGCCGGTATATTATTCTGGATTGGATAATTTTAAAAGCAAAGCAATAGTCTTAGGCATACCTCCAAAAGTTATTATTCCCACTGACTGGTTTGTACATCTACCGTTCTTACATCACCCGAAGAAACGACGATGATCAACCTGTTTAGGGCGTAACTTGATGTAATTTCGTACAATTTTCGCCATATCTAAATCTTCAGTGTCTCCTGATGTTACAAAAAACCGTCGAGCTATGTTTGTCTTCGTGAATGGTATTACAAATCGAAAACACGTACATTCATCTTTCACATTTTCCAAGAGTAAGTTTGTCAGCTATTTTCTTCTGCATGCTGCTGCTAGTCGAACAATAAGTGCTACTTTCGCCTTAAAAATCTTGTTATCATCAGCTTCCTTCAGAAAAACACCAATATGGTTTTTCGTTAAAATCTTCGGTTTTGTAGGTCTATATCCATCCGAATTTCTTTTTAAAAACGCAATTCATTTAATTGCAAGTATTTATTAATATCCACATTTTTTCTAATAGACATCACAGGCCGCATCATTGAATAGTATTCCCTAAGAGAGGATGGTTTTTGAATTTTGGATAAATCATTAAAATAGGCTATCAATGCCTTCTCAATGGAAGTTTTTTAAGTTCTTTTCTTCATACCACTTCTGATACCGGGAGTAGGCCCCATATTTTTCCATATGATTTTTCAGGTAGAAGACTGGAAAAACTTAGTTACTTGGTTGGTATAGTATAGTAAGGACAGGTAATTGGTAATTTGTCTTTAAATATTTAAGAAGTAATATTTTCACGAAATTATAAATTATATTATAACTCGGATAAGATTTTAAACGATCGTAGATAAAATTTTGTACGATACCCGTGTATGTTAATACATCGTTACTAACATACTGGTAACTTGTTCATAACGCTTTATCACACTTGTATCCTAAAATATCTATTATTTAACCGTCATTTTGTTTCGCCTTCTTGGATTCATACCAGAGTTCATTTCAACGTAGTACTTGATTTTTGTGAAAAATTTGTACATTAGATAAGTCGTCTTTCAGTAATATTTTTTTAACATTTTAGCCCTTCATATGGGATTTTTATCAAAATGTTCCAAGGTTATCCCCATATGGTCCTTAATTTTTGACCAACAATTGAAGTCAATCGGGTAAGTTGTTTTTAGTTCATATAAACAGACCGATAGACAGGCCGACAGATAGATGAACCGACAGTCAGACAGACCGGCAGATAGGTCGACAGACAGATGGACCGACAGTCGGACAGACTGACAGAGAGACCGACAGACAGACCGACAGACAGACAGACCGCCAGACATTCCGACAGATAATCCAACATACAAACTGACAGATTTTTGGCATCTAGGGAACCTAAAACGTTAAAATCTGTAAAAACCTGTGTGATTTTTTTTACGTTTGCGATGCGTACTCATTACGAGTAAAGTAAAAATGAAACAAGTAACTTCAAAATCATTGGCATTACTCTATAATTTGCAGTGATCAGATGGCAGATATGTCGTTTGTATAGAAAGGATTTTTAAATTTTAATTGTTTAAAAGAAACGGAGTTCTGGAATTTTTGCATAGTGACTATAAAAAGCTTTATATCTATTATAATTTGTTTTATAAATATATGCATATTTAAATTATCTGGGAAGAGTTAAGCAAACTTTTTTAAGGTTACCCTATACCTAAGTTTTATGGTTTCCTAAATAAGTAATTCTTGTTGAAAACTTTCAGTTTTTACTTTTTACTTTTAGACAAAGGAAGTATTGTAATCGATAAAAAAATCGCCTTCTGAGATTCAAAAACCTAACCTAAAACGTGAAGATCTATAAAAACCTTGAGTGTGCAGTCTTCCGGTTCGTCTCGTCGAATGCAGTCCTCTGTGTTATTAACATAAGTGGTTCCACGTGATGGGTTTTGCTGCTTTGTTTCGGGGGGAAATAGAAGACTCAACCGCTCAGTGTGGAAACTAACGACCCCGCTAGAAAGGAAGCAGACGCTGTGAACGTGTGAGGCCTAGTTGTTCCTGCATTCTATCCCGTTCGTCTGCCGCAGTTCTACAAAGAATATTAGCGTAATGGCCGCTATGTGGCGGGAGTGGGAGGGATAAGGGGATAGCTTGAAGAAAGGGTCATCTCGTGATATCAGTAGTACTCTCAAGGGGCACCTAGTGGAAGCCAAGATGTATTTCAGCAATTAAAAGAGGAAAAATCAAGAAGTATTTTAAAGATTCAGGGTATCCAGGAGTTTAGAGCTCGCCATCCGGACGTCCTACCGATAACGTCTCCAAATTGGAATCAGGTGTAGGGTCGACTTGGAGGGTCGCCGATTTAACGACTCTGAGCCCCGGACGGAGAGCAATCTGGCGACTGCCTTGTAGCAAAGCCAATAAGTCTTGTTATGTAAAAGAATTTTTAATTCATTTAAAGAAACGAACAATAAGCGACTTCTGAAATCTTTGCATATTGACAAAAAGCATTTTTTTCTATGACAATTTGTTTTATCCGGCATGACATTATATGTTTGTTGTTCAAAAACCAAAAAGAAAGATCCTCAAAAAGCCGTAATGTAAGATTTTTTTTCTGTCGCGTAATAAATGAAATAGTCACTACTTAACGCATTTTTCACTTTCACTCTTGCAAATATTTTTCTCCTTTCTAACAAGAATAAATCCAAGTTATTTTATTAACCCTGCAAAAAGTGTGAACCGACTTTTTCTACAGAAATTCCCCAAACAAAGCAATAAATCACCAACTTCGGCTTATACTGGGGTAACATTTCGAATGTCACAAATAAAAATGGAGCGCCATTTTCATAATACAAGGTACATCAGTCTTCACGTGGGATGCTTGCACTGCTTTAGAAGGATTTGTCATCATTAGTTAGTTAAAGTAGGATATTTGGGAGTAAATAGACGAAAACGTTCGATTTCCAGTTTTATAGATAAAATACATTGCTCACACTTTTAAGAAGAACGACGAATTTTTTGTCAGTTTTCAAACATCTATAACTTTCCTTTTTCTGTGTTTTTATTTAAATTTAGGATGTGTTGCAGATAGATCCACTATGCATTCTCTGAGTACCTGTTGCTGCAGTTATACAAAGAGTAAAGACGTGTGTAAAAATATTAAATTTCACTCGTGACTGTGGCATTAATGATAAAATATGTTTGGTCCGTTTGATTTACATTAATAATAAATATGTTCTACTAGATCTTGAAAAAAATATTCTATAGATTCTATAAATAGATACTCTACATCTCAAAAGGCAATACAGTAACCAATTTGGTACAAATAACAAAAAAAAATCTTAGAATTAGGCATTTTTTATGTTTTTTCCTAGCAGCCGCGTTGCCTGAAGTGACGATTTAAGTAATTAAATTTTACTTAATTAAATAATTATTCTACCATTATGACATTTCTCAAAAATCAAGGTTTGGATTTTAAGTATTTTTGAAATTTAAAACTTTGAAAGTTCTTGCAATAGTTTTGTTACATCCATCGTAAAAGAGAAGTATTGAAAACGTGAAAAAAATCCCACTCCGCGATTTTTTCAGATCTTTACATTTCAGGGTCACTAGATGCCTAAAAACATGTTTTCTCAATTCCATGGGTCTGTCTGTCTGTCTACCTGTCGGTCTGTCAGTCTGTCTATTGGCGGCATAGCAAAAAAAACCACTTATCCGATTAACTTCAAATTTTGGTCTAAAATTCAAGGTCAAATGTGGATGACTTGGTAACATTTTGGTAAAAATTCAATATGGCAAAACAAAATGGCGACCTAGCGAAATGTTAAAAAAATTATTAATAAAAAGTTACTTATCCAATTTACTTCATTTTTTTCACATAAATCATGTATTATGTAGGAATCAACTAAATCAACAAATTTTGGTACGAATTCAAGATGGCGGAACAAAATTAATAAAATATTTAAAAATTCGGCCTGAAAAAATGATTCAAATTGTGTGCTATAGCTAATTGTGATATAAAGTAAAATTGTAGTACTAATTCAAGATGGCGGAAGAAAATGGCGACCAAATAAAATGTTTGTAATCGTGAAAAATCACCCTCTTAGTTTTTACATATCTTCACGTTTTAGCGTCTCTAAGTGTCAAAACTTATGTTTTATCAATTCCGTCGGTCCGTCTGTCGGTTTGTCTGTCTGTCTGTCAGTCTGCGACATCCCTTAAAAACTACTTATTGGATTGACATAAAATTTTAGTTAAAAATTAAGGGTCATATGGGGATGCCTTGGTAATAATTTGGTAAAAATTTAATATTCGGGAACAAGATGGTGGCCTAGTGAAACGAAAAAAAATGTTACTAAAAAAGTAATATCAAATTTATCTCACTTCTTGTACAAAAATCAAGTGTAAAATGAGAAAGAACTGGTGAAATTTTGGTATGATTATAAGATAGCAAAACAAAATAAAATATTTAAAAAATGATCCTGTAAAAACGACTTATTAGATTAATTTCAAATTGTATGCAAGCAATAAGTGTGATATCTGTGTCTGTCTGTTTGACTTTAAATTTTGGTCAAAAATTAAAAGTCATAAGGGAATGATCTGGTAACACTTTGATGAAAATCCAAGGTGGCGAAACAAAATGGCGGCCTAGTCAAACGTTAAATATTACGTATTCAATTTACCTGAAATTTTGCACAAAAATCAAATATTAGGTAGTGATTAACTAGTAAAATTTTGTTACGAATCCAAGATGTCGAAACAATATGGCGGCTTAATAAAATATTTAAAAATTCAGTCTAAAAAACCACTTATTAGATTGATTTCAAATTTTGTGCAAGAACTAATTGTGTTATAGACATGAACTGGTAAAATTTTTGCACGAATTCAAGATGGCGGAACGAAATGGCGGCCGAATGAAATGTTTATAATCGTAAAAAAAATGCAGGTTCTACACATCCCTACGTTTTGATAAAATATGGCGGATAGCGAAAAATAAAATACACTCGATGAGGTTTCAGGCAAACATGACTTGACTTGAAAAATATGACATATGGTTAAAAACCAACATAACAAATCTAATGTCGCTAATAGTGCAATTAGCGCATGAACAAGGCGGTAGAAATGCACCAGAAAGAAAGAAAACAAACCCTGTATAGGACCTTTTGCCCATTTTATTATTCCCCCAATCAGCATCTACAAAACCCGTTAAGTTACAATCATCATCAGAATACTTCAAATAATATGATTTTGTACCTTTTAAACTAACCTAAAAAACTCGTTTTGCATATCTCCAATGATAATTAGCATAACTATTATTAAATTAACTTAAGAAATTAATCAAAAATGAAATGTCGGGTCTTGTTAGAACAGCCACTTACATTAAGCTACCGAGTCTTTGATATGGTGTATTTATATCACACCTAATTTCACTTTCACTGTGATCGAAACCATCTAAAGGTGTCGATACCGCTTTAGACTCAAACATGTTAAATCTTTTTAACGATTGATCAATATAGCTTTCTTGATCTAAAGTTATATAATTATTACATTTATCCTTCTTAATCCTAACACCTAAACAATTTTTAGCTTCGCCAAGATTTTTGATCTTAAATTGCGAACCTATTTCTTTCTTTAAAACATCAGTATACAGTCATTTGAGAAAGCAAAAAAAAATATCAACGTAAACAGCTATGACAGTATATAAATCATTTTTTCTCTTAATATATACACAAGGTTCATGTAATGATTATCTTGAATAAATTATCAACATAAACATATGACAGTATATAAATCATTTTTTCTCTTAATATATACACAAGGTTCATGTAATGACTTCTTATAGTCTAAATTTAACAGCAATTCATCTACTCTTATACGAAGATTTAGGATTGTTTTAAGCCATAAATGGCACGATTAAGCTTGCAAATCTTATTTTCAAAACTTTTATTAATAAAACCTTCCAGTTGCTTCATATAGACACTTTCCTCAAGTAAGCCATTAAGAAATGCCGTTTTAACGTCTAAATGAGTGATTTTTAAATTTAATATTACATACAATGTAACTAACAACCTTAAGGTTGAGTGTCTAATTACTGGAGCAAATATTTCATTATAATCTACACCCTCTTTTTGAGAATACCCTTTAGCTACTAGCCTAGCACGATAATTTACCTTGTTGTCACTGTCACATTTGGTTTTAAAAACCCACTTACAGTCTAAAATAGTACCTTTCTCGGGTGGGTCTGTCAACAACCAAGCTTCATTTTCTTCAAAGGCTTTCATCTCGTCTAGCATAGCTTTCCTCCATAGTTCACGATCGGGTCTGGACAAGGCTTCACTCCTGTCACTGGTACATCTTCAACATCTATTTCGTTAGAACACATGTAGATAACATAGTCCTTAAAAGCAGTAGGTTTCTTTGTTCCCTCCGATCTTCTCAGAACTTCTTGTTTTTCAGACTCTGAGACATTAGCTGGTAACACAAATTCTTCATCACTAGAGTCATTATCTTGATCATAATAGTTAGAATTGTCACTTTTACTGAGAACATCACTCGGAACATCAATATTTTCTGACTTTTTGTCCTGACTTTTATCCCCCACTGAAACTAAATCCTTTTCTGTTGTTAAAATATTTTCAATTTCAATGTTAACCTTGCTTTTTGTATCTTCCATTATTGTGACGTCTCTAGTGGTTATTATTTCGATTTATTTATTTTATTTATATTCGATTACTAAGATTGTACACTCTGTATCCCTTTGTATTGTCACTATAACCCACTAAGATAGGAATCAAACTGTAATATTTTGGTATCCAGGACAGCAAAACAAAATGACGGCTTAATAAATTATTTAAAAAAAAAAGTCTGAAAAACTACTTATTCGATTAATTTTAATTTGTGGGCATCCATTAAGTGTGATATGGAGAAAAACTTTCAAAATTGTAGTGTGAATTCAAAACGGAGAAACGAAATGCAGCAAAATTGAATGTGATACAGGAATTAACTGGTACGAATTCAAAAAATCATTGCAAAAAAAATTCGATTTATGGCAAAATAATAAAATAAATAAATGTGGCATAGGTAGAAATTTGTAAAATATTGGTACGATTCAGATATGGTAGAACAAGAATTATTGAAAAGACTAATACCCGTATTCACTAAAGATGTTTAAATTTAGACCAGGTCTAACTGGACAATTATAGGTTTAGGATGACATTTTTAACAATTGAACAAATGATTTTTCCAAATGTCTGTCATAACTGGCGAACTAAGAGTTTTAAGTACCATGGCAACTAGACCTGGCGTAATTCTTAAACCTTTTTAGTGATACAGGAGTAAATGACTATGTGCGTAATTAAATTGGGTTACACTTTACTATTCCAAATGAAACAAAAAATCACGAAGGAAGTTCCGGGTAAAGGAAATTTGCCGATTTTTTTGTTCTTGCTGTCGCGCCGCCTAGAGTGATGTCGGCGTCGTTTTCATTTTAACTGTAAATATAGTTCGTGCAACGATAGCTTAGAGGAAAAGTTGGCCATAATTGACGGCCATTCGTCAGTCGTCCGAAATTAACGGAATCATTGCCTCCTGATATCCAATGGCGTAGCCTTTTTATTTTTTCGTCTTGTGAATTCTACTATTAAAATAATATAGCGGGAAAGGATTTTCTAATTCGAAGTTACAAATCACGAATGGTTAGTCAAGATTTAAGAATCCAAAAAGACGAAATGAACTATTAAAAAATAACATAAACATTTTTTACGTTATGCAATTTTTAGGAAAATGTGGGTTTATATCTTGGTTTAGCGGTGATAAGTTGGCTATATCTTTATAGCTCTAAAGTTATAGTAAAATAAAGTTACTTTAATTTATATCCAGAGGTGAATCACTGAGCAAAATCGTGTATACCGGACTCCCTAAAGGCAGCGACTTCCCGTAGTTCGCAAAGAATATTCAGATATTACCCATAGATTATTCCCAATGTGTGTGGTTTTACCCCCCACTCCTCAACCCTCCCAACAATGTATACTAAGCATCTTACAGAAAAAGTTTTATTAGTTTCTCAGAAAAGTTAATTTTTGATTTGGTGCATAGATGTAAAATCCTTTTACAGAATAAAATGTTTATGAAATTGTGCGATAATGTTTTGTTTGTTGTGTTTATTTTCCTGACGAGTCGAGTTAGACTCAATATTAATCGAAATTGATAGACCTAAATAAAATGAGACAAGTTGGAATGTGCTCTTTTCGCTTTACCATCCGACCTCTGCTGCGTATCATGTCAAGTTTAGACATGTATAGATACATTTTACTTTCCGAATATAACAACAATATCCATGAAAGCAAAAGTGTGAAGTATCAAATATACCTGTTCTTGTTCTCCACTATCCTATTTTTTATCCATATTTCTTCTAAAACCTCAAATGTCAGAGACTGGAGTCAGCAAATCATTTAATAGAAAATCTCGAGAATTCATTCACAATGTATATCAATATTTAGTCTCCCATTGTCTTGATGAAACTGTTGATAGTGATAGTAAAAATTAGTGATGCCACAAAAGTGTCTGTAAATAGTATTACAAGGATAGTTATATCAAAAGCAAGAGCCGCTTTTGAAAATAACGGGAAATATTTAAATTTCAAAGAAACGACCTTGTCAATATTAAGTGAACGATCTACCTTGTAATCAACCGACTTCACAAAAGGAGAAGGTTCTCAATTCGACCTGTATTTATTTTTTTTATGTTTCTTGGCGCATATTGACTAAACGGCTTGGTCGATTTTGATGTGTCATACGCCAAATTGTAGAGGACGTTTATCTGGTGGTTCCATATATTTTGATTTAAAATGCGTTCACCCGTTTTTTTGTAATAATAATGTTTTAAAAAAACAGGTATAAGGGCGATAAAGGCAGCGGGTTTTATAATTAAATTTACTTTTTTTAAATACCCTTTTCAAACTAAAACATGTAATAGACATACAACTCTATTTGCTGAAAAGGTATGTCTTTTGCTGTGTGTAATTTTATGTATATAGGGTGACCATGAAAATGTGCAATCTAAAAATCTAGTATTTTAACTGACATTTTCGAAAAATGAACGTGGTGTGAATTAATCGTTATTAACCGACTACCCTCATTTTTATGTATGTATACAGGTGGTGGTAAAAGAAACATGTGACGGTGATTTATATTAAATGACACTATACAAAAGTTGAGTAAACAGCTCTGATATTGATATTTAAATTATTTTATTTATTTTTTTAAGTATTTATTATAAAAACAAATTTTAATAGTGTCGTTTACTTTTCTATTCGTAACTTTTTGTATTATATTATATACAACTGGATATAAATATACTACAAATTATAAATTCTTAAAAATGTAACTGTGTTAATATGTAATAATATATATCAAAAAAAAATTATTTACACGTATTATCTATACTTACTAGTAACCTTAAATCACGTTACTGTTTTGAAGTCAATCTACCAAGTAAATTTGGTCGCTGCTGGGGTTAGAGTTTTATAGTTTACATTTAGTTTACCTAGGTGTACTTCTATAACACTTCATGCCCTAACCTATATAACAGTTGCAAGGCCCCAAAATATTTGTGGGCATATCTCTATATTTATGAATGTGCTATAGGAAGTCAATATTACCATTTGAATTTGGGCTCAGCGATTGGAAACAGCAGTTTACGTTATTAAAAAACTTTTCAGTTATTCCTACAATTTACGCTTAAGAATCTACTGTAATTCATCATTGTGATTACTAAATAAATATTTCTTAAAAATCCAACAATAAAAAATACTGTTACGTCAGTGATGATATGAATTACGGAATTAATTATTATTAAAAATTCGGAATGCAAGCAACGATGAAACTTTTTAGTTTAACCGAAATGTGTGACTGAAAAAGTTACCTTTTCATTCTGAGAAATAAACATTATAAAAAATGGAACCTTATGTTATTGCATATAGCGTGTCCTATTTTAGTCGTTTTTTATATAATGTTTATTTATCGTATTTGATAACCCTGTGCACTTCGAGGTTCAGTCCTTCTGACCGATGTGCAATTCTAAGACCTTTTTGAACTATTAGTAGGGTATAGGGCATGAGGTTCGCAAATTTTCCGCTTTAAAAAATTTACAAATATCACACTGATTTCTGCATTTTTATAAAAAGTGCATACAAAACCATTAAAAGGCTTTATATCTTAAAACTTCTGTTTTGTCTTTAGAAAAAGTTGGCTTAGGACAGATTAATATTAAAAAATAATAATGATAATGTGTCAAACGCTGGTTGGCATAGCCAATATTAAAGCTTCTGAGAATGAAAATAAAAAAATATTTTGAAAGCAATCTGTTAATTAAATTTCTTGTCTTTTTTATTTTGCGCATTTCTTATAACTCAATTAGAATTCAATAGTTCTCTCAGTTACAATACGTAGACCTTCGTATTTATTTATCTGTTGTATAATGAATTTCAAAAATTTCTCTTTATATTTTTTTTCACTCCACTTAACTTCATTAGCGTCTTCATTTTTTCCAAAGGCAATAAATTTGCCTTATACATATTTTAATTTTATTTTATTTTATTCAGCTCAAAGTTTTAAAAAGTATATATCAAATTTTTTGAAACCCTTTAATAATTTGCCTTTCTTTAAACAGGAAGGAAAACTTTTGAATTGCGTTTTCTATATAATCAAGTTGCTGTAAACCATAAAGATAAACAAATTCCGCTCTTATCCTTTCAGGGTGCTACTTGATCGGCAGAAACAAACAAGCGCTACAGTTTACTTTAAAATGCTCGTGTTTACCCAAAGATTCAAAATTTGTCTTTGAACTATAAGAAAGGGAACTGCGGGATGCTTTGTATATAACATACAAAATTAGATGATTATTTTACAGATATCGGGTTTTAATTTTACAAGATGCAAGTACCAATAAATATGTACTAAAAGAGTGCAAAGCTGTAAAACTTAAAAATATACATTTATTGACTTAAACCATTTTATTGACTTTTTTTAAATGACTTAAAATCTAAGTAATTTGAAAATTGACGTGTTACATTTTCTTAAAGACTCAAGTCAAATTAATGACTTAAACCTTTTAAAAGCTGATTTAAGTCAAAACAAAGTAATGGCCATAAAGAAAGAATAAAATTGTGACAGTCGGTTATTTGTTATATATCTTCGCAAAAGTAAGGAAGTATTGTTACTATATTACGTCCATGAATTATAGAATATTTAAAAATGCAAATCAGTTTTAATCATTCATAATTTTTTAAATTGTAAGTCGTTCATTGCGATTCAGTTTTATGTATATACCAAATTATACAAGTTTCGAATACAGTACACGAATTGTCAATTTTCTCTGAAACTGCCTAAGTCATTTTAACAAATTTTGCTACATAGAGCCGGTATAATGTTAAATTCCAAATTCAAAATATTAATCAGCGACGTTGCTACATATATAGATTTTTCTGTTTAATTTATTATTTAAAATTAAATATTTTTAGAATCTATTCTTCGTATCTGATTAATTATAATCGCAATGTTTAAGAACTTAGTATGTTTAATTTGCCATGAGATAGGGGAAGACAGCATTTTTTAAATAAGACACAGTACTGTAGATTGCCAAATTTTTGACGTAAAAAATCTTTATATGTAAGGGTAAATGTATATGTAAGGGTGCTAAATTCAAAAATCTATCAGTGATGTTACGACATTTCTAGAATTTTCTGTATATTTATCATTAAACACTCTTCACACTTACTACAATCGATATTTTACTGATGCGGTATGTCAAACTGGTATTTTTGAAGCATATAGACATGTTTCTATATTTTCTGTATATTTTTAGAAGCTTTTGGGTTACAATATTTTTGAAAATTGTGTATATAGGGTATATTTTAGCTTTATTAAACAACTAAACAAGCATGAAATGTTTCTTAGATGTTACTTGAATGATTTCTTTACAAAATAATATATGCGTGAAAAATTATTATACCCCATTGTTATATCCTTAGTCCAATAATGAGTTACTATAAGTCTCGCCTAAATTATTACCGATTACAATAAATAAATTAATTAAATAATAAGCCTTTTTTAAGACTAAATAAAATATTTAGAAACAAAAAATAACTAAATACGTGTAAGTACGAATAATTACTCTAAACAAACCTTAAATTAGTAGCTTTACAAGATAATCTAGAAAAAGTAACCTAAATTCACCTAACTAAATTTTATACCCACAATAATATTGTGTTTTGTTTTATTTATATTTTTGGAAAAGATTATCTGATTTTTGTGTGCTAGAAATGTTAAATTTTTGAAATATATGATACGGCAACTTTTCTATAAGTCTGCTTTCGAGCTGATTGATTTTGGTACTTAAGTTTTTTATAGACAACGGTTGCATGCTATCAATAATACAAAGAAATAACGGGGATTTTGGCCAAAAAGTGTAGGTTACATTTATTTTCTAGCAAGCCAAGCTTTCGAAATCATTCATTTTTTCTTCAGGGTTAAAAATATAAAATATAAATAAAATAATTTTCAGAAAAGTTAAACTTTTTTTTTAGAAATAAAAGGTAAACTAATTAAAATGTAAAGACAATTTTGGCCGAATCCCCATTATTTTTATATATATATATATATATATATATATATATATATATATATATATATATATATATATATATATATATATATATATATATATATATATATATATATATATATATATATATATATATATATATATATATATATATATATATATATATATATATATATATATATATATATATATATATATATATATATATATATATATATATATATATATATATATATATATAAATAAAATCATTCATTTTTTTTCAGCTAAAAATATAAAATATAAATAAAATAATTTTCAGAAAAGTTAAACTTTTTTTTTAGAAATAAAAGGTAAACTAATTAAAATGTAAAGACAATTTTGGCCGAATCCCCATTATTTTTTTATACGTTATATATATATATATATATATATATATATATATATATATATTTTTTTTCTTTAACTATACTTATATAAATGTATAATAGCAGAAATGTATAATTTCTGCAGGTGCAAAACGGCCTAAAAGAAGAATTGTTTTCGATTATGTCACAGGGTACCCTCCTGCGGTCATGTATTTCTGGGCCTCTACCCTCAACAGGCAGGCTTGTACCCAGGGAGATCTGAAATAACAGATTGCTCATCATCTGATCATACTGAAACAGTACTACAAGTTAAATGTAACATTTAGCACCACCTATCGGGGCTCCGGTGATTTCCGGCTGCAAACCCGTAGGTAATTTAAAAAGCATGCACTAGCACCATCATGCAGAGAGTAGATACTAAAAATCGATAAAAATGCGCTCTCACACATCTTTATCAAAAGTTCTTGGCCGGAAAAGATATAAATTATATAAATATTTTGTTAATTAATTTCTTGGGCATAGGTTAACACATTGAGAAGTAAAACTATAATTCAATCGGCGTTTCGCTCATTATATTGAGCTTTCTCAAGATTTATTTTCTACAATAAAAACATGTATATTTAATATTTATTTTAAAATGGTTAAAAACATTACTGAAAAAATATCACTAAAAAACATTACATTTAAAACAAACAATGATCATAAAAACAAAAATACATTTAAAACAAAATTAATATTATACATAGTACGCACCTTGGAAACATGTTAGTTTTACGAATGTTGAGATAATAAGCAATAATTTCGACAGGTCTGGAATTCTGGTAGATAAAAACGAGCCAATTTTTTCTTTTTTTTATATTTACTAAGATTTTTTTGCTATGCCGAGTTTGAGTTTATATGCTATTACTGAAATGTACAGGGTTTTATGTATGGAGTGGTTTATTTATATTCAGATTAATTTATTTAGTTTTAATTTGGGGTGAAAACCATTTAATTGGTCATTAATATAGTTTTTGAAACGGCAGTTAAACAATCGTCCACAAATCTTTTAAAAAAAGGAAGTTTAAAATCAAGTTCACTCACTCTCCTCCAGATATTTCATAACTAATTGTCAAATTTAAACTTTAACTCCAACCATCCAAAGAATCAAAAAAATTGCGTTAATATAGGTCTTAGCGATCGTGCCATCTCACTAACTTCTCCAGAATATCGTCCTGAGGTTTTAAAGAAGGTTCTCTACTTTAATAAATAATCATTACCCGGAAAAACACATACTACGAGTTTTTAAACAACGAACTCATGTTTTTTATACTACCTTAAAGAAAGCAACAAAAGAAAAAATGTTAATACTAAATAAGTTGTAATGCCCTACAGAGACGGTCTATCAGAAAAAATAAATCATATCTTGTCTAAACACGACATAACTGTCTGTCATAAAGCACAAAATTTACTAAACAATCTTTTCACTCCCTTAAAAAACAAAGCAATAAAAGAAAAGAAATCAAACCTAGTTTACTCAATTCCATGTTTAAATTGCCCAAAAAGGTACATAGGAATGATAACACAATACTTAGATAGTCGATTACGGCCACAAATACACAAAAAAATGCATCTACTGCACTCCACAATCACGAACATTCAGAAAAACATGAATTCGATTTTAAACAAACCAAGATTTTAGAGCAAGAAACTAATTATCGAAATCTCATAATAAAATAAATGATACAAATTAAAATGGAGAAAGGTGCCGTCAACGATAAAAAAGACATCAATAACTTAAGCCAAATTTATCATAATCTGATATCTATGTAAATTAATCTAAATATAAATAAACGACTCCATACATAAACCCTGTACATTTCAGTGATAGAATAAACCCAAACTCGATATATCAATAAAAATTTAAGTAAATATTAAAAAAAAGAAAAAATTGGCTGGATTTATCTACCAAAATTCCAGACCTGTCGAAATTATTGCTGTCTCAAAACATTCCTAAAACTAACATGATTTTTATTTTACTAATAATACAATTAAATGGATCAAACTTAAAAATAAACAACATAAAATATGGAAACAAACTAAACACATAAGAGATTATCAATTGTTTTGTAACCTCAGGCGTCTTTCTAAAAATCTCATCCGGAGGGATCATGCTACTTATTTGAATTGAAAATTTTGGCACTTTGTATCGATAAAAAGCCGTAATAGAACGATACCTAATATAATGCATCTTGATAGAGAATTAGCCGAAGGGCCGCCCATTAGTGAATTGTTTGCAGCATTTTTTAGAAGTGTCTTTCAGCATTACCACCAAAAATCTTTTCATTTTGTCCCCCACAACAATAATCAAATAAGTAGTAAGATACATTAACTGAACAAAACATCCTGCAAGTTTTGTTAGAACTGGACGAAAATAAAGGTAGCGGTCCCGATGGATTACCATCTTACTTTGTAAAAAAATGCGCAGTTAGTCTATGTGTGCCTATGACTATGATTTTCAACAAATCTTTTAGCGACTGTACTTTCCCGCTGAAATGGAAAAACGCATATGTCGTTCCGATATTTAAGAGCGGCGACCTGAATTGTATCTCAAACTATAGACCTATATGTAAATTAAACATTTTTAGCAAGGTTTTCGAAAGTATTGTACAAAAGCATTTGATAAATAATCTAAAAATGAGCATATTGTCGGAGCAACATGGCTTTTTTCCTAAACGATCCGTAGATACCAATCTAACACAGTTTACTAACTTCATTTTGAACTCTATGGACTCACAAGTGCAGGTGGATTCAGTGTACACCGACTTTAGTAAGGCTTTTGACAAAATAAATCTTAACACCTTAATATCTAAGCTCTCTGGGGTCGGTGTGCATGGAGATCTGCTTCGTTGGTTGACGTCATATGTGTGTAATAGAAGCCAACTGGTTGTAGTCAATGGACATAAATCTAAATCTTATGTTGTAACCTCGGGAGTGCCCCAAGGGTCTCACTCTTGGGCCCCGTTCTTTTTTTAATATATTTATATAACTTCTCTTTATATGCAGATGATCTAAAAATTTATTTAGGCATAAAAAGTATAAGCGATTGTCTTCTGCTTCAGAGTGACCTTAACTCGTTTTATCAATATTGTCAAAATAACCAGTTGGCTCTTAATACCGATAAATGTTGTTATATCTCCTTCACTCGTAACTTTCAAAAATTTATTTTTCTTTATAACTTCGATAATGTGCCCTTAAGACAAGTGGACTCTATCAAGGACCTAGGTGTGATCCTGGATAAAAAAATGACTTTTTCGCTTCATGTTGACTATGTAGTTAAGAAATCGAACAGAACGCTTGGATTTATCTTGAGACAATGTAAACAATTTAACTCAATTATAGCTATGAAGACTCTGTATTATTCATATATTTATAGTAGACTAAACTACGCTAGTGTAGCCTGGAATCCACAGTACAGAATCTATAAAAACCGATTAGAAATAGTTCAAAATAACTTTTTAAGATATTTACATTGTAAGGAAACAGGGACGTACAACAGCACCATTAGCACATCCGTTCTTCGAAGCCGATTTAAAAATTTTTCACTAGAGGCTTGTAGAGAGCACACCGATGTAATTTTCCTTTTCAAAATCGTCAATATTCTTGTAGATTCTCCAAATATTCTGTCGAGTATTCACTTTAATATTCAACAACCTGCGTTAAGAAATAATTATTTATTTTTTGAACCTTTTTGTAGAACACACCTCGGAAGAAATGCCCCATTAAATAGAATGCTTACAATATATAATTCGAGATATGCAAATGTTGACTTATTTAATAACTCTTTAAATAGTTTTCGCAAATTCATCAAACGTCTTTACCAAATTAAATAATTTTTTTTTTTTTTTACTTTGGAATGATTATGAATAATTATGTACCACTTTTTTGCATTTTTTATATTTTCATAATTTGTAGTACCTCATGAGACTAATTAAAAATTTAAATTGTTCTACCTTTATATGTATCCGTAGATATCATTTTGGACCTCGGTCTGTTGATATCTTATATGAAATAAATAAATAAATAAATAAAATAAAAATGATTCCAAGGTGCGTACTATGTATAATATTAATTTTGTTCTAAATGTATTTTTGTCTTTATGATCATTGTTTGTTTTAAATGTAATGATCTTTGGTTGATGTTTTTTCAGTAATGTTTTTAACAATTTTAAAATTTAAATGTTAACTATACATGTTTTTATTATAGAAAATCAATATCTTGAGAAAGCTCAATATAATGAGCGAAACGTCGATTAAATTATAGTATTACTTCTCAATGAGTTAACCCATACCCAAGAAAATAATTAACAAAATATATATATATATATATATATATATATATATATATATATATATATATATATATATATATATATATATATATATATATATATATATATATATATATATATAAAATATATATATATATATATATATATATATATATATATATATATATATATATATATATATATATATATATATATATATATATATATATATAAACATATATAGGTTAAGACAGTGAAAGTTCGCATTAATTTAGTAGTATTTCGCCAAAACTAAATTTAAAATCTACCTTTTTTATAAAAAAGCTTCATCAGCTTTAGCTAATCTAATTTTCCAGTGCATGTACAGCTGTGTTTTAATAAATTTTAGAGTAACTGAGCTAACTGCGTTGTAAACTTGTTAAAACAAATTTGTTGACACAATGCAGATTTTCAGCATAAAGTAGATTCTTTCTGGTTTTGTAATATTTTGCATTTTTTATTACATGCTATAAAGTATCTTGTACTATATTACTAAGAGACATAATTTTAGTTTGGCTAAAAGTCTGCAGTTGCTGTCTATCTAAACCCATTTTGCTCTATGCAACCATAGCGAAGTAATGCTAGGGTTTCCTGAAATATGCCTGAATATTTGTTTTACAGAAAACACTAAATTGTGCTTTTACTCGTTTTATATGCCAAGGAGACTACAATGTTTAACATTCCATGCATGCATATTTCTACATTACCATGCATGATTAAAACATCAGGTTAAATAAATTGTATATTATTTGATCAACAAAAAAAAATAGAAGCAAATATATCTGACTTTAAATTAACCCGAACATTAAAAGATAATATGTTAATCCGTCTTGTAAATTTGACTCTATGAAGTCGGCATCATACTAATAAAAACTATAAAATTTATAGACATTCTATACTATACTACTATAGGACTCCCCTGACAGTATAAATACATTTCTTACCGCGATACAGTTCTGCTTGTTTCTATAATGCAGTAAGCAATGTACGATATATAACGCTTTAATAATGCATTGCTTGCTACGGTACAGCAGTGTAGTCTGCCGTAATGCAGTAACCCGTTTATTTTAAATTAGTCGTTAACGTAATACATTCCTTGTCGTGGTGCAGCAAAACCATGCTTGGGAAATCTTAAAATTAACCTACAATATAGATAGATGGGTGTGTATTTAAATCAAAACTGTTATGCTGGCATTTGAACACTTCATAATATATATGGACATATGGTTAGCGCAAAGCTTTCTTATTCAGTCACACTATCTTCTATAGTATTTATTGTGATTCATGTTTCAATTTGGCGCGTATCGTAACATGATTAGGCTCTTTCTCAGAATCATGAAATATTATACAATTAGAAATAAAAAGGTTTATGTATTATTGGGTTCATTTAGGTATGAATTGAGATAATCTCTTAATACATGTCATGGTCGAATTCAAATGGAAATGTTTAAATTTTTTTATTATGGAACATCCAAAATGTATATCGGTAATTTCGAAGCCTGGCAGTTCTTTAAAAAGATTTTGCTGTTTGGAACGTATCTTTCTTTTTAAAGAAAATCCTGCATTATTAGTATAGCAAAACATCACAACCGTATATCTTACAGCCATAGAAACATGGAATATCAAAAACTTAGGATGCTTTGAAATTTGAAGTGTCACGGTTTGAAGTGTCTCGAGATATGGTGAATGATACACTGATAGCTTATTTTAATTTTTTTTAATAGTAAAAAGACTTTATTAACCTTTAATGGATCTAATAATAAAAAAGTTAGGGACGTTGATGATAAGTTAGAAAAACGTCTGTTTTAATAAGTTCAATTTAATGGCTAAAAAAATACCATAAACGTGTAATATTATATATGACAACCATCTATCATTGCTTGAATGCATCTAGGCATATTCTTTATACAGTTGTGAATCAGCTCTTGTGGTAACTGTACTCACATAATAGGTAAAATGTTAGTAATTCGTGTAGAGTGATCAGTGGGGATGGTGAGAATAAGTGGCTCTCTTCAGAAAATCCCAGATATTGTCTGCGGGATTAAGGTCAGGTAACCTTAAACTCAAATGACTTATTTCGATATGTCTAACTATTCATTGTAACATCGGATAAATACATTTCAGTGCGGCCACCAAAGAAAATTCCCACCCGAATCATTATACCTTCAGTTTCATCACTATGAAGCCACACTTTTTACTTATCTGTGAAAATATCATTGCTCTATTCCAATCTATCCTTTTACGACACGATTTCGGGCATGTTTAATAGTGAGAGGGACAGATTGCAATGGTCTTCTTGCCTTTAAATTAACGTGATGTAAGCGTTATTATGACTGTTCTGAAGGTGACATTAACTCCACCAGCTGTTCTTAAATCCCCAACTATCCTCGAAACTGGTAGGATTACATTTCTTCGTGCTGTCAAATTAATGAAGCGATCGTGCATTCTGGTAGTAGATCATGGTCTTCCAGTCCGAGATCTTCCAGACACAAAACCTGTTTCTCATAATCTGTTATTTAATCTGTTAATTCAATCCCACTTTGAAATACATGGACTGTACCTTTAACATTAACTTGCCTCATGCCAATTTACAACATACTAATGATATTTCTTGTTTTATGGATAGATAGATACGTTGATCATTTAAAAGTCAAAATGTTTTTAAAGAAACAAGCTTCAAGATCACCGATATGCTGTTAGATATTGAAAACAGTTTCTTCTACAGGATGTTTCAAAAATTGATAAAAAAATACATGCCTCGATTTGCCTCTGTATCTTATTCAGTAATCAATCTTAGTTTGTATTATTATCATGAAACCATTTTCGTAGTTAAATAACTTCAGACTGCAAAGGCTTATTTTTGATTATTATAACTGTGAGTAATATATAACAAACTTTTTTCGGTATCTCGAACTTTTTTTTGAATGTGTATTCACGCACCCGGGTATTACCCTGAATACGTCCAGTCCAAATCGGTTAAATTATCACAGAGTAATAGTTGTATACACATAAAAAACACACTGGGTCAAATTGACAACCTCCTTCTTTTTAAAGATTGGTTACATACGAAGTGTTAGGTATGGTATAGTTATGACAATAATTCTGACTTATCTCAGTTATGACAATGTGAAATATAGGATTTAGCTATTATCATAATAATTTATGTTTATACACCTTGAATTGTTCACGGGATTGCAGTTGATTAAAGTATTTCTAATATTTGTACAGGAATAAATTGTGTATATTCCTGGGAAATTCTGAATACAATATTCCAACCACAATGCATTTGTGTAAACGTGCGTGGTTTGCAAAATGCGAAATCGCTAGTTTTGTTGATTGACTATTGGCTATAAATATCAGCAAGTCTATTTTCTATCCAATTATTACGGAAAGCGATGATTAACTCAGAAAAAACTTTAAACGTATTTATATAGAAACAAAAGGTCTTTTTTGCATTTTTAAGCAACTTCAAAAAAAGAGGTTCTCAATTCGAGCCCTATGTATGTTTACCTATGTACGGTACACCGAAAACTCCTTGCCGATAAATGGATTAATGAAGTATTCAGGGTAGCGCCTCACATTAGAATGGCTGTAGAGCTTTGTTTGACATTCAATTTAATTATTATATTAAAATATCTAGAAAATTAAAATTGATTTCATACATAACACGATTTGTGGTGAGGGCTAATATTTTCGTCATGTTGTGTGTCGTGTTATATAGTATTATAATACAAAGAGAATCATCAGTACACAAGACTGGCCCTTCGAATTTAAAATGCAGCTAGTACCTCTATGAAACAAGTAATTGAAAAGATTGGGTACTCTTAAGAATTTAGAGGATGTCCATGAAACTTATAAATTTAAATGTTAGATATTTTGTGAAATATTTCCATATCTGGTCGGGAGAATATATGGGCTTCTAAGGAGTATAAGAAAAAATAAAAGTCTGATTTCAATTTTCCAATAAGGATGATAGATGTGTGATAGCAGAAAATAACGGTAATAATAATAATGGATGATAATAAAAATATGAATAATAATTTTTATAACTATAATTCTGTGGTGATTGTGGAGACATATTATTATTATAATAACTCTAAAAGTTGAGTTTTTCAGTAAAAGCAATTTAAGTTCTATTACGATCGCGATGTTGCAAGTAAGTATATGGATTTCTCTTATAATTATATCGGGATTCTAAGTATCGTTGAAGCTACCAGTTTAATGCATTTAAGCTTCATTTTGCGAGATCCCGTTGCTATTTTTTGTAGGATACGTTACCTTCTAACTTTTTGAATTTGTTGAAATATTCTATTTTATTTATGTTTGCTTGAATGATTTACGTCAAAGGGCCAGGAAGCTACTTGTGGTACCTGTGTTCTGCGGGAAAGCTGGCACCATGGTTATAACCACCGAGCGCTTCTCGAGAGAAAAACAAACACCATGATAAACCCGGAGGAATAGGAGTACCATCGGGTTTCTCACCAGGAAATAGGAAATTAGTCCCAGACAAAGACCATACGCCGGAGTCCCTGAAAAGTATACGGGGCAAACCAGGATTCAGAGATAAAGATAGAACAGTAGTGGAAAAGGCGTGGAATAATATTCATCACTTTCAAGGGTGAATAGAAGCATCAGACTTTCCTGAGAGATAACACTCTCTTAATCTTTAGGAATACCTATCACGCCGAACGTCCTTGTTTTAATATTGAGACAACTCAGGAATTCGGGGTAAAAGGGAGAGATGGAGAAAACTGAGACAGTGAAATGTCACATCTTTCAAATAATTCACCATGCCAGAGTTTGCAAATATCATCCAGTTTCTTGATGGGAAAACATTGAGAACATCCCGAGGGATCTGCGTAAAATCCGCAGGACCCTTCATGTAGGACAAGTCAGGAAAGGGACTTGAAAGAAATGGAGTATAAAACTACTATACTTGCCAGGAATTTTAACCAAGAACTAAATACAACGTTTTGACCGAAACTGTTCATCAGGTTTCCCACAATAAGTGAAACAGAGTATACCATTAAAGTAGGAAGAAGGGAACAAGGAAATGGGGCTATGCCCGTGATAGCATGATAGTGACAGATGGGGCACTTGAAGTTAAACGAAACCGGAGTTGAAAAAGATATGAATGTTTCCCAATATGGGAAAAAGAAACAGACGGATGCAGGACCACCTGGGCCAAGCGTGGCTGAAATCCAAAGTATCTTGTGGGTTTTAAGTCTCTTAAGAATCTTCCTAACACAACATCTTTAGGATATGGTCGCGATGATTGCAAAGTTGGCGAAGCCAGCATATGAGACTACACAACAACTAGGGGAAGCCTGCCTATAAGTAGTGACTTGATAAGAAATCTTTTTAATTTCTTGTTTGAAAAAAACTGACAAAAAAATGCGGGAGTTAGCGATTGTTTTTTGTACAATTTAAAGAAAAAATAGCAAATTTTGTCATGATTTGTTTTTGTCTTATCCAATTGACTAAAACAAACTTGGTTTGTTGTCTAGTAAAGAGAAAACACCGGTGTGGGTGAGAAGTTCACGGTAGAGAAATATACATTCTAGAAAAATTTCCATTACAAAGAGTAACGTTTTACAATAACGAAAATATTCCTTTCTAAATAACATGAACTTATAGTAGGGTTATATTTGTTGTGTATAAACAAAATCAAATTATTATTTTCACCAATTAAGTACTGAGTTAGGTTAGATAATTGTGGTACGAATTCAAGAATCTTATTCAATTGGCTTTAAAATTTTCGGAAAAATTAAATATTATAGAGATAAACTTGTACGAATTAAACATGTCGTAACAAAATGGCGGTGTGTGTCAATGTAAAAACTATTTGTGGAATTTATTTTAAATTATTCCCAAAAATCAAGTGGAACAAGTAGAAATTGGTATAATACTAGTAGGAATCCAATATGATCCAAAATGGCGCCCCATAAAAATATTTGAAAAGACAGTATATGTGTTTCTAGTTTACAGTAGCTGAAAAAATGTTTGATTATTGTGTAGCAAGTAACATATATTCCGTGTTTGTTACCGGATTGCAAGTTTTGTAAGAGAATCATTCAATGATTAAATACCTTTTTAAATATTGCTACTATTTTAAATAATTTAAGCAGTGATCTAATTAATGGTTTTGGATAATAAGATAAAAAAATATGTAATGCGTTTCTAAAATTAAAGTGTTGCAATACACGATTATAAGTTTTGTTGCTTTAAGTGACTCGTACTTTACCGCGTTAAAATACCGGATGCCCCACGGTATTTTGACGCATTTTAATTCTTTATTACTTGAAAACGGATTGATGTAGGAAAATGCGGATTCCGCTAATCATCATTTTGTTGCTAAAAGTTTTATGCAGTAATGTTTAAATTATGATGCTATGGAGGATGTACAGAAAATGTAATATTATTAGTTATAGGAAAACTTTCTTATTTTAAATTGAACCCCCTGTATGTAAGTTATAAGTAGGATATATTTATCTTTCAGCTCTAAAAGATATATAGTTTGCTGTATCTATCGTCAGTGCTGATCATTTGTATTTTGAGGCATTTTAACCCTCACTTGAAAACTGGTTGTGTTTCGCCAATTGTCACTATTTGGTAACATTTTAACGCACAAATATTGAAATCATGATACTGTGCAGGGAGTAGCAAAAATGTGATATACCTACATTCAGGTATAGGACAACTTTTGTAATTTAAATAGCAGTCATATAGCTTTATTCTTCAGCTTTTAGAAATATATAGTTTGGAATATTTGTGTTTAAAATCAAGAAAGCATTATGAAATCAAATTAGTCAGTTCTTCAAACTACATCAAATAAACTAGATGGTAATAATAATTAGTTAGCCATTGAAAAGAAAAACGTCAAATTATTATGTAAAATGGAATAATCTGACCAAATGTCGCTTTCAGTTTTCTTCACAAATAAACAATGTTTACGTTAAGCGAAAAAGAAAAGTTACTTTCATGACATACAGTTTAAGATATATTGAGTCTCAAAGAATGTATAACCAAAGTATTGGCCAGGTTGATTAATGATGTGTTTATTACGAGAGAATTTCCTAATGAATTAAAAATAGTTCGAGTTTGTCCAGTTTACAAGACCGGATCTAAAAATCACGAAATTGGACGAATTATCGTCCAATTTTCCTTATTAGTGTCTTTTCCAAAATTGTTGAATCTGTTATAAAAAATAGAATAATTTCTTTTATAGATTCGTTGTAACAGATCAATACTAGTATGTTTTTTTTTAAAACAGTAGCACACTTAGCGCTACTCTCGATCTAATTAATACTATATCATGTAATCTTGATAGTGAAAATATTCTGATAGCTTTATTTGTAGATCTACGCAAAGCTTTTGATGTTGTGAGTCACGATCTGTCACTGAACAAGCTTTAACAAATGGGTTTTCGAGGTGTAATGCTAAAACTAGTGACATCATACTTAGTAGATCGGAAGCAAGACATGTGTATGAACAATGTCAATAGTGTAGTTTTGTCGATCTGTCTTGGGGCAGCTATTGGATACTCTATATGTACTGAGCTTGCGTTTATCTCAATTGAGAGCCCAGTATTACACTTTCGCCAATGATACGGTATTAGTTTACAGTGGAAGTAATAGTGAGGTGTTGGTTCATGAAGTTAATGCAGATCTAGGTATATATTATAACTGGCTGTTGAACTAACAATTTAAAAATTAACTTAGACAAAACAAAATTCATGCTGTTTAAGCAAAAAATAAAAATAATAATAATGTAACGGTTAAGATAAATGAGATATTTTGGAAAGGATTGACTCTTTTAAATATTTGGGCCTTGTTCTGGATGATAGGCTAAACTGGGATGCTCACATAGAGCATATAAAAAACAAAATAATTCCGTTAACAGGTGCAATCTCTAGATCTAGTCAATTCTTGACAAATAGAGGTAAATACATGATTTATAGTGCTTATTTCTTGTCTGCGATGAGATACGTAATACCTATTTGGGAACATGCGGAACCATATATTTCATAAATTAGAGATGCTCCAGAACAGGACCTTAAAGATATTATTTAATGTAGACTATACTATATGATACATAATCAAGATTTATATAATGTGTTGCAGATTCAACCAATAGTACAAGTTTTCCAGTTTGAGCTGCAATGTCCCTTATTACAACAGGATACATTTCAGGTCGCTAGTATGTAAACTTACTGAAAGAAAATGCGGTTGAGATATTTTAATGTCATCTCCATGACCGTTTATTCTTAACTTCTCTTTTTAAAAATACATTACACCGTAAGTTAACTTATTACTATACATGCATGTTATATTAACCTACTTAATTCTAATTAGATCTAAACAATAATTGCAATATTAAACATGTATTATTATAACATCTTATCTAACCAAAACCAAATTGTTTTACTAAATGTGCTAATGATATAAGTATTTAATAAATATGTAATTGATTTATCTAGTAATATATCAATTACATATTTATTAAATATGTAATTGTTTTACCTGGTACAGAGCAATCAAAATTAATTTATAAAATTATTACAAAAGTGCAATACTACAATAACTTATAACAATAAACTCCATGAATATAAAATAAGAAACTGTAATAATTTATATTTAAATAAAGTTAAAATAAATGCAGATTTACATAACCCTATTTCTGAAGCGATAAGGACATTTAATAAACTTCCAGCTTCACTTAAAACTGAAGCATCGTTTAATAAATTTATCAAAAACTTAAAACTATATATGACTTGAACAATATTGCTATTTTGATTGTTTCTGCCTTGCAATCTTAAATATTAAATATTTTCCCTGATACCAATACCTAGAGTATTGCCTAGGAGATAGTCTTTCTACCAAAAATTTTTATTAAGGATAACTCTTTGTAAACTGTTAGTACTTGAAAGGTTTTAAAGAATAGTTATTATATTTAATAAAAGGTGGTCCAGAATTACGATTAAAAGATTTCGACTTATGTTCATTAAAATCCTCTAATTGCAAATGTTCTTAAAAACTGGTACTGACAAATATAGAATACCGGATCACTTAGTCGGGAAGAAAAAAATTGGAACCCCAACGTTCTATTGGATAAATTAATAGTTCAAGAGTTCGTGGAAGAAAGATAACTAGTTTTTGTCCATACGGAAGCTTGGAAGTGTGGTAGGGGTCCCCAAAACAATTGTCCCTCGAATAAAGACACAGATTCTGAAATAAAAATCAAAATTTTACACCACCCTAAGAAACTAATTAACCCCTACGTGAAAACATGTGCTGAAAGCTTTAGATGTTTCTTCGAAATTAAAATCCCTTATTAAACAATTTCATAATATCGGATAAGGCTACTTTTTATGTTAATGGTCCAGAAAATAAGCATTATTGCAAAATTTGGGATTCAGAATATCCTCGTTAACGGTACGTTAGAGACTCACCAACAGTAACGGTGTGGTATGCCCTTTTAAGATATAAAATTCTTCTCTCCATTCTTTATTTTCCAATATGCTTGAGCAGTCCTTTTTCTTACAATTAGAGCCGGATAATTTAATCGGTAATGCATATATTCCACAAGGTGGAGCTTTACTCCATTTTGCTTTGGAAACAACTCAGAATGTGCTGATCAATCATTTGGAGATAGATGGGAATGATCCTATCAACTGGGCTGTTCGATCGGCAAATTTAGTTATTTTCGATTTCTTTGTTTGGGGCTAGACGAAAAACAACTGTTATGCAGCAATAGCAAGAAATGATAAACTGAAAGAAAACATTTAAATGTCATCGAGACAATACCTCAAATTTCCTTTTTAAATACGTGTTAAAAAGATTCCACGCATATAAGTATCGTATCTTCCTTATTTTTAGAGATAGAAGGTTGCCGTTTTCGCGACAGTGTGAAATTAAATATGACGCCAGCAGAATTTTTATAACCCTTTTGGTTTTTGAAATACAGGGCATTTTTGGAAATGTTGCATTTTCAGGCACCTTTTGTATCCTAGCTATGTGACAAATTATCAAAAGGGCGATAACTGTTCCTTATATGACTTTTTCCGTGGAATTCAGTGTCGTTTTCAGAATAAGTTTACGGGGTCGGGTCAACAAGTTATCGGACCCTACTTTTTTTAAATAGGATAACCGGTATATTATTCTTTATATTTATTAGGAATAATGTGGGATTTTCAGAAATATATAATGTATGCAGTTATTTTGAAAAACAAGCTCAATATTCAAGATTTTCTAAAATTTTCTTTTGTATTCAAATGATGCGTACAAAATAATGTTTAAAATTACAAATTAAATATAAATGTAAAAATATGTTTTGAAAAAAGCTTATATTTTTAAAGTATTGGACTGAAAAGTAAAATATTATTAGACTTACATAAACACAGAACTCATGTTACTAGTTTTTTAATTATAATTTTTTTAACATTTTATTTGGCCGCAATTTTCGATTTAAACAAAAATACTATTGTGTCATCCCGATATGATTTTTGAGGCAAATTTGAAGTAAATCGGGTAAGTTTTCGAGCTTTGCCGCTTACAGACAGACTGCTAGACCGACGGAAATGAGAAAACACAGTCTGTATGCATATAATTATTTGGTAATAATGTTATACAAATCCTATATACTATAATTTATTTATTTTTTTAGTTCTTTATATAGTTTATTAAAAATATATTATTGGAATTTTAACGGATATTTAAACATTTTATTAGATCGCCATTTTGTTTTGCTATATTTAAACTAAAATTTTTACCAGTCTAACGTTTTAAATCATGACGGATTTCTATAAAAAAGTTACCAGTTTAACCCTTTATCACAGTTTATTTTTGTGTACATTTCGAAATCTATTAATTTGGTAATAATGATTTTGTTTTTACAATTTGTGAGACCACCATTTTGTTCCGCCTCATCGGATTCTTACCAGAATGTTACCAGTCCATCTCCTTATAACCATTGATTTTAGACCAAAATTTGAGGTCAATCGGGAAAGCAGATTTTGAGCTATGCCGCGTAATGACAGCCCGATAGACAGGCAGACAGACCGACAGGACACACTGACGGGAATGGGAGAACATGTTTATTCGGAGTTCACAGACCCTAAAACGCAAAGATCTGCAAAAATCTCGGAGGGTAATATTTTCATGATTATAATACATCCCCGTTACGAAGGAAGTAATATATGTGGGAACAGATATAGTTCCTAGATACTAGATTTTTTCTGATTATTTACCGAAAAACGGCAACATTTTATTTTTTTACATAAAATATTTTATTCTTGCTATATATGTTAACCCTAAAGGGTTGAGTTGAGGGTCTTCCCTGAATTTAAAAAAAATTTTAACTGTACAAGGTAGACCTTGGGATATCAAACAACCCCCTGAAAAGGAAAGAAACATTGTATTCTAAAAACATTTCACTTTTTGATTTTATACTTCGCAACTTAATATTAAAAATGATTGATTGATACTTTACAACTTAATATTAAAAATCACAATGTTATTCAATGTTTAATCATGCCAGAAAGAATATATTCTGAAAAATTAAATAATCAAGATTACATTTAAAATTTTGCGCTCTGCATATTAAAAAGAGTGCAACTAGATAGGTAGGTATATAAAGTTAGCCGTCCAACGACACGAGGAACAGAAAATCTTACTCTCGTAACAATATTGATACAATTTTCCCATCAAAATTTTAATAAAGAAAAATAAAGTAGGGAATTAAATGGAAAACCAGAGATCGGATAAGTTCCGCTACATCCAAAGTTCATGTATATCAGGAATGACCAGGGAACTTTTTACTTCAACAGCCAGGATATCTTGAGAACGGTCAAACAGATTCGATTCAAATTTGAGACTACACTCTCTTGCGGGATTAGACTTTGGGAATTATGGTCGTTGGATCTTTGATATTTTTAGGGCGATTGAAAACGTAAAAAAGTCGTATTTTTAGAACAGAAATAGTTGGTAGTAAAGGGATGAAGCAGCTCCCTGAAAACAAAAAAATAATTTTATATTTTGTATATGACAACATTCTTTCAACTATTCAGGGAGCACTTGGGGATTAAATAACCTGAAAACTAAAGAAAGATTGTATTTCAAAAGCATTTAGCGTTTTTAAAAAGCGATGAAAATGTTAAATTTATTTATATATAAAAATATTTTTTCCACTATACAGGGTATCCTAGCCCTAGGCCCCCCAAAAACGAAAATATTTTTTTAATTCTAAAGAGCCTGATTAAAAAAAAAACGCTGAAGCACGTCAAATTGCTTTTTATTTTTGAATTTAAAAATTTTCTTCCACTTTACAGATTAGTCCTATAGGCTAAAAGAGTACCTAAAAATAGAAATTTACTTTCTTTTCTGTATAAATGACCATAATCTTTGAAATATTTGTTTGTCTGGCTCTCGTCATTCTGGGTAACGCACAAAATATAGGTCTAATGCTGCGTGTTTATTTTTATTACTCTGAATATAGCAAACATGTTTAACTTTTCGTAGTTTTGAAAAACATTCATTTTGGACACTTTTTTTTTAAAATATAATCGAAAACGGAATTTGACAATCAATACTTAATTGTGATTTAATTTTATGACATGTAAACAAACAAAACCAACGCCTAAAGAATTCAGTCCACGGCCAACTAAAAATAAATGTTTTTTGGTATCTTAGCTATTTAGGCCAAAGCAAAATATTGAGTATTATATATTGTCGCGATCGCAAGAAAAAATGCAATTTTACTAGATACCTAAATATAGAGTGCCCCATTTAAGAAAATGCTACATTTGATAATACCTCGAAAATTAAAACATCTATATTTTTTTAAGTACACAGCTGGATTCTACGTAAAAAGTCATAAAACTTTTGTTTTTCTTTTATCTTCATAAATAACCAAGGCATAAAAGATAATGAGGAACGGGAGATTTTGAGAAACACACTGTATTTTCCAAACCAACCAAGTTAGCGTAGATCTGACCACGCCATTAAAATAAACACTGAAAAAGAGAACGGGACACCTTACTTTTTTTGTATCTCTTCCCGTTCAGCTTATACTCTATAATATCAACGATACCCTGTAGTAAGGAAATGGGATGGTTCCTTAGGGCACTCTGTATATAGAGAATTAACGCTTTCGAACAGATACCTAAATGCACATTTACATCATCAACCGGCACAAAAGCAAACAGTTATTAATTCTTTTGTTTTCAGAGCCCCCGCGATTTGTAACCAAAATTCTATATACAATCGCGCGGAAACAGAGAAAATGACTCAAACTTTAAGAGGGAATGAATGTTGCACTAAGGGTATTAGACGATCAATTAGAGAATATAATCCCCCACGAAATGAAACTAATAAGGAATTACCGATGGTAAGTGTAGTTCTTCCATTAATACACCGAACCACAGACAAGATTGCAAGATTACTTCTCCGGTCTAATATACGTACAATCTTCAACACACACAAGAAAATTGGACAATGTTTGTTATCGGCAAAGGATATTATGTCTTTCTAGACGGAAGGAGTATATGTAATTTCTTGTTCTTGTCTATATTGGAGCAACTGGACGATTCATATCTAATAGGCTTAAGGAACATGAACGATGTACTTAGAAAGAAACAAATTGTACAAGTTCTTGCATCTGTCTCGAGATTCTATAAACGGAAAATTAGAGAATCTATTCAAATTTATAAGCATCCTAATAATCTTAATAGAGAAACGGGCTTCAGCCTACATCACGCGTGAAAACTGATCGATACACCGGGTAACGGTTCAGTAAACACAGGTCGACTATATAAATAGCCGGTCTAGGTTTCTCCTCAGAGTTCAGATCTCGTATAGTAAAGATCCCTGAAGATGCCTCATGCATTCGAAGTTGAAACATAGGAAAGTGATTCCATTTTTTTCCATCCATTCCATCTTAATTGACCACAGCCATGAAAGCTCCGTTCTGTTAATTAAGAATTAGTTTGAAGACTTCGTAAAGTCCAATTATCAAAATTAAATAAACTATTACTTTTTACTTTTTAGCGCTTTTTTTATTTTTTACTTTTTAACGCCTTTTTTCTGAAATCGGGCTAACTTTTTTATACAAATTTTTATTAAAAACCGTGAAATATAAATATAGATCAGGTATATAATTGAATAAGCATGACGTATTTAGGGTAAATATACAAAATAAGTTTATTTTTACATCGGTCAAGGTATAGAATATATAAAATAAATATTTATTGTTACAAGATATTTACTGCAAATCACATAAAGTTCGATAAGTAAAATTGTACATCAGTATTCCATTGATATAATTTAGCGTAATCGATTTAAATATAAGTAGGTGCCACGCCCGCTTTCATTACGTGATCTTGACATACTTTGCAACTGGAATCTTATTGTGTCTGCCATTGGAGTTGAAGACAGCACATGTAATAAGTTTTCATTGCGTTATTTTGATTATGTAAGAAATATTTGCAACAGTGGAATGCAATGGGCTCCGCAATAATATTTTACCCTTAAGAAATAATTGATGATTCAACACACATGTAACACATTTGGAATGTTATAAAAAATCTAATTACAACCATTTTCATTTTTTTTTTTTGAATAAACGAATATAAAAAAAATAAAAACTGTTTAACGTTTTATATATATATATATATATATATATATATATATATATATATATATATATATATATATATATATATATATATATATATATATATATATATATATATATATATATATATATATATATATATATATATATATATATATATATATTTTAGTATACTAATCCCCACACGTCTAATAGCCTCCTGCAAAGTGATTTACGTTGGTAAACTTTTTTTATATGCTAGTATCATGCGTGGAGAGTTACAGATTGTGCAACAATAATAGGGAAAGGATTATGTAGATGGACCGATTTCTAGGAGGTCCTAAAAACATAGCTTAATTAATTTATCGTGTAGTCTGTCATATACCATGTGGGAGGTTAAGGGTTAAAGTAGTATCAATAATCTGACCTATCAAAACCGTGTAACATTAGAAAAAGTCGGTAAATTTCCTTTACCCGGAACTTCCCTCGTTATGATTTTTTTCCTTTTGTTAGGAATAATGAAGTGTGACTCAATTTAGTTCAGTACATAGTCACAGTATATATGTGTTACATATACCGTCTTTTCATTTTTATTGGGCGTCATTTTGTTCCATCATATTGGATTCCTACCAATATTTTACCATTTTCTTTCTACCCTGTGCCACACTTGACTTTTGGGTATAATTTTAAAATAAATTTAATAAAGGGTCTTTACATTGACACATAACGCCATTTTGATACGTCATATTGGATCCGTACCAGTTTATCCCATTTTCAAAATGAATTTTTCTGCAAAATTTAAAGTCAGTTGAACAAGATTTGTTTCCGTTGATTTTTAAAAAACTTTATTTGGCCGCCATTTTGTTTCTCCATCCTTAATTCAATCCCATATTATCAGTCTTTACCGACTCCGTTGGTCGCAGATATTTCCCATATATTATGTTTTTAAATGGTTTTTATTAAAGATCCAGTAAAAAAACCAAAGTCCCTTTTTAAATTTTCGACGTATCACAACTTTATTGTTGTGTCCTCAGAACACATATCAGTTTTTAGCTACTCCGCTGGCCCGCAGATATTTCCTAACCCCAAATAATACACTAGTCTAACAACAAGAAAATCGTAACGAAAACCATTTAGAAACTTCATGAAGGATATACAATCTATATGTATCCTGAGGATGGAACAATTAAATTGCGAAACGTCGACAATTTAATACCACTCTAACAAAAATGTTTTAACATTGTTCCGCCATATTGCATTTTTACCAAAATATTAGCATGTCATCCCGATATGACCCTTAACATGCTTTTTAGCATCTAGGGATGCTAAAAGTGCAGATATGTAAAACCTGCCATCCTGGATTCGTACCAAAATTTTCTAGTTGATTGCAACATAATACCTTGATGTTTGTGCAAAATTTGAGATAAATGGTATACATATTTTATTAAAATGTTTTTAATATTTCCCTAGAACGCCATTTTGTTTCGCTATTTTGGATTTTTACCAACATATTACCAGCTTATCCCTGTATAACTCTGAAATTTAAAGACAATCGGGTAGGTAGTCTTTAAGCTATGCCGCGAATTGACAGACAGGGTGATTTTTTCAGGATTACAAACATTTTATATATATAATATATATATATATATATATATATATATATATATATATATATATATATATATATATATATATATATATATTTTATAATCTCCATATTGTTCTTCCATCTTGAATTCGTACCACAATTTTCTTTCAACAGTTTATCGTTATATCACACTTAATTTTGCACAAAATTGAAAATCTACTAAGTAGTTTTCAGGTTGTTTTTTTAAGTATTTTATTAGGCCGTCATTTTTTTTGCCATCTTAGATTCGTACCAAAATAATATCAGTTCATTTCTATGTAAAACTCGACTCTTACGAAGGAAGTAAAAAAGTTTGAATAAATAAACATGGATGGTATTAAAGTAATGTAGATAGACGGCGTATCACACAAAACACATTTAATGACGTTTATTATTAACTTCCGCCAAAGTCTTTCTGATACCATTATAGCAATAGTTGTAAATTGTTCCACAAGATCTCTTGTTTTAATGATAATTTCAACTGTCGACAAAGCTCTTTGCACAGATTCGTAGAAAGCTACAGGGGTTTTGATCAATAAACATACTGGTGCGTATTCGTAATAGTTACTTCTGCTAAACAGAATCTATTTATTTTTACTGAAAAGAGCAACCTAAATATAAGTATTATTAAAAACAGGGTGTTCTTTATATTAGGCACATAGTGGACCAAACATCAAAATAGGCATAAATTAGTTTTATGGTAAACTAAAAAATTATTTTTATATATATATATATATAAATAAATATATATATATATATATATATATATATATATATATATATATATATATACTTAGGAGATTTTCTTGGGTTTTTGGTCTGAAATATCTTTTTGAAAAATAAAACTTTTTTATTCTTCGGAAATCATTTTAATTTGTTTTTTTTTTCTTTTTTTCCCAAACGTTTCGGCCACATGCCTTCATCAGTGGATTCTAATACAGGTCACTAAAACTAACAAACAATGCTGTTTTGGATTCTTACTTATAAACATGTCTACTTTTTTCTTTTTTTTTGTTTTGTGTAAGAGGATAAAAATGTTCTTTTATATACATATATATCCATACATAAGTACACCCCTGCACAGATATATACATATATACAGAAATTTAATAAACACGTATAACCTAATTAATATTACTTTTTTTTTATTTTTAAAACAAAACGTTCAAATTGGATATATAATTATACTATAACTCACCTAAGAAAGTAAATTTTTTTAATCCATTCACAAATGGGACATACACACTTAAAATTTGTTCTACATATATGTGACAATACAGTATATACATACTTAAAACTACTGACTGACTGAAATTAAAATTCGTTTTGCTGCTGTTGCTCGTCATATATATTGTTTTTATTGGGTTAAAAAACAAGGTGTTTTATATTGTTATTATTTTGGTATGTGGAACGAGCGCATTTATTTTATATTTTTGTAATTAGTGTACCTATTATTATTTCATTTAAGATAAAACGTAGAAAATTGAACAATTTTTTTATTTTTGCAAATTGCCATTTAATTTTAAAATTTAAATTTAGATTTACGAGAAAATTGCAGAATATATGCAGTTATTTTATTACGTTGTAATATATTTGGTTTAAGTTTTTAATTTCCGTTTTGTCATTAATCGAATTTTCGTGTTTTTTAATGTACATCATTTCCAAGAATTCCCTTTTTTTCTGATTTATTTTAGTTTTTAAGATTTGTGTGTCTTTATAATTAAAATTATGGGATGTTTCATTCTTATGTTTTGTTAATGAAGTTTTATTTTTTTTATCATATTTATGCCCATTTAAGCGATTTTTGAGGTATTGTGTAGTCTGACCGATGTATACTCCAGGACAGTCTTTACAAGGTATTTTATATATGGTGTGTGTTTTTTGATTGGTTGGAGTTGGGGTTTTGAGAGAACTAAAAATTTTTTTTTGGAAGGTGTTGTAACTTTTGTGGCATACGGTTATATTATGTTTATCAAAAATAGTTTTTATATTTTCTGAAAGGCCTTGTACGTATGGGATTGATAGAAACTTATTTTTATCTGTATTTTTTTCGGTTGGTATAATTTGATTTGGGCTGTTTATTTTATGCAATCTAGAATTAAATATAGAGCTAATTAATTTTTTTGGCTAGCTATTTTGAATTAAGATATTTTTAACTTTTCTTATTGCTTGTGGTTGATATTTTACATTGCTTAATTTTATTGCTCTATAGGCTAGCCCGATAATAACTGATTTTTTTTGGTTCATTGGATGTTGAGAAAAATAATTTACATATCTGCCTGACCATGTGCTTTTTGTATACCATTCTGTTTCGATAATGTTGTTCTTATTATGTAATGTCATATCTAGAAAGTTTATTTGAGAATTGTTTTCAGTTTCGATAGTGAATTTCAGCTTTTCATGAAAATTGTTAAAGGCGTTTAAAATATAATTGCATTTGTCTCTGGGAATTAAGGTTATACAATCGTCGACGTACCTATAGAAGAATGGAAGAGGAATATCTAATTTTTCGATTATATTGCGTTCTAACTCCTCCATAACTAATTGTGCAACCACACCAGATATAGGGGAACCCATTGCGCATCCCTTTACTTGTTTATAAAAATTATTTTTGTACATGAAAAATGTGGACTTTAAAGTTAATTCGATAGCAATTAGAAATTCTTCCATGGGTATATCTGTAAATTTTTTAATTTCAGACTATTTTTTTTCAATAAGTTGGAGGGCTAGTTCTATTGGTACATTTGTGTATAAAGAGACCACATGAGATTAGAATATGATTTTGTGGTACGGGAAAATTATTTATTTTTTCTTTGAAATCCCAGGAATCTTTAATGTAAGTAGCGCTTTTGTTTATGATATTTTCTAGAATTCGTTTTAAAAATTTAGAGAGGTTGTTTAGTGGTGATTGTATACAAGAGACAATTGGTCGCATTGGAATGCCTTCCTTGTGTAATTTTGGCAATCCGTATAATTTTGGTGTTTGAGCATTATGGATTTTTAAGTCTTTTGCACAACTAGGTTATATGTAGTTTTTGTTTTCCCAACGCGTAACAAGTTCGTTATTTCTTTTTTGAAAAATATTTGTAGGATCTGTGTTTATTTTTTTGTAAGTATCTATGTCATTTAAAAGTAATTCCATTTTATTATCGTATTCTGTTGTGTTAATGATAACGGTTTTATTTGATTTGTCAGGTCGTATAATTTTTAGGTTAGGATTATTTTTCAGAAAAATATTAGTTTTTTTTATTTTATTATGTAGTTCCTTGTTTATATCAATATGTTTGATTTTATATTGGTTACATTTGAGTTTATTTTGATAATTTTTGAGGGTGTTACAACAATTTGCTCTGATTTTATCTTTTTCGTCATTATTAAGGTTACTAATTGATGTTTCGACGGATGATATTATATCAGGAATAGGGAGTTCATTAGGATTTGTTATTGGAAAAGCAAAATTAGATCCCAAACTTAATATATCAATTGCATATTCTGGAATTTCAGTGTCGGTAAGATTTTCGATCCATTCTTTTTGTACGTTATATCTTTTTGGATTAATTTTTGTTTTTTTTCTCAATTAACAATTTAATTTTGTTTATATTTTTTGTTTTGATTTTTTCAAATAAGGATTCATATTTTTTGTTTTCATTATTTAAAATTTGATTAAAATCATTAGTAGGAATTGTTTGTTGTAGTTTGTTTTTGATTTGAGAGATTTTAGTTTCTAGGTACTTTATATTAATTATGGTGTCGCTAATTAGTAATTTTAAGGTTTGTAATTTAAAGACATTTAAGATATTTTCACTAAATTTCCTTCCTAGGTTAGCTGCTGAGAATACAATTGATTTATATTCTTAGGAGATCTTCTTGGGTTTTTGGTCTGAAATATCTTTTTGAAAAATAAAACTTGTTTATTCTTCGGAAATCATTTTAATTTGTTTTTTTTTTTCTTTTTTTCCCAAACGTTTCGGCAACATGCCTTCATCAGTGGATTCTAATACAGATCACTAAAACTAACAAACAATGCTGTTTTGGATTCTTACTTATAAACATGTCTACTTTTTTCTTTTTTTTTTGTTTTGTGTAAGAGGATAAAAATGTTCTTTTATATACATATATATCCATACATAAGTACACCCCTGCACAGATATATACATATATACAGAAATTTAATAAACACGTATAACCTAATTAATATTATTTTTTTTTTTATTTTTAAAACAAAACGTTCAAATTGGATATATAATTATACTATAACTCACCTAAGAAGGTAAATTTTTTTAATCCATTCATAAATGGGACATATACACTTAAAATTTGTTCTACATATATGTGACAATCCAGTATATACATACTTAAAACTACTGACTGAAATTAAAATTCGTTTTGCTGCTGTTGCTCGTCATATATATTGTTTTTATTGGGTTAAAAAAGGTGTTTTATATTGTTATTATTTTGGTATGTGGAACGAGCGCATTTATTTTATATTTTCGTAATTAGTGTACCTATTATTATTTCATTTAAGATAAAATGTAGAAAATTGAACAATTTTTCTATTTTTGCAAATTGCCATTTAATTTTAAAATTTAAATTTAGATTTACGAGAAATTTTATTACGTTGTAATATATTTGGTTTAAGTTTTTAATTTACGTTTTGTCATTAATTGAATTTTCGTGTTTTTTAATTATATATCCAATTTGAACGTTTTGTTTTAAAAATAAAAAAAAAAGTAATATTAATTAGGTTATACGTGTTTATTAAATTTCTGTATATATGTATATATCTGTGCAGGGGTGTACTTATGTATGGATATATATGTATATAAAAGAACATTTTTATCCTCTTACACAAAACAAAAAAAAAGAAAAAAGTAGACATGTTTATAAGTAAGAATCCAAAACAGCATTGTTTGTTAGTTTTAGTGACCTGTATTAGAATCCACTGATGAAGACATGTTGCCGAAACGTTTGTGAAAAAAAGAAAAAAAACAAATTAAAATGATTTCCGAAGAATAAACAAGTTTTATTTTTTAAAAAGGTATTTCAGACCAAAAACCCAAGAAAATCTCCTAAGAATATAAATCAATTGGTCCAGAAACTCCATATAAAAATATAAACGCAGAATGGGTGAAATACTGCAACCTGTTGAACAATTTGAGACTATCTTCAACCAAGACAACAACAATGATCTTAAAGAACTTTCAAAATATTATCGAAAACTAGCAAACCAAAAGAATAGAAGGCAATTTTTGTAAAACCGAAAACATTTTTCCTGTATTTTTAAACAAAAAAACTAAACATATTGTATTCTCAGCAGCTAACCTAAGAAGGAAATTTAGTGAAAATATCTTAAATGTCTTTAAATTACAAACCTTAAAATTACTAACTAGCGACACCATAATTAATATAAAGCACCTAGAAACTAAAATCTCTCAAATCAAAAACAAACTACAACAAACAATTCCTACTAATGATTTTAATCAAATTTTAAATAATGAAAACAAAAAATATGAATCCTTATTTGAAAAAATCAAAACGAAAAATATAAACAAAATTAAATTGTTAATTGAGAAAAAAAATAAAACTAATCCAAAAAGATATAATGTACAAAAAGAATGGATCGAAAATCTTACCGACACTGAAATTCCAGAATATGCAATTGATATATTAAGTTTGGGATCTAATTTTGCTTTTTCAATAACAAATCCCAATGAACTCCCTATTCCTGATACAATATCATCCGTCGAAACATCAATTAGTAACCTTAATAATAACGAAAAAGATAAAATCAGAGCAAATTGTTGTAACACCCTTAAAACTTATCAAAATAAACTCAAATGTAACCAATATAAAATCAAACATAATGATATAAACAAGGAACTACATAATAAAATAAAAAAAAACTAATATTTTTCTGAAAAATAATCCTAACCTAAAAATTATACGACCTGACAAATCAAATAAAACCGTTATCATGAACACAACAGAATACGATAATAAAATGGAATTACTTTTAAATGACATAGATACTTACAAAAAAATAAACACAGATCCTACAAATATTTTTCAAAAAAGAAATAAGGAACTTGTTACGCGTTGGGAAAACAAAAACTACATATCACCTAGTTGTGCAAAAGACTTAAAAATCCATAATGCTCAAACACCAAAATTATACGGATTGCCAAAATTACACAAGGAAGGCATTCCAATGCGACCAATTGTCTCTTGTATACAATCACCACTAAACAACCTCTCTAAATTTTTAAAACGAATTCTAGAAAATATCATAAACAAAAGCGCTACTTACATTAAAGATTCCTGGGATTTCAAAGAAAAAATAAATAATTTTCCCGTACCACAAAATCATATTCTAATCTCACTTGATGTGGTCTCTTTATACACAAATATACCAATAGAACTAGCCCTCCAACTTATTGAAAAAAAATGGTCTGAAATTAAAAAATTTACAGATATACCCATGGAAGAATTTCTAATTGCTATCGAATTAACTTTAAAGTCCACATTTTTCATGTACAAAAATAATTTTTATAAACAAGTAGAGGGATGCGCAATGGTTCCCCTATATCTGGTGTGGTTACACAATTAGTTATGGAGGAGTTAGAACGCAATATAATCGAAAAATTAGATATTCCTCTTCCATTCTTCTATAGGTACGTCGATGATTGTATAACCTTAATTCCCAGAGACAAATGCAATTATATTTTAAACGCCTTTAACAATTTTCATGAAAAGCTGAAGCTCACTATCGAAACCGAAAACAATTCTCAAATAAACTTTCTAGATATGACATTACATAATAAGAACAACATTATCGAAAAAGAATGGTATACAAAAAGCACATGGTCAGGCAGATATGTAAATTATTTTTCTCAACATCCAATGAACCAAAAAAAATCAGTTATTATCGGGCTAGCCGATAGAGCAATAAAATTAAGCAATGTAAAATATCAACCACAAGCAATAAGAAAAGCTAAAAATATCTTAATTCAAAATAGCTATCCAAAAAAATTAATTAACTCTATATTTAATTCTAGATTGCATAAAATAAACAGCCCAAATCAAATTATACCAACCGAAAAAAATACAGATAAAAATAAGTTTCTGTCAATCCCATACGTACAAGGCCTTTCAGAAAATATAAAAACTATTTTTGATAAACATAATATAACCGTATGCCACAAAAGTTACAACACTTTCCAAAAAAAAATTTTTAGTTCTCTCAAAACCCCAACTCCAACCAATCAAAAAACACATACCATATATAAAATACCTTGTAAAGACTGTCCTGGAGTATACATTGGTCAGACTACACAATACCTCAAAAATCGCTTAAATGGGCATAAATATGATAAAAAAAATAAAACTTCATTAACAAAATATGAGAATGAAACATCCCATAATTTTAATTATAAAGACACACAAATCTTAAAAACTGAAATAAATCAGAAAAAAAGGGAATTCTTAGAAATGATGTACATTAAAAAACACGAAAATTCGATTAATGACAAAACGGAAATTAAAAACTTAAACCAAATATATTACAACGTAATAAAATAACTGCATATATTCTGCAATTTTCTCGTAAATCTAAAAATAAAAAAATTGTTCAATTTTCTACATTTTATCTTAAATGAAATAATAATAGGTACACTAATTACAAAAATATAAAATAAATGCGCTCGTTCCACATACCAAAATAATAACAATATAAAACACCTTGTTTTTTAAACCAATAAAAATAATATATATGACGAGCAACAGCAGCAAAACGAATTTTAATTTCAGTCAGTCAGTAGTTTTAAGTATGTATATATTGTATTGTCACATATATGTAGAACAAATTTTAAGTGTATATGTCCCATTTGTGAATGGATTAAAAAAATTTACCTTCTTAGGTGAGTTATAGTATAATTATATATCCAATTTGAACGGTTTGTTTTAAAAATAAAAAAAAAGTAATATTAATTAGGTTATACGTGTTTATTAAATTTCTGTATATATGTATATATCTGTGCAGGGGTGTACTTATGTATGGATATATATGTATATAAAAGAACATTTTTATCCTCTTACACAAAACAAAAAAAAAGAAAAAAGTAGACATGTTTATAAGTAAGAATCCAAAACAGCATTGTTTGTTAGTTTTAGTGACCTGTATTAGAATCCACTGATGAAGGCATGTTGCCGAAACGTTTGAAAATAAAAGAGAAAAAAAAAACAAATTAAAATGATTTCCGAAGAATAAACAAGTTTTATTTTTCAAAAAGATATTTCAGACCAAAAACCCAAGAAAATCTCCTAAGAATATAAATCAATTGGTCCAGAAACTCCATATAAATATATATATATATATATATATATATATATATATATATATATATATATATATATATATATATATATATATATATATATATATATATATATATATATATATATATATATATATATATATATATATATATATATATATATATATATGCATGTATTTTCACAAAAGTTATTTTGGTCTCAGTATCTATATTTTGCAGCACGAGGAGGATATTTCAAATATCGCTGTTACAATTAGCCCCGAAGTTGCCAAAATGGCGTCCACAAAATCTAATATAATATGTTAGATTTAACTTAAAAATTGACGCAATCTAAAATTATAACTTTGTTTGGCAATTGTAAATTTGCCATCTTCCTATATTTTATCATAAAAGACAAAAGAATTGGTCGACCCTGTCTTTGCTAAATCACCTTGCCCTGCCCATCGATGATGATTCTGGTTGATTGGCCAATTTCTGCAAATGTCTTATTGTCAGTCCCAAAGTTAACATATGATGAAGAAGCTCATTTTCAATTTGTTCGGAGAAAACTCAAAATCTGTTACGGTGCCAACTGTTTATTTTTATTTTCTAGGTGCCTTTTTAGTGTGAATTTTGGAATTTTAAATTATTTAGTATCACCTCTGTGATAGGCATTTTCCACCGTTTCTTTATTCCACTTGCCGTAGTTAGTCCGTTACCTGGGTCAACATTTGCATTATTTGAAATTATTCTTCCATCAAACTTTTCTTGCAATACTTCGATAGTGTCATAAGCAGTATGACATGTGGCACCGTCTTGTTAAAACCAAATGTCATTTAAATCAATTCCATCTAAACTGGGGCCAAACAAATTCTCTTTACATCAATCTATACGGCTCCCTATCCACTATAACTGCATGCACCATGCCATAAACCACACCACACAGTGACCTTTTCGGATGCAAGAGCTTCTCATGAATTTCCTGGGGATTGTTTTTACACCAAAAACGACAATTATACTTACTCACGTATCAACTTAACCAATAAGCTTCATTTGAAATGATAATTTTTGCCCAAATTTGGGATCCGTTTACGATGTTTCATCGACCCAACTCTTTTTGTTGTAAGGCCTAATTCTTAAGGATGACCGACGAATTGATAAATTCGGAACTGCAACACTGCTACTTACAGCAGCAATATTCTGTACACTTCTTGCATTTTGACGTCTTGTTGTTTTTATATTGTGAAAAGTAAAATTTTCCTACGACTCGACGAATAACAAACATAGGGCGATTATGTGGACAACAGTTTTGGCGTTTGAACGTTATGGATTCACAAACGAATAGATTATACTAAACACAAATAACAGCTAGTGACATTTATCATATTTTAATCATGGTCGCCACTGCATTTCAAAATAATGTAATTTTTATTGCAAAAACCTATACAATTTGTTTCTTTTTAAGTTCAGTTTTTCTAATATAAACACCACTACAGTAAAAAGGAATTACATATTCTCCTTCCGTTTGGAAAGAAATAATTTTCTTGTGTTAAAAATTTTACGTATGTTGGTCCGGCGAAGTAACCTTGCAATCTTGTCTGTGGTTCCGTGTATAAATAGATAAATAAATATACTTCCTATCGGTAACTCATTATTAGCTTTATTTCGTGGAGTAGGATTATTACATTTTCTAATTGAACATATAATACCCATAGAGCCAGTTGCATAAAACTTAATTGCTGTTTAGAATATTTAACCGAGCTTTAGGATTTGACAAGCCGCTTATAGAAATGTAGGAACTCGCTTTTAATAGATTTGACATTCCGTTAAACATTCCAAGCTTTATGATGATACATTCCCTCTTAAAGCTTGGAAATTTCCGATTGTAATGAATTTTGGTCACATTTAGTTACGGATTGCTTTTGTTCGTATGCGTTGGTTTTCTATATACAGAGTGTCCTAAAGAACCATCCCTTTTCATTTGCACGAAAACATCTAGAAAGGGAACCGTACCTTCTCATTCGAGTTACATTGTAATTTTTATATTAGTATTTTGTTGATTTACATGATCGAGAAATGCGGGGATATTTTCTGGACCATGCAGCCATATTACACAAGTGTCGTCTACATATCTGAACCACGATTTTGGCTTTAATGAAGACGACAAGGCTTCCTTGTTCCTGTAGTGATGTATATATTGAAGAAACTGGACAATCCATATCGAATAGGCTTAAGGAGCATGAACGATATATTAGAAAGGAAGAAGTTGTACAACCTACTATAGTTCAACACCAATATTTCACTGGACATATCATAAATATAAAATAAACCAAAGTTCTTGCATCGGTCTCGGGATTCTATAAACGGAAAATTAGAGAATTTATTGAAATGTGTAAGCATCCTAACAATATTAATAAACATATCATCGTGCCATAAACGACACCACACAGTGACCTTTTCGGATGCAAAAACTACTCATGAATTACCTGGGGATTGTTTTTACACGTTCAAAAAAAAACGTCAATTTTCATAAATTTTTTTGATAGTAACGAAACGTTCTTGAATAGTATATTGTACTTTGATGAATTACCAGATTATACTAAACACAAATGACAGCTAGCGATATTTATCATATTTTAATCATGGCCGCCACTGCATTTCAAAATGTAATTTTTATTGGAAAAACCTATACAATTTTTTCCTTTTTTAAACCTTATCGATATGGATCGTCCAGTTTTTCCAATATAAACACCACTACAGTAACAAGGAATTGCATATACTCCCTGCGTTTGGAAAAAAATTGTGGTTGCAAACATTCTCATTGGCGGTTGCAAACATTCTCAAATTTTCTTGTGTTAAAAATTGTTCGTATATTGGACCGGCGAAGTAACCTTGCAATCTTGTCTGTGGTTCCGTATATAAATGGAAGAACTATACTTCCTATCGGCAACTCCTTATTAGCTTCATTTCTTGGAGTAGGATTATTAAATTTTCTAACTGACCATCTAGTACCTTTAGTACGATATCCATTCCCCCTTAAAGCTTTAGTCAGTTTTTTGTTTCCGATTGTAAAGAATTTTGGTCATTTGGAATTGATACCGGATTGCTTTTGCGCCGGATGATGATGGGAATTTGCATTTAATCATCTGTTCGTATGCGTTAGTTTTCTATATACAGAATGTCCTAAGAAACCATCCGCTTTCATTTCCACGAAAACATCTAAAAAGGGAATCGTGCATTCTCATTTGATATACTGTAACATTTTAATTTTGTCACCACATTTTAACGAATAAAAATCCGTAAATCCTGTACTGTAAGTCTCCTATCGATGTAGTAAGGTGCTCGCGGTCTCTGCTTAGCGAAATCTTCCCCTTCATATTGAGGCAATTCACTAGTCTTTGTGTAGATGGCGCTTTAGTTTTGTTCTATTAGTAATTTTACTTTCTTCTCCTTTAAATATTTTTTCTTTCCTGTGATCCAGCTCAGGGATTGGCTGATCTATTGTCCCGATTTGGTCAGTTTGATTTTAGTAAAGTAGCACCACTGACGGATTGTCATCCCGCTCCTGCTGCCTTGACCTGATGGGGAGGTAGGTCTGTCTCTATGGAAGGTGAAGGTTAAGTGTGAAAGTTTGTCGGCGAATTGATCCTGTTTTAATCCAAGCCTTCTTTTGGGATTTATGTTGGCAACTTAGTTAAAAAGGCTCCTATGTGTATTTAATTACGTTGTACATTAATATTTTTGGTTGGGGAACCTTTTATTACTCTCTTGTGAGGATTTAACTGCACTTGACCACCTACCATATCTTTTTGATGGGACAAACTTTACGAAATGACTAATAAGAAACCCTTTACCATCAAATAAGGTAAGATAACCCAATTTTATATTCACTAAAATGTGATATATTTTCCCTGTACATATTTTCTTGTATTTTGCCATATTATTTTTTATAGGTTATGTTCTAACCTCTAGCTTAGATATAGTTTCTCGGTTATCACTAAGGTCTTTTTATTTATGTATAAAAAAGGGGTTATTTTTTTTTGTTACTTAGTTCTCTTATTAAAAAGTAAATACAAGGCCACAGAGTTATTTTACTTATTGAAATTAAGAGCTATGGGGACACTCTTGATTGCCCTTTGATTTGTGTAGCAAACAATGTATTCAATAGTACTTTTCATTTTCTTAAGATATGTGCTGAATGTATATATACCTTATGTTTGTTATAATTATTAAGTTTATTTCTGCAATACAAAAAGGTCTATTTGTAACCTCCATAAGCCAATTGTTATTTAAGTTTGCATAAAGTAAAGAATAGATAAATACATTGGGGAGAATTTGTTTTCTTTAATAAGTGTGTTTCAATACAACTATTGCAGGTGTATGTTATAATTAGAAAAGAGGCCTATATATCTATAAAAATCACTTTAATTTTCATATTTTTTTGAAGACGGAAACAACCTTATAAGATATAAATACACGCTATCTGCTTTAACCAATTTGGCAAAATTGAACAATATTGTATCAGTGATTTACATTTTCTGTCTGTAACATCTTATATTAGCTTATTTATACTGGAGTAATGACATATTGTATCGATATTTACAAGATTTTAAGGGTGGATTCTTATTACTATTCACTATAAGGGCTGTAATGTACCTATATTAGTATTAATTAATAGATATGTTGCTTATATTTTGTATATAATGTTAAGGGGTTGTAGTTGATAATATTATGTATCGTAATAGACATGTACGAGCCTAATATTTTGAATTTCTATAATAGAATGACTTAAGATTGTTTGTAATTTGGGTAAATTGGTTTAAATGAAGTCAAGCTGGGAAATATTGATACATTTTTGTTTGGAATTATTTTCTTTATTTGATATACTGGGTGTTGAGTTGTTAAAGAGACCTATATACTTTTATTTGGGGTGTAAATCTTAGACGTTTTTACTATTCTAGGGTTTTTTTTTCTTCTTCTCCTTCCTCTTCTACTTCTTGTTCCTGTTCTCCTAACCAGGGTTTGAACCTGGATGTGTCATTGTAAGAGGAGCAGAAGCCGGTTACCTAATACTTAAGTGTGTACGTACCCAGTTTTCCTGCTGGAAATGTCTTCGATGACACTTACATCATAGACTGCTGATCTAAGTCACCGATGCTGATAGACTTTAAGATACAGTGTTGTTGTAAATTGTGATCACATCTTGAAATTTTAACTTATAAGATCTAGTTAGTTTATACAAGGTATATAAGGTTTCTGCCAACATTTGATAGTATAATATACTTTAAGATACAAGTGATCTAGTTAGTTCATACAAGGTATTATAGACAGGTAACACTACTAGAATATGTGATGATATTTATGATTAATTGTATTTACTTGCTTTAGAAAGGTATTTTGATATAAAACAATGGTGTCAATTTGTTAGTTAATGTTGGTGATTGGATTTGAAACATAGTTATATAAATTTTTCTTGTTATTTGCTTGCTCTTAGATTCACATAATACTCTTTTCTTTTATTCTATTATTGTTAATTGTATTTGAATTAATAAAGTTAATTAATTGCTTGATTATTTTGCATCTTTTGATACATTTTTACTGTTAGATCAAATTGTTCGGTAAATTAAAACAACTTAAAGATTTTCTTTATAAACATTTATAGATTTTGGAGTCTATTACTTTTACCTGTCATTAGCTGATTGAAAATTTCTTTTTTCATCCGTATTACTTAATTTTCAGGTTTTATTGAAAATTTAGTTTGTTGTTTTGTGATTCTTTAGCTATTTTCATAAAACATTTTACACAGTTGATCTAATATTTGTATAGTGATCTTTATTTGAATATACTTTCTCTCAGCATATGAGGTATGAAAACTGATTAACATAGGATCATTACACAGTCAATTGTCATTTTTTTTTAAAAACTTCAATTAAGGCTAATTTCTTTCATATGTAATAACCTACAGGAGATACATATTTCTGGAAATATTTGGGGAGCACTGAACTTGTTAATAAATGTTATTTGTTGAATATGCTTTTTTTTGTTTTTTTTTTACTATTAACTTGAATTAATTTTATCTTAGTGGTCTTGAGGAGTGGTACTCATAACATCTAGAGCAGTTAACAGTCAACTGGTATAGAACTGTTGGAGCCCTTATAAATAGAAAACGAACCAATTTCCCTGAGCAGTCGGTGATTTGCACACTAACTTTACTGCCTCTCTTTCAATCAACCACTTAGTGTAGATTTATATTATCTTAAAACAAATACATACTCTCTGCTATCAAAAAAAGAAAGAGTGTGGCAATACGTTGTAATTTTTATATTAGAATGTTGTTGATTTACTTGATCTAGAAATGCGGGGATGTTTTCTGGACCATGCAGTCATTTTACACAAGTGTCGTCTACATATCTGAACCACGATTTTCGCTTAAATGAAGACGAGTTTAAGGCTTCCTTGCTACTGTAGCAATGTCTATATTGAAGAAACTGGACAATACATATCGAATAGGCTTAAGGAACATGAACGTTTTATTAGAAAGGAACAAAGTTGTGCAATCTGCTATCTCAACACCAACATTCCGGTGGATATGTTATAAATATAAAATAAAACAAAGTTCTTTCATCGGTCTCGAGATTCTATAAATGGAAAATTAGAGAATCTATTGAAATGTGTAAGCGTCCTAACAATATTAGTTGACATACCGGGTCATGGTTCGGTGAACACAGGTCGATTATAAATAGTCGGCCTTGGTTTCTCCGAAGATGTTTGGTGCAATCAAAGGCGAAACCTCGGAAAGTGGTTCCATTTTGACACGGTCTAATTCCAACAACCATGATTTCTTAAATGATAACAGCCCTGAAAGCTTTCGTTCTATGTTAGAATATAACTGTTGAACTTATATAATCATGGTTCTTGGGATTAGACCATGTCAAATTGGAATTACTATCCGACGTTTCGCCTTCTATTGCACGAGGCATCTTCAGGGATCTTTACTCCACGAGATCTGAACACTGAATGAGATCGAAGAGATTCAGGCGGGCTTTTATACCCGACTTGTGCTCGCCGAACCGTGATGTAGACCGTAACCCGTATCTCTATTGAAATGTTTTGTATGTTTAAATATTTCAATAGATTCTCTAACTTTTCGTTTATACAAACCTAGAACCGATGCTAGAACCTTGGTTTCCTTTACATTTATGAAATGGCCAGTGTTATGTTGGTGTTCAGCTACAGCAGATTGAACAATTTGTTTCTTTTTAATACATCGTTCATGTTCCTTAAGTCTAATTGATATTGAGCGTCCTGTTTCTCCCACATACACTTCTCCACAGGAGCAAGGAATTTTATATACTCCTTCTGTTTGGAAAGGTACAAGATCTTTCGGGGATCGCAAGCATTTTCCAATCTTCTTATGTGTATTGAAGATTGTACGTATGTTGGACCGCCGAAGTAATCGTCCTATTTTGTCTATTTTGTGCCGTGTATGTCCTATTTTGTCTATTTTGTACCATGTATGTATTTTGTCTATTTGTGCCATGTATGTACACTACCTAATGGTGACTCCTTATCATTCTTCTTTGGCGGAGTTGGTTTACTATGTCTTTTAATTGATCGCGTAATATCTTCAGTGCAATAGGCATTCCCTCTGAGAGCTTCGATCAGTTTCGATGTTCCCGATGTTAAAGAATCTTGATCAGAAATCGAAATAGCTCTGAATACTAGTGAGTTAATAACCGATTTTTTTTGTGCTGGATGGTGATAAGAATTTGCGTTTAAGTATCAATTTGTATGCGTCGGTTTTCTACACACAGAATGTCCTAATGTACCATTTTCCTTCCTTTGAACACATACATCTAGAAACAGAATTGTTCCATTAGATTCAATATCCTTCGTGAATTTGATTTTATGATGTTGCTGATTAAGGTGGTCCAGAAATATGAGGAGATTATCCTGTCCATGAGGCCAAACAACAAAAGTATCATCTACATATCTAAACCAGTGCTTCGGTTTTAGTGGAGCGGATGTTAGAGCAATGTCCCCAAAGGCTTCCATAAAGATATTCGCTACCACAGGTGATAGAAGAGATCCCATAGCTGCCCCTGAAGTTTGTTCATAAAAAGTTCCTTGAAAAATGAAATAAGTAGATGTAAGACAAGCTTCCACTAGGTCTATTAAGTTCTTGTCAATATTATTATTATCCAGTATGTCTGATATAATGGAAATTGAATCGTTGACAGGAACATTTGTGTAAAGTGATTCTACATCGAAACTGACCAAAATATCTTCGGGATCCAACTGGATTGTCTTGAGTTTTTCCACGAAATGTGCAGAGTTTTTAATAAAAGAATCTGTTTTTCCAGTAAGTGGATTAAGAAAATTTGAAAGATATTTACCTAGTTTGTATGCAAGTCTATTGCACTGACGATCGGTCGAAGTGGTACGCTGTCCTTGTGTATCTTCGGAAGACCGTAGAACCTGGGAGTCTTGGAGCTGCTTGGTTTTAATGATTTTTTCTTCATTGGTGGTAGACTGGATGTGTTGATCAAATTGGTAATGCGTCTTTCTATTCTACTTGTGGGGTCTGCTTGCATAACCTTATAGGTGTTGTTGTCCAAATATTGAGTAACCTTTTCCACATAATCTGTTCTGTCCATGACGACTGTCGCGTTGCCTTTATCTGCTGGAAGTACCAGAATGCTTGCATCTTCGTTTAAGGTGTTCGGCTGCGGAGAGGTTCGACTTCGGTAGTTTTGAGTTTTTAATAATTTTCGCTGTCTCATATCTGACTTCATCGGCTTGTTCTACTAGTAATCTTCTGATTGCTGCTTCAACAGAAGATACTATACTACGGGAATGCTACTCGGTGCTATTGCGAAGTTTTGGCCCTTGAAAAGGACAGAAAGTTCTGCTTCGGATAACGGCTTCGATGACAGGTTGATAACTGTGTTCTGCGGAAGTTTCACTGTATTTTTTTCTGTTCAGGAGGGCTTCAAACTTCTTTTGTTGCTTAAGTGTAACTTCTTGATGGATTTTTTCTGCCTGTGCGTTGGTAATGTTGTCCAAAGTTGTAAATGTAGTTCTTTCTAGTCTAGAAGCTAATTTCAGATGAATTTCTAATAGTTTCCGGGCATTTGTATCCAAATCACGACACGTTGCCTTAATCCTTTCTCTAACTAATGCGTTGCTAGCACGCTTATAAATATTCTTAGCAGTTCTAGAAGTAATGTGATGTCTCAACTGTAGTGATTTCGGTACTACATCTTCATCTCGACATCTAAGCAGAAAGGTCAACTGGCAGAGTAACTTCTTCTTGCTGTTCCGGAGATCACCAAAAGTTTTGACATCCTTCTTGGTTTTCTCCCCATAGAGATTAGTTAACATAGAACGGAAGCTTTCACGGCTTTGGTCAATTAAGAAATCATGGTTCTTGGGATTAGACCGTGTCAAATTGGAATTACTATCCGATGTTTCGCCTTCTATTGCACGAGGCATCTTCAGGGATGTTTACTCCACGAGATCTGAACACTGAATGAGCTGGCCAAAACTTCGCAACAGCACTCCGAGTAGCATTCCCGTAGAAGACATAGTATCTTCTGTTGAAGCAGCAATCAGAAGATTACCAGTGGAACAAGCCGATGAAGTCAGATGAGACAGCGAAGATCATTAAAAACTCAAAACCACCGAAGTCGAACCTCTCCGCAGCCGAAACAGCAATGAAAACCTTATACGAAGACGCAAACATTCTGGTGCTTCCAGCAGATAAAGGCAACGCCACAGTCGTCGTGGACAGAACAGAATATGTGGAAATGGTTACTCAAATTTTGGACAACAACACCTATAAGGTTATGCAGGCAGACCCCACAAGTAGAATAGAAAGACGCATTACCAATTTGATCAACACATCCAGTCTACCACCAGCGCAGAAAAGATCATTAAAACCAAGCAGCTCTAAGACTCCCAGGTTCTACGGTCTTCCGAAGATACACAAGGTCAACGTACCACTTCGACCGATCGTCAGTGCAATCGACTCGCCCATATACAAACTAGGTAAGTATCTTTCAAATTTTCTTAATCCATTTACTGGAAAAACAGATTTTTTTATTAAAAACTCTGCACATTTCGTGGAAAAACTCAGGACAATCCAGTTGGATCCCGAAGATATTTTGGTCAGTTTCGATGTAGAATCACATTGCACAAATGTTCCTGTCAACGACTGAATTTCCATTATATCAGACATACTGGATAACAATAATATTGACAAGAACTTGATAGACCTAGTGGAAGCTTGTCTTACATCTACTTATTTCATTTTTCAAGGAACTTTTTATGAACAAACTTTAGGGGCAGCTATGGGATCCTTTGAGGATATTGCTCTAACATCCGCTCCACTAAAACCGAAGCACTGGTTTAGATATGTTAATGATACTTTTGTTGTTTGGCCTCATGGACAGGATAATCTCCTTATATTTCTGGACCACCTTAATCAGCAACATCATAATATCAAATTCACGATGGAAATTGAATCTAATGGAACAATTCCCTTTCTAGATGTATGTGGAAGGATATGGTACATTAGGACATATAGAAAACCGACGCATACAAATAGATACTTAAACGCAAATTCTTATCACCATCCAGCACAAAAGAAATCGGTTATTAACTCACTAGTATTCAGAGCTATTTCGATTTCTGATCAAGATTCTTTAACATCGGAAACATCGAAACTGATCGAAGCTCTCAGAGGAAATGGCTATTGCCCTGAAGATATTAGGCGTTCGTTCGTTAAAAGACCTAGTAAACTAACTTCGCCAAAGGAGAATGATAAAAAGGCACCATTAGGTAGTGTTGTTCTTCCCTACATACATGGCACTACAGACAAAATAGGACGATTACTTCGGCGGTCCAACATACGTACAATCTTCAATACACATAAGAAGATTGGACAATGCTTGCGATCCCCGAAAGATTTTGTACCTTTCCAAACAGAAGGAGTATATAAAATTCCTTGCTCCTTTGGAGAAGTGCATGTGGGAGAAACAGGACGCTCAATATCAACTAGACTTAAGGAACATGAACGATGTATTAAAAAGAAACAAATTGTTCAATCTGCTGTAGCTAAACACCAGCATAACACTGGCCATTTCATAAATGTAAAGGAAACCAAGGTTCTAGCATCGGTTCCAGGTTTTTTTTATAGACGAAAAGTTAGAGAATCTATTGAAATATTTAAACATACAAAAAATTTCAATAGAGATACGGGTTCCGGTCTACATCACACGTGGAAACCGATCTTAACACAGGGTCACGGTTCAAAGTCAAGCTGATAGAAAATGAGTTTTAGGCTATCGACGCTTCGCGGCGTTCGGCCAGCCGCAGTCTAGTGCAAAAAAAAATGTTATTCCACACTTACATACTATTACGATAGGTGAAAATTAGTCGACAAATTTAAGTTATCTACAGCTACTTCCACCTGTCGATACTATATAAAAAATTAATTTTATGAATCATATTTTTTTAGGAATACTACCTTCTAAGAATTCTAGATATTTAATCAGTTTCTGACAAATGTTAAAAAATATCTCAAAACAAGCCTTCCTGAAATTAGCCTTGTTAAAACAAGATAAGAATTTATTCGGACATGTTTTATGGCGCCAATTTGTCTTCATTATCTCTCTGAGACCATAGGGTTTATCTCAGTCCCGCAAACACTTAATTGCCAAGGTCCATATTGAAGGTAAATAAGAACATTTGATATATTTAAGACTAAAGTTTGTCTAGGAATTTTTTGTTAGACTATGTACAGGGTGATTCATAACGAATGGAACAATGGATGTTTCTGGATAACTAATTAACGGATCATCTTCAAGAGATGCAGAGTTGCCGCTTCTACCCAAAACCAACAACATCGTTATTTTAAAAGGAATACCGTGTATATTTTTCAGTTTTCAGATTCTACATGTATTTCTGAGCAACTTTTCTAAATACGTCCCGGTATTTATCTGTAGACGTTTAGTGTTCATATTCAACTTTTTTAAAAAACATTTAAATTTCTCCCAACTCGAAACAATTTTAAGCTGAAATTTGGGTTACGGTACAGCAGTGCCTTTGGGTATTAGATGTTTTGGTGATATCTTAGTTGAAGCATGCCCAGTGGTCCAGAAATAAATGTTTATAGTAACTTGTAAGTGTCTAAAAAATCATTTCTTAAATGGGATATCCTGTATAATAATACTGATTTTAAGGACTGGTAAAAGCAGCTTTTTAACAATGTATATTTTGCATATACCGAACTCTTCAAGTTTTCGATTTATAAGCATTTCTTTTTGAAATTTCAACTTTTCAACGGCTTTGTATTAGTGAGGCATGAAAAGAATTATTATTAGACGCCGTGAAAATTTATTTGACAGAAGTTTCATTCTTTCGTTTGTAATTTTGAGTTAATATTGCAATGACTGCTCAAATACGGCTATGCTGAATTTATTTATCCTACAAGGGAAATGAGACAAGATTATCACTGGACATGCAGAAAATTACGTATGTATCCAGGTTTACCATAAATGAATAAAAAAAGATTCTATTCCAGAGGTTGTGGTTTAACTCTAAAAGCACCAAAAAATTTGCCCAGAACAGTGACTTCCAATGAAGTTAACGAAATTAACGTTTTGGCAAACTTCTATGCATATCCCCGCTGTTCCATACGTAGCGCCGAAGAAGATTTGGGCATACCGTCTTCATCTATACAAAAAAATTAACTTTGGAAAAACATAATATGAACGACTACAAGTTTACCAGAATTCAATTTTCAAAAAGTGAAATCAGTATAGTAAGTATTTTTTTAACTACACCGGATCTAGGAACGATAAAACGTGAAAATGTAAAAGCTGAAAATTTTATTTGGCCGCCATTTGGTTCCACCATCTTCAATTCATAACAAAATACCATAATTAATTCTTGGACAAAATTTGAAATCAATCTATTAGGTAGTTTTTCAAGCTGAATTTTTAAGATGGCAAAACAAAATGGCGGCTTAATAAAATATTCAAGAATTCTGCCTGAAAAAACTACTTACTTAGACTGATTATAAATTTTGTGCAAGAATTAATTGTACTATAGAGATATACCGGTGAAGTTGTGGTACTTATTTAAGATGTCGGTTTTACATAGTTTCACTTTTTTAGACTTCAAATGTTGGTAATATTCTGGTAAAAATCCAATATGACCTAACAAAGTGGAATATTAAAAAAATATTAATAAACAACTATTTATTCAATTTACCTCACATTTTGTACAAAAATCAAATGTTATCAATATAAATAAATAACTAGAAAGAAACTGGCAGCATTTTGGTACGGACCCAAGATATCAAAATAAAATGGCGGCCTAATAAAATATTTTAAAAAATCAGCCTGAAAATTGCTTATTAAAATAATTTGTGCAAGCATTAAAGGTGACATAAAGACAAAATGGTAAAATTGTATTACGAATTTAAGATGACGAAACAATATGGCGGTCAAATAAGGCGTTTAAAAAATTGACGTAGAAAATATCTTATTTTTTAATTAACTTCTATTTCTAATAAAATTAAAATGTGATATCAAGATAAAATGGTACAAATTTAACAGGACGGAACAAATTGTCGCCCAATAGAAATATTTGAAAAGACCGTATATATGTGTTACTAAATGACTATATGCCAATTAAAACTAGGTCACATTTCACTATTCCTAATAAAAGGAAAAATTCACAACGAGAGAAGTTCCGCGTGAAGGAATTTTTTTTTCTTTGTTTTTCAAAATATTGGTTTAAAATTTTGTAAACACTTTAACCCATATTTGAAAGCTTGTTTACTTCCGGTTTAACCGGAAGTATCGCCACCTATATATTTTTAAATGAAAGTCCGTAAAGTGTGTGGAATTAATATGGTAAATTACGTCTAATTTTTAAATCCCCGATAAAGTCGACTAAAATGTAATTTGATGTCGAGAAAGCAGACAAAAGATGCAAAATAAAGATTTAAAAATGAGGTAGAGATTTGTACTGCTAGTTTTTTTGTCCATAAAGACCACTTTAATGACAAAGCATTTTTCTCTTCTTTTAATGCGCTATTAGATTTTTAAAAGTGAAAATCCTGTTTAGGTGGTTCAAATAATTGGAGAGAACGAACGAAGTGCACTGTCAGTCGACTACATTGTAACCTATTTTTGTACGGCTCACAGCTGTTAGTAAGTAATTATCCTTTTGTTTAAACAGGCTGTTTAAAATTAAACGCTATTTTTTAAGTAGCATATTCATCGGTAAAAACAAGAAGAAAAGTTCTTATAAACATGTTTCTAAGGTACGGCCCTGTAAGGATACCGCCAATTATTTGGTATTAAAAAATAACCTTATTAATAACTAAAAGACATCTAGTTATTTAACCAAACTTTGTAGCCAGAAAATGTGTTTTCGAATTTTGCCCTTAATATATTATGCAGCGTAGCTCAAAAGTAAACTCTGTGGTAAAGAATAAAACATGTTTTCTTGCTCTTAAATTTTCATTTCTTGGCTTTAGAAATATTATTCTACCAATTTTTAAATTGAAAACGTGTGTACCTGTACAGGGTGGTCCAATAATAGAGGATGTCGGCTCTAGCTCGGAAACCGCTAAAGACAAAACTTGAGGAAGCAAATATTTACAGGTAAATCAGCCAAGAGAAATTCCTGTAAATTAATTTCAACTTCGAAAGTTGGCCGCTAGAGGGAGTAACAGGAAGACAAGTGTAAATGCCAATTTTCTCTTAAATTTCCACAATTGGGTAAGTTGAAAATATAAGCACTGTATTCCTCAACCAATTAGGCACTTTTTTGCTTTAGCCCCTTTGTGTCTATTTTTAAAATAAAGTGGTGGGAGAAGGTCAAACATTTTTACTTTCAAATGTAGATATCTCTGTTTTCGATGAACCGATTTTATTCAACTTGTTGCGAAAAATAGTGCTTTTTTTGCTCCACTCGTGGAGCTATAAATCGTATCGTAATGACTTTGTTAGTGGTCACTAAATGGCGTTGTTTCAGAATTCTACATATAATGCTGATTTTTTAATTTAAATTAAGAAATGAAGTAACAACTGACAATAAACTAACAACAAATATATTTAAAATTACTGAAAACTTCTTAAGGTAAAAAGATTTAGTATATTCGACTCAACCTACTATAAGAACCGATACGGTGGACCGTCCAAAGTATCTTTATAGCAGCAGCGGAGGTCACAGTCTAATCGACACAGGAAAGGTTGCAACTTTGTATTGACAATGACGGCGGGCATTTTGAGCATTGGCAAAACTAGCTTTCAGTGATTTTAAATATATTTGTTGTTAGTTTATTGTTAATTATTAGTTCATTTTGTCGTTTTTTGTGTTATTTTACTGAAGCAAGGTAGAACTCGGTTTAATATTTTTGCCAAAACGAGTCCTGCCCTGCCTCGCCCTAGCTAATATTTTTTGTTTTGTTCTTTGGTTAAGTTTTGTTTCTTCTTCTTTTCTTTACAGTTACTAAAGTTTCTATTCGAGCCTTGTTTTTGTCCAGTTTTCTGGTTTCCCTAAAATTTTAGGATTCATTGAAGTAAGAAATGAAAGTTTTTTCTACTTTTTCATTGTTACTTTTTCTTCTCTAGAAAACGGCAAGGATAATTTTCCAATCTGACGTTTCAGATTTGAGAGACCATCATCAACTTTTTTAATTTAAATACGGACCTGGATTGTTTATTTCATTATATACCCTTCATAATTACCAAATAAACTGTGATATAAAAGTCATAGCGTACCATTTGATTTTTTTGAGAAAATCAGCATTATTTGGAGAATTCTGAAACAATGTCATCTAGTGACCACTAACAAAGTCATTACGGCACAGTTTATGGCTTCACGAGTTTAGCAAAAAAAGCACTTCTTTCGACACTAAGTTGAATAAAATCGGTTCATTCAAAACAGAGATATCTACATTCGAAAGTACAAGTGTTTGACCTTCCTACACCACTTTATTTTTGAAAATAGGCAAAAATGGTCGGAAGCAAAAAAGTGTGCAATTGATTGGGGAATACAATGCTTATTTTCAACATACCTCAATTGCGAAAATTTAAGAGAAAGGCATTTAAACTTTTGTGTTGTGCCCTAGCGGCCAACTTTCCAACTCGAAAATGATTTACAGCAATTAACGGTTACCGAGCTACAGCCGGCGTCCTCTATTATTGGATCGCCCTGTACAGAGCGACCATAGGAAGTATCTAAATGTATCTATTATTTTTTTATTTTCAACTTAATATTTACTACTAACTACAAATTGCCAGCTAATTTTAGGTTTTTACTTTACTTTAAACAAAATATTTACCGTAACTTCACAGGCCTAGTCGGTTTGGGGACTGTATCAGTTTCGGGGTAATAATGGGTATCATTTCTAACTTGGCCTCATACTACATTAATATTGCCAAGTCTAAGCAAGTGTAGAATGTATCCAAGTACCTACATAAAACAATCCAAGTTACGGCGACTTTAGGCAGGATGATGTTACACGTTTGTCTGTAGGTCTCTTGATGATGATCGAAGATTTTATCTAACTCGAGAGTTAATAGGACGTTGAAATAAAGTGAAAAATATGAAAACATTTTAATTAAATTATCAAACAGAAGTATTACTTTCCATAAAATATTGCTTAGATTTTCCACTTTGATAATGTGCAAAAACATATGACCACCACGTTGTGTTCAAAGCATTATTCTAAATGCTTTCGGTTACTACTAATATTTTTCTTTCAGTTTCAGCTATAATGTGTATTTATATCTTATATAAATTTAACGCTTACAACGGGAACTTAAGCGAAATGAAAATAATATGAGTCATAAAATGTTATCCTATCCTTTGAAATTATGAATTAGATAATAGGGATAAAACCGGCTATTAATGATAAGATTACCAGACTTGTTTAGTAGTGAGCTGGTGATACAAAAACTATGAAAACGGTATGTAGCTGCCCTATTAATATTGTAAGATTTTTTTCACTAATATTTTTCATTGACAATAATTTTTATTTGCAGAAATTACCCCCAAAGACTTTCTTTTTAATGAATTTTATTTCATATTTTTCTGTTCTCTGTATGTTTACATATTTGAAAATACTTAATAATATAAAATAATTAACAAGATTCACCTGTATTCGGTAAAATATCAGAGTCGGAGTGGCACGATTTTTAATTAAAACTATTAACAGCTTACCAATCAGAAATACAGGGTGCGCATTGAAAACAAATCAGTCTACTTTTGGAATATTCATTGTACATGATTTTTTCCAGGGGAAAATATTTACCACATATTGTCTAGCTCGTCACCTGAAGCCCAAGCCTAGGTGAAGTGGCTCCTACCATCTTAAATCGAAAGGGCGACAGAGTAATACCCTTAGACTATAAAAACAAGAGAGACCCAACTATTTACATCCAACACGGGATCATAGATTTAATTTTTTCCCTCTCCACTACATCGATAGGTGTATGTTGTTGTCACGTTTTAAAAATTGTCAAATATTGTAACCCAATTTTATCGAATTACTCCAATATGTTTGTATATTTCCATAACACAGTTATATGTATATCCAAAAAATTACAGACAATAATTAACCTTATACTATAAAACATTGTTTTATTGTCTAAGAAATTAACTAAGGTCTTTAAAAAATGACAATAATAAGAGAATTACCAAATATAACTGGTAACAAGGCTACGCCAAATGTACGTCCCTTACGAGTAGTTTTACAACTATTCATTCATAGTATAACACTCTTGTTTTATAGGCTAATCACAAAACTGACGCTGCATTGTTGTCATTTTTGTTACCGCGTTTGATCGTCTTTATTTATATATTTTTTTTAGTTTTTTAATGTCTTTGTAAGTTCTGTTAGGAAGTGTGTTGCTTGTGGAAATATAGACTATTTAGTCCGGAAGTATCATATTACAGGTAAGTCTTTTTTGCCAATTTTGGTTGGGTTTTACATAACATAAACATTAAAATACATACCAGCTCTCCAAATGCTTAAATGCCTTATTTACAATACAAATATATTTTTTGGATTTGAAAAAGTTCTATATTTCTATGGCTAAATACTGTTATTGAAAAACAAAGGTATTTTTGTGAATTTTTAAAATGCTTCTTGGTTATAAAATCATTTGTTTAAATCATATTGTGATTTTCTTCAGATACCTACGAGTAGCTCACATTATTCCTCCACATGCCAAATTCCAAACTACTTAGTTCCTCGGGTTTTATCTAATATGTAATTAAAATATAGTACAATTCCTACCTAACCTTTTTAGTATATAAAAGCTTATAAAAGAATTGTTTAATGAGTCCTTTAAATTTTGTTATACAACAATACAATTAATATTCAAAATTTTAATGTATTTCTGATATATGTTTTGTTTTTTAATTACTCATATATAGACAATTTAAATTATGTATGTGTATAAGTAAATCAATCAAAAATATTAAATAATTTGTACTGATCTTTCTAGTAGATCTACAATAAATAATATATTCAAATTAATTTTAGTAAGATTGTTATAGTATGGCAGCTGAGAAGATTTTTAGGTTGTTCCATAAAACTAATAGTATTTTAAATAAAAATATCAAAGATCTAGTTACCTTACTAATATGATATTTATCATTTTTCTCCATAAAAAATATTCTTTTGTAGGAAATAGAATTTTACTGACTTCTTAAACAATAAATTATGCCGCCATTTTTTTCGCTATATTGGATATACCAAATTTTAGAGGTTCATTCCTTTTTCACATTTGATATTTCTGTAAGATTTCAACTTTATTGGTTAAATAGTTTTTTGATACTGATATTTTAAAGATTTAATTGGGCCCCTATTTTGGTTAGACATAAAGGCCTCAATCAAAAATTTTACCAGTTTATTTCTAGGTTATATTTGATTTTTGGTCAAAATTTGAGGTAAATTCGACTATTAGTTTTTTAGTAATATTTGTTTAAACATTTTATTAGGCCGCTATTTTATTCCGTAATGTCGGATTTTCACAAAAATATAAAATATGATCCCTATATGAATCTTATTTTTTTGCCAAAATTTGAAGTCAATCGGATAAGTAGTTTTTTAGCTATACCGCAAACAGACAGACAGACCGACGGAGTTGAGAATTTCAACATCCCTGAAACGTGAAGATCTGCAAAAATCTCGAAGGGTGTTTTCTATACGATTACAATACTTTCCTCTTATAAGGAAGGTGAAAAGGAACCGCAAAATATTTATATCACCTGTTTTCTGATTTTGAACCCCCCAGTTCGAATTTTGTGACTACATCTCTGACAGATACTTAGGATTGGCAAAAATATATTAAATTGTTTACTTTAAACATAAATTAAAGAGAAAGGGCCGCTGCTGGTTCATTCTACAGTGAGAGCCAACAGGTTTGCCATTTTTGGGACCGGCGACGCAGAGGAAGATATATGTTTTCTCTCGCACCCATAGCACGCGAAAAACAATAATAAATCCAACTTTCGAAACTATTTAAGAATGAAATGTTGAGTCTACACTTTGTTTTATAGTCTAAACTAATACCTCATTTAAAAGCGAATTAGATTATTTTTTGCGGCCACCTACTTTGTTAAATTTCGTTTATTAGTTATCAAGAAATTGCATTTTTAACTTAAGTTATGTCGTTTAGTAGAGTAACTGCCCTAAAGTTTTTTAAATCCCTTAAATTCCAGCATAAAAATTTTACGCATAAAACTTAAAAGTTTTATATTACGGTACAAGTGTAGTAGGTAGGTCTTTATAGCATCACGCGTGGCTTGCTTTTAGCTCATTCAGTGATTCTTGTGTATCACGCAAACACGGTAAAGATACCTACCACAAGAAGAAAAACTGCACTAATATCAAAATGAATAAAACTTAATTTAAAATTATATTATTTTTGCTATTCCTGAAGTAAAATTAATCTTAATCGTCCTATTGCGTTACACTACACAAGGAGCAATTATAGACACTTATTGGGCAAAATGTCGATACGCAGTTTTGAACAAGACACATTTTTACGCTAGTTGTTGATACCGCGCCCACTTTAAATGGAAAATGAGACCGAAATGGTGATTTAAATGTATACCAAATAGTGCCCAAATTATACCCAAAGGTTAGTCCAAAATGTGCCTTTACTTTCACTAAAATGTGTCCACAGTGTGACTTTGGCTTCCGGTATGTTTCTAAAGTGAGTGATTTGTGCCAAATAATTTTCCTACGTTCCGTTACGTTTCTAAAATAGAACTTAATTATGTCCAATGTAAGCACGCAGTTTTCCCAAAATATTTCCGAAATGCGTCCTTATGGTTGCAAAATCGACACACTTTTATCCAGTTTGTGGCCAAAATTGTATAAAATTAAGCTCAATACTTAAAACTATTAAATTGCACAACGGACACAATATATTAATTATTATTTTTGTTTCCAATAATATTTAATTAGCGCCGCACACAAAATGTCTGTAATAGTTAATTACCTTATTTAAAGTTAAAATACTTTTAAAAACCACACGCGCCTTAAAAACAATAAATATTCTTAAATATTTAAAACTACTGCTACGTACTATACAGTAAATTTTATTTTTGAAATATTTAATGAAAACAGATGCTAATGTATTATGATTTCCCACAGCACATTGTGTATGTTTTTGCTCAAAATTTTAATTAAAGGTAATTTTATTATTTCCGCCATTATTATCAAATTAAGCATTGTGGAATTTTTTTAACAAAATATGTCGTCTTAATGATTCTGCCAAAATGAATAAATACATGTTTCTTATAATAAACCCGTGTTTCCGTTATTTGAGCAAATTTCTACTTAAACGTGTTTATTTTATTTGGCTCTTATACACATAGTATACTCAAAAAGGGTCTGTTTTTCTCAGACACATTGCGTCTAAAATACGCCCAGTGCGCATCGACGGTTCAAATTTGGGCTCGATTCGTACACATGCCTACTACATGGATTTTCTAACCTCAAAATTCTCAAATTTTAGTTCTGTTTTTTTGCCTTCCGCCACTATTATACTATACAAACAGATTAGGGAAAAGCAGGGTTTCTTTACTAGAATCAAAATATAAATTAGGTGTTTCAAATGAGTCCATATAGAGACCTAAAATGTGCCCATCCATCACATTCCCGAATCAAAATGAAAATTATACGTTTAAAATGTGCACATTCAACAAATCTTAGTAACAAAGCGGAAACAAGAGTTTTGAACAAAATTCAGTCAGAACGTGTATCGACACTATGGCGCCCAAATTTTGTTACTGTGTCCAACCTAGCACAATACGGGAACATTTTGAAGTATATGGTATCTAAAATATTACCAGTTAGGCACAAACTCTTCTTTAACACCATTGAGTTGATATTGTGTCGACATTTTTAAAATTAGTGTCAAATAGGGCAAGATTCCAAGAAAAGTTTCGACACTATTTAGACACAAAAAAACTGTGCCCAAATTCGAACACATTTTGATTCTTGTGTTGGAGAACATTAAATATTTGTAATCAAGAAAAGGAAAGTATTTGTTTTGCTATCAAGTTAGTTCTCATTTAAGAATGTTATTCTTATTCTGTAACAACAGAGTGATAATTACAATAATTCTTATGAGTATAACAAGTTTGCATTGCCCTTATTTTCATTATATGCTGTATTTTAAATATAACTAGTAGCAAAACATCTTTCAATTAATAAAAAATTATAAAATAACACAATACGTGCAAACACAGAGATCAGAAATTTGAGATCCCACTTCTTTAATAATTCAAACATATTTTATAATATTTAAATAACAAATTTCGACTGACTACCCTAAAAAAGCACATACAACGGATGAAATGAAATTAAACCTAACAAACAACCCTGGCAGAATCGGTATGCTCGCTTATTTTTGGTTATATCAAAAACAGGTAATACTCGGTATAAACGATTCATCCAATGTTGAGAAAATACGCCCTAAAAGGATCCCAACTTTACATTATCTATATATTTAAAACACTAAGCCAGATTTTTCAGCAACTTCTTGAGAGAGTTGTACTGCACCAATTTATATTTTTTTTAAATGAGCGTCTGGTTACCGAGACCATTCAACACTATTTTTTGTATTAATTGGGTGTTTTTTCTATAACACCAATATGTTTTTCTTCAAAAACATTTCTGGACGTTGTGGTGAATGCAAGCTTTATAATTCTACTGGAAACTTATCGCGCCATCTAATGGAAAAGGCATAACAAGGTCTGCCGGGCCAGCTATTCCCTTTAGTAGGGATACATTAAGAGATTTCCGCGTAGCTTGGCATAATTTCAGGGATAGTGTTGCCAGTATGTAATTACGTATTCAAATATTTATAAACAATAGGCCTAACCCGCTCTCTCAGCAACTTCGAGCTTAATCTTGTTATGGGCAAGCTAATACGTCTGTTAAACTGTGACACGATTAAGTTTTTTACATTTTCGTTCTACATGCAAAATTTCAAAGTTCTCAACGAAAGTATGGTTTTCTTGTTTTGTTTGTTTAGAGTAATTGGAATTATCTTTCTGCTTTCTGTGTCTAAATTTATGTTCATTAATTCTTTTTTTAAACGTTCTGCCTGTTTGTCCAATATGAAATTTTGAACAGGTTCCACAATTTAATTTTACCAGATTTATTCTGTTTTTTGCTTCTCGTTTTATTGTTTTTCATATATGTACCAAGGCTGTTGTTAGTTTTAAGAGCAACAGTTGCACTTTTATTTTTTAAAAAATTAGACACATTTGAGTATGAAGTATGAAATTGGGTATTTTCTTTAAACTTATAAGCAGGATAAACCAACTGTTTTATATTTCTTTCTTTTTTACTATTTTGATAACCGTTATTCACCGCTATTTGTTTTATTATATTTAACTCTTTAGTAGACCTGTCATTGCTTACAGGTATGTTGATCAGTCTATGATCAAACTATATTCTGATATTTTATGTGCAAAAGGATGATTAAAAGCATTGTGTATTGTAAGGTCTGGATGTATGAGGGCTTATGAAAAATTTGAAACTCGTGTTTATTATTCTTAATATTGTTAAGTCTAAGAAATTAATTTCTTTATTAGTTTCTAATTCGACTGTAGCATTTATATTTTTGTGTAAGTAGTGTTGTACCTATATTTGTGTAAGTAGTGTTATACCTATATAGTACCAGTAAAACATGTCAATATATCATCAACATACCTATACTACCATCAATAAATCAAATTTTTACTAAGGGAATATTCATGAATGCAGTTGCAGAAAGTTCTATTAAAGTTTAGAATGTTCAACAAAAAGTCAAATTTTCTAGATTTCTATAAGCAGCTTGTCAAATCCGAAACTTTGGTTAAATATTTTGCACAGCAATTAAGTTTTGTGCAACCGGCCAAAATAATAATATATATATATATATATATATATATATATATAAATATATATATATATATATATATATATAAATATATATATATATATATATATATATATATATAAGCTATGCTGCGAAATGACAGACAGACGGATACACCGACAGACCGACCGACGGAATTGGTAAAATATATTTTATTTGGCCGCAGTCTCGTTCCGTTATTGCATTGCGTTCCCTTTGATATGCTTTTTTAGCATTTTTAATTGTCTATATTGAACTTGAATGGTAATTAGCTTATTACGTACTCCCTCAATTACTGTAGTTTTGCTTGTTTGTAATAGGCATATTCTCGTTATGTAATGTCTTATTATCTAGAACTATGTTTTAAATATAATATATAAATCCGAAATTTTTAAGAATTAAGCCGGATTATTAAAACATTGTATTCAATAACACTCTGGTAGGTAAATAACAATCAATTATCTAGTTGTTAAGGAAATGAATTTATAAACTAATCAGAAAGCCTTACGAAGGTAACGTACTGACAGAAACAAAACGAGGCAACAAATAACATTTTAAAATATTTTCGTTACCAGACTAGAAAAAAAGTTACGCAGTTTTCTAAAAAGTTATGGAAACTCAGTGAGGATAGGGTGGAATTATCGAAATCGTAGGAAAAGCTATCCCTAACATTATGTGCATCAAAAAAAGTCAAGGGAAGTAATGCTCCCATATTTCGTCGACAAATTTATACAAAGCAAGTCATCATACATATAGAATTATCACTCGATTTTCAGATCAACAATGAGCATCAAAAATAATATCGGTATAAGCAAATTTGCAATGTTAATGTAAAAAATATACAGGGTGTTCAGATTTTGATGGTTTTACTGGGATCTCGGTTATTTAGAAAGATACAGTGTTGCGGTTTTCACATCGCCGCGCCCGCCGTGGTGATTTTTGTGAAATGAAAAATGCGGTAATTAAAAATTTGTATAGCCCGCTTTGTTTCTAAGATACAGGGTGAAATTGGAAATGTTGCATTTTGAGACCTCCTTCGTGTCTTGGTCATCGTTTAACTTATTAGAAAAGTAAAAAGGGATTATAAGGTAGTTTTTTACGTAGAATCCAGTCATTTTTTTTATATGACCCAAAATTAGGTTTTTTAAATGGGACACCCTACATATTTTTAAATATTCTGTTTTTGTTTTTTACAAACTTTTCAAAAATATATAACACTCTTTATTTATTTTTAGCACTTTTTATATTAAAAAATCAAAAAATCATAGCAAACCAAGTTGAACGTTTGAAATAACAAAAGTATTTTATGTCAGAATTGCAAACGTCTTTGTTGTATTGTTTCTCGATTTGCGGTAAAACTGTTTAATAACATTAGACTTCTCAACTATAGTAGACAATGCAATATTCGAAAATTATGAAAAATACGACATGTTCGTCACTTATATCCAGTACGACGCAAACGCAGATCAAGCTTTGGAACTAATTTAAATAGGTGTTACTGTAGATATTTATTTTTCTCATCCTAGTTAAATATTTAAAACCGAAACAAAGAATTTTCTTAAAAGAAAAATTTTAATTGAACATGGCTCGTTTGTCAAACCGGGGCGTAAAACCTACAAGAAAAATCGCGATATTGATCGAGAGAATGTATTGGCTTCGGTCGAGGCAGTTCCAATTAGTTCTTATTCAAAAATTGAAAACCCTTTAAAAAAATACAAGTTTAAACCATATAAATTTCATTTAGTACATAACTTACATCCTGGTGACGCAGAATGTCGTCTAGAGTACTTCAATTGGTATTTGCCAATCCGGGACATGGTCATTAATTTTGAAAGGGACTCTCAGGAAAATTAGCATTTTGTATTTCCTCGTGAAAGGCAAGGTAGTTTTGGATTTAATGTTTCATGCTTCATTCTTGGAAGTAAAATCGTCTATAAAATCTGTGAGAATACCCTTATTGCAATAAACACAATATTCTGAAAATAGGTGTGCCTGAAATAAATAAATAAATATAAATAAAGCTTTATGTCAAAAAAAATTTTCAATTTTGTGGACAAAGCTGTTGTAAAAAAATAGTTTACAAACATCAAAATTGAAACAAATCGAAGATGTATTTGCAGCAAGAAGGAGCTCTCGGTCATAATGCTCAAATAGTGAGAGTTTCCAGGCCACTGGATTGTAACCAATGGACCTGTAAATGGCCACCTAGGTCACCCGATTTATCGATATTCTGGATGTATTTTTATGAGGATACCTTCAAAATAGAATTTATACAATACAGTATCAAACAATCGAATAGTTGAAAAATGCTACTGAAGAGGACTTCAGAGAATAACAGTGGCGGTCATTTATTATTTGGATGACCTAAGGCGAATAGGCACTATGTGGAGAAATTGTGTAGGATATGGCGGTGAACAGTTTGAACAATATTTATAAAAAATTTGCTATTAATACTTTTAGATTCAATGTTATATGTTGATTATTTTTAGTTAAGTGTTTAGCTTTTCAATTGAACTAGCAAATACTGTAATAGTTGTACATAATTTAAGTTGCACTTAATACTGGAAATAAACACAGAGTGTTATATATTTTTGAAAAGCTCTTAAAAACAAAAACAGAATATTTAAAAATATATTGGGTGTCCCATTAAAAAACCTAACTTTGAGATTTATATCATAAAAATGACTTCCATCCAACAAAAATCAATCAATACACCACTAGATTCTACGTAAAAAAACCCTTTACTTTTCTGATAAGTTAAACGAAAACCAAAATACGAGGGGAGTCCCAAAATTCAACATTTTCAATTTCACCTCATGTATCTTAGAAATAAAGCGGAATATGAAAATTTTTATTATAGCATTTGTGTTAGTATCAACAAGCACAAAAAACAAGAATGGTAATCCTGCTGAATTACTTCCTTTTTTAATACACCATGACGGGAAAATTATTAAAAAAAAAAACAATCTTCACCATTGGATTTTTCCTACAAGTAGCTTTGGGAAAACTCGATCGCCTTTGCGCATAAATAGTAACGATGCTCTTTTCAACTCTTACTTAAAAATGTTTTCGTTAGTGTGATGTGTGTGGTGTAAAATTAAAAAACTTGAAAATAGTTCTTACTAGAAATTGTTATTTATTTAAAAGTATTGTTTTCTTAATTTATGAAAATACTAGATTTAATCCCGATAAAAACGACAATTATTGTTTATAGTTTCTTTTTAAAACATTTAGGTAAAAAATTTTCTTTAAGGTAAGTAGCTATCACCGACCTAGTACTTATTACCGACCATCACATATTTTCCATTTTAAAACAGTCAGGTGTTGCCGGTTTATACATTGAAATTCAAAATCTAATATTTGGACTTCCTGTCGCGAAAATTGTACGAGTTTGTAGGATCCCGCCCAAAAATACGTTAATTACGACCAGTCTTTAGCTATACATCGCGGAAGCACCCGCGATTTCTTAACAACTGCTCCTAATTTGTGTACAAGTTTATATAAGGTAAATCTATAAATAAATGTAAGTATTATAAACGGTATCTATTAACTAGTAGGTTAAATATTTTATTTTTTAAACTAAAATCTTATATTTTATTACAATTAATGTTATAATTAATAAAAAATGGTTGGTCAGTCATAGCGACAGTCATTATATACAATGTCTTTTTCACCGACCAGTCGGACGGAATCAGAAGAATGCACTATTTTATTAAAAAAAAAATGTATTTATTGAAAGAATATTAAAGGACAAGGACTAGTTTTTCATATAAATAATAACGTCTAGAGTTTATAAAGGTATCACCCACTTAAATATTTTTATATGCCTTTATAAAAACAGTAATATTTTTAGTTTAAACGTCGAATGTTATATTTTGTCCTATTTAAATTTGCAAATATTAATATTATTTTGGCGCCAATGCTTATAATAAAAACCTTTTCTAACACAGATTATGCGATATTAGCCCAATACGATAAAAATATTTTATTTTTATTTAAATCGATAAAAAAAGGTCGGTAAATAGGGCCTAAATTCTTACCGGTTTCCTATGACCGACCAACGATTGGTAAAACGTACGCCCATGATTTTGTCTTTCTTATCGACTGCTCGCATCGGTCGAAATTTGGCGCAAAACCTTTGGCAATGTATATCTCTCTTAAAAATGAATGGGGGTTTCGGACTTATGTCCGTTTGAACCAAATAATATTGATAATGCTAATTTACTTCTTCTAGTAGCAACAAACAATATGCCAAAACAGAATTTAACTGATTGTTCATCAGAATCTTCATTACTTCATCACAAATCGAAAGACAATTGAATCCAAGGAGACTTAAAGAATTTCAAAATAGTGGAACGATTTGGAGTGGTCCAATAGAGGACAAGAGTTTATTCTATTTTTAGAAAATGGTAAAGGAAAAAGGCACATCAGCTACTGTTCCAAATGATGGTGTTACTACTGCGCACGACACTACGCTAGCCAATAATTTACCATTTCTGGCTGTCGATTCCTTAGATCTAGGCTTGAATTATTCCGAAAATTTGTGGATGGACATCGAAAATGAAGAGTTTCGAACCCTTTGGGCAACAGTATGCTAAAATATGCGTTTATAACCCCGCTAAGTCAAGTAATATTTTATAGAAACATAATATTCTTAGTTTACTTACTACTAACATTTACTTTTTAGCTTAAAGACCCCGTAAAAAAGTAACAATTATTGGGTTAAGGGATTAAAATAACACAAAGTGGATTTAATTATTTAAATATAATTATTTTATTCTTTGTGAGAAGAATGCACTTGGAAAAAAATAAAATAGTGCACTCTAATGATGCAACTGACTACTTTAAAGGCTTTCATACGACACGGCCAATAATCTTACACAGCATTTCTTACATAAGCAAAACACAATTTGCCCTCATGTTCTAGACCTAAATATAAACATCCTGAATTGATATTAATCTAAGGTCTACATTTCTGGTTATAAAAATAAGATTAATTTTTGTAAAATCCCAACAATAGTTATGTCCATATGCCTCATCATTTTTTCCAAACTTGCCAACAAATATTTGTCCCTAAATCCGAAAGAATTATCTGTTAAAAGCAATACTGTTAGCGATCATTAATGCACTCTTAATGCTAAGTACCTACTTATAATTAGTAAGTGTTTTGTGTCAATCATGTCCCAAAATATATGAAATCAATTGTTTTCATTTATTTATTATCAACACAATTCAAGACTTACCTTTAAGTCCATTTGACAACTTTAGTGATTTCGAAAAAAATAACACCTACAGCTGCTACATCGGAAGAATATATAGAATACCAGAAAAAGATTGATGCGGAGAAAAAAAAAAGAAAGAAGAAGAAAAACCAGAGAGGGAGAAAAAAGGAAAAAATTGAGAAAAAGGACAATCAAAGAAACAAACGAAAAAAGTGAGAAAAGCTGACAATTCTAAACCAAATATAGCGATAAATAATAATGCCACAAATAATAAGACTAATGAGACTGTAGCGAGGTAAAGCATGTCATTTTAATATATGAAGAAGAATAATTTCCTGGTTTGATCCTTGATTGAAGTTCGAATAATATAGTTGTATTTATTGTGTACCTGAAACTGAAGAGCTTAAGAGGAGTTAAGGATGCAGTTTGCTCCCAAAGGAACATAATTATAAGCGTTTATTTTTTCTTATTTAAATTCGACATAGAAATGTTAAATCCTGTTTTTTTTGTTTTTTTTTTCTGGTCTCTTTAAATAAAGAGTAAACGATCTTTATAAAGTAATTTATTATTATATCTCGTGTTATACCAACACAAACTATAAAAACTAAATAGAAACAAATTAAAAATCAAGATAAGTATAAGTGACATTCTGCATTAAAAATGGCAGTCGGTAATAGGAGCCAAAATGGTTGGTAATAAGAACATCGCACAGCAACGGTCGGTAAACTGTATATATCAGAAGTTTCAGATAAAAAAATATATTTTTTTTTTCAATAAAAAGATCAATATTTCCGTTATTTCTATTTTTTAGAAACATTTCTAACTTTAAACTAAAAATATTAGAAAATTGAGTTTTTAACCTTTTTCTGAGGAAAAAGCTTAAGTGGTCGGTGAAGGGTATAATTACCTTACCCAGAATTTCCCTAGTAATAAATGTTTCCTTTTATTAGAAATAGTGAAGTGTGGCTTAATTTAGTTTGGTATATGGTCATTTAGTAATGCATATATACCTTTTCAATAATTTTTTATTGGGTGCCATTTTATTCCACCATAAATATTGCATTCCTACCAATATTTTGCCTTTTTGACATTAACAGATACAACCATTTTGTTAGGTCATGTTGAATTCATATTAGTTCCTTTATTACATATGATTTTTCTGCAAAATTGATTAAGATTTTTTTACCTTACTTTTGAAATATTTTATTTCTCTGCTGTTTAGTTTCGCCATCTTGAATTCGTACTACAACTTTACCAGTTTATCTCTATATGGCACTTAATGCTTGCAGCATATTTGAAATTAATCTAATAAGTAGTTTTTCAGGCTGAACTGTTGAATATTTTATTAGGCCGCCCTAATAAAATTATTTTATTTGTTTGGCAATCTTGGACCCATACCAAAATGTTACCAAACATTCCTATGTAACACTTGATTTTTTGGAAAATTTGAGTTAAATTGGATAACTAGTTTTTTAATAATAATTTTTTAAACGTTTCACTTGTTCCGGCATATTGGATTTTTATCAAAATTATATCAGGTCATCCAAATATGAACCTCCATTTTTCAGCAAAATTCCAAGGCAATCTAGCAAGTAGTTTATAAGTGACGCAAACTGACAGACACACATACCGACCGACAGTTACTCGACGGAATTGATAAAACGTATTTTTTGGCATCCGGGAAAGCAAAAGAGTGAAGATATAAAACTTGAGATGTTGATTTTTTCTTCTTTCTTTTTTGTTCCGCCATCAAGAATTCGTAATACAATTTTAATAGTTCATGTCTATACCACAATTAGTTGTGGCACAAAATATAGACTGAATTTTTAAATATTTTATGAAGCAGCCATTTTGTTTCGCCATCCTGAATTCATGCCAAAATTTTACCAGTTGATTCCTATATACAATACTTAATTTTGTGCATAATTTGAGTTAAACTGGACAAGTAGTTTTTGAGTAAAAATGTTTTTAACATTTTACTAGGCCACCATATTGGATTTTTACCAAAATGTTACCAGATCATCCCCACCCATAATTTTTGACCAAAATTTGAAGTCAATCGAGTGAGTAGTTTTTTAGCTATGCGCCGAACACACAGACCGACAGGCAGACAGACTGACGGAATTGATAAAACATGTTTTTCGGCATCTAAGGACGCTGAAACGAAAAGATCTAAAACTTCTCGAAGGGTGATTTTTGACGAATACAATGCTTCCCTTTTACGAAGAAAGTAAATAAATTTAAATTTTATCAATTGCATAGTTATATATCAAAAACGGATGAAGATGGGAACGAATGAACTGAACTTATATATTTAACCTTTTAAAAGATAATAAGTGCCCATTTTAGTTACCATTTCATTGGAACTATCAACAGATCTTTAAAGCTTAGAATAGGAATGTGCTATAAATTTTTTGCATTCCAACAATTATTTCGTTGCAATAAAAATAACTATTTTAAACTTCACCACTCACAACCAGGGATTACCGGATTACTCATTTTGCAATATATTTGATTATAACTTATTTTAACTGTTGCATTATACTGAATCGTTGTTTAGCAAATTGAAAAAGAGAATAATAACTGAACATCAGTAATTTCCATTATATGCAACATTATTTTTATTGTAAAACTGTCCTGTGTTTTAATTCACATAAAATACGTAAACAGTTCACTTTATTTTAGGTTTGCTTTTTTTCAATTATATTAAAGAGAAAATAAATAAAAAAATAGACTTTTCATTTTGTTTTGTATCAAAATAATTCTGAAGCTAATTGGTCATGTTTGTAGAACTTTCCCAGTCAACAATAAAATTGTATGCCGAGGCAAAATTATAGCTATTAAAACCATTTTTTGCCTGAAAGTCCGATAAAGCGAATTTATATATGCACAACATATTTGAGTACTTATATCTTCATTCATACTGCGGATACAGGATTTCTATTTATGTTTTGAACGCAGGCTACAAACTTTCATTTATGAGGTAAAATTAAAATGTAATGCAATTGTTCTAGGATTCTACCTGAGGCATCATGATAAATAAATGAGAATCACAAAGCAAAAGACTTTGTTAGATTACGTTAAATACATATAATACTTTGAATAGACGGTCATGTAAAATATATGACGCCTCGAGATATTTCCCCGTAATACACCGCCCAACACCGATGCCCTTGGGCTAGCACAACGCCTAGTCCGTGACGTACTGGATCCAATCGACTGGTTAAATTTGTTTATAGATAAGCATAATTTTTGTATTGTATTTCCAAACAAGTAGATGCTTCTGGCAACACCGTATCACATATTGTTGCGTGCATTCTAATTAAACTGCGGGACAAACAGTTGATGTGGTTCATTTATTTGTATCTGATCGACTATATATTCGAAGTATAACCGGTCTTTGATTAAATGGAGAATTTGGTTAATTTTTGGAAATAGGCAATCTAACAAGAAAGTGATAAATTTCAATTTTGTAGACTACTGCAATTTTTAGTCTATTCTGAAAAAAATTAAACTGATTTTTTTTTATTTTAATGTAGGTATATAATATGGTATAATATATATGCATGCAATTTTTGCCGAGTCCAGTTCTCGTAGTCCTTTTCACCTCGTCCAATTGATATATTCCACGAGGTTACATTTGGCTTCTAACGCGTCGACGTGATTTCTTACTTTCGGTATACGAAGAATATTAGTACCATGGATTTTTAAATAATAGCAAATTAATACTGTTCAATCTGGTAAGCTGGCTTGAATTTGAGCCGTTAATTTCAGATTCACTCTAGATTCGCAAAATATAAAGAATTGCTATTAAAATACAGGTCTAAATAAACCGCTAATATAGTTTATTAAATCTTCCTGAAACCATGGGTATATCCAGGATAAGATTTTTCTAATTTTGTTTAATTAAAAATTTAATAAAATATAAGGATTTACGCAAATAACTTACTATATAATTTTAGTGTGGTCGATGTAATGCAGTACCGGCTGCTCCATAAGGCCGCGTAGCCGCTCGTCCCTCCTGAAAAATGTTAACATAACACACAATTTCAATTTTTATAAATTTAAAAATAATATAAGATTATGCTAAATTTTTTTACCCCAAAAGACATCAGTTGCAATCTTCAATTACCCGACCTCATTGACTCGTGAGAATTCTCAAACATATGTTTCAGGCGCAGCTTCTACGGCCGCGTCATATAAGAATCCGATATCGAGAGTGAGTGGTTTCTGGTTGATAGTTTTTTATTTTATAAACTGTGTATGTTTAACTATAATAATTAAAGGTGTGTCAATATGAATGCTGTACACAATCTTTTACAAAAAAAAAATCGACTCATTAGAGGATAAGTTAAAAATTAAAAAGTTTGTCAGGCCATTGCCCGATCTAAATTTAACACAAGTTTGTGAACGAAAGGCCGAAAGTAAGTCTTTTACACGACGAAAGAGAAAAAAAATAATGGATATGTGGATGTGAAATAAAAAATGTATTGTACTGTTTCCCGTATTTGCTGTTTTATAAAGCCGACTCTAGAATGGTCCTTAACTGGGCAAGGAAAGGAATAAACGATATACACCACCTTCCTGAGAAAATGAGGAAGTATGAGTCATTTCACGATCATGTTAATTCTTCCACAGCTTTTGCTATTATGATATTCTAAACAGCATGGCACAAATGTGTAGGGAAGAAATTTCTAACCAAATTGAAAGTACAGATTTTTTATCAATTCAAGCCGATGAAACCATCGATGTATCAAATTTTTGTCAAATGGTATAATACTAAGATATTTTTATAAGGACAAATCCGTGAAAATTTTTGGTGATTTATAAGGATTAAAGATAAACCAGCAACCAGGATGAAAACTTGCATTGAAAATGAAATTGAGTAGTTTTAAAGACTTCCTCAAAAATTTAGTGCACGGAATTAACAATTTTGAGGAGAAAGTTATGGAAAAATGTATTTCCATGAAGGACCGCAGAGCAGATTTCTTTAGACAGTAAGACAGTTACTAGTGAACGAACTTATTGACCATAAGAAATATTCATATTCCTGTTCTATGAAGGTTTTGAAGCTCATTTTTTGTCAATCTCGTTCGAATGTGTATGTGCTTATTTGTACTTTCCTCTAAAACGAAATTATAACATTGTAAAAAATTCACGCGACATTTTTTCAGATCTTCACGTTTAGGGATCCCTAGATGCTGAAAAACATGGTTTCTCAATTCCGTCGGTCAGTCATGTCATGGGGATGGCACGGTGATATTTTGGTAAAAATTCAATGTCACGGAACAAAATGGCGATCTATCAAAATGTTTCAAAATATATCTAAACACTGAATTCAGTGTTTTGATCTTGTGCAGTGAAGGTACCCGAAGATGTCTCGTGCAATCGCAGGCGAAACGACGGAAAATAATTCGAATTTGACACGGTCTAAACTCAAAAAAACACGATATCTTAATTGACTCCAGCCACGAAAGCTATCATACTATCTTAAGTATAAAGTACCAAATAACCATATGTATATATAAACTGTGTTATATGCCAAAAAACATTTTCTCGTATATCCGTAGGCTGTGTAGGTCTTCACGACATAGCTAAAAGATCTGCTTACACCGTTACCCTCAAATTTTTATCAAAAATTAAGGTTAATATGACTCTGAAACAATCTGGTAAAAATCGAACAGGATGAAACAAAATAGCAGCCTAATAAAATGTTTAAAAAATATATATGTAAAAACTACTTATTCCATTGAAAAGAACTTTGATTCAGATCAAGGCTAACTTGATCTAGCATTTTCAGATTTGGTGCTTGTTGAAAACCCTCTGAATCTTGGTTATGAATCAAGATAAAAAATACCTCAAGTCAGTTAATTTTGTAGATTTTTACGTAGAACTCAGTGGTGTGAGATCTTTTTATTTATCTTTTATAATTTTGAAGTTATATCACAAAGTAGAGTTTTTTAAATGGGACATATATACGTTTAAAACATTAAATTAGTTACTGCAGTTTTTTGAAAAAAAAAATAAAATGTAATTTGTTTTTGTACATTATGACTTTTAAAATTATCAGTTACGGCACTTTGCTAAAATTAATAAGTCAGGCAAATAAAATTAGTTCTAATTCTAAACAAGTTTTCTACGGGTCTAGTATTTTCTCATTTGTCAAATAAGCTGTTTGAAAATTATAAAGTATGCGTTTGGAAGAAATGAAATGTGTATTTAAATTAAACATCAAAATCAGCCCACGCTAGACACTTTTTGCAGATTATTGAGGTAAAATAATCTAAAACTCAATTCAGTTCTACTTCTTGATTTAAAAACAAAAAATTTAGATTTTCGTGTTTTTCGTAAAAATAAGCATTTTGACAATATAAAGTACATGTTCAAAAATTACATCAGTTCTCGCAAAGTATGTAAATTTTATATCGCTAACTATTTTGTTCGTCTAAGTATGTCTTTTAAACTCCTTAAGCTTTAAAACTTATTATAATTAATTACACCTAGGTTGTGTGACTATCTTATTGATCTGTAAATATTAGAGTCACGCACTGCTAACGTATATAATGCAACCCGTATACTCGTTCTACGCAGACTACGTTCGTTGGAGGGCAGCACATTAGATATGTTATCATGGAAACGAGGAATACAAATAAAACACGCTTTTCAATATTCTGACATTTTTGAATTTGAGTTATTCACATTTTCGGAATCTTTTTAAGTATATGTTTTATACTTGTTTCTTTTTGGATTATCGGTAATCGATCTATTCACGAGGTTTCACATGGCTTTTACCAGGTTGATGTGATCTCTTACTTAGCGTATATAAAGAATATTAGTACCATAGATTTTTTAATAATAGCAAATTAATACTGTCTAATCTGGTAAACGTAATTTTGCAATGCATTCGAGCCAATTTTCTAGATATAATTGATCATTTTCACTGCACTCGTTATGTTACTATTGATAATTGCGTTTATATTCGGTTCGTCGGATAGGGCACTTGTTTCTGATTTCAAAACTATATTACTAGATTTCTATATAATTTTAGTGTGGTCTATGTAATGTGACGCGAAGGTACATTATAGTTATTCGAGCCAGTATGGGCATGTCCAAATACAAAAAAAAATACTTTATACCTTTAAAAATCTACACCAGTGCTCCAAATACATTTACACAAAAATCTTGTCAATTTGGTTCGAATGTGTATATGCTTATTTTTACTTTCCTCGCAAACGAAATTATAACCTTCAAAAAATTCACCCGAGATTTTTTCAGATCGTCACGTTTCAGGATCCTAGATACTGAAAAACATGGTTTCTCAATTCCGTCGGTCAGTCTCTCTGTCTGTCATTTGGGTGACACGGTAAAATTTTGGTAAAAATTCAATGTGACGAAATAAAATGGCGATCTATCAAAATGTTTAAAAGATATATCTTAAAACTGAATTCAGTGTTTTGATCTTGTGCAGTGAAGGTCTCTGAAAATGCCTCGTCCAATCGTAGGCGAAACGTCGGAAAATAATTAGAATTTGACACGATCTGAATCCAAAAAACATGATTTCTTAATTGATTCCAGCCGTGAAAGCTTTCGTACTATCTTAAGTATAAAGTACCAAATAACCATATGTATATATAAACTGTGTTATATGCCATAAAACATGGTTTCGTATATTCGACGGCTGTGTAGGTCTTCGCGACACAGCTAAAAGATCTGCTTACACCACTACCCTCAGATAAATTAAGATTTATATGGCAATCTGGTAAAAATCGAACATAGTGGAACAAAATAGCAGCCTAATAAAATGTTAAAAAAATATATGTAAAAACTACTTATTCCATTGACTTCAAATTTTACACAAAAATCATGTGTGATTTAAGGATGAATTGGTAACATTTTTGTACGAATTTAAGATAGCAGAATAAAATGGCGTCCTAATAAAACGTTTAAAAAAATCAGTCAGAAATGCTACTTATTCCACGCATTTCAAATTCTGCACAAAAAGGATACAAGGATATATTGATAAAATCTTGGTACGGAACACAATACTATTTATTCGAATGGATGTTAAATTTCCCACCTAAATCAACTCTTAACATACGGATGAACTGGTGAGACTAAAAGTATAAAAAAATCGGTAAATTGGCTTATGAATCATTAATTTTACTAAGGAAAGTGAAGCGTAGCGCAGTTCAAAACGTAGTTAGCAGGATTTTAGCGAAAATATAAGAAACAGAATCAAGATAAAAAAACCTTAACTCAATTAATTTTGAAGAGTTCAACGCAGAATTCAGTTTTATTTATCTATTATATTTTCGAAGTTATGTCACAAAGTTGAGTTTTTTAAATGGGACACCTTGTATATTTTTTAATAATAATTGACTAGACATTAATTTACTATATTGAAATCCATGGTTTTAGTGATGCAAGTGAAACCTCGTATGGGGCTTGTTTGTATCTGCGAACAATGAATAAATCTAGTAAATTTCTAGTGCGACTTATTTGTGCAGTCTCGAGTAATTCCCATCAAAAGGATTAGTCTTCCTAGGTTGGAATTATGTGGGGCAGTTTTGCTTTCTAAATTGACCAAAAAAGTGTTAACAGCTTTAGACCTACATATTGATCAAGTATTTCTATGGACAGAACCGTAACTGGAACGCTTTCGTGGCGAATAGGGTTGCAGAAATCCAAGATCTTGGTGTTGGCTGTCAATGGAATCACGTCATATCAAACGAAAACTCTGCTGATAATATTTCTAGAGGTGTGCAACCCAAATTGCTTAGGGAACTCGAACTTTGGTGAGTAGGGCCTAAGTGTCTTGGTGAGCCTCAAGAAAAATGGCTTAGCAGAGCAGTTGATTTAAATGGTGGTCATTTACTTGAAAGGCGAGAATTAAAATTGTCGTTCAATGTAATCCAACATTATACATTATTTGAGCGGCATGCCGCTCTTTTTAAATTAGGTAGAATTGTGTCATTGTTCTTGAGGTTTTAGAAAAACTTAAAATCGGAACCCAGTGAAACAAAGCTAGGAATATCTCCATTGCAGAATTAAATGAGGGATTATTAACTTTAATCAAAATTGCACAAACTCAAATATTTAAATCCGAAATAGAATGTCTCAAAAATTCCCAAATTGTGTCAAAACATAGTCCAATTAAATCTCTCGATCCGTTTTTAGACAGTGGTGGTGTATTGAGAGTAGTTGGTAAAAATCCAAATTCTAACGAAGCATATGAGGTAAAATTTTCTATTATACTATCTCAAAAACATAGTCTTACAAAACTAATAATTTTAGATCAACAACTCAAACAATTACCTGCTGGCCCGCACCCCGCAAGCAATATTAGCGATGTTGCGTCAGCGCTGTTGGCTGGTAAATGGGAGAAGTGTGATTAGAAGTGTCCTCTCTAAGTGCGTTACTTGCTTTAAAGTTAAGCCTCGAAGTTTGATTCAAGAAATGGGTATCCTGCCTAAAGAACGAGTAACAGTAGTAGCAGTAGAGTAGACCTTTTCTTGTTTCAGGCGTAGATTTTGCAGGTCCATTCAGCCTTAAAGACGAAAGGTTGCGCAATCGAGCGATAGATAGAAAGGTTACATGTGCCTGTTCGTATGTTTTTCAACTAAAGCGGTTCACATCCAATTAGTTGAAGATCTAACCATTAGGCATTTCTTAATTGCTTAAAAAGATTCGTTTCGCATCGAGGTTTATGCGTACGCATTTTTTCGAATAACGCCACTAATTTTGTTGAGGCCAATAATGAGCTTTTAAATATTGGAAATTTCCTCAAAAAATTCAGTAACTTTTGTTTAGAATCGCAAATAGACTGGCAGTATATCCCTCCTCGATCATCAAATCATGGTGGACTTTGGGAATCGGCAGTTAAATCTGCAAAACACCTTTTAACTCGAATTATAGGCAATACGGTCCTGACCTTTGAGGACATGTGCACGTTGCTGGCTCAGGTAGAAGCAGTGTTAGTGTTCTCGCCCCCTTACACCCATATCCTGTGACCCTAAAGACTTATCCGTTCTCACTCCCAGCCACTTCCTTATTGGAGACGTGTTAACTCCCAGCCACTTCCTTATTGGAGACGTGTTAACCAGAGTACTTTGCTAGTATGAGTTACAATATTTTGTATAGTAGAGTGTCCCATTCTGAAGTTAAATGACAGCGTCTGGTAGTCTGCCCCTGTAGCCAAAAACCTGGAATGAAATGTAAAAGTGATAACTGGGCGCCATTTTGAAAAAAAGGTTAAATATAAAAAGGGGGTCAAGTGATTTGAAAGGTCTTTTTCTCCTTATTGTGTTCTGAACGTTCGAAGTTCCTGTCACATTCCCTAACAAAATGGCGCCATGTCAAAATTTTGTAAATCCCCATTAGACGCTAACTAGCCAAAACATATATTTTAAAATTTTATTATTTTAGTTTACCAAACACAAAATTCAGTAAAATATAATTAAAATTTCAAAATTTTGACATGGTGCCATCTTGTTTAGAAAAGTGACAGCAGCTTCAAACTTTCGAGATATAATAAGGGATCACTTGACCCCCTTTTCTATTTAATACATATATATATATATATATATATATATATATATATATATATATATATATATATATATATATATGTTTTTAAGTGAACTTTTTTGGTTATTGTTTAATCTAATACCCCACAATCTCGTTCTTCAAGTTCTTCAAGACCAGTGTCTCGTGCTGGAAGTACAAAAAGTAACACGGTTCTAAAGATAGGAAATACTGCAGTCAAGAAAACTGAAGCCAAGAGAACCGAAACCTTGCCAGACATACTGAAAGAATATGTACGAGACAAGAAACGTTCCTGTTCAGAAAAATAAGCGTTGGCAGCTGCAACACCAACAGATGAAAAAAATAGCGCACTTTTAGAATTTTTTACCAGCATGGCAAAAACTACCGCCATGTTTCCTCCATTATGGCAGGCTAAAGTTAAAAATAAGGTCTTTGAATTGGTAAATTCTTACGAAATGTCGCTTTTAGAAGCCTCTTCAATCTCACCGGCCCCATCATCAGAAATTTATACACACCCTCAACAATCACACATTCAATTCATGCATAACGTACCAAGGCAGTCACCATTGCAAGATCGGTCACCAATTCAAATACAACCGTCAATGCAAACCCAAACTTCTGTCCATAACCAACCGTCCTCTTCTTCATTTTTCCATAACGGACCCTTGCACTCGTTAGAGGGTCCTTCAGCTTATTTTTATTCAAGATTTGCCACTGAAACGAATGCTGGACAAAATAATGTAGCAGCAACTACAGAAGACCTAAATAGGCCTGCAAGCGACTCATCTAATTCACAACACGGAACCTTTTCCTATTAAATATGGCAACGATTCTTAATATTAAAATAAACAAAACATTTATTTCTGATATTGTTAAGAGTGCAACATGTTACTTTCTTAATTAAATTATTATAGGTTAATAAACTAAGCTAATTAAAACAACTTTATTTTTTCAACTTATCTTATAAAAACAGTTAGCCTCTCAAGTGAACTGATGCTTTCACGAAATTTGGTATATTGTTTAGTTAGTTGAATACGTAAAATAACATGTAGTTGATCGAATTTTCCTGAAGACATTCTATAATATTTATAAAATTTACGTTCATCGAGCTGAAGCCGCCTATAAAGTGTGTGGAATTCGCCTTCTTCTAGCCTTGCTCGAAATATGTCGTGTACCCAATATTGTCGATTCTTTTTTTCTTTTTCTGTTCATGTTCATGACATACTGCGGCGACAAACAGAAAATCGTCTGATGATGAGGATGTTGAAGCATCAAACATGTCCGAACTCATTGTCATCTATCAACGTATATATTCAAACGCAGGTCAAATTCTACTGTTTCGTTTCTGTCGCTGCCAAATGGCGCTTAGATGTGAATAGCATATATGAAATGGCGCTACGCCTCGCGACGCGCCGCGCCGCACAGTGGATCGAGCCAATGTATTTAGATGGACATACAGCAATTATGCAAAATTCCTAACTTGATATATATTTTTAAATAAATATCTTCTAAAAACATCAAATTTGTTTGAAATAATTCTTACTTTTTTTTTGACAACTTAATAAGTAATACACGGGGTGTTTTCTGAGAAGAAAATTATTTTTTTGATTTTCCTATTAAACTGACTATTGCAAATTAAACGGCATAATTTCGTAATTAAACAAAAACTTTTATTATTTTTTATAGTTTTATTCTATGTGATATATGAGCTTGCAAATTGCATAGTTACTTTAATATCAACACTTATTTAGCACCAATGATTTTTAAAAGTTTTCTACGATACGTGTATTGCATAAAACTAAAATTTATCTTGACTTTTAAAAAAATGCTTAAATATGCATAAACTTCTTTTATATCTGTTATTGAGTTCAAAGGTTTCTTAAAACAAATATAAAAAGATTGGCCGCCACTAAGCGCCTATTTGGAGTTTATAGGTCGTAGAGTGCCTTGGCGCATAGTGGGCTTTGGAGAAATTGTTTACATTATCACAGTATATGAGCTGTCAAAAATTGTATTACTTATTTTTTTGGTGCGTGCATTATAAAATACGTTTAATTAATTCATTTCAAGTAAAATATGGAAGAACTAAGAAGTAACTTTAATTTATTTACACAATTAAGATCGTTGGACGTTAGTTTAAGTGACATTAAAACTTTACTGAGTGTTACCGTGAAAAAACTTAATTTGGACAATTTGAGTGAAACGGAGACTTGCGTTTTAAGTGAGTGCCTAAGAAAATTTTGTCTAAATGTGTCAAAAAGATGGAGAGGATGTAACCGTACGTATGATTACTTTTTAAAGAAAAACGAATTGTGGATTAAACGAGACTTTGCTTGGCCTCGTTTTGTCTTAATGTCTCAGTCAATAAAACCGGCATCGAATATTTTACAGAAAAAACGAAAGAGGTTTGAAGATCTTTCGTTAAGGCAAAAGAAAAGAAGAACGAATTTCCTGAAGCAAGAAAACGTGGAAGAATTATCTTTTGCCATAACTACCAAAATGAGCAATTGTAAAAATGAAGATATAAATAAAATATTTAAATTTTTATCTCAACATCCCCAACACGTAGAAAAAGTAAGACATTTTTGTGAAAACATTCAGAAGTATCACAAGCATTCCTACTCAAAGGAAAAGTCACTAGCAATATACGTTTCCTTAAAACTTTCAAAAAATGACTACTTAACTTTACGAAGATCTGCTGAGCTAGAAGGTTGTTTCCTGTATCCGTCATATTACCAGGTTCAACAAGCAAAACGTGAGTGCTACCCTCCACAAAGTTCCATTATGATTACCGATACGTTTGCGCGAATTACTTTGCAGTCCCTTTTGGATCACACAGTTAGGAGAATTCTAGAATCATTAGAGAATAGTGTCACTGGCAGACTCACTCTTTTTGGTAAATGTGGATTTGATGGCGCTTCTGGCCAATCTAACTACAAGCAAAATTTTCAAAACAGTGAATCGGATGACTCAAGTATTTTTATGACCGCCTATGTTCCACTTAAATTGTTTTTTTCTAACGAGGAGTCAATAGTTGTTTGGGAAAATCCACGGCCATCATCACCGTTTTACTGTCGCCAATTAACTTTCAGTTTATAAAAGAATCTAAAGAGGTAATAAATAACGCATGGGAATCTTTAAAAGATGAAATCAATCTACTGGATGATACAGAACTTTCTGAAACTACGTCTATAAAACACACAATTTTTTTAACAATGATCGATGGTAAAATTTGTTCTACAATAGCAGGATCAAAATCCACAATGAATTGCTATATTTGTGGAGCAAAACCTACAGAAATGAACAATTTGGATTTAATAGCTCGTAAAGTACCAATTCAGGAGTATTACAAATTAGGAATGTCCTCGCTACACGCATGGATACGAACTTTTGAATGTTTGCTCCATATTTCGTACAATATGAGATTTAAGAAATGGTCAGCAAGAACCATAGAAGAAAAAAATATGAAGAAAAAAACCAAAATGATTATTCAAGAAAGGTTTAAAAGGGAATTGGGACTAAACGTTGATATGGTGAAACAAGGATTTGGCACAACCAATGACGGTAACACCGCAAGAAAGTTTTTCAGAAATACTACAAAATCTGCGGAAATTACCGGTTTGGATACTCATTTAGTCAAAAGATTTTACGTCATACTACAGGCTATAGCTTTTGGTCGCAACATAGATGTTAACGCATTTCACAACTATGCAAAACAAACCGCCCAGCTATATGTTAGATTATACAGCTGGTACTATATGCCAGCTACGGTCCATAAGATCTTATTTCATGGGGCTGAAATAATTAGAGATGTATTTATACCTATTGGGCACCTTTCAGAGGAAGCAGCAGAAGCTAGAAACAAAGACTTCAGAAAGTATAGAGAGCTCAGATCCCGGAAATGCAACAGAAAATTTACCAACGAAGATATATTAAACAATTTACTAATTTCATCTGATCCAGTTATTTCTAATCTCCGACCAATTAGAAATAAAATAAATGTTGACAACTTACAACCAGAAGTATTGTTGCTACTAGATAGTACTAAAAATGAAGAATATGCTTTGTAGTAAATTGTGTACTTGTTATTATTTAGATAATATAAGCTTTGACTGACAGCTTTCTACGTTATTGGTGTTTAAGTTTGTTTCTACCTTATTATATATTTTGTGTTATTCACTGCAAAGTCTTTTATTTGGAACAGATTGCTGCTGGAAGAATTCCCTTGAGGTAAAGTAGAATTTATTTAAAATAATAATTTAAATTCGAATTAATGCTTTATATGAGATATCCTTTGTATTGTGAAAATTAAAAATCCAGCAGCAATGAGCAGCTTCTCAATCAAAAATAATTTTCTGCTATACTTAGTGTTTGTAAATCGATTCGTTCTATACAGGGATTCTCTTAAATTTAATAAAATCGGACCATATTTATGGTAGTACAATGTAGGCCACTAAGAACTCATAAGTTTTTTTTTATTTGAATTTTTTTTTTAAATGGGAGCATTTTGAATTGGATATATTTGGGATATTTTAATTCGAAGTTTTCTTAATAATATTTTTCCCGAATACTTTCAATTAAAATAATCTCCTTTTGAATGATTTTTTTGCTTAACCTGTATAAAGGTTGCTTGATTTGCAACCATTTCAAGTATACTTAATATGGTTTTCAAATATGTATATACACGAATTTATGACAGTATTTCGATTTGTATAGGGTTACTAATAAAGATTTCCTCTGTGTACCGTATCTACTTAGTGGACCACATTATATTAAAACGCCTCGTATATCAAGTGCTTAATATTTACATTGGACGTCAACGATATTTTATTGACGAAGGTCTAATTTTAACTCCCAAATGTACATTTTTAACATTTTTTTACTAGATCCACAATTTTTTTTGCAAAACATAATTGGACACTGTTGTTAGACGAACGCCACTGGTGAAACTGAAAAAATATTTAATCAGAAAAAATGAATTTTTGTGTTGTCATAACATGTAACAAAACTTAATACACTATTTATTACGCTTTTGAAGTATTTTAAAAAATGCATTATTCAACGCCCTGTATTTCGATTTTGAAAAAAATCAAATTTGGGACTGAATTTAAATCTTTAAAGGTTGTTTCGTTTCAAAATGGTCAAAATTATCCAAATCACACTAATAGTTCTAAAACAACAGCCAATGTCCATATTTCCCTATACCTCGTTCCACTGTGCGCCGCTTCGCTTCGCTCGCTGCCGCTTAGGTGAGAATCGGCTTTAAGCCAATTTCACGCTATTCAGAAGGTCTATCAGCAGTTTTGGACACGATGATCAGCCGAATATTTGGCTCTCTTGCAACAACGGGCGAAGTGGCGTGATTCTGTAGACAACATCAAAATAGGAAGCATGGTTATCTTGAAAGAGGATAACGTTGCACCATTGCAGTGGAAAGTGGTAACGGAGCACCATAACTTGGGCGTGTGGTAGAGTTACATCCAGGGAGGGATCAAGTAACCCGTGTCGTCAGCTTACGAACAAGCAATGGCATATTCAAACGAGCAGTCCAAAAATTGTGTTTATTGCCGATAGAGACTTCTACCCAGTTGGATAGAACCGATTAACGTGTAGGGTGTTTTATTGAATGTTGTTTATGTTCGTAAAACTGTTTATCTATCATGTTCTAAATATTATTTGTTTATTGTATTTGATATATGTAAAAATGTTGAAAGTTAAATCTTTCAAGGTCGGCGGCTATGTCTGATCTCTAATTAACAAACATTTCACAAAACGCGCCATAACCCTGGCAATCATGTTCTTTTAATAAAAGTGGCAACGCTGCAACGAATTGTCTTTCATCTTAATCAGACCGCCGTGTTTAGCAGATCGTTGTTTGTACAAATTAGTAAATACAGCCCATTTTTGAAGTTAAAAGTAGTCTTTTTATGCATAATCAGTAAGAGAAAACGCCGAATGAATGTGATTATTTATCAGGCAGCACATTAAATATGTTATCATGGAAACGAGGAATGCAAACAATAACACGCTTGTCAATATTGTGACATTTTTGAAAATTTTCGGAATTAATGTAAGTATATGTTTTACATTTGTTTATTTTTAGATTATCGGTAATCGATCTATTCCACGAGGTTACACATGGCTTCTACCGCGTCGATATGATCTCTTACTTTGGGCAAAATTTACTGAATAAAAATATTCAGTAAACTTTGCTTTGGGTATATAAAGAATATTAGTACCATAGATTTTTAAAAAATAGCAAATTAATACTGTCCAATTCGGTAAACGTAATCTGTTTCTGTAATTTTCGACAAATTTACATTAATGCTTCGGGCAAATTTTCTAAATATAATTGATCATTTTCACTGCCCTCGTTATGTTACTGTATAATTGCGTTTGCATTCGATTCGTCCGATAGGGCACTTGTTTCTGATTTCAAAACTATGTTGCTAGATTTAGTCCAAATGTTCCCATTAATTTAATCTAAAATTTAGACAAAGGGGGTTCATTTTAGATTCACTCCAGATTACTATCAGAATACAGGTCCAAATAAACTAATACTAAATAAAAAATATATAGTATATTAAATATTCCTGAAACAATGGGTATATTCAAGACAAGCTTTTTCCAATTTTATTTAATTATAAACTCAATAAAAATATGTAAAAAAATAAATAAGTTGGTAATTATCCATTATTTTCATTGAAATAATAAAGCCGACAAGTAGGCGTCCGATGGTCTCATGTAGTTGTTTTTATTTGTGACTCGTTTTGACGGGTCTAAAACTTCATTGCTCGTATCAAAAGCACCAGTTTATTATTATTAGCAGATTTAACACTTTAGCAGTTCTGTAGTTATGCTTATAGTTTGAAGTTGTAATTATTATTATAATGGCTAAAATTTTTACAGATATGGAAGCAAAAATCATTAATTATTACTATTTAACCTTAAGATTAAAGACGTGCCGCTTTGTTCTAGTTAAAAAGATCGTTTTCTTACTTTTTTTAAAAATAATTTTAAAAATCTAAAAACTTGGTTTGTGCCAAAACTTGCCAAGGCTTAGAAATACAGAAAAAAAATGGGTGCTCGTTTTTATCTCTTTTTGGTGTTTTCAAGTTTTTATACAAGTCACAATTAAGTAAAGTGAGAAGGAATTAGATTAGGTTTTGTTAAAACTAATCACTGGTTTTTTGTTTTTAAACCAATTTTAATGAAGCCAAAAAAAGCTTCAAAATTGTAAAATCTGGCTGGCATTATTTCTTGAAACTAATCGTATCAGTTCAGTGTGAAACTTGCATGGTCTAAAACCTAAAACGCAGCCATCTGATATCATCGAAATTTTCCAGGAATGCAGGGTATGTCAAAAAATGAGAATTTTGCTCAGTAAAATACTTCTTTTTGACAATATTTGAGCATAATTTGTAGTTTTATTTCATTTTTTCCATAACAATTTTCGACATTGTTAAAAAAATAAGGTAATCTACTCACGAAAAAAAACATATTTTTTGACAAACCTTGTACATGATTAGGAAATTCCGATATCTGATGGTTGCGTTTGCGTTGATTTTAGACCATGCAGAATTTTGTAGAAATAATATCGTTTTTTTGTAAAATTAATAATAAAAAACGTTTCCCATATACTGCGAACCTCATTAGTAACACAGTATAAAAATAATTCTTAGTTATGAACACTTGTAGCAATAATCGTTACTCCGTAAATTAGTTCTTAACATTAATAACCACAATATAATCTTTTTTCGCTTGTTGAAATAGTTTGTACAACCCCTGTATATTGTAGCGTTATTTCATTTAAATGTGAAGCTACATAGTAAACAAAAATATATCGTTAAAAAATAAGTATAAACTGGTTAATTTCTATGGTTTCTTTAAAATCAGTAATTTTAGCCATCTTATAACCCTTCATTTTATATATTATAACTTGTCTTCTAATATTAGATAAAGTTCGTCTGGTTTCCATTTTTGCGGTTTATATAAATAATATTTTCCAGCAATGTGCGACGGTACATTATGCTTCTCCGAGCCATCGTGGCATGTACAAATAAAAAAAAAACTACATGCCATTAAAAATCTACACCATTGCTCCAAATACATTTACACAAAGTTCTTGTCAAGTTGGTTCGAATGTGTATGTGCTTATTTTTTACTTTCCTCGCAAACGAAATTATAACCTTGAAAAAAATCACCCGAGATTTTTTCAGATCATCACGTTTCAGGATCCTTAGATACTAAAAAACATGGTTTCTCAATTGCGTTGCTCAGTCTGCCTGTCTGTCTGTCATGGGGATGACACGGTAACATTTCGGTAAAATGTATTAAATACTGAATTCAGCGTTTTGAGCTTGTGCAGTGAAGAAGTCTTGTATAATCACAGGCGAAACGTCGGAAAGTAATCCCAATTTGACACGGTTTAAACCCAAAAAACATGATTTTTTAATTGACTTCAGCCGTGAAAGCTTTCATACTATCTTAAGTATAAAGTACCAAATAACCATATGTTAATATGTTAATAAACCGTGTTATATGCCGAAAAACATGTTCTCATATATCCGACGGTTGTATATATCTTCGCGACATAACTAAAAAAACTGCTTACACTATTACCCTCAAGTTTTTATCAAAAATTAATTTTTCATATGACTATGAAACAATCTGGTAAAAATCGAACATAATGGAACAAAATGGCGGCCTAATAAAACATTTAAAAAATCACCCTGAAACTTACTTATTCCATGGCTTTCAAATTCTGGACAAAAAGGATATAAGGATATACTGGTAAAATTTTGGTACGAAACAAAATATTATTTATTCGATGGATGTTAAATTTACCATCTAAATCAACTCTAACATGCGGATGAACTGGTGAAACTGAAAATGTAAAAAATCAGTAAATTGGCTTTGCATGGAACTCCTCTCATTATGAATCATTAATTTCACAAAGAAAGTGAAGCTTTGCGCAGTTCAGAACGTAGTTAGCAGAATTTTGGCGAAAATATACGAATTTGAACTTTGATTGCCGCTAACAGATCAAGGCTAGCTTTATCTCGCATTTTCAGAATTGATGATTTTTGAATACCCTCTGTATCTCGGTTAATAATTAATTTTGTAGATTTTTACTTAGAATTCAGTGGTGTAAGGACTTTGTAATTATCTTTTATAATTTCGGAGTTATGTCACAAAGTTGGGTTTTTTAAATGGGACACCTTGTATATTTTTTTATATTGTCACTGTCAATTAAGTGACTATATTATGATACTTTATATTTTTTGTAGAAAAGTACAAGTCGATGGGGGCCATCCAGCTAAAACATTTTCCAAGATGGTGGCACTTCTAGTTATACCGGAAGTAGATGTGAACTTGCTTATTTTAAGTAGGATACCCTGTACGGTATCGAATTTTTGGATTATATATATCTGCCAATTTTTCCTATCAGTTTTTTTGTAGACGAGGACCTATTTGGCGAATTTTGTATGAGATTTTGATAATTATTTTTACTACAGGTTGTTCAAAAAATTAGAATAAAAATTAAATTGAAAAACTATCAAAAATCATTTTTTCCAAGTAAAAACCACCCATTTTATAATATCGTCTTATTTAGCATTAAAAATTAAGGTAAATTTGTATAAGTTTGTGTATTCCGTTATTGCCAATGAAACACTTTTCTATTGCAAACAATATGCAGTTACTCTGCCCTTATACGATGTTTGGTTAATGTGAGATAGCCATGACTGCGTTAGAATAAAACCATAGTCCTAGAGTAATGTCACTGTTATTTACCAAAATTTTGTCTTAGCGTCCTTAAACTTTCAGACATTTTTTCATATTGATTCTGAATGTAAATTTGTCCCTGACTCGCTGATGCAGTCTTCCATAGTTGTCACTGGAGTGTTATAAACTCGTTTGTTCATTGTTCAGAGTTAAATCAGGCGATCGGGGTGGTCAAAGGAAAGGACCATTGTTGACTATCCATTGGTCATAAAAAACAGCAAACCGTCGATTAAATAACCACCATGTAGAGGAGCGTTGCCATGTTTATAAACCGCTTAAATTCATATATACTATTTTAATTGCATTTTCAGCCTCTTATAGATATATACAGGATATCCAGAATAAAATTAGGTACATCGAAACATTGGAAACCGTGAGAGACACAAAGTAGGTTAAATTAGATAAAAGTTAGTTTCAGGTAAGTGTAAGTTTTGGGATGATACAAATTAAAGTAATATATACCGGGGGTTTTCTCAAAACTTGCAAAATATTATTTTATGAAACTATCAATTTTTTTTATATAGCCACTCTAAACATACTGTTTAATAAAGTTTTTTCCACAATCTATTGTTATTTAGGAAATTAATTTTAAAAATCGAAACTTTCTATATTTGGCATTGATTAACTTTATAACAACACCTTTTGGAAAAAAATAAAAGTTGTTTACATCTTTATTTTTGTACCTAAACTTCATATCTCAAAAATAGTCGATTTAAAAAATATACATTTTCACAAAGTAATATTTCGCAATTTTTTGGGAAGCTTATATGTATTAACCTACAAATCATTACAAAATTTAGTTTTACCTGACGAACTAACTTTTTATGTTTTACCCTTTTTTGTATCTCTTCATTTTTATTTTACGCATTTTTGTATCTCTTCATGCAGTAGGAACATCCACCCTCAATTTTGCGAACCACTTGATGAAATCACGAGTACTTTTTGTTTATTATTGTTTATTTTGTTATTTAATAAATAAATAGTAGCGCCATTTTTAGCATTTTAATTGGTGAAAATTCTGTAAATATAATGAATAATATAAATTTTTAAACTACATACTACATACATATTCTTATTGCTGGCTGTACTTAATTTTTGATAATTTAAATTATATGTTCATTTGATAACCTTAAAAACAATCATGCCAAAATAAGAAAGAAAATATGTTTTGAACACTGTATTTAAATCTGTTTTACCTTACTTGACCTTAAACTATTGTATTCTAGATTTCAATAAAATTAGAAAAAACATTATGTTGACAGCTATACCTCTGTTCGCTATAATTATTTTTAAAAACTAACTCATACACTTTTTTACTGAACTAAAATCCTTTATAATAAAAATATAGAAAATTAGTTATCTTATTGGATCCACTATACGGGTATTCAGAAACTCTCCCAACAAATATTCTCCAACAAGAAAAAAATAATTTCCTATAAACATTGATTCAGAAATAATTCGTTATCTAAATACAGTGTGTTAAATATTTTAGCATTTTTTAAAATTTTGAATATCCAAAAAATGGAACATTTTACACTAAAACCATAGAAATTATTTTTAAATCAAAAAAAGTAAAACTTATCTAATAATTATTTATTTGTTCTGTAATGAAACATTTTTGAACCCATGTTTATAGCAATTTTTTTTCTTATTTCTTTGTTGCAAAATCTTAAAGTTTGTCGGGAGGGTTTCTGGACTCACCTGTCCGTTCGTTTTGTTTTGGTTTTATTTATTTTCGATTATTTTAAATGTTTTCCAGAAATTTGGAAAAACTTTGGGATCGATATAAAAGAAACATGTTTTCCAGCATATATAGTGACCTGGAAATGTAAAGATATTTTGAAACTAAAAATATATTTTTCGTATGATTTTTCAGATGAGTAAGGTAACTTCATTGGCGTTACCCGCATACAATCCACGGAGTTAAATTAACTCGTAAGAAAAGCAAAATAAATCATTATAAACCAAACAAATACACTGCCTTGTAAATACCTTCCAATGAAATACATACAGGAAAATATTTTAGATTAGATTTCGTATAATATCTTAAATATGCCTAGAAAACATTTTTACTAGGATAATACCTCGGGTGATGCATAGTTTCAATTTAATGTTTTTAATATATACTATATACTATATATTTAAGTGTCTGTATTGAAATCTTTAGCGTAAATTTCCTATGTGACCTATGTTTTTACTGTAAGTCTTACTATCTAACAGTTATAGTTTTTAGTTTTCTGAGGGAAACTTATGGAAAGGAGGTCTGGTGTTAGAAAATTGGCATAGCAGTAGAATATCTATAGTATTATTGAAATAATTTGTTTAAAAAATGTTATACTTTCTTTTAGTTTCAATATAACTTTTCTATTTTCCATTTCCTGTCTCCTAATTTATTCTAAAATAATTGTTTCTGTTGAAACATGATATCTATTTTTAATGAGTGATTCCTGAATTAGAAGGGTGGGTTCTTAAGTCTGGTTAAAAAATCTGATTTAGATTTTTGATTTCCTAGATCTTGGCCAAATTATGCGAAAATCGTTTGCCATCTACTTGAGCTGCCAAACACTGCACAAGATACAACGCATTAGGCACTCCAACGATCTGTCACTGTCATGTCTTTTTTGGGTTGTCGTAGGACAAACAAACTGATTTAGCCAATGAGGCTTAAATATTGGTTTGATAAGTCTCACAATATTGGTTAAATAGCTGTCGTAGGACAAGCAGCTGTTTTGTTGGACTTCCTAACTATATATTGTATGGTATGACTTTTTTGTCATAATTTAATTTAAGGTTATAACAGGTATCAAACGTCGGATTGAAAAACTAACCTCAGCAACTTGTAGAGGACAAGAAGTGAAAATTATTTTCATATGTCATTTCAGCTAAGCCCGCAAGTTCGACCTTCCCTCACCACTTTATTATTTAAAATAGAAAAAAAAATGATAAATAGCTAAAAGCTGCATATTTGATTTAAGAATACGGGGCTTATATCGTCGAGAAACATTAATTACGAAAATTTAGGAGACAATCGGCATTTCTTTTTTGAATTTGAAGATAATTTCCAGCGATTTCTCTTGGCCGATTTACTTATAAAAATTTTTCCCCATAATTCTGTGATCAACGGTTACCTAGTTATGGCCGGAGACCATTCTTAACCCATTAGACACTAGAGTAACATATATGTAACAGCTGCAAACTTGTTTTAAAGCCGGCCTTGTCTTTTTATTTATAACTTGTTTATCTAGATGGCGCTGCTTTTAGATTTTCAGAATATGCCTCTGTCAGGTGAAATTTCTTATTTAGTGCATTTGTTTTGTTTAGTGTTATTATATAAGACTTTGTTTCACGCCAAACTGAATTACGATAATGAGCATGGTATCATATTTGAGTAAGTACTTTTATAAATATTACATTCTTTTTTAAAAGTGAATGAGTATTACACAAGTATAGTTAAATAATGATATTTACACTAGGTTTTCACATTGAAGATATAATTTTAAAAATTATTATGTTATTGGGCTCTGAAAGTTAGTGTTACATATATGTAACGATAGGCTTTGCAGTAGTAAAAATTTTAATTTTATGCTAAAATGTTATTTTTGTTTTAGGGGCGATCTAACTCTCAAAGAAGTCTTAGAAACAGGATATATTAACGATGTCGATCGTATATATATAGAGCCTCCAGAAAGCAACGAGCTTACGGACGAGGATTCAGCAGAAGAGGATGATGGCGGTACTTTAGATAATCTTAGTGGTAATCTGCTTCGAGCTAAAGTTGAGGTAAAATTATATAACTCAGATAGGATTATTTCTGCGAAAAAAGAAAATTCTAGTTTCCATTGAAGGTACAGATTTAGTGGATTCATAAAAAAAAATCCCAAACTCGCGTACAGTCAGTACAGTGATATGTCATGTGTTCAAATATTTGAGCAATTTATCGATGAGGCCATAATTGAACTACTTGTAAATGAGACTAGAAAGTATGCTTTGTTTAAAAATTTACCTGATCCTAAAATTTCTGCTGCAGAAATACGATGTTTTATTGCCATTTTGATCGATAGCGGATATGACTCAAAACCAAGCAAGAAACATTATTGGGATTCTGTGGGTGACTTAAGAAATATTATGGTCAGCAACTCTATGCGACCTGGCAGGTTTGTTCAAATCATGAAAACTTAGAACATTTATGAACAAGTTAAAAGAAAACTTTTCGAAAAATTTTGTTCCTGTTGAACATTTAGATTTTGACGAATCTATGATCAAATACTATGGGAGGCACGGATGCAAGCAGTTCATACGAGGAAAGCCCATTAGTTTTAGAAGGTTATTTATTAAATTGTGATTTATACCAAGGAAAAAATCCAAATTCTCATGAAACATATGAGCAGTTGTTCGGAAAATGTACAGCTCCTTTTGTTAAAATGTTAGACGAAATATCATATTCAAAATACCCATATAAATTTTATCTCGACAATCTATTTAGAAGAATAAACTTCCTAAATCTCATGTGTGAAAGAGGATACGGTGTCAACAGAAAATCGCCTGCCAAAAAGCTGTCCATTCATTACAAAAAAAAATTTAAAAAAAAACGAAAAAGGAACTTTTGTTCAGCAATTGACAGAGATCACGGCATACTTTTTTTGAGATGGACTGACAACAACGTTGTCACTGTCGGATCTACCTGTCATGGTATAGAGCCTGTTGGATATGTTAAGAGGTATAGTAGTTCCGATAAAAAGTAGGTAAAAAGGCCCGATTTAATTGGAGAATATAATCGTCATATGGGAGGTACAGATTTGATGGACGAAAATATCTCTACTTATCGAATAGGAATAAGATCTTAAAATTAGTGGTGGTGCATATTTACTTATCTAATTGATCTATAAGTAATGCATGGATTTTATTCAGAAAAGCAAATGGAAGCCAAATCTCTCAACTTGAGTTTAGAAGAAATATTGCACAAACTTATTTGAAGTGGTATGAAAATATTCCAAAAGCAGGAGGAAGACCGTCAACGTCAAAATCCAGCTTATCCATGAACAGAATTTCTGACGATCTCCGCTATGAGGGTATAAATCATCTGTTGGTTTATATTCCTAATCAAAAAAGACGCCGTTGTGCAGGCGAAGTTTGCTCATCTAGCACGAGAACAAAGTGCTCGAAATTTGACATTGGCATGAGCCTAGAGTGTAATTTTATTTTCCACACAATTACAAAGTGAAATCACAATATATCCATTTATAGGTAGCTGAATGTCCTAGCGTTACATATATGTAACACTTTTTTTTTCTTATACAAACAATAAAATTTTGTTCAACAGAATATTTTTATTTGACCCTCCTTTGATTCAAAATCAAAAAATTATACTTTAGGAACGTATGTGTGTGCTTGATTAGCTATATATCCAATACATTCCTTTTTTATATGAACTGTTAGAGTTTATTGAAACACTGTTAAAATGAAATAAAATAAGTCTATTGAACTAGAACAACAAAATTCACAACCGACTTCTTGCAAGTCCAAAAACAGAGTCCTCTTCTAATATTAATACAAATCTCAAGAAACATAAAGTTCCACCCCCTGTGCCAAAATTCCTCGCTTTGATTGGTCCTATTCGTTGGCAAAAGGGGTTTTTTTCTATCTTCGTAAACTTTCCCATGGTCAAAATAAAAACATTCATTACAGATAGTAAAATGGGAATTTGGAGAAACCTTTACTAAGAAGGGTCGTTTCGGTATTTTCCTATCATAAAATGCAATAAACAGTTTACTATCGGTGATGGTTCCTACTATCGAACCTGCACCAACATATTTTAAAGTCGTACAAAGAATTGTTGTAAAAATAAAAATTAACGGATAGCATACAAGAACCTTAAAACTAAACTAGACTCTAAATGCCTATGGAAATTCCCACAATTATGTACAGAAAACTAAGTACCTAAAAATTGTTACATTTCTCAATAGCAATAGATAATTAGCCTAGATTAAAAAAGTAAATGTAAAATAAAGTAAATATGTACAGTATGTTATGCAGTAATAATGAAAAGAAAAACAAATATATACAGTGTGATATGCGCAAATTTTAACTTTGGCAGACAAATGTGGGAGACATTCAGTCGCCACAATACTTAAAAAAAGATATCTGATAATTTCGTCCTTAATGGGTTAATGAAACACCCGGTACGATTCAATTTGACACACCCGGTACAATACAATTAGCCCATGGTACAACCGTTTGGATTTTACAGCCTCTAAATGACCAAAATTTTAAAACGTTATCGTAAAAACTTTGGGGGTAATTGAAACTGCATCATTGGTTAATATACATATCTAGCCACTAAAGAAGTTGCTCGAAATTCTTCTGGGACTTCCTTTTAAATAAATGGAATTGATTTCAAACCTTGTGAATTCCAAGACATCAAATAAATATATCCGGTAAAGTTTCGTGTATTGAAAGCGCTTACGACTTTCTTCGGAAAATAGGCCACGTATCCAGAAAGTAAATTGAAATCAGTTTTCTAGGTATTATATTTTCCGTATATAGAGCTTCAGTATTTCGTCTGACAAATTGCTTGACATCAGATAACTTATTGTTACTTATAAGAAAATAATTATCTAGTAACCGAAAAAAACTGCTCAAGTTTCTTTCATCAGAAATATAATTGTTCTCTAAACATCTGGGTCAAAATGCATATTAAGTGAGCAACGGGCCTAAGAATGATAACTAATAAAAATTATTTTTATTTATTTGAAGTCGAAGTGAAAACGCAAAATTCAGTCAAACCATTTTAGCCAACGTTCCAGATAAAGTTTCCATTGCCAAATCATCCATAAAAACTGGCTTTTTCGATTTGTTATTTACGTATTTTGCAAGTTGGTGGTCGGCAAAGTTTCATTAGGATTGCGCTTTCGGACTGATTTTAATTCATTCAAAAAATCAAGTGAGTGTGTTAAAACTTTCAAATTAAATTATCTGGAAAACAGCTTATTTTATTTGTGTCAAACAAGACTATCTTTTTTTTAAATGTCCAGTCTTTTAGACTATATTAATAAAATTGACAAAAAATGGTAGAAAGTTAACATAGAACGAAAGCTTTCACGGCTGTGGTCGATTAAGAAATCATGCTTCTTTGAATTAGACCGTATCAAAATGGAATCACCAATTTCCGACGTTTCGCCTTCGAGTGCACGAGGCATTTCAGGGATCTTCACTTCACGAGATCGGAACACTGAATGTGCTAGGAAAGACCCAAGCCGGCTAGTCGACCTGTGTTTACCGAAGCGTGACTCGGTGTAACAATCGGTTTCCACGTATGATGTAGACTGAAGCCCGTATCTCTATTAAAATTGTTAGCATGCTTATAAATTTCAATAGATTCTCTAATTTTTCGTTTATGGAATGGGCACGTCCAGTAGAATGTTGGTGTTCAGATACAGCAGATTGTACAATTTGTTTCTTTCTGATACATCGTTTTTAAGCCTAGTCGATATGGATCGCCCAGTTTCTCCAATATAGACATCACCACAGGAACAACGAATTGCATATACTCCTTCCGTCTGAAAAGGAATAATGTTAAAGATTGTACTTATGTTGGACCGGCGAAGTAAACTTGCAATCTTGTTTGTGTTTCCGTGTATAAATGGAAGAACTACATTTCCTATCGGTAATTCCTTATTAGTATCATTTGATGGAGTAGGGTTATTATATTTAATTGATCGTCTAATATCATCAGTGCACTATCCATTCCCTTTTAAAGCTCTGTAAACCAACGAATTAATAACTGATTGCTTTTGTTCTGGATGATGATGGGAATTTGCATTTAAGTACCTATTCCTATGCGTTGGTTTTCTCTATACAGAGTGTCCTAAGGAACCATCCTCTTTACTTTGTGCATCTAGAAAGGGAATCCTGCCTTCTGATTCAATTTCCATTGTAAACCGAGTCACGCTTCGGTAACCACATGTCGACTATAAATAGCCGACCTGAATCTCTGCGAGCTCATTCAGTGTTTCGATCTCGTGAAGTGAAGATCCCTGAAGATGCCTCGTGTAATCGACGCCGATACGTCGGAAAGTGATTCCACGACGTGACGCGGTCTAATTCCAAGAACCATGATTTCTTCTCGGTCAATTTCCTTTACCCGGAACTTTACTAGTTATGAATATTTACTTTTATTGGGAACAGTGAAGTATGACCCAATTTAGTTCGGTGCCTAGTCCTTTAGTTACACATATATGCTTTCTTTTCAAACATTTAAATTAAGCACCGTTTTGTTCCTCCATACACTTTATATTGGATTCCTACCAATATTTTACCAGTTTCTACATATCCCACACTTGATGGTGGCAGGGTCGGCCGGGCCGAACCAGAAAATATACATGGAAAATTCTCATCAAAAGTAGGTAAATATTTTTCAAAAATAATTTTGCAAACATCCTAAAAACGCACAAAACCAAAATGTAGTTTATTATTTCCTGGGCACATAGCAAAATAGGTAAATATCCCTATTATCGTTTCTTGACTAACATACAAATAACCCCATTAACAGCAGTCCGTGGGACACCGTCCACCGATATTCTAATATATTTATTATAGACGGTGGCTCGGCCAGCCGACCTTCATCTCATATGCTAGTCTTCAGCTACTTATTCCCGCGGTACGCAGTACGTTCGCATACATCCCCATGCTATAGTGTTCGTCGTAGCCTATATCACCCAATACCTGCCCTTCTCGATGTGGCCGTATCCCCGAAATTTTTCTCAATTGAATACTACCATTTTTCAAGTATTAATTGTAGTTATTATAAAATGATACTACTTATTTTTAAATTAATTTTTTAGTTCTTTATATCCAACAGGTCGCTCTTGTGCTATAGTGTTTCCTAGCCAAGTTTTTAATCGTAATTTTCGCGCAAAAATATGGAAATTACACATAATGTTTGACCGCTCTGAGAGGTGGGGGGGTCATTACCTCATTACTCCCTCACCGTAAAACTGCTCTTGGGTGGCCTTGACCCGCGGCCGACCCAGTGAAATTTTAGAGTATGAGCCGTCACTGGTTTATCCTCATATCATATTTAATTTTCCTGTAAAATTTAAAGTCACTTGAATAAGAAGATTTTTTACGTTGATTTTTCCGTTTTATGTCGCCATCCTGACTGATCGTACTGCAACTTTACGAGTTTGTCTCTATATCACACTATTGCTGGCAAAAAATTTGAAATTAATCTAATTAATAGTTTTTCGAACTGATTTTTTAAATAGTTTATTAGGCCGCCATTTTGTCTTGCTATCCTAGATTCATACCAAAATATTACAATATTACAAGTTTAATCTTATATACACTTAATTTCTGCGCAAAAAGTAAATTGGATCAGTTTTTAAGTAATTTTTATAACATGTTTTTCCGCCATACTGGATTTTTATCAAAATATTTCGAGAACATCCCCATATAACCCTTAATGTTTGAACAAAACTGGAAGTCAGTCGGGTAAGTAGTTTTTAAGCTATGTCACAAATTGACAACACATTGACTAGCAGACCGACAGAATTGATAAAACATATATTTTTTGGGATCTAGGGTCTCTAAAGCGTGCACATATGTAAAACCTGGTGATTTTTGCATGACCAAAAACATTTTATTTGGCCACCATTTTGTTTCGTCACCTTATATTCATACCACAATTTTACCGGTTCGTCTCTATGCCAATTGATTGAGTAGTATTTTTGAATATTTTATTAAACCGCCATTTTGTTTCACCATTTTAAATTCTACCAGTTAATTTTCTCATAATGCTCGATTTTTGGGCAAAATTTGAGGTTAATTGGATAAATATTTTTTTATAATAATTTTTTTTACATTTCTCTAGACCGCCATGTTGAATTCGAACCAAAATTTTACGAGTTGATTTTCTCATAATGCTCGATTTGTGTGCTTTTAATTTTTATAACATTTCACTAGGCCGGGATTTTGTTTCGCCATATGATTTTCACCGAAATGTTACCAGGTCAGTCCCATACGACCCTTAGATTTTTACCAAAATTCAAATCTTATTCGTAGTTTTTTAGCTATGCCGCGAACAGACATACATACCAACGAAATTGAGGAAGTATGTTTTTCGGCATCTGGGGACCCTGACACGTAAAGATCAGAAAAAACATCGAGGGGTGATTTTTTCACGATTATAATACTTCCCTTTTACGGGGGATGTAATAGTGTATCACCTGCATATTTTCCGTAAAAAATAAGAGAAATGTGCAAAGATCGTGTGTTTTCAGTTCGACTATAATTAAATATAAAGCTTTTTAATTAGTTACGATTATTGAAGCTTAAGTTCCCTTAATATGGGTTTTTAAAAGTTTTATGGTTTTTTTTTTCAAAGTTTGACAAAGTAAATTTGCACCTTGTATATTTCAAATTAAATACAAAACTGTTTAAAATCGTTTGTATAATTGAAGTTGTTTACCTAATAAATTGTCGCGTGACAAGAACATCGCATTATTTTCGTACCAAAAAAAATCAATCCGATATAAACCGCTAAAACATGTAGCGAAGTGGTCTCTCTAATTATAAGCAATTTCATCGCCAACCAGATAATCATTCAAAGCCGCGAAACGGCATTCAATATGCAAGTTGTTATTTCTATTTGATTCATCCAACAGTTTTATTGGATACATTGCATGATTTTTAGGACATTTTTCTAATTTTGAATCTGGAACACTAGGATTTTAGCGTTTACATTTAGCGATATGTAAGAATATTTTGAAGTTTATTGGGTCAGCCAGATTAAAAACCAATGCTACTTTATTTTGGCAAATTCACTAAATAAAAATTGTGTGTTGTGTGGAATCTAACGTTGCTCAGAACCAAACCTTGGTTAAAATAAAAATCTGGCCTAAATATTTTCGTTAAGAATCGGTAGGATAGAAACAACGGCAAAATATTAAAATCACAGTAAAATTCGCGAACTATAGGACACCATCTAGGCATCTCCATGTTCAGTCAAATTAAGTTTTAATGTACAATCGTAGGCATCACGTTTATAACATGTTTTTAATTTTTAGCTTTTTTTTTTCAGGAAATGTAATTTCTTTGGTAGCTTAATTAGGAATAATAATGTAAACTTACAGTAAAATTACACAAATATATTATTTGAAATAAAAAGAAATCATATTAGAAAGAGATGATTCGGTACATCAAGTTAATAATTGAACGAAAAACAATATCATTTTACCAAACCATATTATCTGGCAGTTAAGTTAAGTGGGTTCATTACCGTACAATGAAGATTTATGTTCATAAAATTGGATTAAATTCCGTTCTATTCGCATATAACTCTCGATACACTTGATTCGTGTTTCTGTCTTTCTTGGCTTTTGTCGTTTTATTAATTACAGACACATACCCCCCTAAAAGTGGTCCTCACGCTTCTCTTAATAATCAATTTGATTATTTTAAAAGCCTGATTTCTTAATGGCGTGAACTAATCCTTGTAATAACAAATAAGCTTCCTTCTCATCTGAAAAAGCTAAAATCAACAATATGGAATAAAGAGGGATTCAATAATTTTGGGAATGTGACGAGAGGTTGTAGTAGGCATGAAGCTTCTTTGGAACATATTCAGTGCGCTATTTCGTTTGCAAATGTAAAGAAAGTACAATTGAAGACGATTTGAGGGAAAATTCAAGATTGAATATAAAAATGTTTAATGACAATGTTCTTCTAAATAGAAGGTTTATTCAGTTACTTATTCGTGCGACTGTTTTTTTGGGTAAACAAGAAATAGCATTTAGGGGGCACATTGAATCTGATTTTTGGGACAACCGTGGGAATTTTTGGACTTCTGTATAGCGATAAGCGATATAGACATTCAAGAACCCTACAAAAATATATCTCCGATTTTTTCTGAAAATTCAAAGAAAATTCAAAACGCTCCAAAGCTATGGTTAAATAACATTATAAAAAGGTAGAAAAAAAGCCATTTTGGGCGTGGCACCCCGAAAAATTTTCGCCTGCGGTTCTGTTTTTGCCGCAGGCGAAAATCACCATGTCATTGCGCTTCACCCGTTCTTAAATCCACGAGCCGCCACTGATGTACCCAAACCTTATTTAACTCTTACTCACCAAATTATTAAAAGTTTGAATTCAGCTGTATTAACAGCACAAGGATCAGTTCAGTACATACGGAAGCGTTTTCGAATCATCTTTTACAGTTTTAGAAATAAATTAGTTTACACATTTACACCCTATATTTGTACAGACTAAAAAGATTTTTTTAAAACCAAACACCCTAAATATAGAAAATAACTTAAGTATTCTCAAAAGTACAGATGCATCTTAGAACCATCTGTATTTAAATTTTTAAATCTTGCAAAAATATAATTTACTTTTTCTGTTTGTGGAAGAGAAGAATTTATCCATTTCGTTGGATTAAAGTTAAACAACTGTAATCTTTATAGTGTGCAGATGTTAAGAAAACGCGTATATTTTAACTCTATGCATGCTACTGTAAATAATTGTCGCTGGGGTAAAAAAAACAATTAATGTTTTAAAAAAATAATTTCTAGGGTATATGTTTTAGTTAAAAAATATTTCTTTTGGCTTTTTCTTCGACACCGTCGTTTTGTTGTGTCATGTTGAATTCTGGCCACTTTATTATCACATTTCATTTTTCTGTAAAATTTGAAGTCATTTGAATAATTTTTTTTTACGTTGATTTTTTAAAAAAATTATTTATCCGCCATTTTGTTACTCCATTATGAACTCGTACCACCACTTTACCAGTTTACCTCTATATCACACTTAATTCTTGCACAAAATTTGAAATTAATCTAATGCGTAGTTTTCTTCAGGTCGATTTTTTAAATATTTTATATATTATATATTTTACTAGTCATTTTGTTTTGCTGTCTTATATCTATACCAAACTGTTCATTATAATATAACACTTGATTTTTGTGCAAAATTTAAGAAAACTGAATAATTACTTTTTTTAGTACAATTTTTCACTAGGCCGCCATCTTGTTCCGACATTGGATTTTCACCAAAATATTACCAGGTCATTCCTGTATACTCCTTAATTTTTGATTAAAATTTGAAATCATTCTGATCGAATAGTTTTTAAACTCTGCCGCAACATGAGAAGCAGACAGAATTAGTACCACGTTTTACTAGTACATCTCTATACTACAGTTACTTATGGCACACAATTTGAAATCAATCCATTAGATAGTTTTTGAGGCTGAATTTTTAAATAATTTATTAAGCCGCTATTTTGTTCAGCAAACTTGGATACATACCAATATTTTACCCGTTGATTCCTTCATAATACTTGATTTTTATACCAAATTTGCGATAAGTTACAAAAGAATTTTTTTAACATTTAACTAGGCCGCCATTTTGTTTTGCCAGATAGAATTTTTAACAAAATTTTACCCCGTCATCCCCATTTGATTTTTGACCAAAATTTAAGTCAATCGAATAAGTAGGTTTTTAGCTATGCCACGAACAGACAGACCGATAGACCGACAAACCGACAGATAGACAGGCTGACCGACGGTATTGAAAAAACATGTTTTTCGGCATCTAGGGACTGTGAAACGTAAAGATCTGAAAAAATCTCGGAGGGTGATTTTTCTATGGTAAAAATATTTTTTTAAAAATCTATTTATGGCTAAAAAATCAGAGATTTTCACTTCCAAATTAAATTTATAAAAATGATTGGATTAATAAACGTGGGGGCGGTACAATGAATTTAATAAACAACTGTAGAAAATGGGGAAGCACAACACTAAGGGATTAGTTGCATATTACTCGCTAGCTAGATACAACTACATCGAGGTTACTCTAATAGATTCAACTCATTTGGCAATAATGGGTTTACGGGAATTGCTTAATATTTCTGTCGCAAAAAGTGCCGATATCATTTCTCAGTTTGTTGTCCAACATGACCTTTTCTCTGACCATCTTACAACCATTGTATATTACGGGGATAAAACTACAATATTTGGAAAACATTTTAAAACATAATGAACACTGAGCCTTGACTCCCGATAAAGGACATTGCATGTTTGGAAAATGCAGTGAGGGATGATATTGAATTAACAATAACCCAGTTCTCCGTTACCAAACCGATAAGGTGTTCTAAATATGGAGATTAACCCAGAGAAAATCGTCCAATAATTTACGTCTATGACACATGGCTTGACAGGCATGAACCAATATCCAAATGATGGTCTAATTCTGACGATAGATGTAAGACAAAAGTTTCGTCAAATAAACGGAAAAAGATAACAATTTTTATTTGCCGGATCAGAAAATGGTTGAGTCCCAAATGCCTTGAAGCTTTTTGCAAATAATATTAAAGGCTCCTGCTTGAACTAACATTAAAATGCAACGGCATAGCTTTTTGAAGAATGTTTCAATAATTGTATTTTACTAAACATTCCTCAGAAATGCATGGTAGTAATGGGTGATGCAAGCTATCAGAGTCTTCAATTATATAACACTCTAGGCATTTAGAACTACATGGCAGCGAATGATATATATTTTGCAGAATGTTATACAAAAAGGTATCGTTTAAAAGTTTTAAAGGCATTCTGTATTAAATAGCATATATCTTTGATACATTGGCAGATGGAAGGTACAGTGCTACGGCTCCCACCCTAATATTGTGTTTTTAATCCCATAGAGGAAATGTGGCAACACTTACTCTAGATTATACAATTAAACCGATTATAATGAGTTTAGATGAGGTCAGCGACAGCGAAAACTAGTTAGATATAGAATAACATAAATGCAAATAGAAAAATAGTATCCAAAAAATTTTAATATTTAAGTTTTTTTCATTTGATTAAATTAATATAAGCATCTTCAATACGTTTTATTTTTATAAATTTCTCTTTAAATTCTTATTTTTACTTCCCTCGCAGAAGTAGTAGTATTGTAATCGTGAAAAATTCACCCTTCAAATTTTTCTCAGATCTTCACGTTTCAGGGTTCCTATATGCCGAAAAACATGTTTTCTCAATTCTGTTGGTCTATCTGTCTATCTGGGTGTCGTGTGTCTATTCGCGGAATAGCTAAAAAACTACTTACCCGATTGATTTCAACTTTTGGTCAAAAATTAAGGGTCATGTGTGGATGACCTGGTAAAATTTTGGTGAAAATCCAATATGGTCAGAAAAAATTATCATTAAAAAACTACTTACCTAGTTTACCTAAAATTTTGCACAAACATCAAGTATTATGCTGGAATCAACTGTTAACATCTTGGTATGATTCCAAGATGGCGGAACAAAATGCTTATTACAAATTTAGCCTGAAAGAATTGCTTAATGAATTGATTTCAAATTGCATACGATAACAGATTGTGGTATAGGGATCAACTAGTGAAATTGTGGTATTAATTCAAGATAACCGAACAAAATGGCAGCCAAATAAAATGTCTGTAATCTTGAAAAGTCAGCCTCTTAGCCTTTTATATATCTTCACGTTTTAACGTCCCTATAATCCCTAATTACAGTTTATTTTATTATTTTTAATAATTGTTACATATTATAAAACAAAGCAGTCTATAGAGACACATGAACATAAACCACGGTCAAAACCTAAATAAATAATTTAGTGTACTTTAATAGCTTGCTGAACTGTGATCTAGCTAGTTTTACGATTGGTTCTTGATTTAGTGTGTAATTGTACTGCAGTTCTAACTGTAGTCATCATGCCTCGCAGGGGACTAAAACAAAATTAACAACGAATTATTAATTATTTATTTTAATTGTATTATGGTTTTATCTATGATGTTTCCGCGTTGTCGCCCTCCCAACCAATCTGATGATAATCTAGTGCCTTCGGGCTCTGGCTGATACCTATCCACCCATATAAAGAAAACATACATAATAAATTGTTATAGAAATTGGATTATAAACAATTAATGGGAATTACCATTGCTATGAGAGGAACATGTCTCACATTTATTTTGAAAGATTATATATTTTTCTAATGTTCCTAAAATGTTTGAAATATTTCTGATAAGTACTTTTTACTTACAGACCAGCAGTGCTTTAATCACCACCTTTGGAGGCCACTCTACTAGTCGGGAAAACGTTAATTACGAATACCATCCGGTAAGTAGGTATTATGTTCATTACCGCAAGATAATTTAATCTTTAATGTATATTTATGAAATCCGGGGGATGACGGCTTGGGTGGCTAATACTAAAGGTTATAAAAATATGCCGTATATATGTTTTTAGCGTTTTATCTGAGACTAACAATACGATGCTTAGCTTATATCAGAATCCTGTCTAGACGTTGTCAAAAGGGGACTCTTTCAACAGGAGTAAACTTGGGGCTTTTGAAGCCATTCATATGAATATAACGTTATTGAACCCTTTTTAGTTTATTTGTACCAAATTTTATTGTGCCAGCATCAAAATTTTCGATGTCGTCCCCTACAAAAATTAATAATCTATCTTTTTTGCAATCACTTCAGATATTGTTAGTAACCATTGAGTTACAATTTTTGTCGCTCATAATATAATACATTATTAAGGGCCATCGTTTAGCTGCGATAACTATAGATATCCCTATGTCATTTTACGATATTAAAAATTGGCAGTGTTGTCATGTCATGTATAGAGATACAAAGTGTTGTAAGAGTTGAAAAATCTGTGGGTTATTTATAATTATTTTATGAGGAACTTGAGAAATTAGCTTCTATCGATTTTAAAATGCTAGTAACACCTACTCTTAAACCAGGGCAGCAATCTATAGTCGTTTCTTTTCTTCAGCGTTTGTAGGTAAACCTAATTTTTGAAAACCTGATTATTTTATGTAGCATGACAAAAAGGATTTTGAATCGTTATTTATTATTTAGCTCAATATCAGATATGTACAGGGTGATTCATTATATTTTGACACCCACCTTCTGCCGTAATTATAGAGTTTCGAAAAAAACTTTAAATACAAAAGTTGTAAGGTTTTGTCTATTATCTTTTGAATATTTAAAAAATAACTTTCAAAACTAAAAAAACATATATTTTTATGGCCTTAGGCATAGCCCATTTAGCCACGAACACAACTTAAATATTTATCTCAAAATTCGTTATTTAATTACGTGCACGGTCAGAACATGCTAACTGCGATCCATCCCTAATCCGGACTCAGCAAAGAAACAAGACAGGGTCACACTCTTCTCACCCTGGGACCAATTCAGGGCTCTTATTGTACAAAATTACACAGGACAGGCAGGTCCGGATAGAAAGATTGAAAAACAACATGCACTTTCTTAAATATTTTACAAAGACACGCCCAATATCAAAGTTAGAGATAACCTTATACATAAATTCCAAATGATTAATTGGCAACAAATGGACTCCAAGTTCAGAGAAAAGATATTTAACTGCTTGTTTATTATGCATATATTTAAAGAGTTTATGATTTAGATAATCAATTGTTTCATTGTCACAAGTACATAAAGGCTGTTACTCAGTTTCATTTTATGTAAGTGATTATTAAAATTCCCATGTCCTACCAATAATCGGAAATATGAGACAAATACCGAGGTAATTTGATTCTGGGAACCAAAGGTTTTTTATACAATTCGGAAGAAATTAATGTATATACACTTGATTTACCACTAGCACAACTTCTAAACTCCTGCCTCCAAATACTTTCAGACATTTCTCTCACAATTGGTACCAAGTCTGAATAAGAGATACCGGACAATGGTTCTCCCAACATGACAGCCTCCTTTGTCGCTGTATCAACACTTTCATACCCTGACAATCCTGTATGTCCTTTAATCTATACAAAAACAACCTGAATCCCTTTTGAATTGGGTAATAGCAGGATATATATATTTTCAATAATAGCTTGTTTGGAATAACCAATATTTCCCAAAGCTTGTAAAGTTGATAGAGAGTCAGAAAGAATTACAACTCTGGAGAGATTTTTTTCTATACTAACGTACTCTAGTGGTTTTAAGATGGCCAAGTACTTGGCTGTAAAGATTGATGCTAACTGTTCAAATTTAAATTGCTTAATTACGTTCTGCTTTGGAATGCCAAAACACACCCAACACGCCTTTCACTCTTGGAGCCATTTGTATATATTTCACAAAAATGGCTATAATCGCTCAAAGTTATTTTGAGTATATTCTGATTAAGTGAAGAGATATCAGTAAATGTTTGAATAATTATATTAAAACGTTGATGGGCCGTGTTGAATAGAATTTCATATAAAAAATGGGAGTTATGTTTGTGTATAACATTTCAAAACCTGCTGTTAGAGTAAATGCATAAATTAGAGGAGAACTATTATTATTTTTCTAAAAGGGCTTCATCAAATTAGATATAGCCAGTTTACTTAATTTGTTACTAAGGATATTATTATAAAATTGATGATTTTTAAGAATATATTTTCCTGACAAATAACTTCTCCTAGTTGACAAAGGTGGCTCACCGCATCTTAACGCTTTATATTGTAATCTATCAATTTTTTGAAGACCGACCCGTAAAAAATTGTCTAGAATGGAAGGAGTAAAAGCTTTATTGAATATTAAGGCGGTACTGGGATCGGCGATCCAATTTAACCTTTGGTCTAAATGACACTCAAATACTTAAAGAACTGTAGCCAGGGAATCGCAATTCTGTTTAAGACAATATTCTCTGGATGGACAAGCAATCCTGTCTAGCAAAAACAACTAATGCGGACTTATTATTAGAAATATTCAACCCATAAGTGAAGAAGTATGAATTACGTATAAACATAATGCGGTTAAGATTGGTCTTATATAACTCCATTGTTTTATGCTTGCTATAGATACAGAAATCATCTTTAAACTGTAAAACTGTAGCCTTTAGATCCAAGCCGTGTATAAATTAAAAAGTAAGGGGCTCAAAACTGAACTCTGGGGAAGTCCAGAAGAGACTACTCTACTACGCTAAATGTGTTATTGCCTATTTTAATGGATATATTAGGGTTTATAAAGAGTCTAATTAAATTAATTAATGCACTACTTATGTCTCTTAGGCGGATAAAAATTCTTGCCCCTCCTGAAACCAAACTGAAAATAGGGAGTAAGGTTTTGTGACTCGCACCACCATTTCGATGTTTAATTATTCTTTCTAGTGCTTTTAGCACACATGAGGATAGGGCAAATGGCCTAAATTCTTTGGCCTCACCAGGTTTGTAAATGGGAACCACTGAATAATTTTTAATTATCGGTATTTCATCAACTCGGCACAGAAACTCTATTTGGCTTTATTTTAAAAGTTAATTTATATTTTGCGGTAAATTTTCAAAATTGAGAAAATTTCCTAGGCTCATGTTTTTCCGAAATTCTTTAAAAATTGATATGCGTTGCTTATTCAATTGTTTACATTCATCATTCCACCATGAAGTAATATTTTTATTATGACAAATTTTATTTTTCGGAAAATTTGTGTTGGCAGTTTTGCATATAGCGCTAACAACTACTTAATTATTTTATTTGCATGTTCAGGCATATCTGCGTTTAAAGGCGTACTCTGATCGATTTAATAACCATATACATTCCACTTAAAATTCCTCAGATTCCACCAACGGTTCTTTTCAATTATTAAATTAATAAATATATGGAAACAAATGGAACACCCTGTGTACTATTAGCTAGAATGAAAGATATTTTTATCCTGATTTCTAAAATATATAGTTTGTTGATATTTGGTTAAACCGTTTTTGAGCTATTTCAGTTTAAACTTTATCGTTTCGGTAAACGAAACTTCAGCCATGTTCTCGGTATATAGCCAAAACTAGCCTGTAGTTAGAGAACCAAATACATAATTCTTAACTTTTTTGTCATTTATGGATTAATGTGTTTTAATGCCAGTTATTTAATTTTGCTGAAAATAATTCAAATAGGTTATTCTGAGAAAGAATAATACTCTTTTATTCAAACTATAATAACGTTGCAAGAGTTGGAGTCGAATATCGACGAATATATCCGGGAAGAAGAATTCCTTCAATAAGTACAATCGAAAATATAATTAGTCGTTTCGAACAACAAAAATTCCATTCAACCGAAGACCAGAAAAATAGACAGGAGTTTAGATGAAGAGCTGCATTTTCAAGGTAAACCTGAGTATGTTTTTCAATTTCGTGAAAAATTACCGTAATATTATTTTCTCTTCTAGAAAATTCTAAATATTCTATACGTGAAGCTCAAAACATATCCGGCAAGTCTTACAGCAAAATTCAACGAACAGTGAAACGTCATGAATTCGAGCCATATAAGTTCCATCCAGTGCAAGAACTGACTGATGAATATATGATGCGGAAAGCTTCAATTTTGTAATGCAATGTATCAAAGAATTCAGAACAATAACGTTTTTTTTTTGAGTAATATAATATTCACCACTGAAGCAAATATGAAGTACAAATTTTTCAAATTTGAATTGAAGGAAAACCTTTCATTCCCATTCCAACACTTACTTTAAAAGGCGGGTAATATGTAGTGACATAAATCAAACTGTCTAGGAAGATAATGTGTCTTAATTGCTGTCCAAGTTATTAGTATTAATTCTTTTATTTTATATAATTTTTCATTTCTTGCAAAATCGTTATAAACGTAAAAAATATCTGTTTAATGTTAATGTATTAGATTTTAAAGTTTAGAGTATATATTTAGTGTTAAATTTAGGCTTTAATGCCATGCATATAAATACAATGTCTAATTCTTTAAGTAATGCCTATTTAATGTTTTACTGGTTTAACACCGACTTCAAATATATACGACGAATATATTTTTCCGGGAAGAAGAATTCCTTGCATAAGTACAATCAAGAATATAATTAATCGTTTCGAATAACTAAATTCCATTCAACGAGAGACCAGAAAAATAGGAAGATGTTTAGATAAAGAACTTAACGTTTTACTGCTTTTTCAAGGTAAACCTGAGTATGTTTTTTAATTTCATGACAAATTACCATAATATTATTTCCTCTTCTATAAAATCCTGAATATTCCATAAGTGAAGCTTAAAACATTTCCGGCAAGTCATACAGCAAAATTCAACGAGCGCTGTAACGTCATAAATTCTATCCATATAAGTTCCGTCCAGTGCAAGAATTGACAGATGAAAATATGATGCAAAGGCTTGAATTTTGTAATGAAATGTATCAACAACTATGGTTTAATCAATATAATATTCAGCGCTGAATGAAATATAAACTATATATTTTTGAAATCATTCTAGCTATTATTTTAAAAGCCGGGTATTATGTAGTGACATTAATCAAACCGAGGAAAAGATAGCATGTCTTAATTGCTGTCCAAGTTATTAGTATTATTTCTTTTATTTTATATATTTCTTAATATCCTACAAAATCGTTATAAACGTATATGATACTCCGACGAAGAAATTTAAGTAGGACTAGAATAATTTTTGCCAAGTTTAAAACTGTAGAGATTGTATGTGTGTATTTTATTTATGAAACTAAATTTTAGTGTTGTTATACCTCAGTTGAAGATTCTTAAATATTAATAAATATTTTAATTTATGTTGCTAAGCTTATGAAATATCATGGCGCCGAGACTAACCGACGAACCCCCAACTTTTTTTCAAAAAACTAAACTGTTATTAATATTTCCAACTTCTCGCAACTGTTTTTCACTGAATTAGATGCGTGATTGTTTGGCACACTTCAATAACAGACTAAATTGTATATATCAAATTCAAAAATTTAAGATGGAGGCTGGGTGTCATTTTGAAAAAAATAACTGGCAATCTTGAAAATTCACGAAACTCAGTTATCCTTAACAATTGAAACCTCACGTAGACCTTAATAATTGAAATATTCTTAGGAAGGTGTTATAAAAATATTCAGTATTCTTAATAAAGTTCTAATGGGAATCGTCTCGATTCACGCAGTGACTTTTTTTATTCTCCTTGCAGCATTCGGGTCATTAATAAAAAATGCTCGTGTTTGTTGACCCCAAGATGTAAAAAATAAACTCATGAATCAAAAAAGGTGCGTTGGTGGTTTGGCGTAGACACGTTCAAATTCGTTAAGATCCATATTTTAGTATTATCACAAGTTTTTTTCTTGCCTCTTGATACCAACCTTTTGTATTAGCGTTTATTTTATCAATTAGTTATTATAAAATAAACCACACAACTGATCTTTTCCTTTCAAATAATGCCACATGATAACATTTTTAAATATTTTTCGGGAAACGAGGTCAAAAATGTACTTTGTACATAAAAAATGACATAGCATTAGAGCTACTTTATAAAAACCGCCTATTACACCAACCAATCAATCAAAATTTTATTTAACATACATATTAGGATACTAAACAGGCACAAAATGTTGGTTGAGCAGTTGATATGGCCATTTTGCTCTGAAAGTTTTGAAGATCGTTTTTCTTTAGGTTTATTTAGGGCCTATTAGATTTATATACAGCCGTCATTTTGAAATGAGCAATTTTAGTGATATCATATTTAACGTTGAAAAGACATGTTACATTTAATCCCGAAAAATACAGACACAATATACAGTGTGAGAAACTTTATATATTTGTCTTTACTGGTTCAAAATGTGAGGGAGTATTAGAGAGCTACACTGTATAAATATAAAAGCGGCATTTTACGATTGTACCAGCAAAAGGATAAGCACTCGTATAGTATTTTGACACCTTTAAAAATAAAAACCAAAACTCTTAGGAAATGTATTCTAAAGTGCTAATTTTGCCAGTTTATAGTTCAGTGTTTTGTTATGATGGTTAGTCAACTTACACTAACCGAACTAAGTTTTTAAATAATTCTATTTGGATCAATATTCTCTAGAACTTCCTTCTCACCATTCATGATCACTAAATAATTTATGATATACTCTAAAAGAGATCTTAAACGGTTAATTTTCTCTTTATTCTGAAAAGTTAGAATTAAAGGCCAGTCCGACCCTGCCTGGGATATACAACTTTTAATTTGGACCAATGTTTCTTTCAATGAGATGAGCAGTTTGAAAAAAAAATATCTTTTTTTCTTCACCCACATTCCAATTTCCATGTTGATTAATCAAAAGGAACTATACTTAGCGGCTGCTGTGCCATGTGAGCAACACGTCCTTCAAGCGGTATCCAGTTTTTAATAAATTACATTTTCTCTTAACATGCATTAAATTACATAAAAAACCCTCGAGGCAAAGATTCCAATAACACTTGTCTATATGGAAATTGGATAAAGTGGAATTTCAGCCGGATGCCTCTTATTACATCGGGTAGCTTACTGATGTAGAGTTTAATCGATATATTTATTCTATACAATAATAAATAAAGGTTAACTAGGCTTTATGTTAAGTTTCTAACTCATGTCGTTATGTTGTAAATGACGTCAACAATAAAATTTTAAAAAACCTATTCCTTATATTCCTGAATTGTCTTGAAACCCATGTTTGCAGCTTCAGCTTTACTCTATGCTTAATATTAGTATTATAAACTTAATGGTGGTATATACAGGGTATTTCATACTCGATGGTACATTAGAAATATCTGGAGAACGAAAAGAAAAATAAATTTGAAATTTTGAATACGGCCATAGCAGGCTGCACTCACAGCTCTTAAAAAATATTTTGCGTTTGTAGTGTTGCCAGGTCTACTGGTAACTGATATCAACTCTGGCATTTTATATGGGACACCCTGTAGTTTATCCTATTTTTAGATTCTGCGAGACAATCTAGTTTCTTTGTATTCAATATTTTTCCTTTTCTCTGTCCGTTTTTTAAAAATTAATTATTTTGTGTTTTTTTTTAACAAAACTGTGTGAATTTAGACTTCAATATTATCGTCTCCAGATGTCAAAGCTATGTAAAGTTTTAATAGTAGTTAGTCAGCATTTTACAAATTTGATCAAAATGACATTTTTTAAATGGATTACCCTGTATATTATTGAAGCCTTGAATAGAATGGACAAATTCATTTTTTTTTTCATGTAAGGTGTTTATGTACCTATAAACTCCTTTCGATTTATAAACGATTTTATAAATAATTACTATTGATATTCGAGAAATAGACATAAAATATCTAAAACTCTAAGTCTTTTGTCAGTAAAAACTTTTGAAATTCTCACCTAATACGTTAGATGTTTAAAGTGCTGACCATTTACATGTATGAAATCGGCAATACATTTCATCACATAACTCTTTGAATTTCTGCTAGATCAAGTTATTTAAAAGCGCGCCTTACCCGTTTTTCTAGATCTTCTTTTGAATTTACTGGTGTTTTATAAACTATTTCTTTAATCTTACCCAACAGAAAAAAGTCTAATGAGTTAAGATCGAGAGTTCGGCGAAAACATTATGGGTACAATGGGCAGGAACTCCATCCAGTTAATACCAACAATTTCTCAAATCGATAAACGGTAGATTATCCAAAAAGTCACATACGGTCATTATTAGAATTTCAATATACTTTGCAAAGTTAAATTTTCGTCATAAATATATATTAGAAATTGCCTATTCATCAACAAGCAAAATACATTAAAACTACATTTTTGTTAATAACCTTTGTCTTTTATAAAGTGTGAATTTTCTGCAGCTCAAACATAATTATTTTGACCATTAAAGACTCCTTAGAGTGAGAATTCTGCTTCATCGGTCTGAATAATTCTTTTCAGAAAATCTGGATGATTTCGCAAAGATCTACACGGTTTGGAGGATCATCTGGCTGTAAAGCTAGTTTGTAGCCATGCATATTATGTTTATGTAAAATTCTCCATATTGATGTTCGAGTTATTCCTAAATCATTTTTGGCACCTATTATTGAAACATTAGGGTAGGCATAAAACACTAAAACGTTAATTTCATTTTCTTCGTGTTTAGGAATAGGAAAAAAATGAATTCTTGGAGCCTACACAGCTCTGACATTCAATTCTAAGACATTTTCTTGGGTTCATTGGCGGCAAATTCGGAAAAAAGGGCGTTAAATCTTTTGCAGGTTTTTGCAAGAATTCTTTGATACTCGCCGTGAATATAAAACAAATTAAAATTAAGTAATCTGACAAACTATAAAACATCGTTACGTATTGCAGTTGTTACATCATGGCACACTTGGCGGATTTTTAATGATTTGTATATTAATAATAATGGTTCATAAAATCGCTTATAAATCGAAAGCAGTTCAAAACAGGTGTAGGAGCACCTTATATGAAAAAAAAAATCAATTTGTTGACTATTCCGCCTATTTATTATTTATTTATTTTATTATTATTCAACGCTTCAATAATATACTTTTAAAAAAGTCACTTTTGATTAAATTTATGAAATTTGAATTGCTGTTAATTTTTAGGACACTCTGTATAAAAGTCGGCGATCCTATGTAGCAAAGATTAAAGTACCGCACATTGAATATATAATATTAAAATTTTACATTGATTTAACATCTGGAGACAAAAATATCGAAGTTTTAATTCACATAGTTTTGATACAAAAAAACACAAAATAATTAATATTTAAGAAACGGTGAGAGAAACCTAAAAATATCCTATACAAAAAAACTAGATTGTTTCGCAGAATCTAAAAATAAAATAAACTTCAGGGCGTTTTTTAAAATGCCAAAGTTGATGCCAGTTACCAGTAGATCTAGCAACACCGCAAACGCGAAATTATTTTTAAAAGCTAGCTTCCTATGGCCGTAGTCAAAATTATTTTTCTTTTCGTTCTCCAGATACTTCTAACGTCCCATCGAGTATGAAATACCCTATACGTTACGTTACAAACCAATTAAAGAAACTGTTTATAACTAGGGTTGCCAGATAATTTAAATTTATTAATGAAAAGGTACCCTGAAGTCTATAAAAGTTAGTTTCATTTAAGTTTCTTAATTCTTGCAGCATTATTACAATACCCAAAATTACATTAAACTGTTGACATGACAACAGAAGCTTTTATATATAAGCAGCAAAAAGTAAGTCAGTGTATTTCTAAAACACGCGTTACTTATGAAAGTTACGCTATGACCCAAAATTTCAGTATTTATTATAAAGTGAATGTATAAACCGAATGAATATGTTAAAAAAAATATTTAAAAATAGAATAGTAAATATCTAAGATATATCTGCCCATAGAGCAGAGTTACAATAAAATAGTTAAGTTACTCTGAAACGACGTAAGAAAGTTGGCTCCTACGCTTTAGTGACGCTCAGGCTTTGATGGTGCTCCCTTTTTGACTTTATTGGCATCGGACTGTTTTATTTTCCGAGAATTTATTACTACTACATTTACTACCCCTTCTACCGTTTTTTCTTCCATATCAGAAGGAAATATAGTAAGCTATAAGTGTTAATTTAGTTACTTGAGTTACAAGCCGTAAAGTACAGTTTGTTTGCTTTTTATGAATCATATAAACAAGATAACTAGGTTTACCTAGAGTATTAGATTTTTGAAATTGATAGAGCCTTTCTACGAATTTATTAATTTCAGGAGGTAATAGATATTAAGATATAGATGGGGTTAAGTAGAAATTTAGAAAGGTAAGTAAAAATAAATTGACAGGACGCTAAATACTATGTACATCTACATGAATTTGCCTATATCTGGCTTTTACCTGCAAGGTTTACTTTTCTTTTTTGTAGGTATTATTGAAATCTGGAAATTTTTAATTACGTGCACTTTGTATTCTCGGATCGTATATAGCTTTCTATAACTCTCTAGGTGGTCATAGTAATTTAATAATTAGACTTGGGGGTTACGAAAAACATATTAAAACTTCTACCACTTCTTATGACAGCGCGATTCTTATGACAGCGCGATCCTTAAATATGCAAATTATATACAAGTTCATTTTTGTTCAGGAATTCGTTTTCTCTTTGTCGTACAACAAATATTGAAGTATATAAAATAAAAGCTCATACAGTTTTTGTATAAAAAATGTTTTATTAACTTTTTACGAAACCCAAGCACTATCGCTATAGCAGCCATTTTCTGCTGACTTTCTGTTCATAGCCTTAAGCAAGCGGAAAACTAAAATTTGTGTACGCAAATAAATTTTATTTTATTTGTTGTAATAGTTTGCCGCTTCACCTATAACGTGCGCCAGCTAAGCGGTACGGAAAATTAATCGAGGATTTAATAAATTTCGCACTGGTCCACTTGTAATTAGGATATGCCTAGAGTCTCCATGCATTTGCCGCTAGAAGGTTCTAGCCATTTCCAGTGGCGCCTAAACCTTTCGAGCATTTGTTTTCATTTATATTCACCTATAACGTGCGCCAGCTAAGCGGTACGGAAAATTAATCGAGGATTTAATAAATTTCGCACTGGTCCACTTGTAATTAGCATATGCCTAGAGTCTCCATGCACTTGCCGCTAGAAGGTTCTAGCTATTTCCAGTGGCGCCTAAACCTTTCGAGCATTTGTTTTCATTTCTATATAAATGCGTTGCGTTGAATTTGAATTATTATTTCGAAGTAACGATGGCGAGCAAAAGAGGAGAAACAATTCGAAGCGGTGCACGTGTTATTGCGAGCGTTATAGAGGCCTGTACTAGAGAAGAAAAGAAAGAAAAGAAAAATTCAAAGAGAACATAATGATCGCTCATGTTGTTAGGGTTTATGTATTTTATTTGCTTTTAAGACATTACGCCTATAGTTCATCACAATTTGTATCGCACGCCAATGCGTTAAAGTTAAAACACAGTCATGTTTTTAAAAAGACAATACTGTGGTGCGGTGTGAGAGAGACAGTGAGAAGGGAGAGAGGCTGAGAGGAAGCTCAGTAGTAAGGTAGCGGAGCGTAAGGCTACAAGCTCGAACCACGGTTGAGGTTAGGTTGTTCAGTTGTACACGCCGTCCCGTAATTCTGGTTAGAGTTAGGTAGTTAGTAATAAAGTTGTTTGTTAAAAAAAAAGGAAAACTCAACACATGTTCTACTTCACCTTTAAAATCTCCTGGTAAAAAAAGACCCCGATTATCATACAAAGATAAAATTGATGATGGTGATTTTCAAGTAATTCGACGAACAATAGAGGATTTTTATATAAACTTGACGAAGGTTCCGACCTGCAAACCCCTACTTCGTGCTGTAAAGAACAAAATAGATTTTTCCGTACGGGTATAAAACCTTAAATCGGCTTTTTCGATCAAATGGTTTTGTTTGGCGCAAGTTCCAAAATATTTTTCACTGGCGGGTGAAATATCTATCAACTGTAAGGCAATATAGGCAAGAAGGATGCAATATTGTGTATCTAAACGAAACCTGGGTAGATAATGATATGACAGTGAACACATGCTGGCAAAGTGAAAGTGCTACAGGTGTTGTTCAGGGAATCCGCTCTAGTAGTCGCTTTATTATAGTTTATGCTGGTTCATGAAGCAGGTGCTGCTTTAGTTTTTCGCTCGGGACTAACAACTGGAGACTATCATGGACAGATGAATAGAGATAATTTTGAAAAGTGGTTGCTCGAGAAGCTTCTACCTAACATTCCTCCCAAATCAGTCGTGGTAATGGATAATGCGTCTTATCATTCTCACGTAGAAGATAAAGTGCCAACTAAATACTCTACAAAAGCTCATATGATATCGTGGCTTAAATCGAACAATCTTGTATGTGATCCAACATGAAGAAAATATCAATTATTTGAAGTAATATCAGCCAACAAGCCTAGAGAAAAAATATAAAATTTACTGTCTTTTACGTAACCTCGGTCATACACGTTTAAGGCTGCCTCCATACATGAACTTGCATGGGCAGGAGTAAACAAATATATTTGAGAGGGCAACACCGGTGAACTTTCTATTAAAGATTTAAATAAAATAACATTAGAAGCGATTGACTCAATATCGGCTGAAAATTGGAAATCGTATGTTAAACATGTTCGTTCTATTGAAGATAAATACTGGGAAGTAGATGGCGAAATTGAAACGGTTATTGATGATTTAGTTATCACACTGGGGTCTTCAAGTAGTGACGACGAAACCTAATCATTTTCAGAGGAAGACAACGATTTAGAAGGAATCGAACCATTAGAATCACAGTCGTCAACCTCAAAAATGGCTTAGTTTTTTTTTTCATATGTTTTGTAAAATTGTTCATAAAGTAGCTGTCAATAAACTGCTCCAAAATAAATAATTTTCTGTTCAATACCGGGTGTCAAAAAATATCTAATATTACAATTAATATATAGTTATAGTAGGGGAGCCAGCAGTGATTCCAGTGAACAAAATGTATCTAAATTTTAAGACATGTAGTTCGACTTTGGGCTATTCGGGTATGCCAAAAGTGACCGTTTGTCTCCGTCTGTCATATTACTTTGTACAGGGGGCGTCATTGTGAAGTACTATACAGGGCGTTTCCTAATTGCGTACTAATGTTAAAGTGGTGCGATTCTTGGACCATTTTAAGAAAAAAGTTTAATATGCACCTAAACGTCCTCACTTTGGAGATACAGGGTTTTAAAAAAACATTTTTTTAATCCTAATTCTGATGCTGTTATAGATAAATAACTGTGTAAAATTTGATACATGTCTTTTATGCATAAAAGGGCATTTTTTATTAACAATCAATTTTTGAAATTTCTACCAGTGGCGTGCATATGTAATTAACCTGGGTAAATCCGTATGCTCCTTAATGCATAGAAGACGTGTATCAAATTTCATGCAGTTATCTACAATAGCATCAGAATTGGGACGAAAAATTTGGAAACGCCCTGTATAGTACTTCACAATGACGGGCCCTGTATAAAGTAGTATGACAAACGGAGACAGACGGCCACTTTTGGCATACCCGAGTAGCCCAAAGTCAAACTGCATAAATTAAAATTTTGATAAATCTTGTTCACTGGATCTGATGCTGGCTGCCCTTGTAAAATCTGGACTTGTAAATCGTGTATCACTATACTGGGTGGTCCAATAATAGTGGACGTAGGCAGTAGCCCGGGAAGCATATTCGTATCGGACGTAAGTAATTGCACATTTGAAGTTGCCGAACTACGGTTCATAAAGGACGAGAGTGATTGCACAGAGCTGTGCGATATCGTTCGTGCGATACGATTGGCAATTAGCTGCATCAACATTGAGTCTATTATATATTTAAAATAAAAAAACCTATTACAATGTAATTAAAAATAGAAACGCCATTTTATATGAAAAGTACAGGGGAATAGCAACTAAGGCCAAAAAGTATAATTTTCAGTACAAAGAAGACAAAGCTTAAAGCAATAGAAACTCGACACTTAGTATTTTTAGCGAAACATATGGCAGATCGAATGTATTGAATAATAATCCCATTTTTCAATTTTTGGATTCTGTTGGTTTTCCCCTGTATACCCTTCATACACATACATACTATTATTTTTATTGGAAATGAAAGTTCAAACTTAACGTTAACTTTTGAAAACTAAACTAAATACAAAAAAATGTTTATTGGGAAAACTTGTTGTCTCCTAGCGCAATATTGTGTTCCACACATTTATTTAAAGCGTGTGATGCTTTCTTCTTCTTATTCACAAGGGACTTGATTTTTCTGCCTGCTTGTAACCTCCTTTTTCCTTTTAAAGCCGTTTTTCTGCGCGCCACTGATGCTGGCTGTACACTTATCTTTTTTCCTTTTCTTTGCTTTTTTTTGCATGGTCTCAAAGGTAAGGATTGCGTAACTTTGAACATTTGAAATAGACCACTCATAAGGGTCGATGAAGAATTTACGTTTTTATCGTAAGCTGCGACACACGAATTAATTGCCCCAGAAAATCCGTGTGGGTCATCTCTCAATCTAGCTTTAACGTCTCTGTCTAGTATGGAAAGAAAGTTGGACTATTTCTCTTGGGCGTTACATATTATTTCTTTTATATTAAGTTTAGTGTGCTCTTCATCTAATATAATGAAATCTACGGGCTCATTCGACACTACGGGTGTAAATTCTTCAGTTTTCCTTGAAATAGCCGCTGCCTCAAGACTCCCAGTAAGTCTTTTCGACAGTTAATACATCGCATATGTCTTTTGGGCTAAAGTGGGTAATAATAAACGATTGATGCTTACATATTTTTCCGTTTTCTCCTATGGGGCAACTGCAAATTCCATCGCTCATATCGACCAAATATTCTTGAGATCCACTAGAAGACTTTACAGAATATTGCATGACAGCTAATTGTTTGACCTGATCCTCGCTCACATCTTTAGAGTTTGGATATAACCTTTTTAAAGTCATATTATTTACTCTATCAAAAACTAAATCTAAAAGTCGCTGCTTATAGTAGCTTTCAAAATCACAGACTACAAAATCAGTGAGCTGTGATAAATTATAGGCTTTTGTGCGCTCTAAAAGGATATCTTTAAAAAGCCTAAACAGGACTTCAATAAAATTATTTGTGTCAGATCCACGGTTGGCAAATTTTTTCTGAAAAAAAGGCACCAAGACTGCAAATCGTTGTCAATTTTGTTTTGAATATACTTATGAAAATTTGAAAATTGACATTTCTCCTTGAAAGCATCTAAACTTAAATCAAGTTCTTGTTGACTTTTTGCGTACAAAATATTCCTAAATATACGATAATGACTCTGTCTATGCTCCTTAGGAATATGCATAAGAGCATTTTAGAAGAGGGCCAGTACTTCTGAAGGACTCTTCTTTCGATCATATCATCGTCAGTGATAATAACCGTAGGGTTTAATTTAAAAGGAATGATACTGATTAAACAATCAACGGCTCGGTCAAAAACCTCTTCTTTTTGACTAGTTGAAATAATATAAGCTAAAGGTATACCGCCTGCTACTGAATGGGTGGCGAAGAAATATAGTTTGTTGTTTTGGACATCACAGTTGCTAGTAGCATCTACAAATAACACTTCGGATGATTGGCGGAGTTTCTCTGAAGTCCTTTTCATGATTCCGGTACAAAATGACACAGCATAGTGCTCACCAATTTCACAGATCTTGAAGGAAACATCAGTGATCTTCATTAGGGTTTGTTGCAGTTTAGATAACATGTTTATTCCTACTTTTTCCCCATAATTTGATTTAAAATTATGTCTCCATATATTTTCCAAATCTGATTTTTTGGGGCAGAAATGACGATCTGAAGATAAGACATCATATTTATCACCAAATTCTTCCATCTTCTTAAAACAAAAGCTGTGATATGCAGAAGCTACTGAATGACCCCTTTCAAAGTACTCGATTACTTCTGTTTTTGTTTTCTCGCTAATGGGTCCTTTTATAAGAGCTGCTGCGCTTTCAACAGTGTGATTGTGTGTCAATTTAAATTGAATGATGCAAGGCTACTCGCTACCTAGCTCATCGGGAATTTTTGTCGAGATTTTCTTTTGGGAATGTGAATAACTGAAACCGTTAATTTCGCCGGACATTCTATATTTCTAGAAAGATGTGGTCTTTTTCGTGGCCCACTTAATTTATGAACTATCGTATTAAAGTGGCAGTGATACAATCTTTTGAAAACGTACTTCCTTGCCTCACATGAGGTCGTTCTTACAGTCCTTGTTATTGACCATGTGACTTTAGTTAGCTCTGATAACTCGGAGACCCATTTCTGTAAAATATTGTTGCATTTAACCCTATTTTATCACCAAATTTTATTATTATTTCATATTTTACAAAAACGGTAGCTATCCTTGTAACTTACACAGATTGGGAACCGATTTTAAATTAAAATTAGTTTTAAAATATTGTTTTATGCTGACTATGAATTTTCATACTTTTAAAATTAGGAAATGTTAATAAGTGGACTCATTAATAATTGAAAGAATAAGTACTTAATGAAATAAATTTTACGTTTTGAAAACTTTAAATTTTCCATTCAACAATGTACTTCATAATTTTCAGCTTCGAGTATATTCATATTATGATGTACGAAATAAATTAAAACGGATTTTACTTAGTAATCAGAAAGAGTAGAAACGTCCCTATGCTTAACACAAGCAGATGCAGACAGTAGACAGTTCGCAATATTTATTCCTGATTTATCGGAAGTTTATTACCTACTAATTTAAAATTAAAATCAGACCTAAATAATAACTTAACTTGAACAATACCCCCAATTTATTTTATTTGAGTAATTTCTCAAAAAAAAATAAATAAAAAAAAACTTTTTCTACAACCGTGCGTAAAGTGCTCACTTTACGCACTGCTTAAGACGCGTAAAATTTGCCATTTTAAAAGAGTGCGTAAAGTAACTTTGTCATTTATTTTTATCCTGAATTGACACTTGTCAAAATATCAAAATTTTCAAATTACTTTACGAACTAGTGCGTAAAGTAATTTTCTTTACACACTAGGGCGTAAAATAATTGGTAAATTTTGATATTTTGCAACAGTTTTTTTAGTTTTAGAAAAAAAATTGTATGCCACTAGTGTGTAAAGTACCTTTTTTGACTCATGTAATGTTCGCCTACCTACGGCTCGTGCGTAAATATTCACATTCGTCAAAAAGAATCACTTTACACACTTGTTGCATAAATAACTATTATCGATAGGAAGGACTGAACCTAGAACCGTCCGCACAAAAGTCGAGTACCTACTTGACCACTGAGCCAATATGCCATCTCGACTTGAGTCATCTAAAAGAAAAACAACCTGCATTGATTGATTGTAATCTGTTGTAGGGTATGGATGGACCTAAAGTGTAGCCACAACCATTAAATGACCCTATACATTGTAATTAAGTATGAATATTATAATTCATTTAAAAATACATTCGACAGTAAAAAATAAAAATAAATGATAAATTGGATGGTTACAAAATACGGCAAATTGAAGATATTAGGTAAATCAGAAAATTTGGCGATGCACCGAGAGCGACTGAATGAGGTACTGCTTGGGATACTGGTTAATTCGACGGTGACGCGACTGACGCCAATAGGAATCGATTTATGCGCCTACTGCACGGTGCACACGCGCCGATCACGCGCCGTAATTTGTTTTGTTTATTCTATCGTGGCTTTGGATACCTAACACACTGCCACTTTAATACAGGGCTTATTAATCTTAAACATCTTACTTTGATTTCTATGCAGGCAGCTTTTTTGTTTTTTAATACAAGTCGGGAATAAATATCGAGAAACTATCTGAATCGAATCCGTTTCGAAAATACAACACGATAACTAAACTCAAAAATTTTACACTTGACGGCATGATATAATACTTGAATACTTACATCGATTTCTTTTTCAGCATTAAATTTAGTTCTTATTGTGTCGCTGCTAATATGGTGGTAATCATAATTTTCTGGAAGCATACTACACATTTTATACTTTTATAATACAAATTATATACAAATTAATACAAATCAATAACACGCTGACATCTACTTCTACCTTATTTCAAGACACAAAGAACACGAAGTATCCTTATCGGACGACTGATTTTGCACACAATGTGCAATCACGTATGTCCGTTAAGTAACCTGGGTCGCATAAGTTCGTTTATTTCCGGTTGTGCAATAACGTACGTCCGATACGAATATGCGCCCGGGAACCGTTAATGACAGAACTCAAGCAAAAATATATTTATAGGTAAATCGATCAAGAAAAATCAAATTAAATTATTTTAAAATTTGAAAGTTCGCCGTTTTTGCAACACAAAAGAAGAAGAAGTGCGGTACACGAAAGAAAACAGACAAAAATAGATAAAGGTTGATTAAGCATAGTTACATTTTTTAATTATCTAAAGTGCGTATAGTCAAAAAGGAGTGCCATATTATTTAAAGAAAGACGGGACACCACTGGTTTAAAGAGATTTCTTGGCCGACCTTCCTAAACCGATTGACTTCGCCTGGTTTTCGTTCGTGTCCTGCACTTTACTCTCCAGTCCTTTACCTACCTGCTACCGTAAATTATATAGTGTGCGTTTGAATCGCAACCGACTAACTTTCTATGCAAAGTGCATAATAATAGATTTCATTTGTTTTATACTTTTTCTAAAAATAATGGGTATCTTCACGTGCATAATCAACAAGCCTATTAAAATTTTAAAATCCCTGCCTATATTATGAAACTATATATTATTATTTTCCTTAAAGGCACGCACAAAATAGCCAACAGTATATCTTAAATCAAAAATGAATCTGTATTATAAACAACGCCTACAATCGTGGAGAATCCAGATTTCATTCGTAGAAATCATTTTAAACTAGCCTCGTTTGCACGCCGGAATTCCAAACCTTACGTTGGACTAGATAGACGCTGCAAAATGATACGCGTTTAAAGCGTACTAGTAATAGGTTTGGCATAATTTGCGTAACAGGTCCGTGGAGTAGACAACAGATACCTATTCTAGTGGAACAGTTCCAGTTTCCCTGTAACGCCTCTAAATTTTTTAATTGTGTTTACGTTGAGTCGTGTAGAAGAGAGCCTCCATTTTTAGTGTTTGGACGTTATGGTGTTATCGCTTTCTTTATTTTTGGCGGCCAAGCATGCATATAAATAAGTATATGTTTGCACTGCAATTGAGAATGTATAGAAAACACTTTGTGTTAGAGACCACAGAACACTCTCGGTGGGGTATTCTGTGTTGAAAACAGTGCCTAAAACATCAAAGTTTATCGTATATGATAACATTTATTGCAATATATATATATATATATATTAATATATATATATATATATATATATATATACATTTGTACTGTATTCCGTATAGTTGGGATCCATTGAAAGATTTCCGGGTGGCACCATGCCCGGAATTGACAATGTTGCCCTAGCACATCGCCCAAACTTCTTAGTCCGCGACGTAATGTATCCGATAACCTGAAGATCGGTTTCTGGTAATACACAGTTTTGCATATATATATGTTCATTTAAATAGTGGCACCTCGAATGTGTGGAAAATTACAGAAAATATCTATATATTACCGTTAATATTATTGGTCGTTTCAGGGTAAAGAAGGCTAATAATATATTTATTTTTCTGAGCACGGATAATCCTCAGCATCGGTGATGTCTTCTGAGAGCGAGACTCTAACACTTTTTACTCTTTGCGAAAGCCCTAAGGTCAAAATTCTATTGAATTCGACTCTTTCTTGTACTCCCTGTCTCCTACTTCTTGTACCTAGGATCCAGGGGTCATTCTTTTCATTAACCCCGTAATATTTGAATTCCCGGCATGCCTGCTTTAGTCGCACAAGTATCTTTCTTTCTCCTTACTTATTTTTACAAGACTCCATAGAGCTTTTCCTCCAGGGTGAGGTGAAAATGCCTATTGTTACTCCCGGACTATTTGGCATTCTAACACCCGATCCACGGGTGTTTTCCAATATTGTCAAACAAATCCTGCGGATAGTTTATAGCTCTGTCCCAGTTCTGTGTCTTAACAAAACTGTCTCGCAAACAAAACCTATAACGCCTTGGAAGGGAAGGGCTCAGTGGATTGCTTCTATATAGACTTTTTCAAGGTGTTTGACGGAGTAAACTTTATTTTTTTACGAGCATTATGCATCATTTGATAAAATGGCTTGACAGTACTCTAGAAAGCTGTTTTCAGCATGTTAAAACTAATAATTTTATTTTTGATCATAGGCCCCTGGTGGAAAAGGAGCAAGATAGCGCTTGCCTCCCCCTTGAAAAATGCAAATATTATGTATATTACGTTACAAAGAAGTTGTATTTGTTTTTGCCCCCCCCCCTGACAAAATCCTGCTGGTTCTTATATTTCTGATAGTCACATCTTAAAGAAACACAAGCGTGCTGACCAAGCTACTTTACAGAAGAGGTCTAAGATCTTAGAGTTTTGTTTAATCGAAATGTGAACTTTAGGAATCCCATAGCTCAGGTATCTTTGAGGGGAGAAGAAACGTTTGGTTTTGTTCAAAGAAATTGTTAAAGTTCTATTTTGCCGTTAATAGATTATTATACTATCTCGTTATTCGTCTCGATGATTAGTAGGCTGCGAATGTGTAATCATTACAGTACCTATCTCCATGATGAACTGTAGCATCACTGAATGAAAAAATATTTAAATGCATCTACCATTTATCTTGAAATTTGTACTTCATTCGTCACTCGAAAGTGTTTTTGGACTTTTTAGATATACGAAGATGCCATGTTTTCTTTCTTATACGTAATTTTTAACTTTTCTCTATCACGATTTATTATCCAATTCATAAAGTGGTGAAAAGTTGCTTTTTGGTACGGCCTAAAATTATTTATTTAAATTTAAACTATTAGAGTATTTGGAACTTACAAAAATACTCAAACCGTGCTTTTTTTGTCGAAGAACTAAATTTTATTGACAAAGGTCTATAGAAAATGGATTAGAAAATGATTTACTTTCTAATTCTTTTTTTAAATAAAATTATATTATTTTCATTTTTTTTGTTTCGTACTAACTAGTGTATTAGAAAACGGAAAACCCTGCTGTATTGATTATAAACGGTGTGGATAGCTAGCTTAATCCATTATTGTATATGGAAATTCCAGTTATACAGTATTTTAACAGATGGCGTGTTACTCGATTACCATTGATTTTCTAACGTGAGCTCTAGAAACTTTTATCAATAATTTAAGTTGTGTGCTGAATCCTTTTCACTTTTTGCCAATATACTTGAACGTGTAGCTAGATGGCGGTCTCAGCCATCTAGCTACTGTCAATAAGAAGTTGCTAGATATTAAGTCCAACAATTTCAGTGGGACTTAGACATGATTTTGGTAAGCTGTATAAGCGTGATCTTTTTTTAATGGATGCTATACTAAACTGACCATTCGTCTCCCATTTTCAACATGTGTCCCCTATTGACAAGGACGTCGGAAGTGGTTAGAGGCGGGGGGGTGGTGGAATGAAAGTATTATAATATTTATTAATATTGAGAAAAATATAAAGAAATTTAAATGTAAGCTTTTCCCTTACTCTTACCTTTTAGAATATGCAGAGCTGTAAATTATCAGCAAATACCCAATTATGAACCAAACTCCAAGGAATCCAAAATTTAAGAATAGGACACTGCTTCGGCCCACTTGGCGGTGAAAAAAATGTTTAATATTTTCTCTAATTTTCTCGTCTTACCCTTTCGGTCTCTCTACAAAAAACTACGGGGAATATGGGGATGTTTCCTCATCCCCAGGTTTTATCTTGTTGGTAAAATCACTTTTTGGTAATATAATATACAGCTTTGTTCAAACTTCGCAATTATCAAAAATAGTTTATTTATGTTTTAAACATTTTAATCGTATTTTTACAGAGATATGTAAAATATGTTGTTATAAATCTCAAATCATTAGTTAAGTAAACTGTTTCTTTGCGTTTTTGTACAAAATAGAAATGGGCGACTGTCAACCAGCCTTATTTTTCATTTTTAGAAAACATGATTAATGAAAAATTGAATTAAACATATAGATTAACTACAAAATATCAGTTAAATAATCATAACTTTTTTTAAAATTCGTATATATCATGCCTATCCCTCTAGAAGGACATGTAGGGCCACCGAAAATACAATTTATTGAAATCCTCTTGGTACCCTCGGAATAATTATACTTTCTAATTATTACCAAATGTATATTAGCTCTTAGATAAGTTGAATAGTTCACAGTTAAATAGTTTTACAGGGTTTTGTCGTGATTTTATTTTAAGGAATTTCAGAATTGCGAGAATTTGGCGTCGATGTTGTTTTAACATCGAATGTCTGTCAAAAAAAGTTCCTTTTTTTAAATATGATACTCCTATCTGTTATAGGCTGATGAATAAACAGTTCTGGTTTTCTAATTATAAATATACTGCAACAACACGAATTGGCATATAAATCAATATTAATTTTTGACATATTAATTCTGGTGTAATATTAATTTCCTCTTTACACCTTATGTCTTATAACATTGTTTTTGTTGATTTCCTCAATTTATTTCTAAATATGCGAACTTGTGTAAATTTATCGGAACAATTTGATACTACTTTTTACAGCTTTTTGATGTTTATTTCTCTTGAAGGAGAAAAACATTTTATTAAAACGTATCCATCTAATTATTCTCGAAATCAAATATTTTTATAGTGCGAATACTTTTTATCGAATTATCCTTTTTTCTTCTTTTCTTAGAACAAGCAACCAAGGTATCTATGTAAAGGGCCTATGTTAATTTTGACGACGTCCTCCCCTGTTCCCCTATTTTTTTGTATACGGTCTTGAAATTTTGTTATAGCAGTGCATAACTAGATCCTAAACCTTAATTCCTTATTGCATGTTATAATAGATGAAGTATTGCAGTGTTTATAAGAAACTAACTAATCCGGCAGACCTTATTCTACCGTTTTCGTTAGAAGACGCTATTAGTTTCCAGTGTAATAATAAGAATATGGGGCGCATTCATCACATCGTCCGGAAAGGCTATTGAAGAAAAACATATTGGTTTTATAGAAAAAGAGGCTATAAAACCATACAAAAAATAGTGTTGAAAGGTCTCGGTAACCAAACGATCATTTCAAAAAAAAATCATGTAAATTGGTGCAGTACAACTCTCTCACGAACTTGCTGAAAAAAACTGGCTTAGTGTTTTAACTTAAAAATCATAAATTAGGTTGTAAAATATAAAATTTTCGAGGATAAAGTTTTGGCCATAGTTGCGAACAAAGAAAAAGGGGAAATTTAAAACATATTTTTATACATGTTCTTTAATTTATTAAATATTCTATTAAATTGTTGATGGCCTTTCAATATGTAATGTCATTTTATATCGGTGGATGAATATTGTGTTGGCAAAGTTGAAAATCTGTTGAAAAATTGTAATACTCCTCTCTTCGCCCTCCAATAAATTCTCTTAGTTCCGCCCCTTACGATATTACGGATCTGTTTTTTAATGGGTATAACAGGGAGGTTTAGCCCTTTACTTAAAAAAACTAAGGTGCTGAGCCGCCCTTCTTTATTCATACTTCTGACGTTCCTACTCATTGACCGAAATATCTGACAAACGTTCTCCATTGAACAAAATATCTGTTTTCCAATTAAAACCAAAGGCTACTAATATATTACGCAGATATAAAAGAAATTATTTTTGGTCCATACATTGTCCCCCGTTACTTTCTCAAAAATATGGTTACTTTATGTTATTTTATGATATTATTAGACTTATTGTATAACACGGAACTTATTTATGTTAGTAATTTAGGTTTCAGAAATAGAGAAAATAAATTTTATTTTAGTCCATAAGAAGAAATGCTCATATTTTTTTAATGGTATATTTGTATGGTATTTTTATTTACTTAGTCTTTTAGATTATGATATTATCTAAGAAAGCACAAGATATTCTAAAGGTTTGATTAATGCGGCAGAAGCCACTACTATATGTTAATTTATTAAGTAAGCTAGTGCAGTTTGGGGTCAAATCTCCACTTCCCATAGATGAGAAAGATTACATTATTTATAATAAATAATAATATATTATATATTTTGTAGTATAACACGTTTGCTAATTTATAGTTTAGTTAGGCATAACTTTGATTATTAGAATTTATATAGTGATTTTTATTCTACATTCTACTACATTTTAAATATCCCCCCGCCCATGATAATTCTGCGGTACTCCACTAGTATATAACTTCTGCATTGCTTACTTCTTCTTTATTTTTATACTGACATCTGAGGTACGCTACTGTTTTCCTTGTGAAAGGTAAAATTAATTGGTCTAAATTAATTTATGAACAGTGTTTGCATATGATTGGTAATTTACTCCTCCTGATGATTTTGTTTATAAAACTGTGCATTTGCTTACGCGATTGGCTTTGAAATGTTTGTTTCCAATACAGTCCGACCACCAATTACATAATAATTAATTAGGTAAATAGATTCAAATTCGACGATTGGCTGTCATTTCTAAGTATGTAAGAGACTGGCTTAACACCACCAAAATAAATTTGAGGAATGAATTATAAACATTTACGAAAATAACACTTTCATCTGGAGCTTTTCAGTTTATATGTTAAATATAATCTAAATTATAAATTAAATTCCACTGCTAATGTTACTTGCCGTTTCTTAGTTTCACGAGTGCATTTTACTCATTCGCCATTGCGTCAGGAATGTGTGAAAGTTCACTACAACAGGACATAAAGTATCTAGAGGAAAGCGGGAAGTGTTTGGACACAAAATTAAAAACAAATATACCTCAATATACCCTAAATATGTAAACAGGTTTTTTTATAAATACATTTAAATATTAGTTATGGATAAAAAAAAGAAAAAAAACGTTTTTATGCGTGTTGTTCGGACCCTTCTCAATTGTCGGGTCGGCTTGAACAATTCAGAATTGTGCTTATGCTCATACAAAAGACGTTGATTTAAAATGTATAAAACAGACAACAGCAAACAAAACTTTAAATTAAACTCTTAAAACAAACTACTACATTCCTAAAAACTAGAAACAGATAACAGTATAAATAAGAACCTAGAAAAGCTAATTCAAATTGAAAAGAGTTCGCTTAAATCCTTAAATTAGAATATACTATGACAAATCTATTTAAACTGAATCATGTGCAAATATCTTGCACTTTATTTGTTATACGACATTAATAATTGTAAATAAATCAATTCTTCTCAGTTTCCGAAACTTTTTTTTATTTATAAAAGTACAACATGAACAAATCAAAATGAAGCTAGATTTTGATCCATTAAAAAAAACATAAAATAAAATATAAAGCAAATTTCTCGAAATGCTTATTCTTGGATTTAGTTTGATCCAAAAGTATGCAGGTTGTGATCCAAAAGTACTCACTGTCAGTAAGAGTGCGCGACTATGTTTTATAGGATATAAATCACAAAAATATTTCTTACACCCCTCATATGATGTAGAAACTTCTTGAAAATCTCTGATCTTTTCCCTGCAGTCTTTATTTTTTTTTTGTATTCTAACCTACCCTTGGTAGTGAATATAACTTGTATAAATATGCTAAGGTCTTGGAAAGAGATGAAAAACAGCTAAGAGTTATAATAATTATTCAAATTATTGGCAATGCCTATCTTACCTCTATTTCCACTGGGTACAAGTTGAAGAGAGGATGGCGCCGGCGCCGCCGCCGCCGTTTCTTTCGAAGTTAATAGATTAGACATATCTTTTACCAGATTGGGGGAACGTCTTTTTCTGGAGGAATCTAATAAAGTTTGTTTTGGTCCCGGCTATGTGTATACAGGCCACTTGGCCCTGGACGATGATTTAAAAGATACATTCTGTGGAGTTAAAATATTGGTCATATTTTTCGCTACTTTAGGAGAACCTAAAGAAAAATAAGTTAGGAAGTGGAGTAAATAGTCGTCGCTAGTCAATGCTAAAATGGTTGGAGTGGTTGGAAGATTAGATAAAAGCTCCTGAAGAACGTTCTCATCTTCTATAACTATTTTTACATTTGCGACCTGTGCCAAAACTGTTACACTAGCAAAACGTTGGGATTGTACGGCCAGATTCCTGTCGTTGAAAAACTTTTTTCCCCTTTCTTAATTGGGACAATTTTGGTATGGGCTCTCCCAAACAGTGCGTCTACTTTATATACGACGTGTCCTGGGAAGTTCTTAACAAATGGGGAACTTTTTTATTTTTCATTTTATGAAGAATGTTACTCTTAATTTCTCTCATAAAATTTCTGCTTCTTCCGAAAATATTATTGGAATTATAAAACTTAAAAAATATTGTACAGGGTTGCCAAAAACTAAAATTGCTTGAAGAAAAAACTACCCATAAGTTTGGTTTTAGAGCAATATGCAATAAGAGAACTATTCTGAGTATTCCGAGGTGTGATAAAATACTAAATTTCATAAAGAAATTCAAATCTGAATGGAATGTACGGGGTATACAAAAAGTTTTATTTAACAATATCGTAAAAAAAAATCAACTAAGAATGAACAATGTACACATTATGCTCCTACGTGAGCGCCACACAGTGGACCGGTTTAGTATAAAATCAGAGCCATAGAGGACAGAACTATGTTTATATTTTTACTATTTAACTTGCACATATATTTAAAAAAAAGTCCAATTATTATTATCTTATTCTAATTTTGGAATATAAGTATCCTAGTTCGTTAAATTTTTGCTACAAGTGTAACTTATCACGAATTTCAATATTTTTTAAATATGCTGCCAACAAATAGCAAATATAAAAAAAAACTTTAAGTGAAATTTGAAATTAATGAATATTTTTGTTACATAATTGCCAAACCTTAGTTAATGTTTTCTAAAATTTTTGCATTAACATATCGTTTTGTTTATGAGAAAAATGCTAATAACATTGACAAACTAAATAAAGACACACAAACATTAAAGTTTTGGAACTAGAAATATTGAGATTCGACAGGATTCGCTCTACCATTAATATCCATATCATTGCTGTAGTATAGTAATCACGAAAAGATAACATATATCTGCTACGGTCTGCTATCAAAGTGGCCATGGAATAAATAAAAGTTGAGTGTATAGACAAAACGTTATTTTTTGATAGTTGATAGAGCAAACGTATTTGTGTTGTCAAATAAATTTTCTAATGCTTTTAGAATCGTAAATTTTTTGATAATTTCACTTTGTAGATCAACTTAAAGTGTTTTTTTTTTTGGTAAGACTAAGATATTATTCAATAATTTTACTATTATGATCACTGCAATATTTCTTTAAGGTAGTTGATATGGATTTCATTAAAACAAATCGTGACCTATTTCTGATATTGAAAGATGCCAATATAGGTTTTAAAAATGGTTCAACAGCTGTTAAGAAAATAAAAAAGCTAGCTAATACTGATCATTTACATTTGTAGTCCTCTAGAGCCGAGTCACGTTGTATAGAACAAAATAAGAAATGGTTAGACCAGCCCTTTGAGTTTTCGGCAAATCATTTTAAAGGTATTATATATTATATAATATAATATATTATATAATTATTATATTAAAGGTATTATATTATTAGGTGGTGGCTGCGTTAATTCAAGAAAAAAATTCAATTCTCTAAGTGAGCGTCAAAAATGGAGAAACACGAAATATGTGCGAAATTTTCCAAGGGAACATATAAGCTTTGTAGCGCAAAAACAATTTAAATCTAAAGATGCTCAGTTTGTCGTAGATTTTTTAAGAAAACATCCAGACGCATAAGAATATTTTGTGAAAGCTTTGGAACACACGAAAAACAGTGCATGAGCAAGGAAAAAGCATTAAACGTCCTGGTCACGGCAAAATTAACAAAATGTCAATACAGTTTTATTCGGCATGTAACTACAGAAATAGGACGTGAGTGCTTTCCAAGTTATTACCAGATTCAAAAAGCTAAACATGAATGTTATCCCAGCAAGGAAGCAATAAAAATAACTGATACATCAGTTGATGTTAGAGTTTATTACACAAAACTTCTGAACGTCTTCTTCAAGTTGTAGATGAAAAACAGTTTACTAATTTGGTTTTAATTTCCAAATGGGATTGTGATGGAGCTTTCGACCAATCACAGCACAAAATTTCTTTTAATAATGAACTTAGTGATGGCAGAAGTTTATTTATTTGTTGTTTGGTTCCTATTAAATTATATGATTCGGTCACCGGTACAGTTATATGGAATAATGTTGTCTGTTGGAAACCCTGAATCCAAACTGCAACGAGATAATAGAAAAAAAGATATTCAAAACAAATTTAGAAGCAAGTTAGGCTTATTAGTTGATATTGTGAAATAAGGAAAGGGTACTAGCAATGATGGAAATACAGCTAGAATATTTTTTTCAAATTATCAACTTTCCTATGAAATAACGGATCTAGATGTTAATCTCGTAAAAAGAATGCATGTCATTCTTCAAACAATACCGTCAGGGCAAAAAATAAATAAAGAAAAATTTAAAAATTACACATATCAGACTGCAGAATTATATGTCAATTTATATAACTGGTATTACATGCCTGCTTCGATGCATAAACTACTTATGCATAGAGCAGAGATAATCCAACACGCTATCGTTAGCCAATCATAAATTTATTCGAGACTACAGAGAGAATTATTCCAGAAAAATTTCTAGAATAGCAAACAACGAGGATATTATTCATAAAATGTTACTCCAATCCGATCCAGTAATTTCGAGTTTACGGTCAGATAAAACCAATAAACACAAAGAAGTATTGCCTGAAGATTTTGAACTTTTGGAGTAATTTATGTTACTTCAAACAGGCAAATTATGGCAAATATGTCGCTAAAAGTCTTTGCATAGTAGAAAGACATTGTGAAAAATTCTTTTGAATTGATCCGATAGCAGTGTACCCGATGTCAACGAAAGTATTGCATACGGACTTCTAAAAAACTGTATTAAATATTCTTACTGTTTTTAAGAAAACCGATAACAATACTTTCGTTGACATCCAGTATAGGTTGTAAAAAATCTCTTTAGATGGTATTTTTCTTTATAAAACCTCTTCTTATTTCTCACCTCTACGTTTTATACGGATTATTCCTATGCAAAATTTCATTTAAGACCCATCAGTTTAGCCTTTGTGTTGTCTATCAGTCAGTTACAAGAATTTCATTAATTAGATTTTAGTTTTCATACTCTTTAGTATTAATTGCTTTTAATGTTTTTTTCCACTCCGCCAAATATTGTCTACATCAAACATTTACACTTTGTCTATATTCTAAGATTTATACAGTGGTTTGAAGCAATTAAAACTAAAAAATAAAACCAAATTAATAATCTAAACTTTGCTACAGACTGCAGTTTGCACTTATTAGTATCCCAGAGAAACTAATAAAAATTATATAACCTACCAACTTACATAGTTATTATTACACTTTCCTATTCTTAATGCTTCCATGCTGTTAATTTAAGGTTTAAATAATAATAATTAAAGTATTATAATAGTGAAAAAAAATTTTACATTTAATAAAAATAAAAACACCCAGTATATATGCCACACTCTAATGTGTAAAAAAACTTTAATTTGCAGAAAAACATGGTCAATCACATGTGTTTTATTTAACTTTATTTTAAGTGAAACTATCGAAAAATTAATTAACGTCAAGAATTAGGCTTTAAAGTTATTAACTATACATTTGCCGTTTATAAAAAATATTTTTTATAATTTAAGTCAAATAAATATATAAAGTATTATGTTTTTATGAATAAAAAAACTTTTTTTTATTTAAATCATCAATGTAAATATGAGTAAATTGTAAAATATTACAACGTCCCGGCGCACAGTGAGTTAAATCGGCCGTCTAGCACGACATAAGTCCTAAATGTAATTTTGCAATATTCTTAACATATTCTAAAAATCTATATTTAAGATAGTGTTAATAATAGAAAAATGCAATTGAGGAACAAAATTATAATTACAGTTCTCGGAGGGGAAGCCTTAAAGTTAGTAAATATTTTAAATCTGAAATTAACATGTTTCTATACATCATTTTCAAAACAGAAAATATAATACTAAACATAGCAAATGTTTTTCTAATTTCTTACATGACTACTGTTTATAATTAAACTTTTCTACGGTATCAAAACTTTTTAAATATTAAAGCCCTTACCTCAGAAAATTTGGGTCTTTTTAGGTATTACTATATTTACGTAGTTTTTTTTAACTTGTAGAGCATGCAAAAAAAAGTTTGTTGAAGTTTAGTTTAATTTTTATATAAAAAATAAGAAAAAGGATCCCTTTTAACCAAAAACCAAAAAATTAGCTGCTCGTAGATGCCCATTCGGGATTTATATAGCTTTAACTATGGCTCCTTAATTACTACTGACTGCACCAAAAAAAACTGCACGATTTTTATATGACCAGAACTTTACAAATAATCGAGTGTAATAACGGTAAACATTTTGCAAAGACTAAGGTACAAAATTTCGGAATTTTGTATTACAGCTGTCATCTTTTTAAAGTTCAAGATGGCGAACCCATTTTAAAAATATGGATATTTTATCCCTCGGTAGAAGTTTTACATGCCACATCGTGATAAAACTAAATTAACAATTATAATGCCACATTATTTCCAAGCAAAATGATAACACTTTTAAAATTCGGTAAATAACTAAGATATAATTTTATAAAACCACACTCCCTTCAATTCTTTTAATATTAGAAATGAACATTTCAAATAAAAAACTAATCAATTAGGTAAATTTTAACGACTTCTCTACCTTTACAAAAATAAATCTTAAACGAAGATATCTCCTAAGCTACCAGTTCAGTGCCAGCATTTGGCATTTTTGTAAAGATAATTTCATAAAAATATAAAAATATATAAAGTGCAATATATAAAATATAAAATAAATACAAAAATAAATATAAAAATATATTAAGTGCAATATCTAAAAAATATCGACTTTGTATATGGCAAATAACAAGAACAATTTATTTATCACGAAAAGTATACCTAACTAATTAATTTTTATTTGAATGTTTTATTACCAATATCAAAAAAATTAAGGAGTGCTTGGGTGCAGGTGCATACGTAGTGGGCTTTTCTAAAACATTATCTGTTACATATTGTTTAGTCTAAAAGTTCTTCTATTGTTTATGTAATGAATAGAATAGAAACTCGATGATATTTTGTACCTATAATTCTACATAACCTAAATAAAGCAATATTTGACAAGACACTTTGTATTCTATCTTAATTTTATATGCGTCACATAGCTATTAGTTAATAAGTTTAAAGCAATGATTCATGCATTTTGACATCAATTGTGTTTTTAAGTTACACAAAACATTACATTTTTATTAAAAACTGAAGCCATTTTAGTGACCCGCATCTTGTTTACATTTTTTTTGCAAAACATTTTGTTACCTATCCTAAAAAAGTATTATATGAAATTTAAAAAACGTTAAAACAATGCTTGAATAATTATGTCGTACTACATGGCCGATTTACCACACTGTGCGGCGTCTTCATATAGCCGTTCCACTGTGTGCTATCCCGTTCCATACAAATTATTTTTCTCTTACTGAACTCTGCTATTGCTGCTCTTACCATAGCTGACGTAATTTCTTGTACGCACTGCCTGATGACTGTTCCCAGGTGATCGAAGTTTTGGAATGGCCTGTAAAGATAAATATTTTCTTTTAATAGTCCCCAAAGGAAAAACTTCAACGGGGTTAAGTCAGGAGACTTGGCTGGGCAGGGGACTACAGAATACCTTCCTATCCACGATTTGAAAAAGTTGTTTGTAAAAAATTGGAAACTATCTGTGTACTATGACATTGTGCTTCATGGGGTTGGTATCAAAGTTAAAGCCTGCTATTTAATGGAAATTATTCATCGAATTCAAGCCTTAAGTATTTGAAAAATCCAAGTAAGTTTGGCTTGTAAAGTTTTTATGAAAGAAATACCGCCTTACTATTTGGTAATCCAAAATGCCGCACCAAACATTTGTTTTAAATGAGTACTAACTGCGACACTATATGAGAAAATTGGGATTTTTGTCACACCACAAGCGGCAGTTCTGTGAGCATACGACTCCGTTTGACGTAAATGTCGCCTCATCTGTAATTAATATTTGTCTGGCGAAGAAAGAATCATCAACAGCTTCTCCTTGGAACCATGTACTGAACAGGAAACGAACTTGAAAATCTCTAGGTAACAGTGTATGTATATATCTAGGTTTGTAAGGATAGAATTTATTTGTTCGTAAAATCGTACTGACTGTTGACTTTGTTACGTTTCCCGGAAATGATTTTGATATTTTCCTCACCGAGACTTTAGGATTTTTAACGACCACTTGCAAACCTTGCATTTTATTTTCTCCGGTAGTAGACCACGCTTGGTGTCTTCTTTTAAACGTATTATCAACAGATCCAGTGGATTTAAACTTGGTCATGACATTTACAACAGTAACATAGCTTATTTATTTATCTGGATGTCTATTTTCAAAAATTTCAGCCGCTTCACGACATGTTTTATAATGATTTCCAACAATTAACACAATATCATTTCTTTTCCTGTTCTGTTATATTAACTACCAAGATGAAAATAACAGAAATATATTCAATGTAATAAAATAACCAAACACTTCAATTATCTACGGTCAGCACAATTCAAGATTATGTTTCCCTAACAACAGCATTTTCAATTTTTTTTTCAGTCTACTAATTTTTTAGGAATCAGCGTAAGGGCAAAACATTACTTTTTCTGCTACTAGAAAAGCACTTCCAAACTTCTTTATGAAATTTAGTATTTTATCACACCCCGAAATACTCAGAATATTTCTCTTATGGAATTTTGCTCTAAAACTAAACTTATGGGTAGTTTTCTCTTGAAGCAATTTTAGATTTTCTTTTTAGTTTTTGGCAACCCTGTGAAATATTTAATAAGTCTTATGATTCCAATAATATTTTCGGAGGAAGCAGACGTTTTTATGAAGAGGAAAATAAAAAATAAAAAAGTTTTCCATTTGGTAAAAACTTTTCAGAACAGGTTGTATAGTAACATCTTTATCTGGATTCATGATCATGCACCTGTCCTGACTATATGCAGAATTTATCAGACCAAAAAAACCAACATCCAAAGGTTGGATCTTGTGAAGATGAATGCTGTTTACCCTGCAACATGTTGTATGTGCTTTAATGCTAATATGGAAACTATTGTTGTCCAATATTAATAAGACTGGATTTTCCAAACTGAACCCAATATGATGCTGAAAATGTTTCAACCACTTGACAAACAATTGTAAGTTTATAAAATCACTGTCAGACAGCATCATGAATGTAATAAAATAATTTGTTTGTCTTTCTCTTTCTCGGATATATTCAAGCGGATGGTACGTAAAACCCCCTGGTGTTTGTGCAACAGACTGCAGTAATAAATTGCCCCCTTTCTCCTGATTTTATTTTCCCATCAACCCTTTTTCCTTTGCTACTTATAACTTTTGGAATTTTCTTCAGAACCGTTAGCATCCTCGTTCCACCAATGTTAAGAATTCCAGTGAGGGAATGTTTTTTAATAAGATTCTCAAGCTCATTAAAAAAAACTGACTACTTGTACTTTATTAAAACCCATTGCGCGTGCTACGCTTATATTTTCTGGTTGTCTGATAGCTAAATTAAGTTTTTGACAAAAGATTTCCATTTTTTCCCAACAAGTTTGGTTATTTTATTTAAAGGATGGTAAACTGTTTTATTCTATCTACTAACTCAAATTGGCTTTGAGAGTCAAACACTGGCTTAAATCGGCCTAAGGAAATCGGAATATTTTCTAATTTTAATCGTTTTCTCAATGTTGACAAATTTACGTCGTATTTTCTTGCTAAAGATGTTTTAGATTGCCCGTTTTTTCTTTTTTATTTTAATTCGTTCAATATTTATTTAGTAAATTTTAACTGACGATCACTTTTTCGTTTATGAAAAGAACCCATTTAAAAGTAAAAAATAAACACGTCAGTAAATGACAATACCACCGTTACTATGCTAAGAACAAAATATAAGAGACATCCAAGAGTATACATGCGCAAGCCGAAACAGGGATTTCGTCACCGGTCTCGTAAAAAGATAGTTCTTCTTTTGCATACAACAATTATACTGTATACCTATAGCACCAAATGATAATCTAAACATACGTACGCATAACTTTATTGCTAAGCGTTGGAAACATATCTATACTTTTATAGTGAATATTGAATAGAAATGCATGAAAACTTACATTGAGAGAGGTAGAAACCAAAAACACATGATAATTTAGTTTTGTCTAAACCGATTTTTCTTAAACTTCGAATATTACTTACTTACGATTAATTGAATCAAACGAATAAACCAGGAACACTTTCACACGTGACACTCTGTAGAAACCACAGATATGTACTCTTGGATCTTGTGCACACTTAGACAACCCTATCCTAGCTTTCATTTACATGTTCCTCAATTTTAGAATTGTAGTGCCTGATAATTATCTAAAATAAACTATAAAATTACCAACAAACCCCTCTCAATTTTTTATTGTTCATATCTTTTAGACTCATAATTTATGCAAAATGACTGTATGACTGAAGAACCGAGGCGAAATCCGTAATTGCCGAATTTAAAGAAACATGAGGAACAAACAAAAATGCTGTCTAATCACAAATCCGCACTAAAAAAAATAAAAATCAATAAAGCTTGATTGAGATGATATTGTGGTAGACTAAACAAAGATGGAACTGGGCAGGTCACGTGCTAGAATGTGAGGCAATCGATAAACGGGCCGCATACCGAAAGCTGCGAGAATGAAAGAAAAATAATAATATGTCCTCAGACAAAATGGTCAGATGGCATAAAAATACATGCAGGCATGACTAGAAGCAGAAAATAGAGATGAGTGGACAGTGGCGGATTAAGCACTTAAGAGGTAACAGGCACACTCTTGGCTTGGAGGCCCCTCCCATAAGGGATGGTAATGGGAAAAATTGTATGATAGTTGCGTGGGGAGGGAAACGTCCGGTAAAAATGAATGGTGTGCAAAAAAATCTTTATTATCAGAGCAAAATAAATGATAAAGCAAAAAATTCTCACTTTCAGAGCAAAAAAAAAGTAAATTACTGAAGTCTGATATATTTGCTTTTGTTTTTGGTAGAATTAAAATAGCCCCGAACGTCTTTATAGGTCAAATGAAGACTAACCAAATGCTACATATTTAGTAATTTTAGCTTTTTCAAATTGATTTTTTAGACAGATCCTTACATTTTTTATTTCAAACAAAAAAATTAATCTAATCGAAGACGACCAAGTTGGAAAATGTCCTTCGATTCTCATTGAAGGACATTTTCCAAAAAAATAAGACACAAGCAAACAAATTCTTGCAAGACAAAATGGCAAATTATAGACGTTAGGCCCATCTCGCCTACCAAAAAAGATCGATGTTTACAGTTTTTCTACTTATGCGCTATTTAAGAGACAAAATGGGCATTACTGCACTATGGAACAAGAAATTAGGTCACTGTTCCTTTATTTACGAAGTAACTTAACTTAAAAATACTCCGAGTTAACTACATATAATTTTGATTTTTTTTTGTCAGAGAAACCGTTAGAAGTATTAACACAGTTATAATAGCAGCAAGATGGAGATTATCTCAAGATTACGGAGGAAATATCACAGAATAATTCTTAACGAGACATTTATCTTAATTCTTTCGCAGTACCTTTGAGGTTTTGTCAAATAAGTTCTAGAGCACACCAATCGTAATTCGAAACTGAACTTAACATGAAATGCGCTTCTAGTGTCCACCTCTCAGCTATACGATGCCCAAGTTCGAGTTCTGGCTACGGCCCTGAACTACCGTCTCATTTTTGCTATCCTATATATACAAATATAGTAATATAATACATTTGTTTCTGTGGTGGGATCAAGATAGAAGAGATTATTGCATTATCATGCTAACAAAACTCGAACAATACTGCTGCTGCTACTTGCCATTGTTTTATGAATGAATAATAAGAAACTTATTTTAGAAGCTTATAAAACGTAAACTGGTGACTTACCCATAAGATGCATGATTATTATACCTTCTAGGTCTTGCTCCAATTTGTCTTTCAGAATTATAAAATAAAGCTGGTTAATGAGTGTTTATTTAGTCTGTATTTTTATACTTAATTTATCCATGCCACGTAAAATATTTTCATTTTCACTAGCACTTCTTGTTTTAATTTTGCGGATTCCAAAAAAACTCGTACTTTTTAAAATTAATTACAAACATCGGTTTTTTCCGACCACCTGTTTGTCACAATTTTATAAAAATTATTAGGTCCAAAGTTAAATTATAATCATTTGACACAGAGTCGCGTTTAAGCGGTCTATTACGTTCACGTGAAATGATTTTAGGTGACTTGATCAATTAACTTGGCTCGTGTAAACTTTTCTTTACTCCTCGAAATTATCCAGTGTTTAGATGTCGGCGAGTAAAGATTCCTAAAGATGCCCGATGTAATCAGAGGCGAAATTTAATTTGACTGATTTTATTTCAAAATCGATGTTTTCTAAATTGGTCAAAGCCGTGAAAGTTTCCGTTTCGTGTTTATTCTGCGCATTTTTCTTAGGTTCTCTTAGTAATCCACTTTACCGTATGCTCAGTCCTCAGTTCTCAGCGTAGCCTTCGTGCGCTCGTCCATATTTTTGCTCGTTCATGTTTTCGGATCCTCAAAATTTTACGTTGTAGCCCCCATTTATAAATCCTTCAATTTTAGGAGCCTAATCTTGAAATGTATCAAAAAATAAACTACAAAATTATCAACAAACCCCCTCATTCCATAATCGAATCTTCTTAATTTGTGTAAAATGTCTGTAGGTGAAGAACTGGTGCGACAGTTAACAATTCCTATCAGGAGAAAGTTGCCATGGTGTAGAACAAACTACTAAATATTCACAAATCCGCAAATGAAAAACAACAAATATGGAATTGGGCAGGTCATGTGACTAGAAGGTAAGACAGTCAATATCGTCCGTGAGAAGGTAACAGAAGTATATTAAGACGTCAATAGACAAGATGATCAGATGACATAAAAGACATGCATGCTATAATTGGATATAGACGGCAGAAAATAGAGAGGAATGGGAAGATGTGACGTTGGATGCAGTGAGCTAATGATTATGAAGTCAAAATGGGTAGTAAAACAATCTTAAGCTATGCAGAAAAGTTTTTCAACAATTGTCTCGACAACATCCAAATATCTAACTCCTGAAAAATGTAAAACACTATTATCCTCTATAAAAAAAAGTAGATAAAACAAATCTACCATCTCATTTCTTTTCTATCCGATTTATACAAACATAGTAAAAGGAAATAAAAATTTAAACATAAAAAGCTAATGTTTTTTCTCTTTTGAAAACCACTATAATAAAATAATTCATTTTTTAGTATTTTTTCCTGTGGTGGGATCAGACGGTGGGTAATAGATATTATTGTAAACTTATATAAGGTATGATTGAGGCAACTACGATCATTATAACAGTACTTGATCAATACAATACAAGGCTTCTTTATTCGCACTACTAAAGAGTAATAAGTTAATGTTTAAGCATACAAACTTAAACAGATAACTTACTAATAAGATCCATTACCATTACAGGCATCTTCTAAGTTTTGCTTGAGTTTAACATTCTTTTAGAATCATAACTAAGACGCATTATTATTCCTTTATGCGCATCTCCTTTTGTCTTTTTCACTCCTAATTTATCCACGCCGCCTTCAATATTTTTAATGGCATGAAAACTTTCAATCATTTTTGTATTCTAAATTTTGTTCATTTCCATTAAAATTCACACTTTTTATTATTTTACCAATCTCATCTTATTTTCCCTCGAATACCTGCTTGTCGGCGTTAAAAATATTCTTTAATACCAAAAGTTTGATGTAAAAATTCAGTTTAGACGCTCTTATTGGGTTCTTGTGAAATTAATTCAAATTGACCTGACCCATGTACACTTTGCTTTACTTCACGAGATTTGAACAATAAATCATCGTGTGTTAAGATGTCGAGGAGTAAAGTTCTCTGAATATGCCTGCTGTAATCAGAGGCGCAATCTAACTTTGATTTTTAAATTCATTAAAACCCTGAAATGTTCGTTCTATATTAACTTCACGTACTTTCCTACGACCTGGTAGAAATCCAAATTGCCGTAAAATTCGTTTGCGTTTAAGTTCACCTGAACTAATAACAATGGCAGAGAGGTCGACGCTATGCTCAGTCCTGAAACAGCGTCGCCTTCGTGCTTATTAAAGACGCTGCTTGCCGCGATTATTTGGGAAAATGTTTGTGGGCTCGTTCATGTCTTTCGTGAAAATGTTTAATATTATCCGAAGCGCGAAGGCGTCTAAGTGATATCGATCTGACATTTTCCGAGGAAAACTGGATATATATACTCTGCTTAGTCACGTTTTCTGACTATATTTTTGTGATTAATACGTTACGAAAAATATCGTAAATAGTTAAATCTTCTAAGACTTAAGTATTTTGCTACACGTTGTTGGTATCGTTACACAGTTGTTTTAATAATCCATAATAACACAAGCCTAAAAATAGACTCTATCTGCCTTTCTACAGTGTTTTATATTGAGCAACTTAACAAGGATTAAAATAAACAAGACGAAAATAGATTTAATGCTTCCAAAAAAGTTTGCTTCAACAGGTGTTTAAATTTGACATAGCAACCCCATACCTTTTGCAATAAAGGGTAAATCTGTTTTGAACATTTGCCGAAAAGTGTTCTAATTATTTTTATATGTAGTACAAAGATTGAGAACAATAATTTGGACTTATTTAATAAGACTTTTGAATAACTTCTTGAACATGATATCAATGCTTCCTGTCTGTCAACATTAAAGTATGTATTATCACACAACTTTAATACCTTAGATAAAAAAAACTCGGCACTTTTCCAATATATTTCTCATCTGGATTGGAAAACAAAAAATGTATTTATATAAAATATCCTAAATATTTTATATAAATACAAGTAATATTCAGTCAACACTAAATAAAGAGCGATATTATTCTCTCCACTATATTTCAAATAACTAATTTCTTTGTGCAAATGATTTAGATTGCATTTTCTATTATTTATATCTTGATTTATTTATTGAAAATATATTCCCAAATATGTAATTTCCTTTTACAAAGAGAAAAAAAATAGTAAATTTTCTTTATCCAGAACCCCCCTCGTTATTACTCATTTCTTTTATTAGGAATACTGAAATGTGACTCAATTTAGTTCCGCATTAAGTAATTTAGTAACACATATACTACCATATTGGATTCATACCATAATGTTACCAGTTAATTTCTATATATCACTTGATTTTGTGCAAAATTTGAAGTAAATCTGGTAAGCAGTTTTTTTAGTTATGCCGCGAATTGACAACCAGACAGACAGACCGACGGAGTCGAGAAAACATATACTAGTGGAAGTGTTAGTAAAAAATAGTTGTTTTTTATTTTACATAATATTAGTATGATTTCAACCAAGTATCGGCTGAGACAATCGTACCGAGGGTTAAGGTAATGCTTTAAAAGAAAAAATGTGTATCAAGTGCTTCCAATTGTATACCCAATTTATTTTGGAAGAAGAGAAAAATATTTTATTACAAGAAGTATTTATTGAAGAGAAATTGCAAATTATGTTTAAAGCTTCACTTTTCTCGCAGGCAAACCAATACTGTTGAACTAAAAAAAAAAACATTATGCACGAAGACAGAATATCTTGTTTTTAGTAAGTATTTATCAAGAGAACAGGCTCTTGATAAATGTTTGCCAACAACAACAACTACCTAGCTCGTCTGATGCAAATGTTCTTTTCAAAACGAGAGTTGTACTGCATGAATTTACATTTTTTTTATGATCGTCTGGTTACCCACACCTTTCAACAGTATTTTTTGTATTCTTTTATTGCTTATTTTTTCTATACAGCCAATATGTTTCTCTTCAAATACATTTCAGGACGATGTAGTGAATACCCCCTATATTCTTATAATTGCATTGGAAACCCAGCACGCCATCTAACGGAAAAGGCAAAACTAGGGCCAGCTAGTTGGAAATTAATGTTCGAGTACAAGCAAATAAATAACTAAAGATAAGCTTAAAGACGTTGAGCATGTAACGAAGTTCATTTCATAGATCAAGTATACAGAACCTACTTTAGTTCACTAAAGTATAATTATATTTAAAGCTGAGGCAATATATAAAATATATTAAAATTTAAATGTAAACTAGGTAGAATATAATAATACAATAAATAAAAACAACATTTTTAATTATAAAAAGGAGCAATTTTGTCGTTTAAATAATGCTGTGAAATGATTCAAATAAACGATACCTAATGGACTTATTTTCTATACAAAAAAATAAAGGTGCTAAACGAATTATAACATTTAAAGTCATAAAAAGGAAAACACATTTGCATAAATGTTCTTAAAAATAATTAAATAAAAGATGTGAAAAACAAAACAAATTTTATGATCAAACCAAGTTTAAATACTTCATTCTAGGCTTGGAAAGCTTCCCTATGTTGTGTAGGAGGTTGCTAGGATAATCATATATAATTTGAGAGCTTCTCTGTCCTCTGCTATTTGTGTCTTAAATTACTAATTGCATAGGATTATTTCTATTTTTTTAAATTTGAATATGCTTATTAATTCGGTCCGACTTTAATTCAATCATCCTTTTACCTGGTTGCCCTTAATTAAGCCCATAAGACCATTTAAACTAGATTATTTCAAAATCGCTTTATCCTACGTGTTTTAAACAAGAGGCCCTTTTTCATGTATATGGACCTACTCCTTACGATATTTTCATCAGGATTATTTTAACACCACCTCACATCGCGTAAAATACCAGGGAATTTTTGTTTTGATTCCCACTTATCTTAATTATTATAACAACATTTCTGTTGGCAAGCTGGCAAGTTGGCAATAATATAGAGCACCCTAATATTGAGGCAAAACTTAGTAACTATAGATGAAGGGTAAATCTCATTATTGCAAAACCTAAAACTGTTAAAGTTGGCACTAATTGCTGATTTATTAAGGAAATTGTGTACGCAGCTTTAGAGGATAATATAAATATTATTCTTATTAAAATGTTATTATCACAAGAATTTTTCTGTCTACAGGTTTTTTGCTCTTTTTATAAGGAGTGTCCCGGGCACAACACTTCAAAAACCTCCTAGGAATAAAAATATATCACCAATCTTTACAGGGGCGTATTTTGGGGGAGGGCAAACGGGACAAATGCCCCCTAATCTGACAACCTAGGGCAAAAATTTTAAAAAAATCTACTGTTTTTTTTTACTTCTTGGCAATGGGTTACCACGTTTTTATTCGCTCATACAAAAATTAAGGACTTTTTTCTTTTTTGTCGTTCATTTTCTGTGTATTTTGTTTACTATCGAATAAATAAAAATGCATTGCAAAATTTTAATCGTTAGAAAGTAGCTTTAATATAATTTCCGCAATTTATAAAATTGTATTTAATTGAAATACATAGGCATTTACTTGATAGCTATATTATGTAACCTCGGGGTTATAAACGAAGGCGAGTTTTTCCCAAGTGTTCCCGATCAAATTCGCATAGGGGAGCATAGGTAATATACGACTTACCTTGGCAAAGTTTGACTCAACAGCCGCGCCGAGGAAACTTAAATATTTTTGTCGGTTGATATGTTTAATGTGGACCGTGTGATAGGTTGTGGTTACGATTGCGAATTTTAATAGATTTTATTTTGAAGACTTCATTTTGTGTATTGATTTTGTGGTTTAAATTACTGTTTTAAAGAAAGATAGCTAGTCACAGTGTTTTAGAATATTAAGCCTTTATAATCCGTTTTCAATTATTTTGGCGAGCTGAACTCGAGAAACGACTCGAATTTAAGACCAGTAGTCGGCCTTTGCCGAAATTTAAAATTAAGCAAACAAGTGAAGACAAAAACAAAGAAGTAAACAGTTATTTTCGTAGAAATATGTAGGATTTATGTGGCTGGACATGCGGTTGCGAAGCAACAAAGGTATTTTATTGTTTCGTGTGTTTGATTTTTTCAGATGACTCTTTACCTTTGGTTTGTATGTATTGACCCCCTGAAAAGTTGACCACAAGCCGCCACTGTTAAAACGTACCTACAATTAATAATACATGCGTGTAGACTTGTCTGTTTGGTTTCAAACTGTTTAAAATCAAGAAAAATTAAATAAAAGAAAGTTGAATTTTCTTGTTTTAAAACAATCTCTTATATTATTTTTTGTGTTTTGCAATCATAAAGACGTTTTTTCGAAAAGGGAGCCATTACGACACTACTATTTTTCTCTACAAAGCTGGCAAACCAGACTTACAGCCACCGAATTTGAAACCAGTCAATTCATAAAAAAAATTGGCCGCATGTAATTGTTATTTTTGGCATACATTGTTACCAACTTAAACATGTTCAAAAGTAAGTATTTTTTAAAGATAATGCTTTATTAAAATATAGTACACAATATAGAAAAAATAGTATAAAATACTCGTTGCATAAGGCCTTTAATCTCATTTGCCCTTTAGAAAGGGCTCGTAGTATAAAATCATGTCTTGTAAAACTAGTATTTTCATAAATAATTTATGTCATATTGACTATATAACCAACAACTCTACAAAATATTTCCTTTTTATTTTACGTGAATAAATGTTTAAAGCAACATTGGATTGGAAAACAAAAGTATTTAAAAGGTTAAATATAAATTTAAGGTCTTGAAATTTAAATTTATAGGTACTGCGTTCATACCAACGAATTATCGAATTCGTTTTTTTTTATTATGAAAAAAAAAATCTAATTTGACTTTAAGTGATGAGATGATTTTCCATGTCTTATGAAAACTGACTATGGCAGTATTAAAAAAACACTATATAAATATGAAAAAAGTATTTTAAGCAATATTTATACAAAAATTCCCTTCAAAAGTTAACCTTTGCAAAGATAATAAATGATGCTTAAATTTTGATGAATAATTTTTTTTTAGAAAAATTATAAAGCTAATGATGTGCCGGCTCGCATGAATTGTATTTGATATTGTTCTAAGCAAAAAAAGATATTCTACTTAATTTAGCTGAAAAGTATCAAATATATTTTTTTTTTACGTTTAATGAGAAAATATATTTGAAGAAAAATTTATACAAAAAGCACACTAAGGCGTTAATATTGGTTTATTACGGTTGAATTGTGATTCGTGGGTTAAAAATTTAATTATAATAATATATTGTTTTTTAATGATTTTTAGTTTTGGATCTACATTACCATTAAATTTTGGTTTTCTTCCTGATTTGCCAAAACCCATATGCTAATATCCTGACGAGCCTTTGGACCTTTGGCAATATTACGTAACAGTCTTCTTCTAAGAGTTAGAAGAAAAGTAGATAATCAGTGAAATATCTTCTATACATATTTATCGTTCTGTAAATAAATTTGGGTAATACATTTTTTCGATTCGATAACATAACTTTTAAGAGGGAACTGGCTTAAGGATGGCCGTTTATAAAAATCGGTAAATTTTCTATACCCGGTATTTACTTTGTTATGAATATTTGCTTTTATTAGGAATAGTGAAATATGGCCCTATTTAGTTCCACACAAAGTCACTAACGAATAGAAATTGTGTTTTCTTTCATTTTTGTATACAAAAGGAAAGATTCAGGAGAGAATTTTCAGTTAAGTTCATTTACAGATTGGTTTTACCCAATTACCCTGAAGTTACCTACTAGGGATCTTCTTTTATCCAGAAAAGTAAAAGATAACGCAATTTACATATATAACAACTACGAGTATATGCGAAACTTAATATAACCGTATTTTACTACTCATAGCAAAAACAAAGGTTTAATAACAAGGGAAGTTCCGGGAAAAGGAAATATACCGAATTTTTTTAGCCGCCATATTGGATTCGTACTAATATTTTACCAACTTCCACCTAGGTCATACTTTATTTTTTGGCAAAATGTAATATCAATTCAAGAAGTAGTTTTCACACTGATTTTTCAAAATTTTATTAAGTCGTTATTTTGTTAGGGTATGTTCAATTTGTAAAAAAATTTCCAAGTTTATCCATATATCACATCTAATTTTAGTGCAAAATTTGAAGTCGAAGTGAATCGAATAACAAGGTTTTTTTATCAAAATTTGACCAGCTTAGGGAAACCTAGTCCTTAAGATTAATTTTTTAAATATTTTATTAGGCCGCCATTGTCTTTCGCTATCTTGGAATCATACCAACTTTTTACCAGCTTATTCCCATGCCACACTTGTTTTTTGTGTCAAATTTAAGGTGAATTAAGTAAGTAGTTTTTTAGTATTGATTTTTTTTTACATTTTGTTAGAGCGCCGTTTTGTTCCGCCATACTGGCTTTCTACCAACATGCTAAGATGCCATCTCCATATGACCCTTAAATTCTAACCAAAATTTAAAGTTATCGTGTAAATAGTCTTTTAGATATGGCGCGAACAGACAGAACGACCGCCAAACAGACAGATAGGCCGACATTTAGACCGACAGAATTGAGAAAACATGAGTGATTTTTTCACGACTACAATATTTTTCTCTTGAAATAAAAACCTGTTAATCAATCCATAACAAAATCAAACATTTGGCATATGCTTTTAACGAAAATCTATGTGACAATATACGGGATATAGATAACTTTTAACTAATATCATAAAACAGACAATTCTAAATAAGATTTTTTTATTCCAAATTTAATGTGCGCTAACATCAAAGCCAATAAATTAAAATATATTTAAAACAGCTTGCCTCCCATCAATCAGTATGATATAAACATATCAGTTAAAAACGCTTTAGTGAAAATATTTATAGATTTTGTGTTTCTCTCCTATTTACATCGTTTGGACATGTTAATAATCTTAGGTTCATTATTGTCTATGATTACTTACAAAGCTGAGTGATTTAACAGTCCTGATTTTTATTTCTCTACGTGATTTAAATTCCTACATAGTTTTAAATATCTTCTATCAATGTATACATTCAATTTCGCTATTATACAGGTAAGTTGTTTTATATGGATACGGCCGATTTTTCCAGAATAACAGAACTAGCAAATAAAAATAGATATAAAAGGCTTAGCTTTTTTAAAATCTATTGGAGTAAATAAAAGCTATTTAGAAGGAATTGGTGAAAAGAAATGTGGGTATTTCAAATTGTACACCCTGTATATTACACAATATGCACGAATTTACCTTCAGGGTTAAAAATGTATGACGTATTTTCAAAATACTTTATACCAAAGTCCTCTGGTCTTGATGGTATTTCGTCCATAGTCCTAAGAAAGTGCGCTTCTGAATTGATAAAAGCTGGAAAACTGCTCGTGTACAGTCTGTTCTTAAAAAGGAACACAAAACCATTCTCTCTAACTACAGAACGTTATCCCTCCCAATTATGATTAAGATAATGGAGAAGTATATAAATTATGATCTATTAAATTACCTTGAAAGGTACAATTTTGTCTATGACAGGCAATACGATTTCCGCCATTAAACATCAACAGCTGATCTTGTTACGTTCGTAACCCAAAACTGGACTAACTCCATTGAATTCCACGGAGAAGCCCAAATTGTTGCCCTCGACATATCCAAAGCGTTTGATCAAATCTGGCAGGACACTTCTTAACAAACTCCCTGCGTATGGTTCTTCTCCAAAAATTTTCACTTGGATTGCCAGTTTTCTTTCCAGCAAAAGTATTTCGGTAGTAGCTAACAGCCATTTATCAAACTTTCTCCAAATCAACGCAGGCGTTTTACAGAGATCAGTGTTGGAACCTACTCTATTTCTTCTGCACATCAATGATCTCCTTTCTTCTACCAGAAAACCTATTCACAGCTTCTCTGACAATAGTACACTCCACTCCATTATACAATTTCCCAAACCTGTCTCCAAGAAATAAAATTGACAAGAGAGTAGAGTAATGATTTATCCCTAACCGGGGGTCTCATTAAAATCGTAGAATGGTGAGCAAAGAATCTTGTCCAGTTTAACGCCACTAAGACACAATTTTGTTTAATATCTTGTAAATTATCTCCCAGTACTCACATTTTTCAAATGAACAATTAAATGCTTGAGGCCCGAGATTCCTTTAGCTTAGTTGTTATTGCCACAGCAGCCGTGAAGAAATTGGGATTTTCTTTTCGAGCTCGAAAATACTTTTCTTCTGCCAACTTGTATACCATTTACACTTCGTAAATCAGACTCGGCCTTGAATATTATTCGCACATATGGGGAGCAGCCTTTCTTTTGATCCTTAATATCCTTGAATCTGTCCAAAGGAGAACTCTTCGCGGGATTGATGATCCAAACATCGCAAGAAAACTTGCATCACTAGAGCATGAAATGAATTGTGGGCGATCTGCTACTCCTTTACAGGTACTACCACGGATTCTGTTGTGGTGAATTAGCATCCATTATACCCTCCTTAGTCATTCCTGCCGGGGAGATACAAGCCTCGATCTATGTGCATCCTTTTACAGTCCAACCAAGAACCAGATCAAGGACCTCCCACTTTGTTCGCTCCTTTATTCCCGATTATAGAATGTGTTACCTGCAAATGTTTTTCCCTCTTCTTCTAATCTGGATGTCTTTAAATCCCTCGTCAATAAACTTTCCATGCCTTCACTTAACCTAGTACTTAGGCCTTCATGGTCTGCTTATAGATAAAAATATTCACCAAATGGATCTCGTATTTTACTAATTATAAATATGCTAGGTTTGATCATTTTATCTTTGAAGGCATCTCAGAAATTTGACAAAAAACATGCCTTAAGAATCAGTATGTTGAAAAGGTGCGGGAACGGCTCTACACATAGTGGTGACAATGGGAATACAGTGACTCTTATAGTAAATATTTTCTTGCATTTCTCGGATATCTTTATGATGCTATAAAATGTAATAAATATGTAATCAGGAAAAAAGTTTATTTTATCGATATATAATATGCGGGTTGTTCTATTAAAAAAATGCAACTTTATTTTATTATGACTTAATGAGCACTTTTTTGATGGAACACATTTTTTAAAACCCTAAAACATTTTTATTCGCCATTTTCGTAAGCTTTTTTACTTCTAGAAAAAATCCACCGTTTCCATATAAACATTCCACACGGTTCCCAGCGCGTTGAAAAACTCGGAAAAAATGGAAATGTCGAATATTCAGAAACCATCAGGTTAAACGATAAAAATGGACAAACATGGACAAGTGGAAAAATGCATATACACATATATATATATATATATATATATATATATATATATATATATATATATATATATATATATATATATATATATATATATATATATATATATATATACATATATATATATATAATATATATATATATATATATATATATATATATATATATATATATATATATATATACATATATATACGAGCCCAGTCGCATATGTATTGAACCAAGTGCGTGTTTAAAATAATTTTATTTTTGTCACCTAGTATTTACTGCATGTAAAGAAATAAGGCAGCAATTCGCCCTATAATAAATATTTCAAGCTGGCCCGGCAGATCTTCTTCTGCCTTTTCGGATAGATGTCGCGATGTATCTCTAGTGGTATTATAAGAATATGGGGGGCATTCACCACGTCGTCCAGAAATGTTATTGAAGAGATTCATATTGGGTTTATAGAAAAAATACGCAGTAAAACCATACAAACAATAGTGTTGAAAGGTCTCGGTAACCAGACGAATATTTCAAAAAAAAAATCATGTAAATTGGTGCGGTACAACTCTCTTACGAACTGACTGAAAAATCTGACTTAGTGTTTTAAATACATAGATTATTAAAAACTTATTATTACTTTATAGGGAAACACTATTATAATAGTTTTAATGGCAAAAGGGGCAAGAGAGTTAATATGAAGAGCGCCAATGATATCAAAATATGTGTAATAAGTTTGCGTAATAATTATTAATAAATAAGAACTGAGTAAAATAATTCCTGAAAACCAGGTTTGTTAGAAAAGAAGGGAAGACTCGTTCGTTATATACTAACAATGTTTTACTTAGTTATACACTCTGAGATAAATGTATATACCTAGAAGCTTAGCTTAGCTTAGCTTAGCTTAGCTTTCACTTTCAAACACTTGAATCCTTTTAATGTATAAATTAAATATTTATATCTGGTCTATGGAAATGAATAATGTATGAAAAAATGTTTTTCCTTTGGTAACTTTTAGCAAAACATGTAGGAGAATTTTTTTTATATAGTGTCAGGAAAATGTCAGAGAATATCATTTTGGTAAATTGCTGGGAACTATGAACGAGCCACCCGGTGTACAGTTTTAATTAAAAACACTAAAAACTATATTTAAAAAAGTCTACAGATAGATTAGAATATCTATGGAATTTATAGCAATCAAAGTTTAAGTCAAGTTTTAGGGAGGCCGAGTGAAATTAGGGTTTTAAGTTTAAGTTTCTTAAGAAAATAAATACAGTTAATATTGTGACAGTGTAGAGTGCAGTTACATGCAATGATAGACTGGGTATCAATTGTACGGCATTCGAGGCGACGTTTTTCCAACTATATGACTAGCGTTCCAAGAAAAGTGCGTAAACGTAGACAAAAAAACGCGAGAGGTCCATCCGCAAGCATTACAAACAACGAAAGCCCACCTGGTGCATCATCCCATGCTGATGGAATACCACATCGATCAAATTGTTCATGCTGTTGGAATGGAAACAATTTAAAACAGGTAATATAAATGAAATACAAATATGACTCGGTTATATAGTTCAGAAAATTTCGGGGAAAGGTCCAATTTTTTGGATTGCACGACTATCAGAGGCCACTTTTTTATATTTGTAGAAAAATGTCGTTTTTTACAATTTGACGTTGACGAGTTCACAAAAAAATTGGTTATATTATTTGGCCTATTCATTTGTTGTTAAGTCAGTGACTTGGGGTATTTAAGCGCTGCGTCACCTAGAGAGATCTTCAAGTTCGAATTTATATATCAATCTGACTTAGGCTGTTGTGTGCTTAATTAGTTTTGTGTTTTGGACACCCTTAAGAACTCCCAAATAAATACATACTACTAGAGATCACTAATAAACATACAAAATGTTAAGCCTTTGTATTGAATAGGACAACTTCCTCAAGAAAGAGAATTTGAAAATATGAAACAATTTTTGATATATGATTTATTTTTTGGGAATTAATTTTTTTCCCAAAAATATACATTTTTTCTAACATTTTACCCTCTACATAATCACTCTTTTTAAAGGGGCTTCCCTAAGTTCTCTAAGGTCAAGTTAAAAAAATTAATTACAATTTTGGTTTTCTGAATGTCAGTTTTACTTCTGGGGCGTTTTAATTTACTTTTTCAGATTCTGTAATATATATTTTATTTTCTTAAATTAGGGTTAACCTCCTAAATATGTAATAGATATTTTCAATTTTTATTATTATTTTTGAGAACAGTGGTTTTGAACCTCCAGACGGTTTTCCAGTTTTGAATAAATATTAACCATAGGCGGAGTATCATGTTTTATTATACTAAATTATCTGAACGTATAATTGCTTATACATAAAAGCTCTAAAGACATTTTTACATATTAATGGATAATTACGTATGATTTCTCTTTATCAGTAGTTTTTCATGTATAGAACATTATTACGTCGCAGACCAACCAAGCTTTTATTTAAAGGAGCACATTGCCCCATTTAAATTTTAAATTCTTCCGGAGGTTTTGAAGATAAAAGTATTAATCTTGGTATATTTATAATCGGCAAGAAAACACCCTTTTGATGGACAAATAAAATACAGTGTGTTTTGTTTAAAAAAATTTTCCTTGTGTTTAGTACATATTTTCGGCATATCCTATTTACATAAATAGTAATTGTCTACAATGTAAGTAATGAAACTTACAAATTTTATATTCACCAATTTTTATGTGTTAAAATTAAACCAATACCTGGTGCTAACCTAACGGAGTAACAGTCTAGATTTTGTTAAAAAAGTATTTGTTTTAATATGGATATGTATATACATAATATTAATATTAAATAGTTAGATCTATTTAATACAGAATTTTTTACATCACTTCAAAAAACGGCCTAACCAGGGCCAACTAAAACGTAATAAATTTTTGTTGAAAATACTAAAAAAGGTTATAGTGCGAACCAATATTAGAAAACACATATTCTGCAATGCAACTACAGGACCCTACTACTAAGACATGAGACTCATACCAATTTAACAAAATTTATTTATACTCCACTCAATGACGTACTTTTACGTTTCTTAAAACTATAGGCTAAAACTAAAGCTGATTTCTTAGTTGCAAGTATTAATTATTACTTGGAGATATTGTGGTTTTAAAATCAAAATTTTTCTAGTAATGAAGACAGCTATTAAATTAGTATTCATTTACGCCAATCTACTAAAAGAAGCGGTTAAATTTACAAAGAATATTTTCTGAAAATAGATGCCTTTTTAACCATTATACATTATCTTTACTATATCACCGTCATTTTTAATGGGAACTTTATCCCTTACTTCCGTTGTTTCCGGGAAAATAAATGGCAGTCTCGATAATCGCCTGAAAATGTAGGACAAGAAAGGATTATTTTTAGGCTTTTATATAAAATTCACTGTTTGGAAAATATAGTTTGAAGTTAACACTGTAGCTGTTTTCTCGCATTGTAATTGGTTGAACCAGGTTAATACAATTTCAGAACCGTACATTCTTGCTTTAAACTAACAACGTCACTACGAAATCGGTTTAAAATGTTTCGAAAAACAATCTCCTCTCGTTTCAAAATCAAATGCGCGAATGTCTGATAATAAGCAAAAGAAGCTGATCCATTACAGGAAAACATTGACATCATAACTTAAAACCCTTCTATAAGCTAGATTAGCTGTTCTGAAGGACACATAGCATATAGAATTTTCTTGCCATTTGAAAGAATGGGGGTGACAGCCAGGGGCGTGCAGTCCATGGAAGCAGTGCTTCCCCAAAAAAAATTAAAAAACATCTTCTAAAATGTAATTTTTGAAATAGGAAACCATTAATTTAGTTTATATTAAAAAGGCTAAAATATTATCTTAATTATCAAGCCCATAATAAATGCGACCTTGACACCGACCGAGCCACAATATAAATCGAATAGAACATATGCGGGCCGCTAGCCTCTCTGCAGCCAAGTCCTGTATGCTTGATTTCCTGTGAATCCAGCCAGAGGTTATTGAACTTTCCACCGGCTGTTTGCAATTTTTGCATTTCAGTCGCGTGCTTTAAGTGGGGGCGGAAGCTATCGTTAGAGTAGGATCTTTGTTTGAACAGCTATCCGTGTGTTGTATGATACGTACGTCGCGTCGTGCATGGTGCGATATGGAAGACAATAATAGGAACGTGGATATGTAAATACCGTCAACTTTGGCTGTCGGTAATACCGTTGAAAATGTTGGAGAATTTAGTAAGAAGAGTGTGTGTGAATGTGTGGTGTATGTCTTAATAATAAAGGGATTTTCAACATTAAACTTCGCTGATAAGCTTCAAATAATTTCCAAAGGAAGGGCAAAACCGCCTATGAAAAATTTAACCACAAAAATGAGAAACTGTATTAGACATTTTTATCCGGAAAAACAACACGAACAATATAAATGGCTAATAGGGTGTGAAAATATATATATATATATATATATATATATATATATATATATATATATATATATATATATATATATATATATATATATAATAGTAAATTATTTTGTTGGCCATGTTTACTTTTTGAAAATGAAAAAGGTCTCTGGAAAAAAACTGGTTTTTCTATTTAAACAATTTCCATAAAGCTGTAAAAAGACATATTATGTCCAAAGCGCATTTGCAGGCCGTCATAAAAGAAAAAGTCTTCGGCAAAACCAGAATTGAACACATCCTTAATAAACAGTTGGAAATTAGTCACCGCCAACACAATGAACTAGTCGATAAAAATAGGCAAAAAAATATTAAGAAGACTTATCGATGTTGTTTGTTTTCTCGGACAGCACGAATTGGGATTTAGAGGTCATGACGAAACAAGGGTTTCTTCCAATAGAGGAACTTTTCAAGATTTAGTTAGTTTAATGGCTAAATATGATGATTGCTTAAAAAATCTTTTAGAGCAGTCTAGCGTTTTTCGCGGAACGTCGAATCGAATCCAGAATGATTTAATTTCCGCTGTTGCAACCATTATTCTTAAAAGAACTAAGCAAGAGATTGGCGGGGCGCGATTCATTGCTATTGTTCTGGACGAAACAACTGATATCACTAATTTTAGCCAATTATCTATAGTAACACGCGATGTTAAAACAGACGGAAGTATTCAAGAGCGATTTTTAGGTTTTAAGAATCTGTCCGAAAATCGTACAGCAGATGCATTATATACCGTAATTTATAACGTTACTAAAGAAATTAATGGAGAGAAAAAATTAGTTGCTCAAAGCTATGATGGAGCTGCAGTGATGGCAGGCCAATTAGGGGGTCTAAAGTTCGAGAAACTTTCCCAAGTGCTGTGTTTATCCATTGTTTGGTCATAAATTAAATTTAGTTTTATCCTAGTCCATCAATCACATTAAAGAGTGTAAAGTATTTTTCGTTACTTTAAGTGGCATGGCTGCTTTTTTTTCCAAGTCAACAAAACGTACACAAGCTTTGGACTCCATTGTCCACGAACGATTGCCCAAAGTAACTCCTACTAGGTAGAACTATAATGGAAGACTTGTGTTAACAGTATCTGAAAATCGTGAATCACTGATTGAACTATTTGAGAATATAATATAAAATAATGAAACGTGGGACTCAGAAGCAATAAATAGTTCGAGGGTGTTTTTGGACTGTTTGAAACGAGATTTTAATTTTAATTATTTGTTGAACATATTTTCAGAAATATTTCCATTCTGTGACAATGTTTTTAATATATTACAAACTAAAACAAATGATATTGCTTTTTGCCTGAAAAAAGTGGATGATTTTAAGTCCATGTTAAGCCAAAAAAGAGATGACTTTGACCTATTTTGGGAGAAAACGATGACGTTAAATGTAGAGCCACAAGCCAAGCGTCTTCGAACAGACAAGGTCGGAGATGTTCAAACATCATACAGACGCCTCTTTTATGAAACAATCGTTCAAATTCAGCAACAAATAAACTATAGATTTAACGGTTTAAATGATTTTAAATTCTTCGAGCTCTGCAATTTTGATGCATTTAAAGGAAAAACTTTTCCAGAAGATGCGTTTAAATCTTTTCTTCTTCATTATGGCCAGTTCTTCGACCGAGTGTTACTGCGATCTGAACTAAAAGTGATTTACGAAACTGATAACATTAGCGCAAAAAATAACGCTAAGTAACTAATGCCATTTTTAAAAGACAAGGAGCTGGAAGATCCCTACACCGAAGTGTCGAAATTGTGTGAATTAGTATTGACAATACCTGCCACAAGTTCATCAGTAGAACGCAATTTTTCAACACTTAAACGTATAAAAAATTTCGTGAGAAATTCAACGGGGTAGGAGAGACTTTCGCATACATCGCTGTTGTCCAGTGAAAATAAACTTCTCCAAAATATGTCGGAGCATCGACGTTGTTATGATGACGTCATTGACGAATTTGCAAAAAATTATCGAAGAATCGAATTACAATAATTACAAAATTGCTTCCCTTCCTTAAAATTTCACCGCACGCCCCTGGTGGCAGCTGTACGTTGCTTCGTGATGGTACCGCGACTGCGTTCATCGGCGACAGCGTTTCAGAGAGTACTCTAACTAGTACGCGCAGTGACGACAAACAAAGGTACGAAGGGATAAAAAATTAAAACAAACATTTCTAAAGTTTATCCTGCCAGACTTGGAAACAAAATAAATATTAAATAATACCTCATTCATGGATATGAACATGGTTTAAGATAATATATATATATATATATATATATATATATATATATATATATATATATATATATATATATATATGTATATATATATATATATATATATATATATATAGTATTACTTTATTTAATAAGTATTTAACTAATTAGTTACTGTTACACTCCTGCAGACAAAATTTTATCATGACCCAAAGTTTGACAAAAAGTTGCATGGGGCACCTTAGAAAGTAAGTGAAGATAAGATATCTTGCCTTTGTAATCTAAAATTTTTACTATAAACTGCTTTTTGGTTCACTGTGGTCTTTTATTTCTATTAGAAATAGAAACTCGTTCTATTGTCCACGTACGGTACTATTCGAAAAGCTTTGTCCTGTGCATACACCCTTAATAAAATTGTCACGGGATATGAGCGCTAACTAACTACCAAACAGTGAAAACAAGGATAATATTAAATGTGTTATTTACTAACCCAATAAGTGAAATGTTTAAGCATCATCAATGTTTCAGTTCTTTTGATTCAGATTTTATTGGGCCACTTGTATATCCTGAGTAAAGTCATTACCAATGCTGATTTTGTGATATGCTACTAAAACTGAAAAGAAATTAAGGAATTATATTAATTTGTTTTGTAAATAATTAATAATGTTTAATATTTTAATATGATTTTGTGCATGGATTAAGAAGAAAACATTTTTACAATTACACTACGCCTCGCAAACTACAGTATGTGTCAGAAAAAACGTGATCAAAGGTGGCATGTCTTGGAGCTAATATAAAAATATTATGTTATGATTATAAAATATATACAGGGCGATTTGTATATTTTATTATGTTAATTTTTAGAAACTGATAATTTTAATGCATTCGCGAATAAACTGATTTAATTTCTTTTATATTGTTATTAAACAATATTTATTTAAGATTACAGCCGATGAAACAGTATTAATATAAAAATAGGTGATTGTTTTATAAGGAGCTAAAGTGTCATTTTTTGTGACCAACATGTAGTTTGACAGACAATCGCAACGAATCCGACAATTATAGGTGCGTCACAAAAAAAATATTTTCGTAGCATGTGTTTTTTTTAATGTCAGAAATAAATTACTAGATAAAAATATAGCTGATTTTCGTTAATTTTTCTAACCATTATATTCGATTATTAATAGATATACACTGTGTAATAATCAATCTTGCTTTGACTGTGAAAAACACATTAGGAATCAACCGACATAGTGACAAATGTCAAATATCTTTATTTTACTAATTAGGGCAAATCAAAGGTGCTTTGCTTATTAGAAACAAATGATACCTAGTAGCGATAAAGTCGAACTTTTCTGGGATGAGGTAGAGTGAATTTCTACCTTCCCTAAATTATTAGTAACAAAAAAAAAGTTTTGTTTTGTTATGAAATTACCTGCTTTATAGAAGTTTGGAAAAAACAATATTATAATATAGAGGGTGAGAAAAGTAAAATTCATAGACCTGATATAGGTAATTATTACTCGAAAAAAGACTGGCTTAGACAGTGGTTAGAGACTGGAGATATTTTCATGGTAGGTAGGTTATAGGGATCCCATTCAGTTTTTAAACGAATTATACTTGAATGTCGAAATACCTCTTTTAATGAGGATAAAGCCAGTTTTCAACCGAAGATGCTAACAAAGCGCGGTTAATAACAAAAACTAGGTGGATCATAGAATCCAGAAAGGAACACTTAAAAAGCATTTTTAAATTCCTTAGAAATATGATTCTTATTCAACATCGCTTGCATTTAACGGCTACCATGACCCCATATAAATGGAGGATGCAAATAATGCATTGGCATTAAGAATTATTGAAATTATACAAAATCAACCATTTCACAAGAGAGCAGCTTAATGTAGGAGGAAAAGGGGTACCTTGGTCCATTATTTTAAAAACATTCACAATAAATAGGTTTTTGTTTAAATTTCTCTTAAAATTTGACTGTATAATGCTAAAACTAAAATCAATCTAAAAATAGCATCTAGGTACCAAGAAAAAAAATCGTATGATCAGTATCTAGAAAAAATTAGAGCTACGAATTTGGTTCAAACTGCCCCATTAGTTGGGCAGTTTGAACCACTTAGTGGGGCAGTTTGGGCTGAAAATTGGTTTACAAGCAAAATCAAAGTTTTATGTAGAACATATTGTCTATATTAAATAGAAACAACTGAAACATAACAAAACTTAAATCTAAGATGAAATAGAAAAATATAGCATTCATTCTAAGTCATATGTGGATAAATCAATGTCAAAAGCAACCATTGTTGCAGCTAGTGCAGTTCTCCCTGTAAGTGATAGCATTGGTAACCTTAAAATGATGTCTTCCCTGTCTACTGTGGCTATATCCTTAATATCTGGTTCATAAAATTTGTTTCCTTTTTATCTCAAACTCCGAAAAACCAAACACTTTGTCTATCCTTCCAACATAGAATAATATTGACGATTTAGTTTTGAACTGTGTTAGAACAAAGTCATTAATCTGAAACACGTCGCTATCACGCTATAAGAACTCGTCTTGCTTTGTATGAGTGTCACTAACGTCCATATCAGAGTCTCCATAATCAATGGATTCTTCCTCTGATTCTTGTTTGTTTGATTCGTCATCACTAGAAGAGGCTATTTTTCTTTTTACGGGTTTTCTAATTTTCTGCCCTTTAGTTTCTTCTCTTTAGCAGCTACTAATAATTCTATTCTAGTTTTCTCTAGAGTAGACGTATAAATTCTGGATTTACCTTTCCTTCCATCCAGTTTTCTCTTAAAAGATATTTTTTTAAGTGGTTTTACAATATCAGGTGTTAGGGCACTCAGTACAGTTTTATTGGACACACTTTTTTAAGTACTTGGCTGTGGTTCTTCACTATTAGCCATATAAACATCGTTCTGTTTGTCATCACCAATTTCCTCAACGGAATCAAAGTCAGTTTCTAAAAATTCGAGTTTATTAAATGGATAAATTCACGACTTCTGTGATCCTTTTTTAATATTTTCTGGGGTAAATGCTCTATAAAAAGGAACATTGACTAATTTTGCATTGTTTAAGATGGAAATTTTTTTATTTGTATTTTCTACATTTACCATCCAATCGTTAAAGCTAATAGAGCAATATTTTTTGAAAGGGCCATACACCGACACGTCCAGTGGCTGTAATCGGTGAGAAGTATGTGGAGGGAACGACAGCATTTCCATACCGCTCTCGCGGCAAAAATTTATTGTGCCAAGGCTTGCATGCGTATCGTGATTGTCAACTAACAGTAAAGTACGTTCGTTAGTTGAACAGCCGATATTCCGGTGTATATGACGAAGAACATCAACAAACAATGGGGCAGTCATCCAACCACTTTTGTTTGCTAGACCTAACGAAGCTGATGGGGCACCTTCGGTAAAATATGGTAAAAGTTTCTGTCTGTGAAATATAAAGCATGGTGGGAGGAAATTTCTAGTGCCGTTGACTATGCCAACCATTGTTACCAGACTTCCTCGCTCAGCAGAAGTAATGTGTCAATTTGCCGTCTTCCTTTTTCAGCTACAACTTTTGGTGAAGGTAAGACAGTAGAGACTCCTGTCTCATCAAGGTTAAACATTCTTTGAAGAGGAAATTTATACTTGGTAAGCTGTTTTTCTAGATTAGAAAAAAACTCCTCTACACTTGATTTATTAAACCCAGAAACTCGTACCATGCTAGTATTTTCAGGTCTTCGAAGACTAAGGGTTGGATTACGTCGCATGAATGATTCTATGCCCCCCAATTTGTACTTTCGCATTTAGGAAGAAATGTATAGTGAGTGGCACTTGCAAATTCATATCCAAGTCTTCTTATTCCGTGATAGGTTAACCCATGCTAAATTTGAGATGCCCTTTTAATATAACTGACTAACATCTCTCCTTGCTTGGCATTTAGTGCTTGTCGTGAAGCATATTTTGATTGTTTTACTGTTTCACGTTCATTACTGCTATCAGATTCTCGACCAGAGTCATCCGAAGTTAGGTTGCTACGTGTTTTCTTTTTGTTTATTCTGTGTTGAAGTGTTGATCTTTTTACGCCATATGCAGCAGCTGCATCTCGTTGTGAGATTTGTTTTGATATTACAGCCTTAACTGCTTGCAGCATATTATTTTCATTTAATTCAGCCCTGTTTTTCTTTTTCCTCAGTCCTCACCATCTGAAAAAAACTACAACAAAAAACTAAATTCATATGGGCAGATTGGGCCAGGCTAAAAGTGCCCTATACCTACTGACCCAAAAAAAATATTTAATCTCAAATTATTGATAACAATTATGCACACTTTTAAATGTGTTCAGATTATTTGTTGCGTATAGATTGACAAACAAAAATCTTTTTTGGCTCTTTCGCAACTGAATAAAAATATTTAACTTTAAATTAATTGAAGCAAATATTTAATATAATTACATACCTCAACATGTAGACTAGTCTGTCTACGGAATGTTTCGATACATAATATAAACAATATCATTTAAGCAAGCATAAGAAATTATATCATTTACTTTAAGTTTTTATAGACACATAGTAGTTGTACAAATACTTTCATCCTATCGGGACTCATCATTTTAAAATTTTGAAATCAATTCTTTTCTATTATTTAATGTTTTTCTCTTACGATCGGCGCACTGATGAGTCCCAATAGGATGAAAGTATTTGTCCAATTACTATGTGTCTATAAAAACTTAAGGTAAATGGTATAATTTCTTATGCTTGCTTAAATAATATTGTTTATATTATGTATCGAAACATTCCGTAGACAGACTAGTCTACATGTTGAGGTATGTAATTATATTAAATATTTGCTTCAATTAATTTAAAGTTAAATATTTTTATTCAGTTGCGAAAAAGCCAAAAAAGATTTTTGTTTGTCAATTATGCATACTGTTATTACTTGATATATATGCAATCCACGAAAAATAAGTAATATAAAATATTAATGTTATATTAAGATCTACCTTTGTCTCCTAAATCTGCAAAAAAATGGAAATATTGCACCAAATCACACACGACTCTGGTAACAATGCTGGTTGCAATCTAAACTAGATTTTTTTTTGTAATTTATTTCAGATTTTACTTCGGGTTTATCGCCGAAATTGGAAGTGTCTTAATGTGCCTCGTGGCACAATGAGCCTCCTTTCCCCCTACTCAGTTGTCGGAGGACTCTCTTAGAACACCAACTTTTGGCATGTACCAAGTGAATTTGGGTTTGGTATATATCCAAGATACCATGGAAAGGGCAGAAAATGATTTTATATTTTAAACGCAAATATTTGAGAACAACTTAGTTCGCGCACGAATATTATCTAGATTTAATCAAAATGTAAAAAATGTGATATAAGTTGAAACAAACGCAGATGAGGATGTCCTAATTACTAGCACTTATTGCACTTGTAAGGTAAGAGCTAGAATATTAGACAGTTGTGACTCTGTTGCCAGCATTTTCTTGTATCTTAGATTCACAAGAAATAAACAAAATGTTGGCTACCCAACGAATATCCACCGAGAGACCCGTAAACATAAATTAGTATGCTGTCGAATTAATGATTGTCTTTACTTAAGTTATTGGCTGCTTATATTTAAATATAAAGGTTTAGAGTTTAACGACGTAAAAATAACTCAATTCTATTTATAACATATTAATCTGAAATTGAAATATTCTTATAGTGCATACAACAAAGGCAAGTTAAACAGGTCATATTTTTTTAATTACAGTGCACCCTGTATAAAGCAGAAATATGAATTAAAATTGATAATTTTTACCTATAATGCCATATTCAATACTTACCCATAAACATACTTTCTTAAAATGAGATTAATAAAAAATTTAAACAGGCTTTAATAATACTTCAAACATGCCACTTTTGACCACGTTTTTCTGACACACACTGTAGTTTTGTTTTGTTAATCCACATACAACAAAACATTACAATATCAAAGAAGGTTTCATGAGACCGAAAATTCGTATACTTGTGCCATATGCTTTAACTGATACAGAGTCATGTGAGTAAGGATTTAGAGAGCAGCAGAAAAAATCACTGAATACATTTTTTAATATAAAAAAAATTATTTCTAATTTGCCTCTTGGTAACCCTGAATTAAATCTGCGTTCGCCTCCCCATATCAGAAGCAATTTCTAGTGGGACTACTGGTTGTTTAAAGATTAAGCTAGAAAATTAATATTTTGCGAGTCTAACGTCTTATTTGGAGGAAGGTTATCTTTAAGTACCAGCAACTTTTTTAATTTTGTTGATGCTCATGCTATACCCAGAGAAACACTGTAAATTGATAAAAGTTGAGGAGGTTCCTAGGATTCAAAAAGATGTACCCTCAATTATCGTTGATTTGAAATTCGAAGAACGCTTGGTTCATATTAATATTAAGTCCAAACTTCAAAAGAGGCGAATGCCTTATTTAAACTTAATAGAATCCCTTATTTTTCAGAAACCGCGCTACGGTAAAACCGATATACCACCACCTCCATCACCACCTATCCAATCTAAAGTTATTAATGCCACAGCTGTCCTAGATAGTCATTCAAGGCAGGGTTCCTTAGAATCTGTCTCGTTCGGCAGACGAAAAAGCCTGTCAGAAAGAAGCATAGCGATCGAAAACACTAAGGAAGTTGGAACTCATATGGTGGTAAGTTTTATTTAATAGTACGTTTTGATAGAGATGTCGGCAGAATCTTTTCCGGGGAAGGTGATAAAATAAGTTTCAATTCATAAACAGGCAAGGGAGTCTAGAAGCAGTAGTTACATTGAGTAAGACAAGATTAAGTGTTAATGGCTGAGTTCCTTACAATATATGGGAACAGTATTCTGATTTATTGTTTGTAAGCAGTATATAAATTTGAAGAAGAAAAATGTTTTCGGATTTGAAAAAGAAAATCCGGCTTCTTAGCGGCTTTCAGGGTAGTAGATGTGATGTCATGATCATATGGCATGGTGACAAAGTGTTAAAGGCGACACCAATTATAGTGACGTTCGGTAATTTTTTCACAGATGCGATGTAATTTTAGTGACGTGAATTTTAGACGTAATAGAGAAATAGGCATTAACAAACGATTCAGACGTCCATGAACTGAGAATGTTATTTTTAGATGTAGCCTAACTTTTTTTTGTTTTGTCTTTATCTGTATCGCACCCCAATAATTTTAATAATGTGTTTAAGAAAAATGTAATTATAACACATAACCTATAACCTCAAGCTCGCAGTTCAATATCAGAGAAGTAAAAAACAACTGTACATTGTCAAATGACCGTTGGACCGTTGTCGACCGGTGAGCGCTCGCATTTGAATCAGGAACCAAGGTCTGTTAATAAAAAATGCATGTGTGCAATTAGAAAAGTTAGTTCTGAATAACATATAAACAGTCTACAGGGTAGTTTACAGAGAGACTAAAATACACAGTCTAATTCGAAGTGTTAGGAAAATAGTGTGGTTTAATGAATCGTTGATGTAATTAGCACTTTATTTCTTTTAACTAATTTTTTATGTTTTTTACACCCTACATTTTAATAAAGTAACAAACCCCTTCATAGCTTAGCACAGTTAGTGAATCATGGTGGAGGCGACCTTACCTATGCCGCAGTTACGACATCATCGTCCCAGCTGGCACTAGAGTACTATAACTGTTTCCATTAATACTCTTTAAAAACGTTTACGTATTTTTTACTAATAATCCTACTATATATCAATAAATACTTTTTAAGTATTATGTATGTATTTGTTACTGCGAAGAGTACTTTATAGTAATTTTCTACGTAAAATAATTATATAATTACTACTGCCAAACAACTACTTACGAAATTGACTCCGTCGGTCGTCATTTCTTTTCAGTGACATAATAGTAATTTTTCAAAGCTACTGCTTTTAATCTGTTTATTAAATTAAAACTTTTAAGAATCAGAACTTCCTGAACCTTGAAGCGACTACCCAATTACGTCCAAATGTACTCCTATAAGGTCTTACTATAAAATAAAACGAGCCGTTGCAGAGTAGAAAAAGTTATCGTCTAAGGTTACTTTAAACTGATTATTACCAGCCTTTATTCTTCGGTTGCAACTTAGAAATACAAGTTACAGTAATTATTTACTAGAAGGAAACTATTACCTCATGTACTTGAGGTTTCGGAGATAGGGAGCGCTGGTACGAGATTTGGTCTACAGTGACTTTATAAGGATAGTGGCGACAACCCAAGCCCACCCGACAAATTGATGCTAAATTTCTAAGGGTTTAAATAGGCGCATACATATTATATTTAGTTTTTCGCAAAATATGACTGAATTAATCTACTTTAACACATTAATATCAGAAAATTGGATCAGCTAAAACGTTAATTAATGAAATTATCGTTAATTTCAGTCTACAAAGGGTAATATGCCGCAGAAAAATACCGAAACAACCTCTGTCAGCGTCAGTCGTAAATATAGGGATATATTAATGCTTTACTCTAATAATCTAGGCGAACTATCTAGTGCAAACTTTTTTATTCAGATTTTTAACAATTAACAATGTTTGTGCAAGTGATTAATGACAGTTGTCTCTCAAGTGAATTTAGTAATGTAGTATGTACAGAAGAAGACCTACAAAATAAAGTTTGTTTTATCCTAAAGCTGCTTCCTCAAATTGGGGAGTTGAATAAAATAAAACATACACTAAGACATACAACTATATCATCTTTTAAAGCAAAATAAAACCAAAACATAATAATGTGCAATATTTAATAACTTTTCTTGGAGTAAACTTAAACTTAAGATATTTACGGTCATAGTAATTTACAAATTTATCATAAACACTTTATAATTACAAGCAAAAAGCACGTGATACAAGCTTAAACACATTTCTCCATATGGCCAATGGCTTAGGACTTATTGTTTGAATCCATATTCATTTTAATAATCACAAAAACTAATAAAATAATACACTAAAGCAACAAATCTCATAAGAAACCCACGTAGGCAAAAAGTAAACAAAACGATTTTAGTAGCAACATGGTCGAACCAATCAAAAATTGGTAGCCCTATTGTAGCCACCGTCCTTATAAAGTCACTGTAATTTGGTATACAGCCATTAAACTTCATTATATTCGGTCCGAATTTGCCAATCTCAATTAGTTGTGTATGTGTAGACGATAACCTACGAGTAACAAGTTAAAATGTTAATGGCGTCACGTCCCATAAGAAAAAAAGTAGCTTTTGTCATTCATCAACATTTTATAGAAAATTAAAAATATCATAGCTTGGTTATATCATACCCGAACAAAAAAACATAAAGCGATGTTTTAAGGAAACGAAAAATAAAATGAAACAAATGGTTATGGTAGATAACTTTATTCGTACCACATTAGTGTTTAAGACTTCAAAGTAATTGGGTATAAGTGACAGCTGCGTATTTAAAGAATCCAAAACTATAAAAGCGTATGGAATCAGTTGTGGACACTTGATGTTAAGTAATTTTCTTAGTAAAGAAATCCAGCTAACTTTAAAGTAAAAGTCCAATACAACATCATTGTTTATTTCCATCTTCTCTATACATATTTAGCTATAATTAAATATTTTTGTCAGAAATGAATACAAATTAAACATCACGTTAAAAAAAATCACCCTATATATAGGGTGTTTCCTAAACATTGGTAAAAAATTCGTAGGGTGATTCCTAAGGTATTTTTATGAAAAAAAGTTATTATAAACATTTGTCAAAAATGCTTCCTAAGGAAGCTACGCCCCTTCAAATGGGGCACCCTGAAGACGGTTTTTCCTCCATATTTCCGAAACCGTTCATACAAAAATCATGAAAGTTGGTACATCGTACAAACTTTGAATGCTGAATCAGAATTTGACCCCAGAGTATCAAAATTTTAATCAGGGGTGTACCATACCGGGGGGGTTGAGGGTAAAAACAACCCCATTTTTTATGACATGCTTACTTTACATTCTGATATCCTGATATGATACCTGGAGGTTTTTTACGTAAAAAAGGTACTATTAGTTCATATCAATAGGGATAGTAGTTTTCGAGAAAATCGCAATTTTCTACAGTGATGCATCGGCACCCTAAAGACGGGTTTTCCTCAAAATTATTGAAACCTCTCACCGTGAAATATTGAAATTTGGGATACTACATAAACTATTGACGCCAAATTAGATTCTGAACTGAGAATTCCCAAAAAAAAATTATCGGAGGCGTATCATACTTAAGTGGTTAGGGGTAAAAATAAACCCAATTTTTTGATGATTAGACTTTTGAAGAATTTTTACGTGAAAAAGATACTCTTGATATTCATTGGGCTAATCGTTTTCGAGAAAATTGTATTTATCTGCTGAGAAATTTACAGTTAGTAAGTATGTGTTGGGTAGATCTCATCTAAATGAAAAACTAAATGTGCGTTAAAAAGATATTCATTCTAGAGATCAACGAAGAAAAGTAATTGAAGACTTGAAGTAAATAACGGGCTAAGTGGCAAAAAATCTGAAATTAGTTTTATTTGCTTAACGTGGTCTATGTACCATTGCCTTTAACGTGAATACCGGACATTATTTCATAGTTAAGTGACTTTGACATAGTGTCATTATTTGTCAATAATAAATCAATCGGAAATTAAAAAATAAAATGCAGACTGGTGCAGATATCGGAAGCAAAGTTAGTTTAAATCTGAATCTTTATTCTTTTTGCTAGTGAAGTTTTTCATCATGAATCGCTATACGAACGCTGAAATGACTGATATGCATTTCTTATATGGACATGCGAATGGTAATGCTTTAGAGGCTAGGAGGTTGTACATTGAACGATATCCTAATCGTAATGTTCCTGACAGCAGAATGTTCCAGAGAATACATCAACGACTTCATGAGACAAGCACATTGAAACAAAATAGAGGACCGGGAAGACCCGTGACAGCTAGAAAAATTGCAGGTGCGTTGAATATCAGTAATAAAACTGTGTGGACAATTCTTAAAGACAATTTGTTGTATCCATACCACATACAACGAGTTCAGGCACTTCTCCCTACTGATTTTCCTCCACGCATCCAATTTTGTCAACGGCTTTTGCAGCTATTGGTTCAAATCCCTCAGCTGCTGTCGTTGATTCTTTTTACCGATGAAGCGCATTTCTCAAAAAATGCAATCATGAATTTTCATAAAAATCATGTATGGACTGACGAAAATCCGCATCAGATACGTGAAGATCGTTTTCAGCATCAGTTTTCTTTAAACGTTTGGATGGGAATTATTGGTGACTAGCTGATTGGACCAGTATTCCTACCAGAAAGACTCACCGGCGAGGTTTATCGAAACTTCTTGGAAGAAACCCTACCTAACTTCCTTGAGGATGTACCATTGGCAACGCGAGATGCAATGTGGTTTACGCACGATGGTGCGCCAGCGCCTTTTAGTATGGCAGCTCGTGAGTGGTTAACAGCAACATATGGAGACCGCTGGATTGGTCGGGGTGGACCTCACTTATGGCCTGCTCGGTCTCCGGACTTAAACCCTTTAGATTATTTTCTATGGGGTCATCTAAAGTCATTAGTTTATGTCACACCAGTGGAAAATGTGGACGATTTAAGAAATCGTATAATTGCAGGTTGCAATGCGATAAGGAATACCCCTGCCATATTTGAAAGAGTTCGTCAATCAATGAGGCGAAAACTAGATTCATGTATCCTAGCAGATGGTGGTCATTTTCAACAATTTTTGTGAAGTAATACAAAAATTAAATTAATGAATATTTCGATAATAAAATGGTTTGTATTATTCTTCTTTTTCGAAAAGCATTACTATCACCCTCTGTTTTCGACACTAAGGACTCTCCAAAAAAATATCAAACGACAAAATACTTACTGCTTACCTATGTATTCTTAAAGGGGTAAATAACGGCGTCGACGGAATAAATTGCAATTTTCTCAGAAACTAGTAGCCTAATCAATGTGAACCAGAAGTAGTATCTTTTTTACGTAAAAAATATTCAAAGATCTAATTCTAAAATCAAAATGTCAAAAATAAATTACTATTAAAAAATTGGGTTGTTTTTAACCCTAACCAATTCAATATGATAAGCCTCTGATAAAATTATCAAAGTTTTAGAGCTCAGAATCTAATTTGGCGTCAAAAGTTCATGCAGTATCCCAAATTTCAATATTTCACGGTGAGCGGTTTCAATAATTTTGAGGAAAACCCGTCTTTAGGGTGCCGATGCATCACTGTAGAAAATTGCGATTTTCTCGAAAACTACTATCTTTATGGATATGAACTAAGAGTACCTTTTTTACGTAAAAAACCTCCAGGTATCATATCATGATATCAGAATGTAAAGTAAGCATGTCATAAAAAAATGGGGTTGTTTTTACCCCCAACCCCCCCGGTATGGTACACCTTTGATTAAAATTTTGATACTCAAATTCTGATTCAGCATTCAAAGTTTGTACGATGTACCAACTTTCATGATTTTTGTATGAACGGTTTCGGAAATATGGAGGAAAAACCGTCTTCAGGGTGCCCCATTTGAAGGGGCGTACCTCCCTTAGGAAGCATTTTTGACAAATGTTTATAATAACTTTTTTTCATAAAAATACCTCAGGCATCACACTACGAATTTTTTACCAATGTTTAGGAAACACCCTGTATAATAAGACATTTAATGATAATTACTATTTAAACCAAAGTCCAAAATTGAAATTTTGAGATTTAAATTCGCTGATATATTTGACCAAAATGTATTGAAAATTAACGAATTTTAAAGGCGCGTCATTTTTTTTCGACTATCATCACCATATTCACCAAAGAAATTGCCTGCGTTTTAAGTTTAGATCCTTAGCATAGCTAGAAAACTAAGTGAAATGCATATGTCTTATCTCAACAACTAATAACGTATCCTATATACGCTCTACACCATTGTCCTAATTTGAGTGTTTGTAGTCGCCATAACAGTTTTGTTTGTATTAAAAAGAACCATAAATATTTTTAAAATGAATTACATAAAGACAGAAATAAGGAAGTAACAAATAGGGTGAATTATTACTGTTCAGCTACTAAAATAAAACCACACAATTCCCTACAATCTACGTAATAGTCACAGTCACAGCAACATGTTATTCACGAAATAGTTACCCTAAAATTGTTCCCCATTTTGGTAATGACTACGTAGTATCATCTTAAACGTGGCGACACCAAGTTCCGGTTACTTCATCTAAAATACTTGGGGTAACAATGACTATTCATGACTAAAGGTGCTACTTGGGATAGTAATATGTTATTTTTTTCTAAAATTAAATTCATATGGTGTACAATATTCTGTAAAACAGCCACCTAACCTAGCAGTACAAGACTATAGTGGACAATATTGTATATTTTGCTGAAGAAACTGTTATAAACTTTACTGATTATCAACTTTTAAATTTTAAATAAATACATTAAATTACAAATTAATATTGGGAGCAAAAAACCAAAACAAACTTTTCTTTTCGTAAATAGATACACAAATATAATTTTACAATTTCAGATCGATCTAAGCCGTCGTATCGTGAAAATATCTCAGGCAAACAGATCTCCCACAGATCAGTTCGATCTAATAAGAGTTAACTTTATATACCCTCTACCCCGGATTTGATAAAGGAACGATTTGGAGCCGTCTTATAATTTTTTTATTATTCCTTTAAGTATTATGTGAACTGATGAATGAAGTAGCGTGAATTTCCATGTTAGTGAACGTTAATTTACTAAGTAGTGTTGAACTGCGCAAATTTATTTGCTATTATTCTACAATTTTTCTAGGTCTTGGCCGGGGTTATTAGCTACAACCCTAAGGTTATTGTCAGTTTTAGTCTTAGAGACCTATTTTGTAGAAGCTAGACGATAGAATTATTTGGATTTTAAAAGATAAGCTTATATTTTTGAGGAGAGAAGTTCAAAAGATTTTTAGGCAAGAAAGAACTTTATGCACGCAAACTATCAAAAATCAAAAGAAATTCGATATGTACGTAAATGTTCATTAAATTTGCAGAAATCTTAGAATACGGAGTAACAAATAATTAACGAGCCAAAAAATCTCCTTTAAAAGCAAAAAGTCATTATCCCTGGCGGCTTTGTATTCTAAGGAAAAAGCAGACCTAAATCTAAATTAATCCTCATACTCCAAATAGTTTAAAACTGGTAAATGTAAACTCCCGAATAAAACTCATACATATAATAGGTGTTCTAGTTGTTGAAAACTCAGCATTACTACTTGTTCACATTTGTTAGCTGCTTATGATCTTTACAAATTTTATTAGCTGAGTTGATTTCTAAAAGTTTTCTTTGTTACTCTGAAAGCTGTTAGAGCGCATAAACAGTTTCATGACTTGCACGACTTTGGTCAATTAAGAAAGCATGGTTCTTGGCATTATACTTTGTCAAATTGGAATTATTATCCGCTATTACAGTGCACGGGGCATCTTCAGAGATTGTTACTTAATGAGATCAGTATTCAGATCTCGTGTAGTAAGATCCCTGAAGATGCCTTGTGTAATTGAAGAAGAAACGTCGGATAGTAATTCCAATTTTTCACGGTCTAATCCCAAGAACCATGATTTCTTAGTTTCATAACTTTGCTCAGCTCAGAATCTGTCTAATTCTTATAATATTTTATATGGAATATATACAGCTGTTAGCATTTTTTTTGTGGAAAAAAAGGAAGGAACAGATTGTCACAAGCGGTAGAGGCCCTTAATTCCTTAGTGTCCTAGGGCAATATACTTGTTATATGGCTGTGCAATAAACGCTTAAGAACAGGAACCTGTTTAAGACCACCCGTTTGTAGGACTAGGGCCAGTAAACACCAAAACCAAAGGAATTTTCGATCTTACGAATTTTAAGAGTCCTCTGAATATAGAAATACCCATATTGCAAAGCAAAGTGGGTAGTGATTAAAGTAGAAAATAAGATGAAGAAGAAATTGATGCGGATTTACGCCGACTTGTTTTGCACAACATTTTATTATGGAGATAAGCAAAAAACTAGCCATCATTTTATAAAAAAATAATTTATCAAACTAGGAAGGAACACCCAAAAAGATAAAATTCAGATCCGTAGGAATAATCAACATTAATAAATCTATGCATTACTTATTTGTCACTCATTATTAGTGTGCTAAATTAAAGTTGTTAATTAGCGTATGACCACTTTTTAATTTCTTTATATTAAAAGATTGGTATCTAAATTTTGAAATGTACATTAATAGAGAAACATAAAGCACGATACCATTTAAATTAATACTGAACTTTCCGATTCAACAAGCAGAATTTTAGAAGAACCTTATTAATTAATTCTATTCAGTTATTCAAGACTGTTTCCATTTTACGTATATTGGTGAAATCTCGTTTTTAAAAATAACAAAAAAATATGGTTACAGTAATTGGAAAAAATTTAAGACCGACATAATTTAGTACGTTCCAATTTATTCTAAACTCGGTGTTCGAGTTTATCAGCTAAAAGCCTTTACGAATGCAATTTTTCTTGAGTGGCTGTCATGTCATACGTGAGAATTTCATCCGAGTCAGCTTAATGAATCTACATCATACGCACTTAAAGATAAAGCCTTTCATCGTGTTTTTCCTCTGCTTATACTTTTATTTTTGGAGAAAGTATGATTTTCAATATAGATAGTATGCTGTTCGAAAAATAGGTATGGTTAAGTATTTTTTCTGTCAAATAAACTTATCAGCAGTAATTATGTTTAAATAATTATTTCTGTGATCATAAATCATGTGAAAATAGATAGGGGAGTATTATTTCGTATATTTGTTTTACATGTTTAATAATATGTTGTAGATTATCTCTTGGGTACCATATAAGTACGAAACTAGTTTTTAAAGATACAGGATGTTAAAATTGAAAAGGTAGGATTTATATTTAAATGTATACTTCGATTTTTAGTAGTATTTTTAATTAATAGAACATTTTACAGAAACGGGTTCCTCGTATTATTTTTTGCGTCTAAGTCAAAGAAATACTCAGGTAAATATGTTATTTTTAATATTTTTTACAGTTTACCGAAAATATATTGCATAAAAAATTAACTCACAGCCCATTTGTAGAAAATGTAACTTTTTGTTTCTTTGACGTCAATTGCTAGATAAATCAAATTATCGTATACGGAAATAATAACAGAACTAAATAACTAAACTAAACTAACTGATTTTAAATTTAGTAAATTTGTAGTTTTTTAGTTCAAAAAAATTAATACGTTATTATAAATTAAATATTTATGAAGCCTCCTTAATTATAGTTATTTTACTATGCTAAATATTTTTATATACAGGGTGTTACAAAATAAAAACAAAAAAGAGAGGTGATTTTTGAGTTCATTCTAAGAAAAAAACTTCATATGAACATATGTGCTAAACCTCATAACTTTTGAGATACAGGGTGTATCTTTCTATTTTTATAATATATGGGATGCCATTCTAAATATCTTTGTAAAGTTTGGTACACATTTCCTACGCACTAACATACATTTTCTGGTGTACAACATTTTATTTGATTTCTACTAGTGGAAGTACGAAATTGGCATTGCATAATTTGGAAGAAAAAAAATGGTACGCCACTGACATTTTCTCGTTTAATTTTTTTCGATAGCCTAGATATTTTTACATAAAAATTACCTCTTGCATTTTTCTCGACATATGTACTATTTAAAAGTTATTTAGCAAAATATTGGAATTTTTGGAGTTTTGTTAAACAAAATTGACTATGCATGAATGATCATTTTGCCAAATAACTTCTAAACCATAGAAACACTTAAGTTAAAGGGCAAAATAGGGAATTTGAATGTGATATTTCTTGTTCAAAATAAAGGGCAGTTTGTTATAAACGTTGGGTCAAAAGTCAACAATTAAGGAGATATGGTGGTACAAAAATGGCGAAAAAATAAGGTTTTTTTTTTTATTTTAAAAACAAAAAGCGATAGAATAATGAAATTTTATAGGCGTATTACTACTATAAAAACACACTATCTGCATATTTTATTACTTTTTAAAATGAGTGGAAGGGGTTGAAACAGACTACCACTATTATTTTTGTTAACTAAATTTAAAGAAAAACTTTCGCAACGGCTTTATTATAAAAAAAGTTTTTTTCTGAAAAGTTTACCACTCTGTATCAAGTTATGAGGTTTGGGACATATCTTCATAAAAGGTTTTTTCTTTAAAATAAACTCAATAATCACCCCCTTTAAGTTTTTCGCATTTGTTTCGAAAAACCCTGTATAATGAGAAGTAAAAAGTTAATAAATATTTCAAAAGTCTCAAGTTTATACAGAAAGAATTATCACTAGCTTACGATAATGTTTAAAAAATGTGTATGCCCAATAATTTTACAGTCACAAGTCGTATTAAAAGTAGTCCAACACATGAAATAATAATATAATAATGAATGAAGCTATAATGCTTTAACATGTCCAATAAAACTTCATTGTTGGTATCGTAGTTTATTCTTATCCTCGGTTTTAAAGTACTTTAAACGAACCTCTAAAGTGGGTTACCAGTCATGCTGAGATGTGCAATATTATGTTGTGCCAGCTAATGCGTAGGTAATTTATACTATATACAGGGCAATTTATACTTTCTTCCTAAATGGAAATTCTTATATCAACCTGATATAAACCTAATTTATGAATGACTACTAACAATTATAACAAACTATAATAACAAAATACAAAATGGAACGGAATGAAAAGTAAAGGAAAGATATAAAAAAAGAAAGAGAAGATAGGAAGTATTTGAAAATTTAGAAGTAGAAGTAGGGCCCTTCACTTACTTAACTATAATATATTTTAGTCCTATTTTTATGTCTTAAAATATGTTTTTATCTTTAATAATTTTTACATTTGGCGATACATCTTCTACCACTTCATATGGACCCAAAAAGCACGGACTTGAAATTTTATTTTATTAATTTTCATTTTTTATTAAGAGTTTTTTGTAATGAACTGGATTTATCCTTTCATAAGATAATTCCTAGCATCATGTTGAGCTTTTTAGTTGTCTAAATTATAAATAGGTTGAAAGCCATTAGTTAGGTTATGTGGTATCTGATATTTTCTGCCAAACTCTAGCTCAAAAGGTGAGTATTTATTTTCGGTACGTACTGAAATGTTATATGTAAAACAATAATAAGGAAACCAAGTCTTCCACACCAAGTCATGATTTTATTTGAATTCTAAGATATGCGCTCAAAACCTTATGCCAATTTTCCAGAACTCTTATGCTTTTTTGGTGATATGCTGTTGAATGAATTTGTTTTACTTCTAACAATTTGCTAGTTTCACTCGTTGTGGAAAAAATTAATTCGGAACCCCGGTGAGTAGCAATTTCCTGAGGAATACCATATCGTAGAATAAAGTTTTCCTCCAAAAATTGCTACAGACACAGCATCCTTGCTTCTGAGAGAACATTTATGTCAGTGGAAACGGTCCGACAATATCTAAATATATTTTGAAGAGCTGGGTTGGCCGTGGACGTTATAAGCATTGGTTCTCTAGTATAATGATTGGAATGTTTTTGTTTTTGACAAGCCTCACACTTTTTAACAAAATTTCGATTATCACTATTTAGACCTGGTCATAAATAATACTTCTTAATGTGTTTGTCATTCTGTTTACGCCTGCGTAACTACTTGTAGGTAGTAAACTAAATTCATTCAATTCATTTTTTCGTCATTGTCCATTATTTTGCTAACTCCTTGTACAACTCTTATACCGGGGCTCCTCCATATAATATCATTTTTTTATTTCTTTACGTATCCATTTAATAGAATCCTTATTATTTTCGTTTTTTTAAATATATAATTTGTTTAAGTTACCCTTTTTACCTATTTCAATTAATTCTCTTAACGTGTCGTCTCGCGCCAATCTTGACCGAGTGTTTTGATTAAAGTATATAGTAAACTATAATGGAACATAATAAAAGTTACCCGAATGTTCAGTAACACGTTTTTTAAAAAGGCTTTTTTTCTGACATTGATGTCAGGAGTAGTTCAGTACAGTTTTTTTGTTGTTTAAGAACTTCAAAAATATTTAGTTGATCAGGCCAAACATTATTAAGATCATTCTCAACCACCACATTCTACACCGCCTTATGTCTATATTGTTCTCTAGTCATAACGGCAATCATATCAGCATTCATTATTTTTAAATCATCCGAAGTTAAAGTTATTCTGGATAGAGCATCTGCCGTAACATTTTTAATTCCTTTTATATATTCAATAAAAAATCATACTCTTGGAGACATAGACGAAATTTTGACCATCTACTTCCTGAATCGTTTAGGCTAAAAAGATAGATCAACGGTTTATGATCGGTTAATATTTTGAAACGACGCCTATACAAATATGGACAAAAATACTTTACAGCCCAGCAAATTGTTAAAAGTTCTTTGTGAATTATTAGATAGTTTACTTCGACTTTATTGAAACTTGTACTGGCGTACGCTACTGGTTTATTATTTTTGTTCGACAGGACAGCACCAATAGCGAAGTTTACTGCGCCAGGCTGTACTATAAAGCAGTATTTAAAAAATCTGGATAGTCTGATACCTTCTGTAAGAGCATTTTTAAGACAAAAACTCTATCATACTCCTCTGTCCACTCAAATCTAGCATATTTTCTACATATTTTTTTAACTATATACAGCTATTTCCGAAAAATTTAATATGCATTTTCGATAAAAATTTGCAACAACAAAACGCTTCACCTCATCCGAGTTCTTCAGAAAGGGATAATCTTTTAAAGCTTTTATTTTATCCGGGTCAAGCGAAATGCCTTCGAAACTTATTATATGACCAAAATAAAGGATTTACTTTCTTAAAAATTTGCATTTGAAGTTTACATTTCGCAACCGGGAACAAACATTCAAAGGATTTTTGTTGTGTTCATTAAGATTGCTACCAAAAACTATAAGGTCATCCAAATATATAAAACACTTCTCATAATTTAAGTCTGCTATCGCCAGGGTCGTTAGCCTTGAGAAGGCTCTGGGGCTGATTTTCAACCCTATAGTCTAGTGAAAGCCGTATACCTTTTACTTTCGTTGCCTAGTTGTACTTGATAATATCCTTGACTTAAGTCTAGATGCGAAAAATAGATATCTTCTGCGAGGGAGTCCAAGATATCAACTATATTTTGAATGGTCCATTTGATATCTTCTAAGTTTGGGTTCAAAAATCTATAATCCAAATCTAGTCCAGCTCGTTTTTCGCCCGAACCATCATTTTTGTTTGGTATAAGCAGTACCAAAGGAGATCAGTCGCTCTGCGCATTGTGAATTATATCATCGCTAAGCATTTGAGAAATCTGTTCGTTTATTTCCTCTTTATATACTTGCGGAAGTCTGTAAGGTTTTTTATAAGTTGCTTGAGTATTGGGTTTAAGGTGAATTGACTGTTTATAAAGGTGAGTAAAGGTTAATTTATCCCCAGGTAAACGGAATATCTGAAAGTTTTCCACAAATCTTTTATAGAATTTTGCTCTTCTCTATTTAAGTAGTTTAATTTAAGCGTATTAAAAAGTTCTTTTATTTCTTGCAGCAGAGTTTTCTTCAGAATTGAAATTACAGCATTTATAGTCGCTTACGATTTCAGCTTGTAGTAAAACATTTCTTGAATGCACCTCACTCTCCCGCGAATTTAGAATTCTTACAGGTACGTTACTTTCTATTGGTTGTGCCATCACACTCCCTACAAACACTCCCTGCCATAATTCGTTCGGCATAGCCACGCATATATTATTCTAATTCGTAGGAGTATATCTAATAACTTCACACCTAGGAGGTATAATTAACATGTCATTATGGTTAGCATATAGTCTAAAAGAATCTTATTTTGATTATTTAAAACAGTAAAAGTATTTTCCTCATAATTTAAATTAGCCTTAAACTTTCTCAAAAAATGTTCACCGATAATACCATCAGTTTGAACCTGTTGTTGCCAGCTTTCAATAATTTTTTAAAAAAAGTTTTTTGCAATGCAGATTAAAGACTTATTTCAAATAGAACACAATTTTGGGAAACAACAACTGGATAGGTCGAACTGGCCCCATCGAATGGGCTCTCTATTCTCTTGATTTAGCAATACCCGATTTTTTTATATGGTAGTATATTAAAGAAAGGTGCTATAGTCCTACTCCTGCAAATTTAAATGAACTCAGAAATAACGTAACTAACGTTTTTAATACAATTACCACAGAAATACTCCAACTTGCTTTTGCCAATTTTGTCTTTCGCCTACGTATATGTATTGAAGAAAATGGAGGTCATATTCAGCAGTTAATGTATTAGTATCTAATAAAATTAATATAGAATAGTTGTTGTTGTTGTTTTTTATTCCGAAAGGTTATAACAAATTATACGTTTTTAGAAAAGGGAAGGATTAGGCTTCTAAATGAGTGTTAGAGATACATTAGTGTTCCATTTGAAATTAGCACTTAATCTGCATTGGAAAAAAAATTTGGTCACTACTTTTAAAAAATTATTGACACTTGGCTACAACGTAGGCAAGAACTTGAGGCAATTCTAAGAAATTCAGTTAAAACCGCATCTTAATACCTTTACTCGTTTTTGAGCTATAAGCTGTTAAAATGTGATACTTCATAGATTTCCTATACTAAGATTTAAATATTAGTATTCTCTTAAAACTAAACTACCGCTTACTCCTTTAATATCGAGACTTTACTTATGTAAATATATTTTTGGATCTAAACATTTTAATTTAACCTTATTCAGTGTTGCTCCCGTATTGACCAAATTTCTAACTTTTTGTCATTTGCAAGAACAGAAATAAAATTTGAGCGTTTTGTCCAATAGGTATGATTCTTATGATAATTTTCGCCTTTAGGACGAAAAAATTCTGATTCTTGTTGATTACTTTCAGCATTATTATATCCATGATTGTCATTATCCTTATGTTCAGCAAAATTCATCCGGTGACCGAGAACCTCTTAATTTACCGCGAGTGAATGAACGACCTCTATGACTCCTCGAAATTTGCTGAACTCGATAAACTTGATTTCGTTTATTGGAAACTGGAAATATAAAATCCCCTATCATAATGATAATTATCATTATTGTATCTGCTCGAGATTTCTGCCCAATACATGTATCTATAAATTGGTCTAACATTTCGTTTTCCTCTGTGAGATATATTTTGATTACTATTTTGAAAAGAAATTATGCCGATCGAATGGCATCCTTTAAGTCTTCAAAATTTCTTAAAGCAATAATTGTGCTAAGCGTTTGATCCCTAAGGCCGCTCGCAAACCTTTTTACTGCTGTTTTTTAGTTAATTGGTGTCAAGACTGCAAAGGCATTAACGTCGTGATTGGCTTGAGAAATAGTTAAGCTCATGATAATGTCTGCTAATTCCTTTCCAAAATCAACAATACTTTTTCCCCTTGTTTGGTAGAAAATAAATGTGCCTGAAGGGCGGTGTCCGATTTCCTGGTTAAGAGATGTGTTTTCCATGTCTCCTAGTAAAGCATCTACAGAATTATAATGTAATTTTAACCGAGTGATTCAGGACAGGTAAAAGGTTCGCGGCTACTTTTATGTAGAAGGACTGCATTTTTGGGATTACTATTTCTCTAAAGATCTTTTTTATTTTTTTATTGTTTCACTAATGTACAAGATTTCAGATTGGTTTATTTCCTAGTTTTCTATTTTTACTTTAACAACAAAAATTTCTTTGTTTAATTGGGCATAAATAATTTTTGCCTCTTTTATTCTAGTCTTAGATAATTCTTTTTTCCGTCCCTCGTAAGTTGATTTTACTAGGTTAGTTCTAATATTTAGTAAAGAGTTAAACATTTCTTCTTATATCCATGTCTTTTATCTTCCATTAATAGGAACGAGAAAATGGTTTATTTATTTAGGAACTTGCTTATTGGATTCATATTTTCACTCGAAATATATATCATAAATCTAACAACATAAAGGTAATTGAAGCAAATATTTAATATAATTACATACCTCAACATGTAGACTAGTCTGTCTACGGAATGTTTCGATACATAATATAAACAATATTATTTAAGCAAGCATAAGAAATTATATCATTTACTTTAAGTTTTTATAGACACATAGTAGTTGTACAAATACTTTCATCCTATCGGGACTCATCATTGCGCCAATCATAAGAGTAAAACATTAAATAATAGAAAAGAATTGATTTCAAAATATTAAAATGTGTCTATAAAAACTTAAGGTAAATGATATAATTTCTTATGCTTGCTTAAATAATATTGTTTATATTATGTATCGAAACATTCCGTAGACAGACTAGTCTACATGTTGAGGTTTGTAATTACATTAAATATTTGCTTCAATTAATTTAAAGTTAAATATTTTTATTCAGTTGCGAAAAAGCCAAAAAAGATTTTTGTTTGTCAATCTAAACGCAACAAATAATATGAACACATTTAAAACATAAAGGTATTAAATGAACTAAAATGAAACAAATTAACAATTTAAAGTCTGAAATAAATTAGAGTTACACGCATTGTCCATAATACTTAATTCCAGTATGTAGGTACATATATGTATGTCATAATTTCTCAATTAGAATCCTTCCTGTTTTTAAATTGCTTTATTCCTTCGGATAACTTTTCTGAAGCTTTTTTGTAACCGTTTGTAGGCCCAAATTATTAAATCTATCCGAAGCCGCTCAGTTAAACTTAGCCCTTGACTATCGAATATCTCACGCATTTTCATTAGAACCCTGGTTAATTACTATATCTTCTTTCGACTTGGCATTACCCATCTTTAAAAAAATTTAATATTTCCACTAATTTTTTGTCTTCTTGGCGAAAACTAGGCAGGATCGCCATGTAATACTTTAACATGTTAAATAAAACATCATTGTTCGTGTCGTAGTTTATTCTGCTCCTTGGTTTTCAACTACATGCACTGAACCGCTAAAGTGGGTCATTAGTCAGGCTGAGATGTGCAATATTATATTATGTCAGCTTAGGCTAGGTATTAAAATGTATAATTTATACTATATACAGGGTGGTCTACCCTCATAGTGCAAAGCAACCAAACATTTAATCAAAAGAACATCTCCAAGTAGCTATCATATGTTTTATTTTATATAAAAAAAAATTTAAAAAAAAACACTGAAAAGTAAAAAATATTATTTTATCTTATTAAAATGTCTATTTATTGTTTTTATTAGTTTGGCGTTGACTTCAAGATGGATAAAATATTATTTATGTTTTTCAGTTTCTTTATAGATATTTTTATTTCACCCTTTCAGTTTTATTTTCGCGAAATTTTGTTGTTTTCGGGGTCTAAATTTTTAATAAAATAAAGAAGAACTTCGATCCACGGCATCTAAATTTTGCTAATGTGTACCAAAAGTGCCATCAAAACATATTTATAGAGAATGGGTAAGAAATTGTAAAAAATGAAAATGACTAGTAGAATTAAACTTCCTGCTTCTAAAAACATACATGGAAAAAAATATGAAACACGATATTCTGGGGTAACACACATTTCACTTTATGACATAAGTAATATTTTGGGCCCAAAATAAAGTCATTTAATATTATCAACATACAACAGCATGAATGTTTATAAATACCTATCGAAATCCTGGTTCTGGGAATTTACCTCAAGGCATACCCTTCATATCAAGGTAATTTATTAATACCTTTCGATTTATAGCAGAAAATATCTTTCTGCGCCGTAGAAAAAAATCATAATGGCACCATTTTGCAATTTTGTATTTCGCTTCCAATAGAACCACCCCGCCCTTACCGTGAATACTTAAAAAAAAAACATTCAAATTGGTCAGATCTTCCCAGACTAATCAGTGTGCATAAAACCATAGAAACTAATAATATACATAAGCGTTATTATCATTAATATACACATTTGCATAGAAAAAAAGGAATATAGTTTGTCAAAAATTGAAAAGTGTGCTCGTGATCCTATAAAGCCCGACAATATAAAACATGATATTTTTAGAGTATCACCTCTTTTTCCGCTTACCACCCTCCCCACCATACATTTTACTTATCGACACAAGAAATGCTTGGTACTGAAAATAAAATTATTTTATATTCAAAATTCATTAAAACTTATAATATAAGAAATAATCTGACGAGAAAATAGATTTACCCCTTGGGCACAGGCTTAATATACCAAATTTTAAATTATTTCAAATTTACAATAATAATATTTTACGAGTCATAACTATCAACTTTTCGTAAATTCACCTAGCTTATGTCATACAAATTAGGCAACCACGGAACAACGTAAGGCTACATTAGCCTTTGAAACCTGTCTTTCGTATCAATCACAACAAAAATATTTTTTCTTTCAATACATTAGCAATAAATATTTCTTTAAATGCAATTTTAACTAACCATTTCCAAATTACTAAAATTATAATATACATCACATTTTCCATATAACTTTGTGGTTGTCTTTCCAACTTTATGTACTTAAGTAATTTATAATTTAAGGGTAACTCTTTGTTCGACAATTTTGAAACTATCAAAATTTTCGAAGCATTGTGCTGAACTCTTTATCTATTAAAAGCACCGACGTGAAGCTCGTTAATAAAATATTCTAAAACACTGCTTTTATATCGCCTGTCTGGTATTTTCTACCCTCCTACCTCAAACTGAACTTAAAGTACAAAGAAATATACTTGTATAGAATCTAGGAAGCTTATTTACATGTAAATTATAGAAAAAGAATGAATATTATACATTTTCACTTAGAAATTCTCTTTTTGTTTATTTTCTCTAACATATGTGTGCCATTTTTTTCTAAAATTCGAATCTATATCATAAAAAGAAAATAAAATAAGTGCATTTTGTAATTTTCTATAACATGCACGCTACATATTTTTAATGTCTGTCGAGAGAGCCTGGTTTTTTGCTTTTTAAAATTTGAGCGAATATCCCGGTTATTATTTAACAAAATTGGTAAAATTCCTTTACCTGGAACTTCCCTAGTTATGAATATTTCCTTTTACAAGGAATAGTGAAGTGTGACCCAATTTAGTTCAGTACATAGTCATTTAGTAACACATATGTACTGCCTTTTCAGACATTTTTACTAGGCGCCATTGTGTTCCATCATATTGGATAATTCCCAATATTTTACCAGTTTATAGCTATACCACACTTAATTTTTGGACACGACACAATTAAAATATACCCAATAGGTAGTTTTTACATTAATACACTCCTCCATTTTGTTACGTCATGTTGAATTTCTACCAAATTATCCTTATATCGCATTTAATTTTTCTGCAAAATTTATAGTTAATTGAATAAGATATTTTACATTGATTTTTTATAAATTTTATTTGGCCGCCATTTTGTTTCGCTTCGTCAATTCGTACCACAACTTTACCACTTTATCTCTATATCACACTTAATTCTTGCACAAAATTTGAAATTAATCTAATAAGTAGTGTTTTCAGGCTGTTTTTTAAATATTTTATTAGGCCGCCATTTTGTTTTGCTATCTTATATTCATATCAAAATGTTATTAGTTCATTCCTCAATAACTTGATTTTTGTGTAAAATTTCAGGTAAATTGGATAATTAGTTTTTTCAGTTATAACTTTTTAAACGTTTCACTAGGCCGTAATTTTATTCCGGCGTATTGAATTTTTACCAAAATATTACCAGGTCATTCCTATAACAGTTAGTTTAAAAATTTAAAATCAATCTGATAAGTAGTTTAAAGCTATGCCGTGAAGTGATAAACAGGCAGATAAACCGACAGACGGGCCAACGCAGTGAAGATTTTTAAAACCTGAGAGGGCGATTCGATCATTTCGTTTGGCCTCCACTTTGAATTAAGACCAAAATTTTACTAGTTTTTCTTTATACCACAATTAGTTATAGCACATAATTTGAAATTAAGAAGTTTTTCAAGACTGAATTTTTAAATCTTTTATTAAGCCGCCGTTTTGTTCCACCATGTTGGATTTGTACCAAAATTTTATCATTTGATTCCTACATAATACTTAATTTTTGTGCGAAATTTGAGATAAACTGGATAAGTAGTTTTTTAGTAATATTTTTTTAACATTTCACTAGGTTACCATTTTGTTTCGGCATATTGGGTTTTTACGGAAATGTTACTAGGTCATCCCCATATTTTTAACCAAAATTTGAAATCAATCGGGTGAGTAGTTTTTAAGCTATGCCGTAAACTGACAGACAGACACACAAACCGACAGGCGGATTGATGGAATTGATAAAAAATATTGTTTGGCATCTACGGATGCTAAAACGTGAAGATATGTAAGACCTGAGAGGGTGATTTTTTCACGATTACAAATATTTTATTTACCCGCCATTTTATTCCACCATCTTGAATTAGTACTACAGTGTTACTAGATCATCTGTATACCACAATTATTTATGGCACACAATTTCAAATCAGTCCTTTAAGTAGATTTTATGTGAATTTTTGAATATTTAACTAAGCCGCCATTTTGTTCCGCGCTCTTGGATTCACACCAAAATTCTACCTGTCGATTCCTACATAATACTTGATTTTTGAGCAAAATTTGAGTTAAATTGTTCTTTAGTAATAATTTTTTAACATTTCACTAGGCCGCAATTTTGTTTTGCAATATCGAATTTTCACCAAGATGAAGATGTTATGAGGTCATCCCCATATGACCCTTAATTATTGACCAAAATTTGAAGTCAGTCGGGCAAGTAGTTGTTAAGCTATGCCAGAAACTGACAGATAGACAAATCGACAGACGGACCGACAGAATTGATAAAACATGTTTTTTGACATCTAGGGGCGTTGAAACGTGAAGATTCGTAAAACCAGGAAGGGGATTTTTTCGTGATTACAAATATTTTGTTTAGCCTCTATTTTTTTCCGCCATCTTGGATTCGTGACACAGTTTTACTAGTTCATCTGTATACCACAATTACTTATGGCACAATTTGAAATCAGTCCATTAAGTAGGCTGAATTTTTAAATATTTTACTAAGCCGCCATTTAATTCCTCCATCTTGGATTCGTTTCAAATTTGTGCAAAATTTGGCATAAATTGGATAAGCAGGTTTTTAGTAAAATTTTTTTTAACATTTCACATCACACGCCATTATGGTTTGCCATATTGGATTTTCACCAAAATGTTAATAGGTCATCCCCATCTGATCCTTAATTTTTTACCAAAATTTGAAGTCAATCGGGTGAGTAGTTTTTTAGCTATGCCGCGAAGAGATAGACCGACAGACAGGCAGATAGACAGACCCAAGGAATTTAGAAAACATATTTTTCGGCATCTAGGGCCCTTGAAACGTAAAGATCTGAAAAAAATTCTGAGGGTGATTTTTTCACGATTACAATACTTAAGTAAAAACTGAAACAACGAAATTAGCAGCCAGCCTATGATTTCCTTTTTAAATAATAAGTTAAATAATAAATCTAAAATGTATAAACTATGGTTGGCCCAAATGCGGATTTTTGTTAATTTAACCATAAGGAACAAATTTTAAAAGTATGAAAAAAAAACTGCAGATAATGATGCAGCATTGTATAAGAACATATTATATTAAAAAAAGACTTTTGTCTCCTGCTGCTAGAGAAAATTAGAAAAGTAATATTCAGGTCATATCATTTTGAAATTTCCCTTCAGAACAGCCCTATTTAAATTACTTAAGCAGTGCCAATCCATTTGTCTTCATTTTCAGTAGCAATTGTGATTTGGATTGCTTTATTTTTTTGTAATTTGTGGTTCACATGCAAATGGTAATTACATGTAGAATATAGATCTTATTTTAAGACGCAAATAAACAGTATTGTGCAAATTTAAAAAATTTGCTCAATTGCGCTAATCTTTTTAATTTTTTTAAGGCGAATAATACGCAAATATTTCAGAATTCCTTTTGAAATACATCAAATTACTCAAAATTTTAACATTGAACCTATTTTAAAAAATATCATTTTTTAAAAAAGCATTCTGTTTTCCCATGTTTCATTCTCTAGGTCTAACGGTCCTTAACGAGAACTAAGTTGATTAGGTGTTTTTACGTCCTATAAGCACCCCTTAAAGAATCTGTTATAATTTATTCAGGCAAACTTTAGGGATGTGCAAGTTGTACATGTTTACAAACTTACTTACAAAGGTTTGATTTATCTTTCATCATACCTTAATATAAGATATTAATACTCTTATTATCTAAATTCCAAATTTTGTAGACGAAATTAATGCCAAGTATGGTCATGTGAGAAATTTTTTTGATGTTCATTGGCTGAGCAGAGGAAAAATGCTAAAACGCGTTTTTGAACTCAAGAAGGAAATCGCCTCCTTCATGGAAACCAAAGGGAAACCAGTTCCTCAATTTAGTGACACTGACTGGCTGCGCGACTTTGGATTTCTCACGGACATCACGCTATACCTCAATGACTTGAACACCAAACTACAAGGAAAAGAAAATCTCACCAATAACCTACTTGACACTCTGAACGCATTTGAGTTTAAACTGGATTTATGGAATTTTACAGATGTGGATAAATATGTCGCAGCACTAGATTTACTTTTAAAAAAGAGTTCCAATCAAGGTTTTCTGTCTTCAGAGATAATGAAAATTACATTGCCTTACAATTCAGTGCATCCGTTGAAGACATAACAGAAGATTGTCAGATAGAGCCTGGTCTTCTTGATTTTTATTTAAAATATGTCGATCAAAACATGTTTCGTAAAATCCGAAAATATGCCCAGAAAATGAAGTCTCTGGGAGCACAAATGTGTGGGAGCAGCTTTTTTCTCGGATGAAAAATGTGAAGTCTAAAACAAGGTCGAGAGTTACAGACGCACATCTGGAAGGAAGTTTGCGGGTTGCATCTACGAAAATAAAACCAAATATAACAAATAACAAATAAATATTATTAAACTTTGAAATTATATGTTTTTTGTTTTATTAATATGGGGGTAAAATGACGCGGACCATTGTGGCACTTCGGACGATGTGAAATCGATTTTTGGCCCTTGCACTAAAAAAGGTTGAAGACCCTTGATCTAAAGCATATTTAGGGTTGCCAACTTTTTAGTTCTTTACTATTGAAATGAAATAAAAATTATGCAGATTTACATACTAGAAAGTCTTATATTTCTGTTTTTAAATATATTTCAAATTAAGGTCTATAAAATATTTTTTGTTGTAATTAAAATTTTGAATTTGGAGCGAATGTTAAAACTATTGAATTTAAATTAAAGAATTGAAAACGGATTTGGCCCGAATTTTCTTCATTATGAGATCTTTTTTTATTAAGGAAACAAGTATGATCCGGCTAAGTGTCGCACATAGTCAGGCACGTTGACAGATATTCAGTCGGAGGGATCCACATCAATACAGTTGGGGGGTTCAAACGGTAAAACCTTAGGAAAATGAGGAAGAAATATGTCTACACCAAAATATTTTTAGACATTCGGGGGGGAGATCCAGTCGCATTCTGGTAGTTAATCGTGTTGAAAATTATTATTATAACCTGAAAATTACCAAAAATAGCGATTGAATTTCAATTAAACAATATTTTGTTAGGTTTAGTCATAGGAAAGTATAAATTAAAAATATGAAGAAATGGAAGAGGATTTTTAATTCAATTAAAAAAAAATTATAAAAAATTCAAGTTTTGAATCAAATACAAATTATTGCATTTAAATAAATAACAAAACGTATTGGGCTCTTGAATCACCGAATTCGCATATGACCCATCCATATAACATTCCCAAATTTCAAATCGATATGTAAAAATAACAAAATAGTAATATGCTTAAACAAATTATCCTTTACTTACACCAACAAAAAGGATGTTATATGAGAAGTTCAGTGAATAACCAATTTCTTTAAACTTGTTTTATTCTGATTGCTTTAATTTTGTAATTATTGTAGTAATAATTATTAATAATTTTAACTTAAGATATTTACTCACTCTCTGAAGAACATAGCAAATTTGGTTTTTTGCTATAGCCCATTTATTAATTTGATAATTATTTATGAACATTCTCCCGTTTTTAATTAATTTTTTAGGTATATTTATCAAAAGTGTTCACTGTATCTTTAAAAAAAAATAAACTTTAACAATGCAGTCTATATTTTCCTTATTCAAAAAACTGTCAATTTTTATCTTTTGTTCCATTAATATTCTAGTTGGAATTTATAGTGCAAGAGTATAAATTTTGCTGTGTTAGCTAGTTGAGTTCATGGCTAGTATATTCTAAGCGATTTTCATAGGAAAAATAGCAAATGGAAATTCGATAGGGTCTGGATGATATGACTCTAACAAACCTTCCTTCGTTCAATACACAATATAGACGGAAGATAATTTCAATACAATAAACGGTAGATATGCTTTTTAATACAAATTCTTTAGGCGAGCATATTAATTTTCAGGCGCCTTGTTATGTTGTATTGTTAAGGTTAAAATAAGAAGGAGAATTATTTTTAAAAAAGTTCGTTTAGAAAATACTTGGCTACACTCGGTGAAGATTTTTAAATGCTAGAGGAACTAAAACTAAATTGGCCCATATAAACTCCGATCTTTGACATTACTGATTCAAAAGAAAATCCTGTGGGGAAACACTAATTGTCTAGTGGTCCTCCGCATTGCACGCATATCAATCACATGTCTTACGGTTTCTGTTTTAGTGCCCTCTGTCGGCACGAGTCGCAGAGCGGCCAGTCCGGTCAGCGCATCGGGGAAGGTTGCGGCAAAACGCCGGGTTATACCCTGCTTTTGGAGACGAAGCAGGACGCGCGGCGTTCGCGGGGTGTGTTTGTTGTGTCTGTAAAATTTTGGGCCGTTGTTATGGTAATTTGAAAGCTTTTGGCAAGGTTCCTTTCTGTTATTTGCTTTAAGTCAACCAACTAGAAATAAAAAATTGCGTGCATATTATAATATGTTTTTATCTCCCGTTCTTTAGACTTTAAATTAATAAATACTAGACTTTTAGAAAAATTTCTATTTTCATACATATTTATAATATTTTCTTCTGCAACTATTTTTATTTTTGTTTGCTTTTATAGTTTTATAAATAAACTCAACAACGTGGGCAAACTTATGTAAAATCTAGAAATCTACAAATACATATTAAATTTATATTAAAGCGGGATTATCGTTTTTATTACTTATTTATTATATTTTATATTTATCTATCCCTCCCGGACTTTTTCAGATTTTCACGTTTCAAGGTTCCTAGGTATTGAAAAATATGTTTTCTCAATTCCGTCTTGTCAGTCTTGTCTGTCGGTATGTCTGCTTGTCGGTCTGTCTGTATGTTCGCAGTATACTTTAAAACTACAAACCCAATTGCCTTCAAATTTTGGGCAGAAGTTAAGGATCATATGCGGGTGACATGGTAACATTTTCCTAAAAATCCAATATAGCGGAACAAAATGGTGGGCTAATAAAATGTTAAAAAAATATTACTAAAAATCTATATGTCCATACTTACCTCAAGCTGCACAAAAATTAAATGTGATGTAAGGTTATACTGGTAACATTTTAGTGAAGGGCCATTAAAATGGGGGGCTTAATTAAATATTTAAAAAGTCACTAAAATTCTATTTCCTAGAAAAAAAACTTTCTTTTTATGGATAAAAAGAATAGTTTTTTATGGATTCTGTAAATTAAAATTTATAAAAAATAATAAAATAAAAATATATTAACTTCAAATAAAAACAAAATTTTAAAAATAGTATACTGGGGTTCGAGGAAGTGCTTCTATTTAAGTAGGTATGAAGAGTTATTGAATGTCTATTGTAGATTTGAAAAGAAAAGTTGTGGGATCGCAAATGTATATTGATTTCTCTTTAAATGAATGTTAGATAAGTAAATAAAACAGATCTGTTATTATAAAATCGTATTTTTCCATGCGCAATATAACTGGAACTATTCGAAATAGAAATTTATACGAAATGTATAAAAAAAATTAAAATCAGTATGTTGGCCTTTATTCGAGATATCTCTCGTAACGAATTCCACCACACACAAATAAAACAATTTATACAAGCATATGTTTTTAGCAATAATTTTATAGATATTATATAAATTGTAATAATACCAGAGTTTTGTTATAAGGTAAGGTCTGGATACAAAAATAAATAATAGACCATTTAATAGTACTTTTCCCGTAATTAAGTTTCCCTTTATCAAGAAAAATAAAACTTATTTTTGTTTATATGTTTCTAGGAGAGTTTCGGGTAAAGGCCAATTTAGCGATTTTTTTATTTATGTAAAATACTGTTTTGTTTTACTGCTTAAATGTGAACAGTGGTTCTTTTATAAATATTTTTAAATTCTGCTAAATGCTTTATTATTAATTAAATTTTATTTTTTATAAATGTAGCGGTTGACATTGTTAGTGGTAATTTGGAATAAATCATCTAAATTAAGAGCTTATTCGTTTTATATATTTTTTAACTGTCATTGTTACCCATTTTTTTAATTCTTGAGTGTATAAAACTCAACTATTGATAATAGGTATATATTAGCAAATCTATTTACGCTCAGATATTGTAAGTTGCGACCAAAATGTGTATCATACACTAATAAGTACTGAGCACTTTAACATAACATAAACTAAAACATAACTGATTTGAGATAAGAATATTATCTGCATTAGATATTGAAAGTACTACAGAAATAGTACTTACCTATATAGTTTTACAAATAATGTCAATGAGTGACACGTATTAGTTAAAGCACAAGTAGCGGACTTTTGGACATTCATTTAAAATTTAATAAACATACACAACTGTATTCAGTGTTTTTCGAGTATTTATTATTTTTCTTAATTGCAAAATTATCAATCGAGCATTGTTAGTATTGCAAAATTCGTATTCCGGAATTGTTGATCTCCGGCATATACCTTAAATCTTCATTGGGGGTTCATTTTACTGATTGGATATGAGGTCCTTGTATATATTATTTCCTTCACATTTCCACATTTTATATAACACCTGAAATTTCTCTTCTCATTACAGTAGTATATGCAAACAGTACGCTTTTAAAGTCCTATGAGAATACGTATACATATTCTAGTAAAGATTAATTTTATTAAATGACTGTTTTATTGAGAAGCGCAACGTAAATTTATACAAAAGTACATTTGCACTGAATAAAGAAGCACTTAAAACCAGTTGACTTTCTTCTCTAGAGTTCTTTTTATATACTACAATATACAATACTTTTAAATAATATAGGGAATAAGTAGATAGTAATAGCAGTTATTAATCTGAGCGCCACACACGTAAAAATAAAATAACAAAGGGGTTTGAACAAAAAATGTATGTTTTAGATAAATTTATTTTAATAATACATTTTTTATCGCAAAAACAGAAATTGAGTACAATCAATTGGATTTTAAATAAAACATAGTTTCAAATAAAATATGTTAATTATTACCGAAATATTATTTTTTATTATAACAAAAGAAAACATTTTAAAACAAATTATAGTTAATGCGTTACTCTTTTCTCTTCTCACCAAACTATCTGCAAATATTTGATATTGCAGACTCGTTGTCTGACGTTTATGTGGACTCGTTAGTGTGCTTAACAAGCAAGACCGCCCCTTTTTATGCTTCCGCTGTTTGAAGTCAAGATAACACATTAGATAATTGCTTAGCTTCTGGTGCTTACTAGCCTGTTAAGTATGTATACGGTGGGCATTTTATTAGGGGGCCTAAACCTTTTCTCAGAAACTACCCACTTTAGAAAAAAATATTAGTACAAAAGTTCTTTGGTTATATATCAATGGATAGCTATGTTTGGCCTTTTTAACAAAAATATATATAATGCAAACCCATTTAATTTTAAACTTGGACATTGCAAATTTAAAATTAAAAAAAAATGTCCAGTGAGCTGAGACATCCTGTATAAATTTGAAACTCCTAGCCATCGCAGATTGTTAGGAGGTAGTCTCCTCAAGTTATGGATAAATTTTTATTAAATAATCTGAACTAACAGCTGCACAAGACGCTGTTGGCTGAGGGCATACATTTGCTAAGAAAATACATAAACTCAGTTTCTGTCTAAACGACACAAAATTCGAATAGGGAGGTCTTATAAAAGTTACCTTTACTTCTCTCAAGGAATCTAAAAGTATGAACATATACAGGGTGTCCTATTTAAAATTTTCCATTTGAAGTCGGTGCAGCACTTTTCTGATACCCTGTATTAACAAAACTTAAAGAATTAAAAAAATTGTTTAAAACCAAAAAAAAAAAATGTACTAACAGTTTTATCTGAAGTCGGTAGTTTCTGAAAAAAAGGTATAGACCCTAATAAAATGCCCACTCTGTACGTGTTACCTTGCAAAATGTCGGCTATCCGCTATTTATGTGTACATTATTCAGGTAGAGGCCCTTATTAAAAATTCACATTTCCACATTTTATATAACACCTGAAAAATGCTCGACCTTGGGGTGCTGCCGCGGGCTTTGTCATGTTCACGAACAAACGAAAACTTCGTTTTTTCAGTTTTCATTAAAAAAATAATTTATATTTATTTATAATAAAGTCTAAATGCGCTACAATCTGGTTTTTGAATCATCACTTTATACATAAAAAACAAATTTTATTTTTTTACAATATCAAATTACAATATCAATTATAGTATAGTATATATATAGTATTATGTATATATCAGCATTTTCCAAAGTCTTCTTGAAAATCTTAGCGAAAGGCATCTTGTTTTCTCGTTGGCTAAAAACTTTTTGGGCAATTTGTGTGAGCATCGCTCCGTCCAATATTATTTGAGGACTTGCACCCATCTTAGCTCGACGAATGCTCTCAGCTGTTTTAGAGCTCTTTTGAGCACTATCACAAGGATAACCATCAAAAATTATTTCTACATTAGACCAATAATGTGTCATTAAATATTTAATACAACTTTTCATTATGGTCTCAAAAGAGGCCTTGCACGGCCACACGACTTTGTGAAAAAGATTGCCACCATCCAGTAACACATATCTCTCTCTAGAACTCAACTAGTAGCATGTTTGAAATCGTCAACAGTATACGGGTAAACGATGAGTTTCAAAGCATATTACCTGTATAGCCATACTTGTTTTCAGCAAAGCCTTTGATACTATCAATCATGATATGCTGTTGACAAAATTGCAATACTTTGGATTCTAAAAGAAATCTACAAACTTCTTGGGTTCTTATCTTTCAAATAGATCTTAATGTGTATCATTAAATACAAATGATTATATAAGTAAGTCGGGATATTTGCCTCTAACAACTTAACCGGTGTCCCCCAGGGTTCTATTTTGGGTCCCTTGCTATTTTTTCTGAATGTTGCGGATATGAATAATTGCATAAATAATTCCAAATTACAAGGATATTCAGATGATTCTCAAATATACATGCCTATTCCTATATCTCAAGCAGAATAATCTCAGGAACAGTTTAATAGAGACATCAAAAATATGAGCAATTTTGCAAGAGATCATAATTTAAAATTGTATATATAATAATTTTAAATTATTCTTGGAAGTAACAAAAATATTATCAGGAGTGTTACTGATAATTTTAAAATAAAAATAAATAACACTTATATTCCAGTCATCAACGAGGCAAAGATTTTAGGTGTAATTTTCGACTCGATTCTCTCATTTGAATCACATATTAAAAATAAGATAAAACTAGCCTATAGTCGCTAAAAAAAATTATATAATCTGAAAAGAGTATTTTCTTCAGAGACCAACTATTATCTCTGCCACGCTCTTATTTCATCTTTGTTGGATTCCGGCTACATAGTTCTGATTCTTTGTCTGGGAGGTTGGCGGGAACTATTCAAAAATTACAAAATAGTTATATGCGTCTTATAATATAAAATATAGAAATAATATTACGCCGTCTATAAATGAAAATTTTATTCTAAACATGAAAAATCGTAAAAAATATCACATGTGCAATCTTATAAATAAGAAACTGGACAACCCCTATATTTAAAAGTTTTATTCGCCACTTGTTTTCACTTTCACAAAACAAAATAGCCGGGTTCCAAAAAAAAATTTCTTATGTTGGAATTAAATTGTAGAATGCTTTGCCAAACTGTGTAAAAGAATTATTAATTAATACATTTTCTAAATACCTAAAGGAATATCTGCGAAATATGCAGGACGTTTAATATTATGTTAGGTTTTTTTTGGGTATTTCATATATGTGCTTTTATTGTTGATAATATATTTATAAATTCAAATATGTATAAGTAACCTGGTCCCTCCGAAATGATTATTTTGTTTATATATTTCTAAAAGTTTAAACCTTGTTTTCTGCGGACCTCTTTCTGGCTTTCTGCGCTGCCTCGTATTGCATCTCTGCTCAATTAGCAATTAGCAATTAGTAAAAAGGAAATGGGAATTACGTGGGTATAGTGTATAAGCTCTTTATTTAAAATACTGAATAAAGTTTGTTAATTTTAACTGTGCTGCGCCACACATGCGTGCTACGTACGCTGTGCTACTGGTTATGAAAAATGAATATATTTTCATACTATTCTAATTTTTTGTAAATTGGTTGGTAATAAAATAATTTTGAACTTGAATTTGATAAATTGTCCTAAAATTAGTCATTACTGCCAATTTTTTAGTGTATATTATTGGGAAATATCAAGTATATAAAGATGATAAATAGTATCGCATTTAGTCTTGTTAATTGCTCTATCAAAAAAACTTGGCTCAAAAACTGAAAATGTAGGTTGTATTTAATGTAATCTGAAAATACGTCGAAATTTGCGTTACTTTATGGTCACGACAGAGTTCGCGGCAGCACCTTAAAGTCGAAAACTTGAATTTGTGATAAGGGCTTTTACCTGCATAACGTATCAAAAAATGGCAGATACCCCATCTATTGCAAGGTAGGTACCCTATTCCACACATATTAACTCGGTTACATGAATTACTTATATTTACGACGTGTCAATTTCGTGAAAAAATACTGTAACTTTACTTTAGTCTTGCACAACTGAACTCTTAACGTTTTTAATAAACATTTAAAAAAAGCGTTAATATAAATTTCTCATAAATGGTTTTTTTGGTTATATAGTTTTAATTCAAAAATATATTTTAATTTTACAAATAAAGTTGGGCCATTTTCTGTTAAATAAGGACATAAGTTATGTTCACGTTATAGCAACATTTATTTTGAGAAATAAAAATAATTTAATGTTTTAGTTTAAAGAAAATATTAGTAATAAAATTTTCAAGAATCCAATCGAAATCGAGGTCGGTCATCACATGCGGAAATTACACTTTTGCCATGTGGTAAGTACAATATTTCTTTTACGAGTGTGAAGGAAATATTTTTTACCCGAGGTATATTTTATTTAAAAACACAAAAAGCTATATAAAAATAAATGTTGGCATCGAATCTGCAATTTGATGCATTTTTAGGATTTAAAGCAGTGAAACTAACAGCAGTGCTTAAAAATCTCGATTTATTGTGGCTGTCCCTTCAGCGATATGACGTTGACAGATATCAGCATAAGCACTAACTCTTAAAGAGAAAATAATAATGATTTCTGTTGATCAGCACGACTCTTCTGAATGTTTTTGTTGCATTTAATAGCGTCTTCTAAATGTCCCTCAGCAACCGTCTGTCGTAGGCTTCAAACGGCCACGTTTTTAAATTTTGTCATTTTGGAACCAGCATTAGCCAACATCGTGGCCAATGGTCTATGGTAGCAGTGGCAAGGGATTTGGTCTAAGAAATACTTCTATATTAGGAGGCACCCTGTCAAAAGTGAATCCATTGGTTTGAATATTTTTTGGCTGTAGGGTGTAATTTTGGACGCAAATTAATATATTTTTTATACAACTTTTGGTATTTAATCGTATTACATTCATGGGAGGCCAAAACTGTATTGCAGAGAAGTTTTTTTCTTTGAAATTTCACTGACTTAATACATTTTCGTTATAGCCTGTGTCCGCGATGATGATTTTGTCTGATATTTCAAACTTTTTGTTTCGGCTTTTTCAAAACGCCTAACTTTCAAGAATTTATCGGTGTCGAGATCTCGTTTATTCTAAGTACTAGCTTTTAATCTTGGTACTAGCTTCAACGTAGACCACAAAGTAAACTACTTCAACTTCTTAAAGTTCTGCATCAATTTAAATGACCATACCTTTTAAACGTTCGTTAATTTGTCGACGATTTTTTACATTTTGCAGGTGTATACTATGTTAAAATTTTGAAATCTGAGTTTTAAAAAATGCTTTTATTTGATATACATGAGCAGAAAGTAGAATATTTTTAGCAACAATTTTGCCCAGAGCGATAATTTATAAATCTGAAGTTATTTTGATTTTAAGTGGCCGATCCTTGACGTCAAAATTATAAAACCAACAATTACCTTCTTACGTGGTTAGTGTCGCTTTTCGTCATTCTTTAAAGGCTTACTTACATGTTTGACCGGTCATCAAGAGTGATATAAGTTTTAAGATGATGCCTTCGCGCTGTTGCGTGGAAAAATATTTATGTATTTATTAAAACTGCATTAAATTAATCCGCTGAATTGTTTTCTCTTTTAAGTTTTAAAAGACGGTTAAACTCTTCGGCTGTTGCTTTCATACTGTGATTCCTTTGTAATGGAAAATGGGTTATTCAAACAGTTGTTTATTTGGGTTACCTACATACCGAGGTTAAGAAACGGTCCATCGGGAACGTCAACTGGTGTTCACCAACACTGGCTTCGAGGGAACACTCTACTTGTGGGCACGCGCCGCTAGAAGTGCATCGATGGACAATTTTGGAAGCAGCTCAGCCAAATTCCGACTCAACTACAACCAGAAAAATGTTAGAGTGTAAGTTTTATATGTATTTATATTTTTTGATAATAGGGTTATATAGTTATGGTCTTACAAAAATTTAAAGATAGTTATGGATTAGTAGTAAAGTTTTATGAAAAATTGAAAAAAGAACCAGTAGACCGCCGTATAAGTTTAAATAGAATAAGTACGCTAACGTTAGAAATAGGGAAATTAGAAGCACAATGTTATAAATTAAAAAAAGAGGTCCAGCTGTAAGCTGTAGTTGACCCAGTAGCGAAAAAAGCACTCCTAGAGTACAGTAACGCTACCAGTGCTTATTTAGTAAAATCTAGAGCACTTTTAGATGAAAGATTGCAAACCCTTGCCCCGGAAGAAAATTTAGCAAACTCAGTTTTTGCAACAGCTAGTATGTCTCAAAATTTCGATTTAAAAACTTCAGCGTCTTTGTTGCCCTCTATGTATGGCACCGAGGAGGTTACAAAGCAGTTGATAGATGCTATTGAGTTGTACAGTGACTTTATTAGCAATGACGGGAAGTCGCTATTAATTAAGTATGTCTTGAAAGCTAAGTTAACGCAAAATGCGATATTAAGATTAAAAAATGATAATATAGAGTCGTTACTAGTAGATATGAAAAAATATTTATTAAGTAAAAAATCTGTAGCAGTCCTTTCGGCTCAAATGCATTGTGTAAAACAAGAATCCAAGACCATTGATGATTATGCTAGAGTTATTGAAACACTTTTACTAGATTTAACAATTGCCCAAACTGACGGCGATGATTCTGTGTTACCACTTTTTCGCAATACAAACGAAAAAATCGCTATAAGTGCATTTTCGAACGGCTTAAGAAGTAGTGAGTTACGAACGATTGTGAAAGCGCGAAATTATCAAAGTCTAAAGGACGCAGTGGTAGGCGCTAAAGAGGAAGAATTGACAAAAAAATCGAATTTCCAAACCGGTCCTAATGTATTTCACATGAGAGGCCGATCTAATAATTTTAATAGGTCTAATAACCATGGTTTTAGGGGTAGATCTAGTCGAGGAAATTTAACTTTTTCTAATAATAACCGTGGCAATTATGGGCCTAGAGGGAGTTTTAATAGTAAACAAAACTACTGTAATCAACCGGGTCATAGAGGACAAGGCCGGGGGCATTACTACCGCAATAGATGAGGACGTACGTCATCGCGTCATCATGAAGGTCGAGTGTACGTAGCGGATGCCGCTGAGGGTAATGCACAGCAAAACCAAAACATAGGTCAGCAGTTTTTTCGAGACTAATGAATTTAATAAAGATAATACGCACTGTTATGATGTGTTTAATTTTAATATGAATGCATTAAATTTCATCATGGTACAGTATAATGGAAGCGAGTTATTATTTTTAATAGATTCAGGCGCGAGCATTTCATGTATTTTTCGGAATATTTAGAGAACAATGAAAACATAGATAAAAACAAAAAACTGAAAATAAACTTTGTCATGAATTTGTGGTCATAGACAAATTTGATTCTTATATACAAGGTGTGTTAGGTGCAGATTTTTTAACAATATACAAAGTTATTCTTAACTACGAAACTTTTGCCGTGTCTTTTCAAAAAGGAAATAAAGAAACAGTGGTTTCAATGCATTTTAATGTGATTATTATACAATAATACCACCACGCTGTGAGGTTTTAAAATATTTTTTTAGTAGAGAAACAGACGATTGTGTGACAATGAATGATGAAGTGTGCGAAGGAGTGATAGTGGCAAGTATTATAGCAAAATCTGAAAATAATAAGATTCCTGTTAGGATATTGAATGTGACCGAAATAGAAGTTAGGCTTCGTAATTTTCAACCTAATGTTAGAAAGTTATGTGACTATGATGTAGGTGAATTTAACAAAAATGGCATGTCTGTTGAGCGGGTAGAGAATGTTCTTGATTCACTAAATACAGCACCATATAATAACGAGGAAGAGAAAAAATCAATCTATAATATTTGTGCTAAATATGCTGATATTTTTCATTTAGACTGGGAACCTCTTACTACAACAAATGTTTATCGCCACCGAATTAGGTTAAAAAGGGATGCAATTCCGGTCTATGTCAAACCTTATCGGTTGCCGCATGCGCAAAAGGAGGACATACATAAACAAGTTGGTAAAATGTTAGAGAAAGGTATAATAGAGAGAGCAAAATCTGAATGGTCATCTCCACTTTTAATGGTACCAAAAAAGACTGACTGAAATGGGGGTAGATCGGTAAGGGTTGTTTTAGATTACAGATTGCTGAATCGGCAATTAAAAGACGACGAGAAGTTTTCATTACCTAATATTACAGAGATTTTAGATTCCTTACCAGGGGCAATGTATTTTTTTCATTTAGATTTGGCACAGGGATATTATCAGGTAGAGTTACATCCAGATAGTCGACCCTGCACGGCGTTCACTACTGAACGAGGTCAGTTTCAAATGAAAAGATTAGCTATGGGAATGAAAATATCCCCAAGCGCATTTTCAAGACTTATGACAGTTGCAATAGCGGGCTTGAATTATGAAGCTTGTTTTATTTATCTTGATGATTTAATAGTTTTCGGCAATTCTCTACAAAATCATAACAAAAACTTACTTCAAGTTGTTCCAACGCCTTAGAAAAGTAAATTTCAAGCTGAACCCTAGCAAATGTGAATTTTTGAAAAAATAGATTCTTTATTTAGGCCACGTTATATCATCCAAGGGTATCTTACCAGACCCAGACAAAATTTCAGCAATGGCTCATTACCCAGTCCCAAAAAATTCAGACGAAGTAAAGGGCTTCGTAGCGTTTGCTAATTACTATCGAAAATTCATTAGGAATTTTGCCGAGATAGCATATCCATTAAATACTTTATCGCGCAAGAGGAAAGTTTTTAATTGGACAAAAGAATGTGAAAACTCGTTTAAGTTACTAAAGAAGGCACTAATAAAGCCACCAGTATTGCAATATCCTGATTTTTCTGAGAATAACGAATTTTTGCTTAGAACCGACGCAAGCGGTTACGCGTTAGGTGCAATTCTGTTGAATAGGGATGACGGACCAGTGGCGTTCGCATCCAGAAGCTTAAATAAAGCCGAAATAAATTACTGTACCATCGAAAAGGAGCTATTGGCGATTGTGTGGGCTGTTAAGCATTTTAGGCCCTACTTGTTCGCTAAAAAATTTAAAGTATTGACAGATCATCGTCCATTAGTTTATCTTTTAACATGACCAACCCTTCAATTAGGCTCACCAAATTTAGGCTAGTATTAGAGGAATATGATTTTTCAGTGCATTATGTTAAAGGTTCAGAAAACGTAACAGCAGATGCTCTTTCACGCATCTCCATAAGTTCAAATGACTTAAAAAGCATGAGTGAAAGGTTGAATGAAAGGATGAATGTGATGACTCGAGCACAGTGTAAGACTGAGACAGCTACAGCATCAGAGAAACATATCAATGCGTCGAGCGATAATAGACTTGATCACCCTGTTGTCGTCGAAGTATTAAGGCAACCACCTGATACAGTTGAGTTAAGACTGTTATCGGAAGAAAAATAAATACCTAGGTTCTTATCAGTACTTTAATAATTTTATATATGATGCGAATTCACAAATAATTTATTTTAACCAGAATGACCGATCAGCGTACGACTTATGTACATAGCTGAGGGATCTGGGAGAATTATGCGCAAAAAATTATATAACAGAGTTATGCGTTTTAAAGAACGCAAAGAGTACTGAATTTTTGAAAGAAATAAATAAACATAAATTGGAATTAAAAGAAATGGCATTAAAAATAAATGTAATAAAAGATGTCGAACAAATAGAGAATAAAAAGTTGAAACGTTTAATTTTAAACGATTATCATACATAACAGACAGGCGGACATGCGGGTGTACAACGCATGTACAAAAATATAAAACGACAATATTTTTGGCCAGGTTTAAAAAAAGATGTTAAGTATTTCGTTAAAAGATGCCATGAATGTCAAAGACACAAACATTCTTATCAAAAAAAAGTTCCAATGACAATAACAACAACGGCCGAATAGGCATTTCAAAAAATATTTTTAGATATGGTAGGTCCTCTTCCCATAGATATTCAAAATAACAAATACATTTTAACTTTACAGTGTGACCTCACGAAATTTGTGGAAGGGTATCCATTACCGGAGGAGGCACACACTGTTGCGAAATCGTTTGTTGAGAATTTTGTATTACGATATGGTATACCTAGGGAGATTGTTACGGATTTAGGAACTGAATTTACGGCAAGTATTTTTAAAGAATCATGTAAATTACTTGGTATTCAGCATCTTAAATCAACAGCATATCATCATGAAACTTTGGATGGACTTGAAAATTCACACAAACATTTGGGTGCATATCTTCGTATGCATTTTGCCAAAAATATTGAAAACAATTGGAGCGATTGGGTTCAATATTGATGTTTTGCATATAATAACACAATAAATACAGTAACACGCTATACACCGTATGAGCTTATTCGGAAAACCAAGTCAAGTACCTTCAAATATCACAAGTACAATTGACCCTATCTATAATTTTGATGACTACCCGTTAGAGCTAAAATTTCGATTGCAAACTGCATGGACTGACGCAAGAACTAATTTGCTAAATTCAAAAACAAAACAGAAAGACATTTTTGACAGAAAAGTCAAGAATTATGATTACAAAATAGGTGATATGGTTCTTGTTCAAAACAAAACACTAGAAAATAAGCTTGATCCTTTATACAAAGGTATATATAAAATTTTAGATATTAAAGGATGTAATTTAGTATTAGATATAAAGAATAAAAGAATTATGATTACAAAATAGGTGATATGGTTCTTGTTCAAAACAAGACACTAGAAAATAAGCTTGCTCCTTTATACAAAGGTCCATATGAAATTTTAGATATTAAAGGATGTAATTTAGTATTAGATATAAAGAATAAACATAAAGAAGTCCATAAAAACTTAGTTAAATTGTATTTCAGCTGAATGTACATGTATATATATATATATATATATATATATATATATATATATATATATATATATATATATAATATATAAAAGTTGCAATTTTAAAATATTGTGAATTCGAAAGATTATTTTTAGGGTATTATATTATTAGAGTAGAATTATAATTGAGGGTGTGTTGTAATAAAAGTGAGAGAATAAAAACAAAATGCAATATACATTTTATTTTTATTTTTGCTCCGTGGGAGGTGTAATGGAAATTGGGTTATTCAAACAGTTGTTTATTTGGGTTACCTACATACCGAGGTTACATGCTAGCAGAGTACCAATTCCAAGGCAACTCTTATTATTGCAATACACACGATATTAGTATAACAATAATTATTATATTTATATTAAACAAATACACATATCTATAAATTAGGCTAGATCATTGTAGAAAGACATATTTAGTTTTAATCAATAAACCAACACTGCACGAGATGGTTTTGGTTGTTTACTTTATCACATAGTTGAACCCTTATAGTTGGAACATTACACCTTGGTTCATCAGTAAAAAGAAACATTTTTTGCCCCAATCTCTCCTTCTTTGATATAGAGCGTTAAATGTGCCATAAAGTGGAAAACGAAAAACCCACCGATTTGCTTTAGAGAGGGATGTACGTATTTTCGAAAATTGGCTTAATAATTCAACTTTACCACGAGTTAGTATTTAAATTTTTTTTTATTCGGGATAAAATTAATTAAAAAGCTGTTATTTACTGTTCAATTTGCGAATATATAATGTTTTTTATTATATTTATATATTAGATAAAATCTTTAATTTAAAGTTTCATATTGTCACACTCATATTATGAACCCTATCCTTTGCGTAGAATTATAATTGAGGGTGTGTTGTAATAAAAGTGAGAGAATAAAAACAAAATGCAATATACATTTTATTTTTATTTTTGCTCCGTGGGAGGTGTAATGGAAATTGGGTTATTCAAACAGTTGTTTATTTGGGTTACCTACATACCGAGGTTACATGCTAGCAGAGTACCAATTCCAAGGCAACTCTTATTATTGCAATACACACGATATTAGTATAACAATAATTATTATATTTATATTAAACAAATACACATATCTATAAATTAGGCTAGATCATTGTAGAAAGACATATTTAGTTTTAATCAATAAACCAACACTGCACGAGATGGTTTTGGTTGTTTACTTTATCACATAGTTGAACCCTTATAGTTGGAACATTACACCTTGGTTCATCAGTAAAAAGAAACATTTTTTGCCCCAATCTCTCCTGCTTTGATATAGAGCGTTAAATGTGCCATAAAGTGGAAAACGAAAAACCCACCGATTTGCTTTAGAGAGGGATGTACGTATTTTCGAAAATTGGCTTAATAATTCAACTTTACCACGAGTTAGTATTTAAATTTTTTTTTATTCGGGATAAAATTAATTAAAAAGCTGTTATTTACTGTTAATATATAATGTTTTTTATTATATTTATATATTAGATAAAATCTTTAATTTAAAGTTTCATATTGTCACACTCATATTATGAACCCTATCCTTTGCGTACGATGTAGTAATAAATACTGCCGTCAAATAAACCGACCACATTAGAATTTGATTATGACAAAGATGATCAACTGATTTCGATATATAAAAACCCAATAATCGCTAGCGCAAAACATCTGATAAGATGAGAGTTATGATGACAGCGACGAAGAATTATGGATTATATTTTAGTCTAAAATTTTTAATAATATTTTTTAGTTTAACTATATTTGTATTCTTAATGTTTCTGCTAGATTAATAATTACCTAGAATATATTTTGTTACGGGTTTATTTTCTTAAAATAGATTTAATCTTCTAAATTATGTAATAGCTATCTTTAGTTTTCGTTACTTATTTTGGAGTAGAATGAAAGCTTGAGAAGTTGTTTTAATTTCGTACAAATGTTAACCACAGTGAAGTAATTTTCTTTCTTTAAACTGAATTATGTTAAATATATTTTCTTTTAATTAAAAGTTCTGGGAATTTGCTAAATAAAATCGTATATAATGTAGTAGGTTTTTACTTCCCCCGTATTGTGATCTGAGGAATAGTAAGATATAGAGAAAATTTTCAGTGACGTTTAAAGACTAAAGCACTATAAGACTTAGTCATCCAGAAAGTTAGAAAGTTTTACTTAGTATTTGAGATTTTCCAAAAAAATGACTGAATTTATACCGCCTTTATTTGAGGTTTTGCAGCACTTTCATGTTATTCTTTTGTCCTTTACAAGAAGTTTTAAATTTTAAATCCGACATTTTGAATCTAATCATCAACCACATAATTTCAAATGTAGGACTGTAGTTTTTTTAGATGTTTTATGTGCTTAAAACCAATAAGATATCACACATAATAATATGTGATCTAATTTATAAGTATTTGTGTAAATAAGCTAGAAATCAATAAAACGTTACAGTATTTGTTTTTATATAATTTTTCGTAATATAATAATTTATATATTTTTTTGTAATAATAATCAGAAAAGCAAAAGTTTAATCAACTTTGTTCAAGTGTTCTTTAAGGAAGCTAAAACAATTAAAAAGTTAATCTTCCCAAAAATAGTTTTATATTGTTTTAAGCAGATACACTTAAAATCAAAAAGTTCGTGCAAAAAGAATGTTTTTATGTTTAAATTCTCTCAATTTTTTTATCACATAGACAGTACACATTATGACATAAAATACACTTGCTCAAACACATGACTACATTAATTGCGAAAATTTTACAAACAACACAAGTTTTAAGTCATGTTTATTAAACGAAACCTTACTTCTAATGATAATATAAGAAAATTCTGGAAGATTAGAGCGAGTTCCTAATTCAGATATAAAAAGAGGGACGTTGACGATTTGGAGTTACTCTTACAATAGACGTGTTAGTGTATAGTAGTCATGTTATATTGTAATGAGTATTCTATAAAGTAAGTGTTGTTTGTAAAGAAGTGTTTATTATGGAGAAAACTCTTAACAATTGGTGTTGATAATGAGATATTGTGATTTTTCGAGGGTTTTCTAAAAAATTATATTTCGGAACTAAACAAGATCCCTAATTTTAACTTTATCGGGTTTTAGACCTCTTAGGAGTGCTATATCAAGAAAATTCTAGAACATGTTATTTTGAAACTGAACAAAATTTTTTGACTTTGCCATTATGCTTTGTACCTCAAGAAGATCTAATATATATATATATATATATATATATATATATATATATATATATATATATATATATATATATATATATATATATAAGCAAGTGTATATGAAGACGAGAATGTCGAGTCAAACGCGCCGAAGTTGCAAAATTTCTCCTGACAAATTTTGTTATATTTGTGGAGAATTTCTGGTGAAATCACAAGCCAGGCCATTTTCCGAAAATGTAAAAAAAGGCTCCCCATGTGTGCTGTGCTAGTTGTAATAAATCATTGGTGCAGTGAATGAAGGGAAAGAGAAAACGTATTCCTTTTGCAGTTCCAACGGTATGGCGAAAACCCACCAATCATTCTGACGATTGTTATTTTTGCCTGACAAAGACTGAAGGTTATTCCAAAAAGGGAAAGCACAATATAGAATATCCAAATTTGCAATCTGCCATACGACCTGTTCCTCATAATGCAAATTTGCCAGTGCCGATTGCGCCTTTAAATTGGCAAGCTATTGATTTGGGAGATAATGGAGATAACGCATCATCAGGCAGCTCAGAAGAACAGTGCACCGATTCCACTTTTACCACAGACCCAGTTCCGGCCAGCCACATTTGATTGTTCAAAGTGAATTAAATGATTTAGTACGTGATTTGGGGTTATCCAAGCAACAGTCAGAACTTCTGGGTTCCCGTCTTAAGGAATAGAACCTATTGGCCAAAGAAACAAAAATTACGAATTTCAGAAATAGAAATGCTATGTTTTCTGAATTATACAGTATGGAAAATTCGTTGTGCGCGTGTATTGATATAGACAGTTTAATGCAGGAACTTGATATTGAACATTCTCCCCGTGAGTGGCGCTTATTCACAAACTCATCTAAATATAGCTTAAAAGCTGTGTTGTTGCATAATGGAAATTTAAAACCCTCTATACCAGTTGCTCATTCAGTTGCAATGAAAGAAAATTATAAAAATATGCGCACGATTTTGGATAAAACAAACTACAATAGATATAAATGGCAGATATGTGGGGGCTGGGAAAAGTTATAGCGATTTTAGTGGGACTTCAGGGGGGATTTAAAAAATATTGCTGTTTTCTTTGTTTATGGGACAGTCGTGCAATAAATTAGCATTATGTAACAAAAATTTGGCCAGAAAGAAGCGAATTTCAACCGGGATTTCAGAATGTTAAATTTATACCTCTTGTTGATCCCAAAAATGTCCTTTTGCCTCCTCTTCACATTAAACTTGGGCCGATGAAAAACTTTGTGAAGGCTTTGAATAAAGATGGTGATGGATTTAAATACCTAAGACAAGTCTTTCCCTAGTTAAGGAATGCCAAAGTAAAAGAAGGCGTTTTTATTGGGCCACAAATCAGAAAATAGCTGGACGATGTTAATTTTACGGAAAAGCTTACCAGGCAGGAACTCAGAGCATGAAATTCATTTGTTAATATAGTAAGAGGACTTTTAAGGAACAATATGGATGAAAACTATGAACAATTAGTTAATGAACTCTTAGATGCCTATAAAGCACCTGGTGCAGGATTGTCATTAAAAATTCACTTCCTCCATTCCCATCTGTCATTTTTTCCGAAAAATTTGGGAGCTATTAGTGACGAGCAGGGTGAAAGGTTTCACCAAGATATCAGGACAATGGAAATTCGGTACCAAGTGCTTCAACTTTCTATTTGTCATTTTCGTATTTGGATAGGTCCATTCTATTAGATTATGCTATTCTGATTTGTGTTACAACAAAATTGTTTTTGTCGGCCAGTGTCTTAGTCCTAAGGTTATGTATATAATTTTATATATATGCCTATACTAACTTATCCACATTATAGGTCCGAAAAGTCATGGCCAAAAAAAGGCACGAAAAACCCTTAGTTTATCTTTTCTGCAGGAAAAATTAAGCCCCAAAAACATGGCTGTTCGGTAATGTTCCTATTACAAGGTACTCTATTGTATTTTTAACGTAGTAAATTGACCATTTATTATTATTGCAAGGAATCAAATAAAATGTTTCAATTAATATTTGCATTTGCAAGTTAAATTAAACGGGCCAAAGAAAGATTCCTATCAGACAGGGGTCATATGAGACCATACACTCTTGAAAAGGAAGGTATAAATTGTAACCTCTTAAGAAAATTTATACATAAATCTGTCTATACAGTCTAAAATATAGCGTTTGGGATATATGATATTCGAAACTATTAGACAAATCTACTTATAATTCCTTTGAAATAATCAAGCCTGTTGTTATAGTCTATTCTGTTACAGTTTCCTCCCCCCTTAGATTGAAACATTTAGTTTTGCTCGAGGCAATAATAATAGAATATTTACTAGGTAAAAATGACAATAGAAAGGTAAAATCTGACAATTATTGGTGAAAACGATAACAACATTTATACTAATATGTCCTTTTTTAACACTTTTACTTATTTCTTCACGTTCTTCTGCACATCTCTTCATCTGCGAACTCTGTGGCCTGGTATCTCGCGTGCCCCGGACTATCAAATGGTATCACTGGACTTCTTCTATCTGCGCTCTTCTCCATGGACTTCCGTTACGTCAGATTATTGCTTAATCTGACCTTTAACTATGACGTGGGTGAACTATAGCACGCTTCTAAGTGGAACAATGTCTGGAATCATTTCTGTCCATAATTGCTAAGAGCACATAGCAATATGCAGACTACAAGGATTGAATTTTCGCTCTTCCCTCTGAACGAACCATATTTTCAGAAACATCTATCCTTGACAATCGTACTTTCTTTTGGTATGAAAATCCTTCGAACTGCATCTGTTAGTTCGCATTACTAATAATCTTGGTTAAAAAAGAAATGCCTGCCCATATATTTTTGATGTTTAAATAATGACTGAAATCATACTGACATGACAGTTGGAAACTCCTGTATAAACATAGGCAAGTTTATACTTCTGACGTACTTAGGATCGGTGCATAAATGTTATGCAATATTATGGAATACTAATGTATTCAAAAAAACTCTTTGGGAAGAAAAAAAAACTTTTGGGCGGCGTTGAACTGAATAAAAATACAGAGCATTGGCTGATAAATGGGACTGGTGGAACTCGAGACCAGTCATGAACAACTTTCTACAAGACTTGGACCTTTGGCTTGGATCCTGGCATGGCACGAATCTACTGATAGCCTCGATAGCCTCTAAACTCATAGCCTCTTCATTCACTATTTGGCTGGCACATCTGTCCTCAATGGCACAGGAAAACGAATAGCCAGTGACTAAAACCTCAACATGCATGGCAACCGCAATAAAGTAATCTAAAACATTAAAACATTACTAATGTTCAAAACAAAAATAAAAGAAAGTACATATCCAACCCCTAAAATAAAAATATATTATTAAAACAAAATGCTTCCAAACATAGCGCTTAATTTGACTTTGATCTATGTTAACTTTATCGACTTCTCTTTCCGCAAACATATTATTTTTTTTAAACACCATGAACTTTCTTTCAAATTAATTTCATCTCAAAGTTTTTCTTAATATGTCAACACATTTCTTTCTTAATTTTCTTACTGAACACGTATCTCCATTTTTTCCAACTGCGTATTAATTTTAATTTTTTCTTAGTCAAGCAAAATCCTTCAACCTAATTTATCAAATCCGTTCGTTTAATTCCAACATTTTAACTGATCTAAATACCGAACTCAAAATGTTATTTACGTTACGTATTTTCTTTGACAATTGATTTAAACAGAATGAAAAAAAAATTTAAAAAAACTAAAACAAAGAACTAATAAATGCTATTTTTTTGAAATAATGATGCTTATTTATAAACGACTTTTTTTTTAATCATGGTACTTAAAAAAATCAACGAACAAAATATCCAAACCTTCTATGCAAATTGTGAGAAAAAAAATATGCTTAGAAAATTTTAAGACTGGGTCCGAAAACTACTTATATAAATAATAATCAAAAGATTTCTGATATCTAAATTATTTAAATTAAAAATTATTATTTATTGGGTATATTAAAAAAAAACAAAAATTAAAAAAAAAAACTGTTAATGTATTAATTTTAATTTTTTCCTAGTCAAGCAAAATCCTTCAACCTTATTTATCAAATCCGTTTGTTTAGTTCTAACATTTTAACTGATGTAGGTACCGAACTTAAAATAAAACTATAAATGTCTTTGCTCTAAAAATGTATAAAAACAATTAGGTCATTCAAAATTACGTCCCTAAAATATTTCTTTCTAAAACCCTTTTTTATTCCTACGCTCTTTCCGTTAAAACTCTTTATGTCCCTGTCATATAATAATGAACATCTGTAACAAAGTAACATGTGTTTTCGGCTAAACTATCTTCCAAAAATGGCAGGTACAAGAACCCTGCTTTCCTTAAATAAAATCCAAGCTTATTTGGCTTCATATCTACTGGCGTGGTACCTATGATAAAACCTTATTGTTTGTTTATAGTAATCCTAAAAAATGTAATACATTCTGATTGTTTTATACAGGGTACTCTTCTACCTTGACCCTGCCTTTGTTGGTAATAATATATTAACCACTTTCATAATTATGCAATAATTATCCTTTAAAATTATTTTAAAATAAAATGTGCGTACTCCCAACAACAAAGTATAGCTTCAGATAAGAGATCGTTAATGTAGGTATAACCAGTTTCTGTCAGAATCCCTAAAACAGTTAACACAAATGAGATATTTTTATGGAATTAAATAGGAATCAACCCCACAAAATACGAACGTCATTAACTTTCACTTACTTTAATCATCAAAAAAAAACTTTCATATACATGTCGTAACACAGATTTATTCAGCAACAAAAAACTACCAAAAACAAATATAATAAAATTAATTTTCTTATTCCATTAGCCAAAATATTACTGTACCACTTAATTAAACACTGAAGTAAGCTTTATCATAGTATCCCATTATTATCTTTATTAGTAACTCCAATTTTAATAACGATATTTAAATTATCTAGGGCAGACTTGTTTACGTTACGTATTTTCTTTGACAATTGATTTTAACAGAATAAAAAAAAATTAAAAAAACTAAAACAAAGAATTAATGAATGCTTTTTTTTTAAATAATGATGCTTTTTTATAAACGACTTTTTTTTTAAATCATGGTACTTAAAAAAAACAACGAATAAAATATCCAAACCTTCTATGCAAATTGTGAGAAAAAAATATGGTTAGAAAATTTTAAGACTGCGTCCAAAAGACTACTTATATAAATAATAATCAAAAGATTTCTGATATCTTATTTATTTAAATTAAAAGTTATTATTTATTGGGTATATTAAAAAAAAACAAATTAAAAAAAACTGTTATAATACATTAATTCGGATAACTTTTATCTGATAAAATGTATTTAAGCTTAAGCTGCAACAAGAGTCTTACCTTCAAAGTAATAGGTTTTTTTTAACCTTAATATAGCTTCGATTTGGAGATCTATACCGTTAAAAAATATACAGAAACTAGCTTAAAACTAAGACACAGGAGCCTAGCGAGTCTCTTCAACTTTCAAAACTTCTACTAACAAAATTGTATATAGTAAGTCAACTTACTAACGTCTTCCTTTGGAAAAGAATATTTTCCATACTTACAATATCTACAGCAGCAAAACTTATTATGTTTATCCTCGGCAGTTTTGTTTACCGCAATTGATACAAATTTAGTAAATTGATTTCCTATTTTATTTCCAAGGAAAAAACATTTTTTTCCAACATTTAGTAAGTTTTATATTTTTAAAAATATGAACTTTATTAAAATCTAAAATCCTCTCCCAAAAATCTTTTATCCTCCAATAAAATTTTTGAAAATAAATTGCATTAACAGAAAATCTTTAAACTATTATTTGTCTACTGACAATATCAGCCAACAAAAGCATATTTCTAACCCCGTTCAGCTTACCCAGTCAAGTTATGTTGGACTATATAGATTCAATTTAAAATGTATTAAAAAAATATGTTTTCAACCAGGCAATCGTTAAGTGTCTTTTATGCGCTAGCACGTTTTTACTCCAATCCACAAGCGTTGGCAGGCAGCAGATAATAAATTTCACTCGAGCCTAATTTTGATATGGGGAAAACTTCCGAATTAGGAATTTTTCTTTGCAAAATTATGGGATTTGAAAAACTAATGAAATCTAATCTAATCTAAAAAGCAATCAAACGTAACAAAACTAGTGTCTGGACTTTATGGTATTTGTAATTATTCTTGTTTCGAATATTCTGGAGATTTATGGCGATATCGGTTATGGTCTGAACAGTTTTCCATTGAAGAGGAAAAACCGAAGGTTTTTTTTACTTCCCCCGTATATCTCAAGAAATTTAAAATAGCCAAACGATGTATTATAGCTCGGAAAATTCGAAAATCGTAACAAAAAAACGGTTGAATGAGAAACAAAAGACTTACGCCAAGGATGTTGCGTTTTTTAAACGAAACCTATATTATATTCTATGGTCAATTCTACGTGTTTTTTAATAAGGGTACTGTATGTCTATCTTCAACTGTTTTTGATGTATTGATGTTTGAAAATAGACATTTTTGCTTCTTTGAGCCGTGATAGCACCTGAATGATTACCTAGAGCAAAATAACTTTCGCATTCTTATCTTAGTTTTTGATAAGTTATCTTATGATGCTAGTCAAACAAAAAAAGGGAAATTATTTTGCTACCTATGTAATTGAATATATTCATAGGAAATGCAAGTGATGCAGGTGATCACATTAGTTTGAAATCAATGTAACTTTGACGTATTAGTAGATACTATATTAGTTTTCCTTAATGAGATATTCATTACATGAAAAGCTACAGATTGTAACGCTGTATTATAAGTGTCAAGAAAACGCCAGTGAAGCAAGAAGAATATATATTGCCAATTTTCATAGAAATTTGTCCGTAAAAATAATTATAATTATAATAATTATAAACTAAATCATTACATAACAGAAAAAGAAATTCAGGACGACAAGTACATCGAGACAGAACTATTTTCAATTATTTTATAAGAAATCCCATCAAGTCAATTTTGGATGCAGTTCGGGACATTTGGTATGGTCGTCTACCTCTGCGTCGAAGGGTTAGCCAGAGAACGGTTCACAAAACTTTACAAATTTATAAACTCAGGCCTTTTCACATACTTCCATTTTAGCATTTAACACTGCGCTTTCAATTTGTGTCTTAAATTTTTGTTTAAAAAAAGTGTTTTGACAGACGAAGCCACATTTACCTGCTTAGGAATATTTAGACGACATAATACATATCACTGGGCTGTAAAAAATCCGAGAATATTTGAAACCATTTAATTTCAAGTGAGAAGTTCCATTTATGTTTAGTGTTAAAAATACTGAAATTTTGGGTCCAATATTTTATAATGAATCACTTAGTAGTCCACGATATCATAATTTCCTTCAAAACCAAATTGAAAACCTTTTGGAAGAATTGCCCTTGGAGGCCGATATTCCTCCTTTAATTTGACAACAAGACGGAGCTTCTCCACATGCCACGCGTGAGACTTTTTGAACCGCCGACATAATGAATGGATTGGAAGGAATGGAGTCATCGCTTGGCCAGCCAATAGTCCTGATCTTTTACTTTTGGATACCTTTCTTTCGGGGCATCGCAGGAACGTCACATACCAAAGTAAAAATGAAAATATTGATGAAATTATGGAAAAAATTGTGAACAAAATGGATAGACTTAATCAAGAAGATTAAATTATCACTGAAATTTTGCAAAGGCTACAAAGAGGATACCAATGTTGCTTCGAGAATAATGGGGTACACATTGAGCATTTGAATTATTAGTTATTATGTTTTGTTACTTTATTGTTAATATTAACTATTTTTTGTTATGTAATGACTTAGACGTCAAAATTAGACTTCTATCAACCTTGAGTACAAGCAGGACTTAGAGCAAACTATGGAACAAATGACCACCTACAAACCATCCGAACACCTACTGAAAAAAATGCTTGAGTACAATAGACCATTGGTTCTCATTTTTGTAGACTACAAGAAAACATTTGACTCCATCAATCAAAAAGCAATGCTCAAGGCGTTAACGGAATGCAGAATTGACCATCGATATATATCTCTGATTAAATTAATTTATGAACATGCTTCAGCTTGTGTAAGAGTCCATGAAGATACCGACACCGATATTTTTCGTGTTGAAAGAGGAGTCCGCTAAGGAGATACCATGTCTCTAAAACTATTTACAATCTTATTGGAGTCCGTATGCAAGGATATAGACCGGAAAAGAATGGGCATTAACTTAGACAGTAAACTTTTAAATAACCTGAGGTGTGCTGACGATATAATGCTTATCGCAAATAGCTTAGACCAGGCACAAACGATGTTGCAACCACTCTACCCAGCTTCTTCGAAAGCAGGTCTCAAGATAAACTTCTCGAAAATCCAACATATGACCAATCTTGTTCCGAATAGAAACGTTTCTATAGAAAACAAGAACATCGAACATGCCACATCCTATAAATATTTAGGTCATGAGATCAAGATCTGCCATGACAATCAGATCTGCGAATTATCAAGAAGGATCAGTCTAGCTTGGGCTGCATTTGGAAAGCTCCAAAACATTCTAAGATCCAATATTCCAATCTGTCTTAAGAGAAGTCTTTGACCAGTGTGTTCTGTCTGTCATGACTTATGGTGAAGAAACGACACAATAACAACTGTCTCTAAGCTACAAGTTGCCCAGAGAGCGATGGAAAGAGCTATGTTGGAAATGTCGTTACGCGATATATTCCCCAACACTACCATCCGTAGAAAACAGGAGTAGCAGACATAATTATGAGAATAACCAGTCTCAAATGGAATTGAGCTGCTCACATCGCAAGAATGAGGGAATTCAAGCATATAGAAGCAGAGGACGACCACCAACGAGATCGACCGATGACATTAAAAGAATAACAATAAATTGTATGCAATTGGTGCAAAACCGGACTATATTGAGAAACTTACGAGAGGCCTATGTCCAGCAGTGTTATAGGTGCAAATAGGTTCTTAATCCTTATAATTATTTTTTCGGATATATATCTATGAAAATTGGCAATATATTTTTTTTTCTTGCTTCACTGGCGTTTTCTTGACCCATATAATACAGCGTTAAAATTTGTAGTCTTTTATTTAACGATTATCTCATTACGGCAAATTGATATAATATCTACCGATACTTCAAAATTACAGTGATTTTGAAGTAAGGTGATCAGCTGCATCACCTACATTTGATAAGAATATATTCAATTAAATAGGTAGCAACATAATTTCCATTTTTTTAGTTTGACTGGCATCATAAGATAGCTTATCAAAAACTAAGATAGAAGTGTGAAAGTTATTTTGCTCTAGGTTCAACCGTTCAGGTGTTATGGCGGCTCAAAGAAGCAAAAATGTGGATTTTCAAACATCAATAAAGCAAAAACAGTTGAAGACAATAGTACCCTTATTAAAAAACACTTAGAACTGATCATAGAATCCAAAAATGTAATAATATATAGGGTGTTCCGCTTAAAAAACGCAACATCCTTGGCGTAAGTCTTTTGTTTCTCATTCAATTGTTTTTTTGTTAGATTTTCGAATTCTTCGAGCTAAAATACATCGATTGGCTATTTTGAATTTTTTGAGAAATACGGGGAAGTCAAAAAAATACCGTTTTTCCTCTTCAATGGAAGACCCTGTACTTATTATGATAATGTTAATAATTAATAAATAATATCGAATTCTAGTAAGTGTAGTAACGCAATTCCAGCCTCACACAACAATAATGAATGTCCTAGTTGAAAGTCATAGTTAATACAACAAGGGTAAAATAAATGTAAAACTCGTTATGTTTGCTAGTTTAGTTCATTATATGCATGTATATTTATATGAATTTGAGAAGTTACAATCGTGCCTAATAATAAAAAAACACTTGAATATTAACTGGACTCTAGGTGTCGATTAGTAAATTGCGATGTTCTACCTGAACGCAAAAACAGACCCTTATATTCAGTTAGAAAACCGATAATAATAACCTGTCACAAAAAGTGATTAAAGCCAGGTTAAACTCTAAATGTGTCGATGGACTGCACACGAACATTTGCAGTTAAATTCAACCTATTGACACAGGGGCAATTTTAATTTGAAAAATGAATTTATTGGACAATAGCTGACAGTATGTACGTTGAGTATATATAAATTCAATTAAGTTTTCCAGGTCACGCCTACATGAAAATCGAAATTTATATACAATAATAATCAAATATACTGAAGTTCTGTTAAACACACTGTGAGATACTAACAAAATTATTCGTACGTATTCTGTTATATTATTATCCTCTTAGAGTTTGCTTGTTGGAAATATTGTATAAAGCTATTTAGTAATTACTAAACTACTATGGAAATATTTTTAATATATTTTTTTATTTAACAGTCAAGGCTTAAGCATTAATGTCCAAAGGTGTGTCATTTCTATAAGTAGATCATAGATAAAACATTGATCTGAGCCGGATTAAAGCATGTGGAAGCCCTAGGGCTGTAAGCGTATTTTTTACTATTTTTGTAATATTTATTTATGTGTTTATATATTTAAATTAACTTAACTAAAAACTTAAACTAAAGAATTGATGCTAATTGACAAGAGATGCCAGATGGAGCTTTTTAATAATCTTGATTAAAAATATCGTTATCTCGTGCAGTATCTGGTCACCATTAATAACAGATCTGTCCTTAGTGACGTTTGGAAACGCAGGCCAGAATTATGATCTGCAAAATTTTTGTAAAAAAATGATATCTCTTTTGACTTATTGTCCACTTTACAGTCATCCGTAAAAGCACCTATAAATGATGAAAATTGTACTAGCTAATTCTCTCTAAACTTGTCTTCAAGCTCGAATTGGTAAGCATTTATTAAATTTGCCGCCGTCTTGTGTAAATCACAGACAGTTACATCCTCCAAATGACTCAAGAAGCCAAATCGATTTCAGATGTTATCATCGTAAGCTCGTATTTCCTCAACCAATAATGTAGACAAATGATCTATTACTGGAATTTTGACACTAAATTGCTTTTTGGCAGACAACCGGGAGTTCGAAGATCTTGCATAATCCAGTGGATTGAGTCTGGCATTTTTTGTCCTATAACGTGTTTCAGCATAGTCATCAATCACTTGATGATAATTTTCGCGCTGTTTCTTCGTACTTTTCTCTCGTAAAGTCCAAATTGTTTAACTGATTTCTGTGTGAATCTACTGGAGGATAATATCATTTTCTTCACCAGACTATTGGTCTGGATTAGTACGAAGTTTTTCTGATACTGAGATAGATCTGCAAGAACTTCTTTCATTTTGTCGTATTAATGAACAAGTGCTCTTGTCGCATTAGCTTGACCAACAATTATCAATTAATACCTTGAGGACTTAAAATTTCTCATTATTCCCAGACATTTTTTATCACCTGGAAGGGAAATATATATATTTTTAATTTCACATCCTATATGTCGAAAGTGAAGTCGATATCGACCCGTGCTTATATGCATGCTTATATATTAAAATCTGGTAAAAATAGGGGTTGCACAAAAATGATGAGGCAGCCAACTAAAAACGAAAAAAAAAAAAAACAAAAACCAGCGAAACACTTTTTTGCATATTAAAACATTTTTTAGATATACCAGGTAGTAAATAATTACGAAATTGTAGTGCCGGATTCATGATTACGCCACAATTATAATAGAAAATAAAGTACTAAAGTAATGTTATCTATTTACCTTAAAATTTTAATCTGTAGTCTTTAGCTCTGGGCCCATTGTGAAGGTACTCAAGGAACGATACTGAAAAATATCTAATTTTCTTCACCAAACTAAAAAATAAAAAACTAAGAACCGCGATCCCAGAACTAAAGACTACAGATTTAAATTTTAAGGTAAATAGATAACAATATTTTTAGCTTTAAATGTTTTCAGATTATTTATTGCTTTTATATTGGCAAACAAAAATCTTTTTTGACTTTTTCTTAACTCTATAAAAATATCTAAGTTTAAATTGATTGAAACATATATCAATATGTAGACTAATCTGTCTACCGATTGTTTCAATTCATAATATAAACAATATTGTTATATATGCTTCAATCAATTTAAAATTAGATTAGATTTTAGTGAATTGCGAAAAAGCCAAAAATATTTTTGTTAGACAATATTTTTAGTATTTTAATTCTCTATTATACTTATAGAGTAAAACCGAAAAATAGTTTTCTTCTTAGATTATAAACTGGGTTGCCCTAGAAGGATGAATTAGCCACCTGAGCATGAAAAATATATCGTATTTCCGAAGCATTTAGCCCACTTAGGAAACACCGAAAAACGTCAAATTTCTATTAGTTTTTTATATATAAAAAATATTGTTTTAACTATCCTAGTCCTACAATGATGAGACAGTTCTCTGAAAACAAAAAAATATACTTCAGAAGCATTGCGTATAAAACAGTCAAATTTGTCAAATTTCTTTAAATTTTCTATATAAAAACATTTTTTGCATTATAAAGGATAGCTCTAGCAGGATTATGTAGCACCCTGAAAACTAAAAAAAAATATTTCAAGAGAGTTTCACATTTTTACCAAACTGTGAAACATGTCAAACTTCTTCTGTTTTTTTATATATAAGTATATTTTTCCTATTTTACAGGGTAGCCCCCCTCCCCCCAAAAAAAACGAAAATATCTTTTGTTTTAATGCGGTTAGTTAAAAAAAAACAAACACTGAATGAAACATGTTAAATTTCTTTTATCTTATTGCATATAAGACCTTTTTTTTATTTTTTTACCATCTAGGGTAGCCATAGGGGATACAAGAGCCCCTTAAACTTGCGAATATTTTTCATTTCCATAACGTTCAGCTTTTTAAAAAACGGCAAAACAGGACAAATTTACTTTCACATGGGCACTTTTTTTTATGAAGGTTTAATTTAAGAGGCTAAAACAACTTCCTAAAAACTGAATTTAATTTTTAAGGAAGTAAAATGCTAAATTTCATAAACCTTAATTTGAGGAAACTATTGACGTACACATGATAGAGTTTTAGTCAGGCACTGGGTTTGATCAATTTAGGCAGCAGACGAAGACTGGTTCTGTTTGTCTCCCTGATATTGTATTTGTTTAAAACTTTTAGTTAGCTTTTTCGGGCGTTAGAATAAACAAAATTTTAAGATTAAGTGTAGTAAAGCCGTAAGATTTTTGCATAAAGCTGAGAATAGTGAACCTATTTACTTTTTTCGCAACATATATATAATTTATCACTTAAACTGCATTCTAGCCATGTTAAAATTTTCAAGAAAAAATTACTCCCAAGCTCTGGTATTTCATTATGTACGAACAAAAATAAATATCTTGCGAGACATGAAAGTAATACAAAAGTTACAAAATTGTATTTAATTCTGTAAACTTTGGTAATACCAAAATTTATTGGACCGCGTACATGAGTCCAGGTGGACGTTTGGGAACCTTCTTTTACTTTCCTCCTAGGGAACTATTCTAATCGATAAAAAAATAACCCTCCCAGATTTTTCAGAACTTTGCGTTTTAGGGTCTTTTGATCTTGAAAAACATGTTCTCCTATTTCTGTCAGTCTATCGGTCTGACGTATTTTCTGAACTCGGCATAACTTCAAAACTATTTATCCAATTGACTTTAAATTTCGGTCACATGGGGATGGAATGGTAACCTGGTTAATAAAAAAGTTGGACAAAATGGCGGCCGCATAAAATGTTTAAAAAATCATTATTTAGAAAATGCCTATCGAATCGACCTTACATTCTGCACAAAAACCAAGCGTGATATAGGGACAAACTGGTAAAATTTTGATGTGAAGTCATTATGAGGGAACCACATGTTCACCTAATGAAATGTTAAAAAATGCAATATCAAAAACCTACTTATACAATCGACTTGAAATTTTGCACACAAAAAGTATGAAACAGGTATAAACTGGTAAATTTTTAGTACGACGCCTATCTAACAAAACAAAATGGCGCTCTAACAAAATGGTTAAATGTTCCGTTAAATGCCATTTCCGGGAATAAAACCTTTTTATGGAAGAAAATATTAAAAAAGTCACTCTGATGAGTAGGTATTAAGCTATGCCGCGCACTGACAGGCAGACAGATGGACCGACGGAATTGATAAAAATATTTTTTGAATATTTATCTAGGGACGCTATATATAAAAATATGTAAAACCTGAGAGGATGATTTTTTTTTCACAAGGACAAATATTTTATTTTGCGGCGATTTTGTTTCCCCATCTTGAATTAGTAATACAGTTTTACTAGTTCATCTCTATATTCAATTTGAAATCAGTCCATTAAATTGTTTTTTCAGGCTGAATTTTTAAATAATTTATTAAGCCACCATCTTGGATTCCTACCAACATTTTACCATTTTACCTAAATAATACTTGATTTTTGTGCAAAATTTGAGATACATTTCACTAAGCCGCCATTTTATTTGGTCATATTGGATTTTTACCAAAATATTACCCCCATATGACCCTTTTTTGGCTAAATTTGAAATCAATCAGGTAAGTAGTTTTTAGCTATGCTCCGAACAGACAGACAGACTGATTGAGAAAACATTTTTTTCGGCTTCTAGGGACCCCTAAAAGTAAAGCTTTGAAGAAATCTCGAAAGGTGATTTTTTCACGATTCCAATACTTTACTTTCCCTTTTACAAGGGAAGTAAAAATTATTTGGCCTCCATTTGGCTCTCCCATCTTGAATTCGTACCACGACTTGACCAGTTTATCTCTCTATCACATTTAATGTTTGCAGAAAATTTGAATCAATCTAATAAGTAGTATTCTTTAAGCCGCTTTTTTAAATGTTTTGTTTGCTGTCGTATATTCTGTATTGACCAAAATTTAAAGTCAATAGGGTAAGTAGCTATACCTTGAATAGACAGACCGACAGACACACAGACGGAATCGAGAAAACATGTTTTTACGGCATCTAGAGTCCCTGAAATTAGGATCTGAAAAAATCTTGGAGAGTGATTTTCTCAAGATCACAGTACTTCCCTCTCACGATTTGATTTCAAATTCTGTGCTATAACTAATTGTGGTATAGAGATGAAGTAGTAAAACTGTGGTACAAATTCAAGATGGCGGAATAAAATAGGGGCCAAATAAAATATTTGTAATCGTGAAAAATGGCCCTCTCAGGTTTTACATATTTTCAGGTTTCAGTGTCCCTAGATGCCAAAAAATATGTTTTATCAATTCCGTCGATCCGTCTGTCTGATTTTCTGTATGTCTGTCATTTGGCGGCATAGCATAAAAACTACCCACCAGACTGACTTCAGACTTTAGACTTTAGTCAAAAATTAAGGTTCATATGGGAATGACCTTGTAATATTTAGGTAAATATCCAATATAACAAAAACAAAATGGTGGCCTAATAAAATGTCAAAAAAATTGTTACTAAAAAACTACTTATCCAATTTATCTGAAAATATTGCACTAAATTCAAGTATTATGTGGAAATCAACTGGTAAAATTTTGGTACGAATTCAATATGACGGAACAAAATGGCGGCTTTATAAAATATTTAAAAATAGTCTGAAAAACTACTTAATGGACTGATTTCAAATTCTGTGCTATAACTAATTGTGGTATAGAATGAACTAGTAAAACTTTGGTACTAATTCAAGATAGTGGAACAAAATGGTGGTTAAATAAAATATTTTGTAATCCAAAAAGATGCCAAAAAATATTTTTATCAATTCTGTCGGTCCGTCTGTCTGTTTGTCAGTTCGCGGCGTAGCTACTCCTCAGAGTGGCTTCTAATTTGAGTCAAAAATTAACAGTCATATGGGGATGACCGGGTAATAATAAATAATAACAGACAGAAATGGGTTAAATATGTTATTTTATTTTTTTGATAGAAAAAAATAATTGGTTTTAAATTGTTTATTTCCTGTCAAATGATGTCAAAATTTTAGTAGTTAAAATCTATCCAATTTTATAGGTTACATTCTCTGAAAATTCTCTCCAAATTGTCTTCGCGTTTTAGTTAGCGTAATTACTTTTAATTGTAAATAATACGTAGTGGAATACTGAAGTAGCTTCGAAAATGCCAAATGTGATTTCATATATATATATATATATATATATATATATATATATATAGTTATTATTTATTTATTTATTTCCCTTTATTACTTTATTTTAGATATACTTTTGCTGCTGTGTCAGTTGATGGTGATTAATTCTTAGAGATTGTTACGAAATAGGTCGAAAATCGCCGATTTCGATAATTTTGATTTTCTTCTAGTACATTCTCTTTCGTTTTAAATTCGCCTTTTCCCACAAGTTTTCTAGTACAGGGTTTTCCCCATATATTTGCCACCAACCTTTATTTGAATAGATACGGAAATATTGTAGATACAAAAGTTGTAGGGTTTTTTATGAATCATCAGAATTTTTTGTCACAAATGCGAAAATATTATTGGAAATGTAGCTATGAAGAGATATGAAGTTAGTTTTAATTTATGACATTTAATTTTTAATAACTCGAATTGAGTTATTCTGAGAAGGTGAATTTTATTCGTTTATAATATTTAGATACAGGAAATGTGACAAGAGATCGAAATACACATCGCATAGGTTTCCAGATAGACGGATACCACCGCGGAAATCGATAACATATATGGTTAGACAACTACAAGAAAGAAAAAATGTAGCGAGGAAAATTAGAATAGTTCAAAGGAACAACGAAGAAGACCTTAACATTTCGCTTTATTTTCAAGGTAATTCCAGAAATATAAGTTGCGTTGCAGCACTTGAACACGTGACTCGATTTACCTTTTCCTCGTGTCCCGCCCCCCCGGCTAGCACATTGTGGGTACCGGTCGGGTTCCGACACATACATAGTTGGTCAAGCTCCGTGATCTCGCCAGTTTCTTATTGTGATATATAATGAGGCAAAAAAAAATTTCTTTGGCAAATATGAGCGAATATGCCTATTAGATATTGCTCTGTAGATGGTTGTACGTGTTTTATTAATTTTGTCGTTTCATCTGTCGGTCTGTCTGTCTGTCTATAAATTCGCGACATAGCTTAAACACTTACCCGATTGACTCCAAATTTTGACACAAAATTAAGAGTGATATGAGGATAACCTAGTAATATGTTAAAAAAAATGTTATAGTGGTGTACCTATTATTTGGGGTTAAGATCCAGTAAAAAAAGTAAGTCTTTTTTTAAATTGTCGATGCTTCCCAACTTTATTGTTGCATCCTCAGAACACATAGATTCTATATCCTGCATGAAACCCATATTGTCAGTCTTTACCTACTCCGTTGGCCTGCAGATATTTCCCAGATATTAAGGGTCTAAATGGTTTTCGTTAACGACCCTTCTTGTTGTTGTGTTAAAGTGGTGTATTATTTGAGGTGAAAAAAAATATGTGAGGACCAACGGAGTACGTAAAGACTGATAATATGGGTTTAAGATGGCGAAATGGAGGCCAAATAATTTTTTTAGAAATTATCGTAATTCGATTTTTTTTCAATTAATTTTAAATTTTGCAAAAAAATTAAATATGCAAATGGGAAAAAACTGGCACGGATTCAACGTGACGTAACAAAAAGGCGGTATGTGTCAATATAATAACTATTGAATTTATTTTAAATTATGCCCAAAAGTTAAGTGTGAAATAGGTAGAAAGAAAATGGTAAAATATTGGTTGGGAATTCAGTATCATGAATCGTGAAAAGTGGCACTCAATAACAATAAAAAGTAACCCTTATTTACATACTATAACTATGTACTGAAGTAAACTGAGTCACACTTCACTATTCCGAACAAATGGAAAGAATCATACGAGGGAAGTTCCGGGTAAAGGAAATTTAGCGATTGTTTTATTTTATAATAAAAATATTGTATTCCTAATTTCGACTAGCAGGTAAGTAACAATTTAATATTAAATTCACTTTATTTATACAATATTTAAAACAGTAATTGTAAAATATTAAACTAGTCAGACGACAAAATTCAACTTAATAATTTTTATCTAAAGTTATTATTTATACTTTGAAATTGCCTGGTAGATAAAAATTCGTAGCGCGAAGCCAAACTACTTTTAAACAGCTCGATAACAGGAGCCAGTGTCGATCGGGTTTGAGACTAGGCGGCTCGCCTTTTATCTGCTATTTTCAAAGTGCCGACAGCCCAGTGAGCAACTTATATTTTTATTCAGTAAACTTTGGTAATTCTACCAATTGTATTATATTATGATCATAAATTGCAATTTTTTTCTTAGAAGATCCTAAGCAATCTATCCCGGATGCCGTCAAGTATTTCGGTAAATCATGGCATAAAATTCATGAAGTTTTAAAAACATATAAATATAAGCCTTATAAATTTCTTCCAGTTCAGGATTTAAGTGAGCAAAATAGGATAGCTATACTACGATTTTACCAAGAATTATCAAGAGGGATTGCGGAAGATGAATTATTTTAGTCCAAAATTATTTTTACCGACGAGGCAACCTTTACAACAGCAGGAATTTTCAACCATAAAAGAAACATTGTTTGGCATCTATAAATCCGCATCTTATTCAAAGAGTTAAGATGCAAGGACAACGATCAATGATTGTGTGGTGTGGTGATGTTTATAAATATTTAATAATATACCGGGTGCTCCATTTTAAAAAACTGACCACCTGACAAAATCTGACATTTCCAATAATATTTTCGTACTCATGATGTTTCATAAAAAACTCTACAACTTTTATATTTACGGTATTTCCGTATCTATTCAAATAAAATCTCTAGATAAGTGGCAAAATATACAGGAAAACCCTGTACAGAATTCCACTACGGACATATAACACAGTCTATATTATACAAATCTTATAACTGCAATTTATTTATATTTTTGTTTTTAGTTTTTATTTTATTTATTACTATTGCGACTATTATTATTATTATTTAATTTGTCGATCCCAGCCTTTGCCCAAGCCTTCTTTGTCCAGGCCATCCTGGTCCGACAGTCTAATCTCCGTGCCTACTCGATAAAACTATATGGTAAGCAAGCTACTGAGTCTGGGACTCGTGTGCCCTAAGCAGCCTTAATGAATTAAGGATGATAGCCCTCTATAATTCCAGCCTAGATGTGAGGCATGCTTGTATACGTTTTAAGGAGGATAGTAGCGTCTGATTCTTCCCAGTGTCCCAATGACTAGAACGACCATTTTTACATTATATCCACGATACAGCGTGTGAAGCTCGAATACACGTTTGACATCCTCTTTTGAAATAATATTGCCCTCAACGGGCGCCGAAAATTCTGTCATATATATCGTTCTATCTGAAAAGTTAAAAAGGACAATGTCAGACTTTTAGCTCGTCTAAGCCAAAGTGTGAGAAACCAATATATTCAGTAAATTCGGCACTTTTCGATTTCCAGCACGTACTCAGTATCTCCTGGGGCATATATGGCACAGGTTCATTGTCTATATTATACGAGTGTCTCAGATAATAGTAGAGGACTTGTAGGGTCGCGTTGTGTCCACCAATATAGGCCGAGACAGCATACGTGCTACAAGCACTGAATCATAAACATGCAAAGGTCAGTCTTTTAGACAAACTTTTAATCTTTCTTGAGTTGGCTTGTTTTTATGCTTTTGTAGATGTAGACCGACCTCAAAAACTTTCACGTGGGTCTTGAGACGAGCAGCTTTCAGATCTGTAATCGGTCTTTCAAGCACTCGCTCTTCGTCTAAAGCGATCTGAAGTTCATCCGGCGCCCTGTGCGCCCGTCTTCCTTCCTGCTTGTTTAGTTTTACCATGCAAAGAATGCTGACGACCTTACATGCTGCATCCAAGACCACCCTGTTATGCAGAAACTCTAAGCTGAAGAGGTCCATGACCTCCCAGGTGACGAGGAAGGTATAATCTTGGTACGGATGATTTTGGGTGATGACTTCGGTGTAATGTCATCGTACGGGTTTTTACATCGATTTTACGCAACTCCAATATTTTCAATTCTATAGTCCCAAAATAATATAAAATAATCGGAACGGCAAGCATATTTGTTGCAGACGCTTTATTCGAAGACCAAATCCGTCAAATCAGGCGCTGATACTTGCCGTGGAGAGACTCTTTAATTGTGCTAACCCCCTGGATGTAGTGCTGTTCTACACCCAGGTAAGTTTAAGTTCCTCCTACTTCCCTTTCTTCATCCTTTTCATCACTACAATGTGCTCTCTTAAAATATACCAGTGCGCAATTGTCCAATCCAACTATCAGCCGATTTTCAGCACAACCAACTACGCCCCTCTTTAACCGACTCTTATCATATACTCCACGAAACATAGGGTCTACCGCCTTGAGTACACCCGCGTGCAGTATCTTGGAAAAGATCTTGTGGCGCGCGTTTAAGCAGATGATAGGTCTGTGCGAACCAAGTATCATTGGGTACTGGGGAATTTCTTCCACCAATAGGAGTCAATTTCATCAGGTCCAGAGGCAGCATAGCTCTTAGTGCTTTGAGAGCACCTTGAACCTCCTTTAGGGTTATCGGTTGACACTCCATGTTTCTGGTCTGAAGACTTCGACTGAGGAGTTTTTCCGAATAGAATTTTTGGTACGGGGTATATTTTGTTAGACTATTTCGCTAGTAAATGTTGTGAATATAACTAGAAACTAAATTTTATTTTAACTTATGTATTCACTGTAAAATTAATTAAATTTACTTCAGCTGCGATTGTTTGTGTTTAAGGAGCGCGTGGGTGTTGTCATGGTAACGCTTGGAGTGACATGCATCAAAATGGACATTCTAAAGCTATTTTTATATTTTTAATGTTAGCCGTGTTAGATTTATTTACTTAGCGTTTTAATTCGCTATTTTTAATATTTTCAATATAATTAATATTAAACCATCGAACAAAAAATGGGTAGTATGAGAAATTCTATGTGCCAGGCATAACAAATTCAAAGATAAGCTGATTGTATGTGTATTTTTGCGAAAACATACTTGTAGCTAGGCTGTTAGGAGTGTGTGTGAGTGTAGGAATTTGCATTTAAAATATCTATTGCTTTGCGTTGATTTCCTTGACAGGCTGTGTTCAGGACTGATGGTAAAAATTATAAGATGATCTTTTAATATGCTCTATTCAACTCAGGGGTTTGTTTTACAAGGGCTTGCTGCCAATAAAACGTATTGGGACATTGAGATTAGAGAAAAAAGTACAACTAAAAAACGTTTGTTTTAGAAACAATACAGATTTAATCATTTCTTTCTTGTGTGTTATCTATTGAAAAAATAAACATATTTAATTTTTTTTTATTTCTCTTAGTTTAAATTATGCGATTAATTTCTACAAAAAAAATGTTTGAAGTGTGGTCTTCTGCTTAGCGTCATAAAAAGTCTAACTCTATGAAAACATAGAAGTTCGTCAAGATTTTTCCGGATAAACTAATGATCTTACCCTCTTTCAGTACATCGGTCGGGATATCGGAACAGCTGGAAATTCTTTTTTATTATTTATATAATGTGCCGGGACACCATCATACATTATCCGTTGTTCCTAACTTTTTCGAAAAAGTTTAAGAAGCTCATTAGATTTCCTATCAAAATTCTTTTCTATCGGACGCTCTAGGCAGAAATGGTCATTGCACTAGAGATATATTACATATTCAATAAGAATGCCCCACGGCAGGAGAATAATAAGGAGTCATTCTGAGGAAGTGTTGGTTATTAAATTTATATATTGCACTATAGACAACATCGTATAATCTTCAAAATAAAAACGAAGAATGCATTACTCTAAGAAGGCTGCTATTTCTTCAAACGAAACGAATATATAGAATTTTTTGTTCCTATGGGCAAGTGATTTTGAAATAAACAAGGCGCTTAATATCCACTAGACTTAGGTAACATGAAAGAGAAACATATTTTATGTTATATTATTATATTAATTTCCTTATTCAGAACTTCCCCTTGATATTAATTTTCCCTTCTCTAGGGGACCTAACTTAATTCCGCACATATTCATTTAGTAACACATATTTCAAATCCTTTAATTTTTTTTTTAATAAGAAGAACGGATTTTTTTAAGACCTGCGTTTTGTTCTGTCGTGTTGAATTCATACCAGTTTATCATTATATTTCGTTTAATTTTTCTGTAAAATTTCAAGCCAACTGAACAACAAGATTTTTTTTACGTTGATTTTTAAACATCTTATTTGGCCGCCATTTTGTTTCGCCATCTTGAATTCGTATATTAGGATAATTAGCTTTTAATAATAATTTTTCACTAGGACGACATATTGTTCCGCCGATTTTTACCAAAATTTTAGCAGGTCATCCCCATACGACCCTTAATTTTTGACCAAAATTCAATTGGGTAAGTGGTTTTTTTTTTAGCTAGAACTGACATACAGACCGACGAAATTAAGAAAACATATTTTTGGCATCTAGGCAGGCTAAAACGTCTAGATATGTAAAACCCGTGAGTTTGATTATTTTTTTCACGATACAAAATTTTTATTTGGTCGGTATTTGGTTCCGCCATCTTGAATTCGTATCATAATTTTACCAGTTCCTCTCTATACTACAATTAATTCCTACATAAACTTTGAAATCAATGTACCAATTAGTTTGTCAGGCAAAATTTTTAAATATTTTATTAAGCCGCCATTTTATTTCACCGTCTTAAATTAGTACCAAATTTTTTACCAATTGGTTCCTACGTAATACTTAATTTTTGTGTCACATTTGAGATAATTTGGTTATTTAGTTTTTTAGTGATAATTTCACTAGGCCTCCATTTTGTTTCATCATGTTGGAGTTTTACAAAACGTTACCGAATAATTTTTTACCAAAATTTGAAGTCAATTAGACAAGAAGTTTTTTGGCTATGCCGTGAGCAGACGACAGACCAACAGGAATCGAGAAAACCTATTTTTCTGCTCTAGGAACCTTAAAGCGTAAAAACCTGAAAAAAACTTCGAGGAGTGCTTTTTTCCACGACAACAATACTTCCCTTTTACGAGGGAGGTAAAAACGAAGCAGATCAACCACAATAAGCTCTTGGAACCAAAAATAGTTGATGAGACATCAGGACAATTACAGAGAAAATGTGAGTAGTAGTTAGGGGATCAGATCCAAAAATTATTAGACTACCGACGACGTACCTCCTGGCCAATTTGGCAGCTTGTTATTGCGTTTACCCTGCGAGAGTCTTTTAACCCAAATAACAAAAACTCTTAGCTTTGGAGAAATCAGCTAACTAATGAATCATATGCTGACATGCTGATTTTGTAGAGAAGCAGCTAGGATTGGCTAAAGATAAAAAGATAGTAGATTCGAAACAACGGAATTTCTTTTAAAAAGTATGCTGATAGATTAAATACAGACAATAAAGATAATACAACTAGAACTATTAGCATCCTGAAATATTACATTTGAAATTGCATATGACAAAGCAATTGTAAGCAAAGTGTCAAAAATTCATATGGATGATTTGTTTATATTAAGCACAGTATTAATGGGAAAGATAGAGAATATTTTAAATATTTTTATTATTATTTAAATATATATAACATATTGGTCAAAATTTGAAACTTTTATAAGTAAATGAAGAGCATGAACAAATAAGTCAGAAGAACAAGACCTTGCCGCAAGTTCATTTTACGATATAAATAAAAATATTTAAATAAAGAAACATGGCAACTTTAATGCTAATTTTTAATCTAAAATGGAAATACCTGTTATAACATTATCTAGATTACTTTGGTTTGGAGTGCTGATGTAAAAAATATAAATTCTCGTGAAATTAAACATTTGTTAGGAATAAAACATTAGTTTTTTTATAGATACAGTTTGTTTTGCTGGGAAGCAGGGTGGTTATACCTAGTGCTTTAAGAAAATGTGTTTTGAACCTTCTACACTCTCCTCATATAGAATTGTTTTACATGAAAGCTTGTTCTGAACTGTCAATTTATTAGAATTAAAATATTAATATTGCTGCATACCACCTGTCTTTAAACGGTCAAGGAAAAAATATTTTTCAATAAAAGAAAAATATCAACGCAGTTGAATGGAAGTGAAAAGCTTGATTTAAAAAGGTATTTGTGTACACAACATGCCAAATCTTTAATAGTAACTGGACAATTACCTCTAAAATTACTTATGTAGAAGTAGAACGTATATAGATTTCAAACATGATACCTAGAACTAATATAGAACCTACTGACTAAAAAGTAGAGATAAGTAGAAATTTTTAAAATATATATCCTATATACTTCAAAAAATTTTGTAGTGGTGGAAAATAATATGAAGACATCGTAACTCAACAGGCAGGATCTTTATCTTATATATTATTATTAAAAGAGCTTGACGGAAAAAATCATAGAAGACAGGTTAATAAGGTACAGAACAGATCCAAATAAAGATTACAGAGATAGTTATTTTTATATTTGCCCTGGAACAATACGTAGAGGTGGAAACTAGAACTACTGCAACTGGTGAAATGGCTGCTCCTATTCCACTGAAAGAAGTATTGTCATCCGACGAAATGAAAAGTTATCTTAATACACCAGAAAGTCCTCTTATAAACAGCAGGTCTGACTGGGAGTTAGATCAACATGCTAAGTCCAATACTGAAGAAATATATCCCCACCATCCTGGTGTTTAAACAAGCAATTCTTACACTGTCATGCCGATTGCCGTCCCAGCTCCTCCATGAAAAGTATGAATCTTGTAATAAATTGCAGATTTTTTTTATATTTTTATCTTGATGACGTTGATTTGGAATATCAAGTGTTAACTGCAAATCAATTTAATTTGTTAATTAAAAGTTCCAAATCTTGCATATTTGCATACAATCTATGAATCATCATACAAAATATATAGTTTTGGCTAATAAGTCTCTGAGGGCAATATCTCTCACAGCTACAAACTTTTTCTTTTTTAGCCCCTTTAAAATATTATAGCGACATATATGACGTGCTTTTTATAGCGAATATTTGATACGGTCGTTTTTCAAGAAAGTTCACGTTTTGTAAAATGTTGAACAATGTAATTCAAAAGTAAGGGGTGATATTTATTACTTCTTAAGTATCCGCAGTTTGAAATCGAGCAGCCTGAACAAAGATTTTAAAATTTAAGCTTCAAATCAATAAAGTAAACAGAAGTATCTAGCAGCGACATCTGACGTATTCGCTACTAAATGTTCGTTTACATTGATTTTGAAAGTAAAGGCTCCGTAAATCTATATATAACAGTTGAATGATTGCGCTAACAGATGTCAACGGTAGTGATATACATATATGTATAAAATATTTGCCCTGCAATGTATTTTAAATGCTAAGTACATCTAGTTTAAACTAAGAAAGAAAGTGGAAATGTTTAATGGATTTAAAGAGACTTGCACTGAAAAAATATTACAGATGGGGCAAAATGGTAATTTCATTTTATGAGTGGCGTTTACCAGTTTTATTACTTTCCTTGTAGTAAGATGGAAGTATTTTAATTGTTAAAAGTCACCATCCAAAATTTTTTAGGGAAATAGCAACTTTATAAAATCTTTAAATAAACGGTAACATTCCATTTATTGGACTAAAACTTTCATTTTTATGATAAGCATAGTGTTATAATATTGAATTATAGAATATATAAATAAAAGTAATAAAAAAAGGAATAAAAACAAAATAAAAAGGTTCACTAGAGTATCGAAGCAATGTTTTTATTTAAAATGGCTACACAAGTAGCACCATAGAGAAAGCTAATAATGCACAGGATTCCCGAACAACGAACACCACAAATTATGTACTGGGAAGGCAACAAGTAATCTTACCATATGTAAAGGGCACATCAGACAGAATCGGAAGAATTCTTAGAAAACACAACATACAATCATTACACAAATCCCAAACAACCATAGGTAAACTACTAGGAAACCCAAAAGACAAAATCAAATTGGAAAACCACGGAGTATACAGCATTACATGCCAGGACTGAGAAAAGCTGTATGTGGGGCAAACTACGAGGCTAATATCAGCGAGAGTGGACGAGCATAAGCTTGGCATCAAAAACAAACAAACAACCTCGACCCTATTCCTACATCATCAGGAAACCGGCCACAAAATAAATTTCGATAGATGTACACACGGAATAAAAACACATCGTATTGTTTCATCCGTGAAGGACTAAGGATCAATATATATATATATATATATATATATATATATATATATATATATATATATATATATATATATATATATATATATATATATATATATATATATATATATATATATATATATATATATATATATATATATATATATATATATATATATATATATATATATATATATATATATATATATATATATATATATATATATATATATATTTTTTATATATATATAAAATAAATAAAATATTTTTAAATTCAAAGTCAAATTCTCCTAAGATATATATTTTATATATATATATAATTGTATATATATCTGTATATATATATATATATATATATATATATATATATTATTAATCCGGCATTAAATATATATATATATATATATATTGCGTACCAGTCAGATTATATAGTAGCAGCCCAAAACTTCACAAAGATATATCAGAAAATTATTTAGTTTTCTTAGATAGTAGTGTAGAATGAAAAGAAGAAAGTATTATGTTAATTCTAAGGTAATATGTCTCCAACACCAACACAGACAAAGAATATGTGTTCATTTTGTCCTATAAGGAAACCACCTCCGAAGAAAGCAGTTCGATTTGATTCATACGTAGATACTTTTTCAATATCTGATATTTCAGGACATAAGGTAAGATATATGTATACAGGGTGGCCCAACGAAAAGGTCCCACCCTTATTTATGACTTTCCTGGTATATTTTGGGAAAAACGCTTGGACACGTCAATTTTGATTTTTAGGGGGACGTCTTTTCATGTATGATTGTATAATACAGGGTGTTCCAAAAATAAGATATCGCATTACACTTGACATTTTTAAATGGAAACCTTCAATTTTTTTTCTATTTTTGGATTCTCCAGGAAGTTTTTAGTAACTTTTGTATAATAGAGTTTATACCTATCTTCAACCATTTTGAAGTTATTTGAATAATTGAATAATATCAAGTATTGATAAATTAAATTCAAGAAAGGGTCAAAATAACGAAACTTTATTATCAAAACGGAAACATTGCAAGGGCTACTGCCCGGTTGTTTAATACGTTACATTCAGTCAAAAATATTAACCATAAGTATGTGGCTAAATTAATAAGAAAATTTGAAGCAACTAGATCTGTATCTAATATTCGCCGGAATCAGGAACACTAAACCATTTACAGTTTTACATTCACATTAAAATTTAAACAAAAATTAGTTACTTAGCTACAATGTGTCAAAAAGTCAATGTGGTAATAAATGTTGAAAGTGGTGTCCGTTTACCTCCATGCAATAATAAATATTTTGCTCAAATCTATTCCTAACATTTTCACACATTTCTGGAGTTATTTGTCTGCATTCCGCCGTGATCCGCTCCCGAAGATCTTGGATGGAGTCTGGCTTCGTACTAAAAACCTTACTTTTTATATGTCCCCAAAGAAAGTAATCTAAAGGACTCAAGTCCGGAGACCTTGGTGGCCACTCAATGGGGCCGCGCCGTCCGATCCACTGATTTGGGAAATGGGTGTCCAAAAACTGTCGTACTGGAGCTACATAGTGCGGTGGTGCACCATCTTGTTGGAAATGAAGAAAATTTTCATTATAATTAACCTCATTTTCTATTATTTCGGTTATTCGTGGCTCTATTGTATTTTCCAACATGTCCAAGTACAACTCCCCCGTCAAGTTTCCAGGAATAAAGAAAGGTCCTACAATATGATTTCCGAAAATGCCGGCCCAGACATTAATTTTTTGTGGGTATTGCGAATGTACCTCTCGAAACAAATGTGGATTCGAGTCGCTCCAATATCGACAATTATGTCTATTTACAGCACCATGTAAATAGAAGGTACATTCATCCGAAAAACAAATGTTAAATAACAAATTTGGGTTATTGTTCAAACGTTGTGTCATTAATTCGCAAAACTCCAACCTTCTATCATAATCGTCTTCATTAAGCTCATGGACAAGTTTAGTTTTGTACGGGTGAAATTTATAGGATTTCAAAATTCTTTGCACTGTTGAGCGTGTAAATCCTGAAGAAGTAGCCAGACCACGAGTACTTTGGGTGTTGTCAAGAGCCACGTGTCCCAAAACTGCTATTTCTCTGGCTTCATTTCTACTTGGACGATTTTCCTGATTCCGGCGAATATTAGATACAGATCCAGTTGCTTCAAATTTTCTTATTAATTTAGCCACATACTTATGGTTAATATTTTTGTCTGGATGTAACGCATTAAACAACCGGGCGGTAGCTCTTGCAATGCTTCCGTTTTGATAATACAGTTTCGTTATTTCGACCCTTTCTTGAATTGAATAAATCATTGCAAAATATTATAATAGAACTAGGCAACTTAACGATTTCAAATCAAAGATAAAGTTGTTCTATGATTTACGATGACATTGACGGATGCTAAATTTCTTGCTGGTATCGGTGATTATTATTTTTTTCCGTATTATCAGTACTAAATTAAATGAGGCGAATTTTATAAAAAAAATTAAAAAAACTTCAAAATGGTTGAAGATAGGTATAAACTCTATTATACAAAAGTTACTAAAAACTTCCTGGAGAATCCAAAAATAGAAAAAAAATTGGGGGTTTCCATTTAAAAATGTCAAGTGTAATGCGATATCTTATTTTTGGAACACCCTGTATTATACAATCATACATGAAAAGACGTCCCCCTAAAAATCAAAATTGACGTGTCCAAGCGTTTTTCCCAAAATATACCAGGAAAGTCATAAATAAGGGTGGGACCTTTTCGTTGGGCCACCCTGTATGTATTTAGCCATACTTTTTCATTATATTTGTCTTGTTAGGAACTGAGAATTATGTTGTAATAGCGGTAGACGATGGCGTGTGACACTCTACATATATCATAATCAGAGATCCGTGTTGATCAAACATGGTTTTCAAGTGCTACTTCAAAAATAATTTGAGTTACTTGAAGTGGTTGTTGGCTAACACGTGATATCAAGTGATCCGTGTTTACGTAATTACGTATATTCACCCTGATGATCGGCAAAATAGTGGTAACGGTGATATTTTAACAGCATCGAAATGTTGAAAACGTTTTCGACTACAATAAAGTAAGTACATAAAAATTACCGAGCATTCTGAAAATACGTGTTTCCTAAAAAAACTGCATGAGTTTATTTTCTTTATTGTTTGTTGTTGTTTCGAAGTATTTTTAAAAATAAACGAATGTGGTTTTAATGGCAATCACTAATGTTTACTATATAAATTTAGTTAATCATTTGAAATGATAATATATTTGTTAAAATTCCGAATATGCTCGTTCAGTATATTTTTTATTGCAAATTCTAAAAGAAAGTATCGAATTTAGTATATATCCAAAATTTCAGATCAATCCGGGCGGTCGGCCTCTTCTGGCTGTCGCTCAGTGGCAGCTCCTCCACTAGGTCAAATGGTCAATGACCCCCCAATAAAGATTTCCATAACCAAATAAATAAAATAATACATAATTTACATTTTTTAATTTTTTTTTTTTAAATTTGGAAATTCCCTTTATTATTCTAAGCGTATAAACTCCTTGACCGTTCTCTTAATTCCGCAACACACTATCCATGCCTCGCACCGCGATCCCCGGAGAGGTTTCGTTTCATTTGGAATCGATCACGGCTGGAGGCCCGCCTTGACCTCGTGGTTATAAACGGAGGCGAATTTTTCCCGAGTATTCCCAAACAAATTCAAATTCAAATTCAAAAACTATTTATTTGCTGAAGAAATATCAATTATTACAAAACTACAAATTATAAGTATTAAATATCAAATGGACCACCTTTCGATTATAAAAACTGTTCACACTGTACACTTTACGATAAAGTGTACATGCACGGCGACCCTTAGAATTAATAATATATTAATCGAAGACAGCTAGTTAACAAGAATTAAGAAAATAATGATGTAATATTTTAGCGATATGCTTATTAAAATGAAAGTTTTTCTATATATATATATATATATATATATATATATATATATATATATATATATATAATATGTTTATATATATATATATATATATATATATATATATATATATATATATATATATATATATATATATATATATATATATATATATATATATATATATATATATATATATATATATATATATATATATATATATATATATATATATATATATATATATATATATATGCAACCAAATAGTAGGGGACTGCATAGAAGCCAGAAGTAAGACAAAAGCGATGAGAAGAGTGAGGGGCGGCAGGACGAAAAGCGAAAGCGTATGTGGACGAGGCGCAAATTCGCATAGGTAAAATACGGCTTACATTGGCAAAATTTGGGTCAACAGCCGCGCCTAGGAAACTTACATATTTTTGTCAGTTGATTATTGATTAATGTGGATCGTGTGATAGGTTGTGGTTAAGATTGCGTATTTTTATAGATTTTATTTTGAAGATTTTACATTTTATTTGTTGATTTTGTGGTTTAAATAATTGTTTTAAAGAAAGGTAGCCACAGTGTTTAGAATATTAAGACTTTATAATCCGTTTTCAATTATATTGAAGCTGAACTTTGAGAAACGACTCGAATTTAAGACCCGTAGTCGACCTTTGCCGAAATTTAAAATTTAGCAAATAGGTAAAGAGAAAAACAAAGAAGTAAATCGTTATTTTCGTAGAAATATGTACGATTTATGTACATGGACATGCGGTTGCGAAGTAACAAAGGCATTTTAGTGTTTCGTGTGTCTGATTTTTTCAGATGACTCTTGGTGGTTTATATGTATTGATCCCCCTGAAAAGTTAACAACGGGCCGCCACTGCTGTCGCTATATTAATTATTTTTAAAGTACAATTAGTGTCGTCATGGAAATTAGACAAAGTAAGAAGGATGATTATATGTATTGTATAGTTTCGAGTTGTAAAACATGACTCTTACTTCCCCTGATAAACTCTTTATTAGTTTGCCAAGAAACGAAAAGAAAAGAAAGTTGTGGCAGCAAGCTCTGCGGAGGACAGAATTTGTAAATAATATATCAAAATACTGCTATGAGCATCATTTTAATGTAACTTTTTTACACGCTTTTAATATTTACTTGTCTCTGGAAAATCTTGAAAAGAATAATATTTATTCGGTTAAGGAAAAAAGCATATTGGCTGAAATTTTCAGGGAATACTATATTATTTTTCAGTGGCAATTAAAATTCATGCTACCGTTAGCTTGTTTTTTTTCTACCATTATTTTTTTTAATAATTGTTCTTATCTATACTAATTGTCACTCACTTATTCATCACGATCCTGCTCAAATCGCTTGACGTAGGGAGCTAAATTTTGGCATACAAGTTAATTTTATGATGTCTAGGTTCGATAAGAAGGGATTTTTGAACACTCTAATTCCAATGGGGTGAAACCACCTCTTAAATATTACAATAATTTTAATTTAAAAAAGGTTAGTTTTTCGGAAAAAACGCTTGAACACGTGTGTTTTATTTTATTTTTTTACATATTTTAATATGTAAAAAGTCCTGACTCACTAACTCATCAACGCCTATCCCAAACGCCTAGACTTAGAAAGCTAAATTTTTGCATAAAGCTTCCCTTTCTGATGTAGAGAAGGAATAAGACTCGATTTTTTAAAGTTCCCACGGGATAGAGAATACATTTATTCAAGTTAGCATAAAACAACTTGCGGTTTCACCGGATATGAGTTGAGTTTTGAAAAGAACCACCCGTATTTTTTTATTTTATTTGATAGAAAAGGACGTATATATAATGGACAACACGAAATAGCGGGGTTGCAGCCTAATAATCCTATTGATGTTACTGGGACATTAAATAGATGACTCTATTTACTTTGTCAAAGCTTTCGGATTTATTTTAATCCTTCATCAGTCACACTACAAAATGGTTTGTTAATATAAAGTAAATTACTAAAATATTTTAGACTTACTGTAAGTGAGGTTACAAATATAAACAGCTATCCAATAGGAAATTCATTTCTGTGAATGAAAGGAACACCTCTTTATATAAGTATTTAACACAAAACAAACAGACTGGAAAAAACAATAACAAAAAAAATTTTTTTTTTTTGACTACACACGAAACCGTTGAAAGGTAGGTTTCCAATGTATTCGACCGGAGTCGAGGCTTAACTAGAATATTAAGAATAAAATATATGCACCTATTTGTTTTTTTTTTAGATAGCAAAAAAAAAAAAAATAATAATCCTTCTTTTGTGTTTTGAAGGCCAGGACGATTATTTGGTTTTAAGGTTTAATAAATTGCTATATATTATATTGAGATTCTGTATATCCGATTTTTTATTCATCGGGTTTTCCTGATTATTTATGTGCACCATTTCGAGAAAATTTCTTTTAAAATAATTAATTTCACATTCGAGAATCTCCGCCTCTGCGAAATTTGCTGAATGACCTGTGTCTCTTACGTGTTGGGAAAGGGCACATGCTTCGGGTTTTATTCTTATATCACTTTTATGAGATATTATTCTATCTTTTAGAGGCCTTGAGGTTTGCCCTATGTATTTTTTATTGCAATGTAAACAATCTATTTTATATACTACATTTGATTTGTTATGCCTTTTTGTTTTATCTTTAAGAGAACTAAAAAGTTTGCTCGTAGGTTTAACGGCTTTATTGGCTATAACAATATTTTCTTTTTTGAATATGTTCGCTAATTTAGGGGTTAATTCCTGAACGTATGGAAAGGAAACATACTTTTTTATTATTGGAGGGCTAGTAGAAACAGTTGGTGAATTGTTTGGTACTATAGTGTCAGTTGAATAGATTAATTTCTTTAGCAGGCTTTGAGGGTAAGAGTTGTCCAATAGTAGGTTATTTAGACGTTTTAGATTTTGATCCTTTAATGACTGATGACAGATTGACAAAATTCTATTTTTTAGGCCAAGTATGAGGTTTATTTTCATTTTTTCTGAATGGTATGAGAAATAATTTAAATATCTACCTGAGCTGCTTGGTTTTATGTACCAGTCCAATATAATTTTATTACTGTTGGTTCTATTATAATTATTGAAAATATTGAGTAGCTCTGTTTCGCTTCCAATCGGAATGGCGCAAATTAAATCATCAACATATTTTTTTAAAAAGGGTATTTCAAAGTTCAGCTTTGGGATGCAATCGTATAATAAATCATCCATTACGTATTGCGCTAAAATGGGAGACATTTTTGAGCCCATAGGGGTTCCGAAAACTTGTTTGTAAAATTGATTGTCAAAAGAGAAACAGGTATTGTTAAAAACAAATTCTATTATTTCTAAGAAGTTTGATTGATTTAAAGAACAGTGATTTTTGATTTTGGACCAATTTTTTTTAATACTAACTTTGACTAATTCTAATGGGATATTGGAAAATAAAGACGTAACATCTAAGCTTATAATGTGGTAATTTTCCGGTAGCTGAAACTCGTTAATAAAATTTGCAAAATTAAAAGAGTCTGCTATGTAGTATTCGTTATTATAATCGTATGCAGTGTTTAAAACCTCTGTAATAAAACCAGCTAGTTGAGCAGTTGGGGAATCTATGGAGGATATTATTGGTCTAAGAGAAATTGTGGGTTTATGTGTTTTTGGCAAACCGTAAAACTTGGGGCAAATAGAGTTATAAATCATCAATTTTTTCGCAGTAGCGTCCGATAGTTGTTTTGATTTTTTCAATTTTGAAATTATTTGGTTGGCTTTTTGTTGAATTGTAGATGTAGGATCGCGTGGAATTTTTTTGTAATAAACTTCGTCACTAAGTAAGGACATAGCCAGTTGTAAATATTGTTCTTTGTAAATTGCGACCGTGACGTTGCCTTTGTCAGATCTCGTAATGTAGATATCTGGGTGTTGTTTTAAAAAAATCTTGGTTTTATTATACCATTTAGTTGTCTCTGAGAAAGTAACCTCTTCTGTATGAAAATAATTGGTGATGACATTGGCCGCCTGTGCACTGTAAATATTTTTTTCACCCATATTGTCTACGTGTGATATTGTTAATTCAACGTCTGCTAAAATATGTGGGACTGAGACGTCCTTTTTGGAAACGGGGAGACAAAACTTGGGCCCTAATGATAGGATATTTTTTGCTTCTGTTGGAAAAACGACAGGTGTAAGATTTTTGAACCAACAGTCCTTAATTTTAATGCGATTTAATTTATTTGATTTAAGTTCGTCAATCTTTTTAAGATTGTTGCTTTTTGTCTTGTAAAAAGCCTGGTTATACACTATATTTTGTCTCCGGAAAAACTCAAGATGAATGTTTATAGGTATATTTTCCTCTATTCTCAGTCGATATGTGCTAAGTGCCTTTTCCATTCTTTCAACATTTCCGTGTGTTATCTTAATCTCTAAATTTAAAATCTTACGGCTAAGTTTGTTTCTAAAACTAAAAATCATCTGTCCAGTTCTTCCTTCTTGGACATTCACGAGGCCTGTAACTCCTTTGATTTGATCGGTAATATGCCTAGGGGTTAACCCAAGACGTCTGCACTGGAGAAGAAATATCTTCCTATTTTTCAGCGAAGCTAGTTTGATGTTGAGTTTTGCCCAGTTTCTCAAGTAATTTGCACAATTTAAACCATATGTAGTAGAAATTTCCTGGTAAAACCCCATTCCTGATTAACAGATTCTTTATAATTTCACGGCTGTTTGAAAATGAAATGGACAACACGAAATAGCGGGGTTGCAGCCTAATAATCCTATTGATGTTACTGGGACATTAAATAGATGACTCTATTTACTTTGTGAAAGCTTTCGGATTTATTTTAATCCTTCATCAGTCACACTACAAAATGGTTTGTTAATATAAAGTAAATTATTAAAATATTTTAGACTTACTGTAAGTGAGGTTACAAATATAAACAGCTATCCAATAGGAAATTCATTTCTGTGAATGAAAGGAACACCTCTTTATATAAGTATTTAACACAAAACAAACAGACTGGAAAAAACAATAACAAAAAATTTTTTTTTAACAAAAAAATTTTTTTGACTACACACGAAACCGTTGAAAGGTAGGTTTCCAATGTATTCGACCGGAGTCGAGGCTTAACTAGAATATTAAGAATAAAATATATGCACCTATTTGTTTCTTTTTTAGATAGCAAAAAAAAAAAAAAAAAATAATCCTTCTTTTGTGTTTTGAAGGCCAGGACGATTATTTGGTTTTAAGGTTTAATAAATTGCTATATATTATATTGAGATTCTGTATATCCGATTTTTTATTCATCGGGTTTTCCTGATTATTTATGTGCACCATTTCGAGAAAATTTCTTTTAAAATAATTAATTTCACATTCGAGAATCTCCGCCTCTGCGAAATTTGCTGAATGACCTGTGTCTCTTACGTGTTGGGAAAGGGCACATGCTTCGGGTTTTATTCTTATATCACTTTTATGAGATATTATTCTATCTTTTAGAGGCCTTGAGGTTTGCCCTATGTATTTTTTATTGCAATGTAAACAATCTATTTTATATACTACATTTGATTTGTTATGCCTTTTTGTTTTATCTTTAAGAGAACTAAAAAGTTTGCTCGTAGGTTTAACGGCTTTATTGGCTATAACAATATTTTCTTTTTTGAATATGTTCGCTAATTTAGGGGTTAATTCCTGAACGTATGGAAAGGAAACATACTTTTTTATTATTGGAGGGCTAGTAGAAACAGTTGGTGAATTGTTTGGTACTATAGTGTCAGTTGAATAGATTAATTTCTTTAGCAGGCTTTGAGGGTAAGAGTTGTCCAATAGTAGGTTATTTAGACGTTTTAGATTTTGATCCTTTAATGACTGATGACAGATTGACAAAATTCTATTTTTTAGGCCAAGTATGAGGTTTATTTTCATTTTTTCTGAATGGTATGAGAAATAATTTAAATATCTACCTGAGCTGCTTGGTTTTATGTACCAGTCCAATATAATTTTATTACTGTTGGTTCTAATAAGTCTTGTATCTAAAAATGGCACACTTCTCTCAGATTCCATTTCAATTGTGAATTTAATGTACTGATTATAATTATTGAAAATATTGAGTAGCTCTGTTTCGCTTCCAATCGGAATGGCGCAAATTAAATCATCAACATATTTTTTTAAAAAGGGTATTTCAAAGTTCAGCTTTGGGATGCAATCGTATAATAAATCATCCATTACGTATTGCGCTAAAATGGGAGACATTTTTGAGCCCATAGGGGTTCCGAAAACTTGTTTGTAAAATTGATTGTCAAAAGAGAAACAGGTATTGTTAAAAACAAATTCTATTATTTCTAAGAAGTTTGATTGATTTGTTGCAGTTGTTTAATAAAAATGGCACACTTCTCTCAGTATTTCATGTGTTTAAAACTAGTTCAGTTGGGGAATCTTATAATTAATTATGTGTTTTTTCCGAAAAGCAAATAATTTTAAGATTAAAATAAAGCTGAAGTTGAATAGTTAATAAAATTTGCAAAATTAAAAAAATTCGTTACATATCGACTGAGAATAGAGGAAAATATACCTATAAAAATTTCCGGAATATAGCAACAATCTTAAAAAGATTGACGAACTTTCAAATAAATTTCATTAAAATTAAGGACTGTTGGTTCAAAAACTTACACCTGTCGTTTTTCCAACAGAAGCAAAAAATATCCTATCATTAGGGCCCAAGTTTTGTCTCCCCGTTTCCAAAAAGGACGTCTCAGTCCCACATATTTTAGCAGACGTTGAATTAACAATATTAGACAATATGCGTGAAAAAAATATTTACAGTGCACAGGCGGCCAATGTCATCACCAATTATTTTCATACAGAAGAGGTTACTTTCTCAGAGACAACTAAATGGTATAATAAAACCAAGATTTTTTTAAAACAACACCCAGATATCTACATTACGAGATCTGACAAAGGCAACGTCACGGTCGCAATTTACAAAGAACAATATTTACAACTGGCTATGTCCTTACTTAGTGACGAAGTTTATTACAAAAAAATTCCACGCGATCCTACATCTACAATTCAACAAAAAGCCAACCAAATAATTTCAAAATTGAAAAAATCAAAACAACTATCGGACGCTACTGCGAAAAAATTGATGATTTATAACTCTATTTGCCCCAAGTTTTACGGTTTGCCAAAAACACATAAACCACAATTTCTCTTAGACCAATAATATCCTCCATAGATTCCCCAACTGCTCAACTAGCTGGTTTTATTACAGAGGTTTTAAACACTGCATACGATTATAATAACGAATACTACATAGCAGACTCTTTTAATTTTGCAAATTTTATTAACGAGTTTCAGCTACCGGAAAATTACCACATTATAAGCTTAGATGTTACGTCTTTATTTTCCAATATCCCATTAGAATTAGTCAAAGTTAGTATTAAAAAAAATTGGTCCAAAATCAAAAATCACTGTTCTTTAAATCAATCAAACTTCTTAGAAATAATAGAATTTGTTTTTAACAATACCTGTTTCTCTTTTGACAATCAATTTTACAAACAAGTTTTCGGAACCCCTATGGGCTCAAAAATGTCTCCCATTTTAGCGCAATACGTAATGGATGATTTATTATACGATTGCATCCCAAAGCTGAACTTTGAAATACCCTTTTTAAAAAAATATGTTGATGATTTAATTTGCGCCATTCCGATTGGAAGCGAAACAGAGCTACTCAATATTTTCAATAATTATAATCAGTACATTAAATTCACAATTGAAATGGAATCTGAGAGAAGTGTGCCATTTTTAGATACAAGACTTATTAGAACCAACAGTAATAAAATTATATTGGACTGGTACATAAAACCAAGCAGCTCAGGTAGATATTTAAATTATTTCTCATACCATTCCGAAAAAATGAAAATAAACCTCATACTTGGCCTAAAAAATAGAATTTTGTCAATCTGTCATCAGTCATTAAAGGATCAAAATCTAAAACGTCTAAATAACCTACTATTGGACAACTCTTACCCTCAAAGCCTGCTAAAGAAATTAATCTATTCAACTGACACTATAGTACCAAACAATTCACCAACTGTTTCTACTAGCCCTCCAATAATAAAAAAGTATGTTTCCTTTCCATACGTTCAGGAATTAACCCCTAAATTAGCGAACATATTCAAAAAAGAAAATATTGTTATAGCCAATAAAGCCGTTAAACCTACGAGCAAACTTTTTAGTTCTCTTAAAGATAAAACAAAAAGGCATAACAAATCAAATGTAGTATATAAAATAGATTGTTTACATTGCAATAAAAAATACATAGGGCAAACCTCAAGGCCTCTAAAAGATAGAATAATATCTCATAAAAGTGATATAAGAATAAAACCCGAAGCATGTGCCCTTTCCCAACACGTAAGAGACACAGGTCATTCAGCAAATTTCGCAGAGGCGGAGATTCTCGAATGTGAAATTAATTATTTTAAAAGAAATTTTCTCGAAATGGTGCACATAAATAATCAGGAAAACCCGATGAATAAAAAATCGGATATACAGAATCTCAATATAATATATAGCAATTTATTAAACCTTAAAACCAAATAATCGTCCTGGCCTTCAAAACACAAAAGAAGGATTATTTTTTTTTTTTTTTGCTATCTAAAAAAGAAACAAATAGGTGCATATATTTTATTCTTAATATTCTAGTTAAGCCTCGACTCCGGTCGAATACATTGGAAACCTACCTTTCAACGGTTTCGTGTGTAATCAAAAAAAAAAAAAATTTTTTGTTATTGTTTTTTCCAGTCTGTTTGTTTTGTGTTAAATACTTATATAAAGAGGTGTTCCTTTCATTCACAGAAATGAATTTCCTATTGGATAGCTGTTTATATTTGTAACCTCACTTACAGTAAGTCTAAAATATTTTAATAATTTACTTTATATTAACAAACCATTTTGTAGTGTGACTGATGAAGGATTAAAATAAATCCGAAAGCTTTCACAAAGTAAATAGAGTCATCTATTTAATGTCCCAGTAACATCAATAGGATTATTAGGCTGCAACCCCGCTATTTCGTGTTGTCCATTTCATTTTCAAACAGCCGTGAAATTATAAAGAATCTGTTAATCAGGAATGGGGTTTTACCAGGAAATTTCTACTACATATGGTTTAAATTGTGCAAATTACTTGAGAAACTGGGCAAAACTCAACATCAAACTAGCTTCGCTGAAAAATAGGAAGATATTTCTTCTCCAGTGCAGACGTCTTGGGTTAACCCCTAGGCATATTACCGATCAAATCAAAGGAGTTACAGGCCTCGTGAATGTCCAAGAAGGAAGAACTGGACAGATGATTTTTAGTTTTAGAAACAAACTTAGCCGTAAGATTTTAAATTTAGAGATTAAGATAACACACGGAAATGTTGAAAGAATGGAAAAGGCACTTAGCACATATCGACTGAGAATAGAGGAAAATATACCTATAAACATTCATCTTGAGTTTTTCCGGAGACAAAATATAGTGTATAACCAGGCTTTTTACAAGACAAAAAGCAACAATCTTAAAAAGATTGACGAACTTAAATCAAATAAATTAAATCGCATTAAAATTAAGGACTGTTGGTTCAAAAATCTTACACCTGTCGTTTTTCCAACAGAAGCAAAAAATATCCTATCATTAGGGCCCAAGTTTTGTCTCCCCGTTTCCAAAAAGGACGTCTCAGTCCCACATATTTTAGCAGACGTTGAATTAACAATATCACACGTAGACAATATGCGTGAAAAAAATATTTACAGTGCACAGGCGGCCAATGTCATCACCAATTATTTTCATACAGAAGAGGTTACTTTCTCAGAGACAACTAAATGGTATAATAAAACCAAGATTTTTTTAAAACAACACCCAGATATCTACATTACGAGATCTGACAAAGGCAACGTCACGGTCGCAATTTACAAAGAACAATATTTACAACTGGCTATGTCCTTACTTAGTGACGAAGTTTATTACAAAAAAATTCCACGCGATCCTACATCTACAATTCAACAAAAAGCCAACCAAATAATTTCAAAATTGAAAAAATCAAAACAACTATCGGACGCTACTGCGAAAAAATTGATGATTTATAACTCTATTTGCCCCAAGTTTTACGGTTTGCCAAAAACACATAAACCCACAATTTCTCTTAGACCAATAATATCCTCCATAGATTCCCCAACTGCTCAACTAGCTGGTTTTATTACAGAGGTTTTAAACACTGCATACGATTATAATAACGAATACTACATAGCAGACTCTTTTAATTTTGCAAATTTTATTAACGAGTTTCAGCTACCGGAAAATTACCACATTATAAGCTTAGATGTTACGTCTTTATTTTCCAATATCCCATTAGAATTAGTCAAAGTTAGTATTAAAAAAAATTGGTCCAAAATCAAAAATCACTGTTCTTTAAATCAATCAAACTTCTTAGAAATAATAGAATTTGTTTTTAACAATACCTGTTTCTCTTTTGACAATCAATTTTACAAACAAGTTTTCGGAACCCCTATGGGCTCAAAAATGTCTCCCATTTTAGCGCAATACGTAATGGATGATTTATTATACGATTGCATCCCAAAGCTGAACTTTGAAATACCCTTTTTAAAAAAATATGTTGATGATTTAATTTGCGCCATTCCGATTGGAAGCGAAACAGAGCTACTCAATATTTTCAATAATTATAATCAGTACATTAAATTCACAATTGAAATGGAATCTGAGAGAAGTGTGCCATTTTTAGATACAAGACTTATTAGAACCAACAGTAATAAAATTATATTGGACTGGTACATAAAACCAAGCAGCTCAGGTAGATATTTAAATTATTTCTCATACCATTCCGAAAAAATGAAAATAAACCTCATACTTGGCCTAAAAAATAGAATTTTGTCAATCTGTCATCAGTCATTAAAGGATCAAAATCTAAAACGTCTAAATAACCTACTATTGGACAACTCTTACCCTCAAAGCCTGCTAAAGAAATTAATCTATTCAACTGACACTATAGTACCAAACAATTCACCAACTGTTTCTACTAGCCCTCCAATAATAAAAAAGTATGTTTCCTTTCCATACGTTCAGGAATTAACCCCTAAATTAGCGAACATATTCAAAAAAGAAAATATTGTTATAGCCAATAAAGCCGTTAAACCTACGAGCAAACTTTTTAGTTCTCTTAAAGATAAAACAAAAAGGCATAACAAATCAAATGTAGTATATAAAATAGATTGTTTACATTGCAATAAAAAATACATAGGGCAAACCTCAAGGCCTCTAAAAGATAGAATAATATCTCATAAAAGTGATATAAGAATAAAACCCGAAGCATGTGCCCTTTCCCAACACGTAAGAGACACAGGTCATTCAGCAAATTTCGCAGAGGCGGAGATTCTCGAATGTGAAATTAATTATTTTAAAAGAAATTTTCTCGAAATGGTGCACATAAATAATCAGGAAAACCCGATGAATAAAAAATCGGATATACAGAATCTCAATATAATATATAGCAATTTATTAAACCTTAAAACCAAATAATCGTCCTGGCCTTCAAAACAAAAAAGAAGGATTATTATTTTTTTTTTTTTTGCTATCTAAAAAAGAAACAAATAGGTGCACATATTTTATTCTTAATATTCTAGTTAAGCCTCGACTCCGGTCGAATACATTGGAAACCTACCTTTCAACGGTTTCGTGTGTAATCAAAAAAAAAAAAAAATTTTTTGTTATTGTTTTTTCCAGTCTGTTTGTTTTGTGTTAAATACTTATATAAAGAGGTGTTCCTTTCATTCACAGAAATGAATTTCCTATTGGATAGCTGTTTATATTTGTAACCTCACTTACAGTAAGTCTAAAATATTTTAATAATTTACTTTATATTAACAAACCATTTTGTAGTGTGACTGATGAAGGATTAAAATAAATCCGAAAGCTTTCACAAAGTAAATAGAGTCATCTATTTAATGTCCCAGTAACATCAATAGGATTATTAGGCTGCAACCCCGCTATTTCGTGTTGTCCATTTCATTTTCAAACAGCCGTGAAATTATAAAGAATCTGTTAATCAGGAATGGGGTTTTACCAGGAAATTTCTACTACATATGGTTTAAATTGTGCAAATTACTTGAGAAACTGGGCAAAACTCAACATCAAACTAGCTTCGCTGAAAAATAGGAAGATATTTCTTCTCCAGTGCAGACGTCTTGGGTTAACCCCTAGGCATATTACCGATCAAATCAAAGGAGTTACAGGCCTCGTGAATGTCCAAGAAGGAAGAACTGGACAGATGATTTTTAGTTTTAGAAACAAACTTAGCCGTAAGATTTTAAATTTAGAGATTAAGATAACACACGGAAATGTTGAAAGAATGGAAAAGGCACTTAGCACATATCGACTGAGAATAGAGGAAAATATACCTATAAACATTCATCTTGAGTTTTTCCGGAGACAAAATATAGTGTATAACCAGGCTTTTTACAAGACAAAAAGCAACAATCTTAAAAAGATTGACGAACTTAAATCAAATAAATTAAATCGCATTAAAATTAAGGACTGTTGGTTCAAAAATCTTACACCTGTCGTTTTTCCAACAGAAGCAAAAAATATCCTATCATTAGGGCCCAAGTTTTGTCTCCCCGTTTCCAAAAAGGACGTCTCAGTCCCACATATTTTAGCAGACGTTGAATTAACAATATCACACGTAGACAATATGCGTGAAAAAAATATTTACAGTGCACAGGCGGCCAATGTCATCACCAATTATTTTCATACAGAAGAGGTTACTTTCTCAGAGACAACTAAATGGTATAATAAAACCAAGATTTTTTTAAAACAACACCCAGATATCTACATTACGAGATCTGACAAAGGCAACGTCACGGTCGCAATTTACAAAGAACAATATTTACAACTGGCTATGTCCTTACTTAGTGACGAAGTTTATTACAAAAAAATTCCACGCGATCCTACATCTACAATTCAACAAAAAGCCAACCAAATAATTTCAAAATTGAAAAAATCAAAACAACTATCGGACGCTACTGCGAAAAAATTGATGATTTATAACTCTATTTGCCCCAAGTTTTACGGTTTGCCAAAAACACATAAACCCACAATTTCTCTTAGACCAATAATATCCTCCATAGATTCCCCAACTGCTCAACTAGCTGGTTTTATTACAGAGGTTTTAAACACTGCATACGATTATAATAACGAATACTACATAGCAGACTCTTTTAATTTTGCAAATTTTATTAACGAGTTTCAGCTACCGGAAAATTACCACATTATAAGCTTAGATGTTACGTCTTTATTTTCCAATATCCCATTAGAATTAGTCAAAGTTAGTATTAAAAAAAATTGGTCCAAAATCAAAAATCACTGTTCTTTAAATCAATCAAACTTCTTAGAAATAATAGAATTTGTTTTTAACAATACCTGTTTCTCTTTTGACAATCAATTTTACAAACAAGTTTTCGGAACCCCTATGGGCTCAAAAATGTCTCCCATTTTAGCGCAATACGTAATGGATGATTTATTATACGATTGCATCCCAAAGCTGAACTTTGAAATACCCTTTTTAAAAAAATATGTTGATGATTTAATTTGCGCCATTCCGATTGGAAGCGAAACAGAGCTACTCAATATTTTCAATAATTATAATCAGTACATTAAATTCACAATTGAAATGGAATCTGAGAGAAGTGTGCCATTTTTAGATACAAGACTTATTAGAACCAACAGTAATAAAATTATATTGGACTGGTACATAAAACCAAGCAGCTCAGGTAGATATTTAAATTATTTCTCATACCATTCAGAAAAAATGAAAATAAACCTCATACTTGGCCTAAAAAATAGAATTTTGTCAATCTGTCATCAGTCATTAAAGGATCAAAATCTAAAACGTCTAAATAACCTACTATTGGACAACTCTTACCCTCAAAGCCTGCTAAAGAAATTAATCTATTCAACTGACACTATAGTACCAAACAATTCACCAACTGTTTCTACTAGCCCTCCAATAATAAAAAAGTATGTTTCCTTTCCATACGTTCAGGAATTAACCCCTAAATTAGCGAACATATTCAAAAAAGAAAATATTGTTATAGCCAATAAAGCCGTTAAACCTACGAGCCAACTTTTTAGTTCTCTTAAAGATAAAACAAAAAGGCATAACAAATCAAATGTAGTATATAAAATAGATTGTTTACATTGCAATAAAAAATACATAGGGCAAACCTCAAGGCCTCTAAAAGATAGAATAATATCTCATAAAAGTGATATAAGAATAAAACCCGAAGCATGTGCCCTTTCCCAACACGTAAGAGACACAGGTCATTCAGCAAATTTCGCAGAGGCGGAGATTCTCGAATGTGAAATTAATTATTTTAAAAGAAATTTTCTCGAAATGGTGCACATAAATAATCAGGAAAACCCGATGAATAAAAAATCGGATATACAGAATCTCAATATAATATATAGCAATTTATTAAACCTTAAAACCAAATAATCGGCCTGGCCTTCAAAACACAAAAGAAGGATTATTTTTTTTTTTTGCTGTCTAAAAAAGAAACAAATAGGTGCATATATTTTATTCTTAATATTCTAGTTAAGCCTCGACTCCGGTCGAATACATTGGAAACCTACCTTTCAACGGTTTCGTGTGTAGTCAAAAAAAAAAAAAATTTTTTTGTTATTGTTTTTTCCAGTCTGTTTGTTTTGTGTTAAATACTTATATAAAGAGGTGTTCCTTTCATTCACAGAAATGAATTTCCTATTGGATAGCTGTTTATATTTGTAACCTCACTTACAGTAAGTCTAAAATATTTTAGTAATTTACTTTATATTAACAAACCATTTTGTAGTGTGACTGATGAAGGATTAAAATAAATCCGAAAGCTTTCACAAAGTAAATAGAGTCATCTATTTAATGTCCCAGTAACATCAATAGGATTATTAGGCTGCAACCCCGCTATTTCGTGTTGTCCATTTCATTTTCAAACAGCCGTGAAATTATATATATATATATATATATATATATATATATATATATATATATATATATATATATATATATATAATATATATATATATATATATATATATATATATATATATATATATATTATATAATAATATTGAAATAGGTACAACCAATCTCGATGTAAACATACAAATACCATAGCAATGAAATTAAAAATCTCCTCGTCTGTAAAAAATTATTTATATATGTAAGAAGAGGAAAGAAAGAGAGTCCGGTCTAAAATTTGGAACATTTATCTGTCAACAAATCATCGTATTTTTATTTTTAGCTCTTGTGGATATTACAATACTTACTACTGCGTTTTCTCACCCCTTATTTCTGCATTAATGGCGGGATTATATACTTTTGCTAGTTTGTAGTCCAGTTTCACGCCAGCACATAGAAATATATTATGTCAATCTTTAATGATTTTATTAGCGCATGTAATAGCATATTTTGCGAGATACTTAAATATGTTAATTATATTTTTAACTGCAAAGTTCTTCTCAAGTAGAACGTTTCTTCAAAATTTAGTCACATTTTATTTCCTATGCTTTTAAAAAGTACCATTTTTATTATTTCTTGAAATATCAGTAAAGTGTGTAACTTTTTTATCCCTGTTTTAATGTTGCAAAAAATAGTATGAAACGACATTTTTTAAAATGTATTTTACTACAGGGTTTTTTTTAAACGTCAAGCTAGGTATTGCGATTTTCTTTCAAACATTTTTTTTTAACCTCATATTCTCCCATATGCTATCGGTATTTAATCTAACTCTTTCAAAATAGTAGACATATAAATATTTAAAAGTAATGTAATAGCATCATTAAAAATTTCAATAACACTGTCTAAGCATTTCTTCGAAATATTAAATTAAAAAAATATTAAACAAGATTAAATGAAACTATAAATAAACTTTATCAGCTGCTCATATGCTGTTGAGATAAGTAATTGAAACATTATTTGATCAAATTACCATAGAATTCTGACTTTGAAAATTGCCTTTGAATTCCAGCTTACATTTTTGTAAAATAAAAATAATTTTTATAATAATTTCTTTAATGAATTAATATGTATATTTTAATAATGTAAAAGTCCAAAGTCCAAAGAACACGTTGCTCAACATACTGTTTTGAGTAATTTTGCCTTTTGAACGCCTGTACAGTTTATTTTCTTATGTGCGAATGTGAATTTTATATTAATATTGATAAGCAAAAGATTTAATTTAAAATTTAGCTCCAAACTGGTGGTAGGAATAAATTATTTGTGAAAACAAAAACGCAAAATTTGAATAAACACAAAAATTTTTTTCATTTAAATAAATAAATAAAAATATCTTTTATTTCGAGAATGCATATTACAACAAAATTATTACCAAATATGTAAAAAAATTTTTCCCCAACAGTGGCGCATTCTACCCAGAGATTACTTTACTGTATCTCAGGCCAATGAAAAACATATTTAATTAATTAATTAAAGGAACTTAAGCTAAACAACATATTCGAAAATTGTATACTAGAGAAACTGCGCATGCTCATTTTAAATAGGAGAAGTAGGCAAACAATAAGAAAAAATAATATAAATAATAAAGTACTCATGACTATCAAACGTAATATCAACAGTAAATTTGAAAATCAAAAATTGATTGGTTGTATCTGTCTTTAAATTACCGTATATTAAAGTTTAAATATTCAATTGGCAAACAATTATATCATTTTACGGCACTATAATATACTATTAATACTATGAAGATTAACATAATGAATATTTAACGAAGGACGAATTTGGATTTTAAAGAAACGGAAAAACTCTGGTTAGAATAAATGCTTTTTGAAAAAATTGGAAAATGGCAATAAGCTACGTGTATGGCGGGGGAGGCGAGGGTGATTTTAAAATATTGAGTTTCATATGATTTTTGGCGTTTGTAGAGGCACATGGTTCTGGATATTATGTTTAAAACTAAAATACATTATTTTTCACAACAAAACAGTGTTCCAAAAACTTAAAGCTTACAATAACTACCGTCATAAACAGTCATGCATACCAAGCCAATTTTTGTAAATGTGCATTCTGCATAAATACGTGCATTTCATTAATTATAAACATTTTTAAAATGCCTATGCTTTGCATTTCGGTATAAAACTTATACCATTTATCAATCGTCTATGGATCCCGTTTAATCCATTTCACGACCAGCGATGTAGTTTTTCTTTAGGAGATCTTCTTAAGGTATTGTAGCTGATACGTTTCTTTTTTCTCGAAATTTATATTGTTGAGAATATTAATTACGTCAAAATCATATTAATAATCGTTTAGTGTAATAAAATAAATAACGATTTTTCTCAAAACTAACCAAATCTAATTGCAACTTTAGAACAAATATTGCTCAAAATTAGTCAGAAATAAACCCAATGTCACATACTACTTTATAATTCAAATAGCCCATACTATTACGTGTTAAGAAATTTTTAGTCAAATCCCTAAGAGTCCTAATATCGACTTTCGAAGACAGTAAAAACTCTTTGGGGTTTATGTTTATGTCATGTATACGGCATACAACTACCTACTCCCAACATAGCTTATTTTATGTTTAATCTCAGAGACACAAGAAAATATAATTAAAAGGCGCGCATTGTGACTAGCAATGAGCTTAAACAAAGGCCGCTGTATAAATATAGGGGCTGACCAAGCGACATGGCTTGCTCCAACATGGCTTATTCTTTATTTTTCTTTCACTCAGTTTTGCCGTAGGTTTAATTAAGTTTAAAACTAGTTTGAAATACCTCAAATTAAAATTTTTAATTTGCAAAGCTGTTGAGAAATTATAAAGCCCGTTGGAATAATGCACTTTCTTTGTATTGGGCTTAAACATTTGCGCCTGGTAGAGGAAATCACAAAATATATTTGATAAATGTGTGTAATAATTAATAGAGGGAGATTGCAGATTAAGAAAGGATGATAACATATTCCATAGTCAGGACAATTTGGGCATAAAGGAGCGAACAAAGTTCTGGTATTTGGTCTTTGTAGTTGGACTCATTCGGTTCGATACTGATGTCTGCCTGACAGACATGACTATGGAAGAAAACAGCGAGTTGCAAAACAAACACACATCAGAAGCACTAATATAGTATAAATATACATACACACTTAAATATAAAGAACATTAAACATAGACTTGGAATGAGTATCCAGTGTCATAATACATCATTGAAAAATTCCAGAAGGCCATAATAAACTTTTTTGAGTAATATGCATTTAAGAGAAGATTTAAATGTTTTAATATTACTCAAAGTTCTCACACTCTCTGGTAGGTGGTTGAATATCTTCCTACCTGTATAGAATATTGAGCTTTTAAATCGTGAAGTGTAAGGTATGGGTAGTGGCAGAGCTCCAGTTTGTCTTGTGTTATAGTGATTATGATACTCTCGATTTTTAAATGCTTTAAACATCTTACAAGCTGTCTAGAAAATAAAAATACGAGTTAGAGTTAGGAGTTTGCGATTAATAAATAGTAGTCTACAAGAATCTCTACCACTTACCCCGCAAATATACCTAACTGTCCTCTTTTGCAGAACAAAAACTAAGTTTATCAGATATTGGCTCGAATTACCCTAGGAGCAGACCCCATAACGCAAATTGGATTATATCAAGGCCGAATATACTGATTTCGCAATGTGTTCATCCAACTCGTTCAATACAACTTTCAAGGCATAACATCCCGATGCCAGACAATAGCATACTTTCAAAATATGATCCTTAAAAGTTAACTTAGTATCTATGGCTACACTCAAAAATTTAATATTTGATTTTATCGAAATCTGTTCATTATCAAGATAGACATCATCAGGCGAACACCCAAAATGCATAATGTTAGTCTTAGAAATGTTGAAAGAACCACACACTACCCTTTAATTTGTTCAACATAATCTGCGATTGCATGAGTTAGCCCCTCAGGATTCCTGGAATGCCACAAAATTGAGGTATCATTGGCAAAAATTGTGAATTCATCACCCTCGATTTTCAGTGACGCTAGATCATTTATATAGACAAGAAATAAAATTGGTCCTAGAGCAGAACCCTGAGGTACTCCCGAAATAATTTCTCGTTTAATAGAATCACCCTCATGCAACCTGACCCTCTGATATCGTCCGAAGAGATAAGACCTAAACCAGTGAAAAGCACTTCCCCTGAAACCACACCACTCTAGCTTCCGAAACAGTATTCCATGATCCACGCAATCGAAAGCTTTAGCGAGATCACAAAAAACTGCCGCAGCCGCCTCGCCCTCATTAATGTAAAGATTCAGATTATCAAGAAATGCAAAAATGGCATCTCCTGTACTCCTACCACTCTAAAAACCAAATTGATCAACAGTTAAGATTTTGTGCTTCCCTAAGTAAGAGATAATTTTTTTTTACAAGTTTTTCAACTTCTTTAGCAATCCTAGGCAACATGGTCTGAAATTTGCTGGATGTCACATCCCCGCCCTTATGAATTTGAATGATAATCGCTTCCTTCAGAGATTCAGGAAAAATTCCTGTGACGAAAGAATCATTTACAGCCGTCATAAATACATTCAAAGTAGACTCTGGTAAAGCTTCTAATATCCTCACCGGAATTTCATCGCATCCTAAAGCATTTTTATTTTTAATATCGCGAAATATCGCCCTGATCTCCACCACGTCAGTTGGAGTAAGAAAAAAAAATCACATATAGGGAATGGCTTCAAAAACTGTAATGGATTGCACCTTGGCGATATCTGATTAGCGACATTTTCGGCAACAGAGCAATACATTTTTTTAAATTCCCCAATTCTTATATCGACATCAGATACATCATAACTACCAGGTTTTCCCCTGAGTTGATTAACAATTTTCCAGCTCTCTTTTTGTTTATTGTTAGAAGATGAAATATGTGAATCATAATAGTTTTTTTGCTATTTTAAAGGTTTTTCTTTATATTGATATGTACTTAATGAAGTAATTAACAAAGAAAGTCACAAGTTATGAAATATTTCCTCAAGTGTGTAGAGAGCGCAAATTTTTACTGAAAACTTTAATACCCATTGTGATCCAAGGCTGCCTTTTCTTGTTTTTAATTTTAACAACTGGAAACGAACGGTCAAGAACTTCTGTAATCCGACTATAGAATTCTTTTAGGGGTCCACTAGAACAGGCCACACCAAACCAACCAAAAGTCAAGCAGTTCTGAGAGAATTTTTTGAAATTTTTCTTATAGAATATTCTCCCCCTTCTCGTTTTATGTGGAGCCTTCTGTACATCATATGGTACGACACACAACACCGCTTCGTGGTCAGAGAGACCCGGATTCAAAGTAAAACAAGAGACATTACTGACACTTAAACACACATAATCTAAGATAGACTTGTAAGGGAACCAACATGCATATTGAGATTATCTTATTATTAGCTTATCAGGCGATAAACTCTTTTTTGGTCTGAGACAAGAAGATTGAGTCTAGTCCATATTGTATACGTTTCCGAACGAATATGATTGATGCAAAACACAGCTCACCTATAATGGTGCCAATTCGGGCTAGATTTGGGGTTTCAGTGTGTTGAAAATAATTGTTCTTGTGGGAACCTACGCATCTCTTACTTCAAAAGTGTCAACAAATAGGCAAGAAAATGTTGTTGGATACGACAATATTACAGAAAAAAACCTTTTTTGTAATTTTAGGCTATGAAATTTTTTCGTCATTTCTTTAAAAGTAACAGCACAATTGTGTCAAGTTTTTTACAAAGGCGTTTTTTGTTTCTATTTTTATATTTACTAGATATAACATCCTACAAATAAGTTGTCGAATGAAAGCCTTAAATTAATTTTAATAGATGATCCGATTACTATATTGTCTTAATTTGGAAACACGAACTACACACAAAAATATTTCTTGTATATGAACCAGCCCAGACTACATGCTAGTACAAACAAGATTCCAGTGTCGAGCGCGACATCAAGCGATAGTTTGGATACAGTCACCCGTCATTGCATGTAGGTAATCTCGTGTGTCTTCCTAATTTGAGGAAGTTGTTGAGCGATAAATAGATATGCGACTTTTCTGGAAAAGCAAATTGTAGGGAATATCCAAATTCTTGAAATTTACAGAAAAGTAAAAAATGTTTTGAAATTATAAAAAAAGTAAAATTTGATGTTTAGACTCGACTTTATCAAAATTTTAAAAATTGAAATTTTAGAGGAAACCTTCAGACGTTTTCAGACACTTTTAAGTTTAAAATGTTTACGCGTAAATAGCAAAATATTTAAATCGGTATATTGCGTAATCTAAAAAAATCAAAATATACATACTGATCTAAAAAAACTTGCATTGCTTTATTTTGCTTTAAAATAAAATTAGTTTCCGAGCATTTAGTAAAGAACAATTTTGTTTTTATCCCTAAATCGAAATTAAGATTTTGTGAGAAACGAGGACCAGAGCTGATTATTTGATATTTCCAATCAGAAATAGCTGAAAAATGGTCATATGTCGGAAACTTTTCTTGGAGATTTCCTGGGCTCCGCATCTCTAGCGATGAGTAGTGAAATTGTTTTTCATGGAATCGTCTTTTCAACATTCAAAACACTGCTTTTGTGTCGCGGAACACAACGTGATAAAATGGTTGGCCAAATTGTATGATGTTTTCCATTTTCAGTGGGATACATTATGCACGAGACTTTTCTCAGAATACTCTGAATAACCCAATTTGTTGAGATACAATCTGGCAATATACCGGCTGACAACTTGAGACAGTATTGCTAGATTTCGTATGCGAGTGTGTACTAGCCTTAGTACATTAAAAAACACAATGTTTTAAATTTAAATCTCGTTTTTGGCTGGGCGTCATTCCCGATACCGTTCTGAAAGACGCGAACCAATTAATACAAACTTGAATATGTTAACTGTCTCCAGATTGGGTACAATTTGGATTATACATTAGGGGTTAAACAAGATTTTGATTTGTGATATGTAAAGAACAGAAGTTTGCAGTGGAAAATTATATTAATTATTAGGAGTTTCGTCCATTTGATTCTTTTCTCTATTTTGTTTGTTTGGAGTTTTAATCATTATAGGATTATTAGCAGGAGTTGTTTTTGGGCATTTCTGTTAAAGCTTTTAAAGTTTAAATATGTTCTTATATAAAATCTACTATAAATATAATTTTGCAAAAAAGTAACTTGTAATACACCGTCTGGTCTTGTGATTTAATTCACATTTTTGAGGTGTCATTTCAAAACTATAGTTGCTGTCTTGATTTGACGGGATCGTACTCCAATTACATAATTATAAAATAGAGACATACTAATTCATTATTTTTTAATCTAGTAACTGGTACTTACTTATTCAGTGGCCTGCCTAAAGAGCCCGCAAGCCCGCGGCGCGGGGGGCTCCGGCTGTTAGCAATGTTCTATCTGTTGAAAAAAGGAAAACGCCCTCATCACAAAACATTTGTAATAACCGGGTATGCATAGTTCACCATGCATAGTTTTTAATTAAAGCTCTCTCCCCACAGACGCGTTCTCACTAATGAATATGTATTTTTATTATGACATTTAACACGAACAAATAAAGATTAAATAAATTATTTAAGGGACTGGCGCTAACTTCTCGAAGATTCTCTCCTGATTAGAAGGAATGATTAGGAGTTTCGTCCATTTGATTCTTTTTTCTATTTGGTTTGTTTGGAGTTTTAGTTATTATAGGATTATTACTAAGAGTCGTTTTTGGGCATTTTATTAAAGCTTTTAAAGTTTAAATATGTCCTAATACAAAAGTTACTATGAATATAAGTTCGCAAAAAAGTTACTTGTAACACCGTCAAGTCTTGTGATTTAGTTCACATTTTTGAGATGTAATTTCAAAACTATAGTTGCTGTCGGATTTTGACAGGGTCATACTTTGATTACATAATTATAAGTAAGTGGTACTTACTTATTCAGAGGCGTGTTTAAAGGGCCCGAAGGTCCGGAGCGCGGGAGGCTCCGGCTCTTAGGAAGCCCCCAAATTAAACAGGTTATTCAAATAAAATATTTTTCCATAGTTAAAAAAATCACGGGTTTCGCAATTTTTGCAACCATCGGATACATTGGAAATGATAATAATAAGATAACGTAATATATAAACTCTTTGAAACATTTGGAAGTGACAGTACTTAATGCGTATTTAGATATAATAGTACGTCAACTAGATAAAAGACTTAGTTTAACAGTATATTGAACTTTTTTAATTCTAAATCCTCAGATATTGGTTAAATTAAGTGACTCAGACATTTTGGAACACGCTCAGTTATTAGTGGAGAAATATTCAAATTAAAATTTAACTTCTCAACTAGCAACTGAGCTAATTCAGATAAAATCATTATTGTATAACAACATTAAAAACCGTAAGGGAGAACTGCACGCAAAAAGTGAAAAACCAGCGACAAGGTCTAGTTGAGTTGAGAGTAAGATGAAAAGGTACCTACGCATTAAAAAAAACTTCCTGCACGTCCGTCCTCAAAAAAATGTGTTGTGTATAGGTAATTTAAATTACATTTCGGTCAAAAATGGGTTCAAAAGGGTTCACGCGCTGCAGAAATACAAAGACATGAGTACGATTTACCATTTCATATTTTGCAGTTACGTAGACAAAAGGCAAAAGGTAAAGAGCCATTTTGTGGAAAAAAAATATATGCGAAGGCATGTGCGTCAAAAAGTAGTCAAAAAATGGTAGAAAATGGACAAATCTACTTTTATTTTACTCTAGATTTGATTTTTTCATAAAAATTCGCATTTAGCGCCCAACTATACATATTTCCCTATTAAAATCACATTGAAGCTAATATATATCTCTTATAGTTTTAACATAATATTGCAGCGGCAGAAGGCTTGCAAATGATCCATATTACTGCGTGCAGTTCCCCCTTAATAGAAGTTCGAAAAAAATGAATTATTGTTGAGTAGTATACCAGAACTGTGTTCTGCATTCCAATTATTTCTTGTCCTTCATGAAACCTCAGTTCAATCCGAAAAATCGTTTTCAAAGTCGAAATTAATTAAAAATGTCTTTAGGTCGACCATGACTCAAACTAGTCTTCGTTCTCTAGCTTTTATCTGAATAGAGCTCGAAAGGACTAGAGAAGTAAATAATGATGAACTACTTGATAAGTATTTATCTACTCGATACAAAAAAAAATAGTCTAGTGTACCGCCAAAGAAAACGATTCTTGTACTATATAAGTAATATTTTTTATTCCTTAGTTAATTTTTGTTTTGTATTTATTAGTTTACCTATACCTATTAATCTCAAAATGTATATTGTTCGTTTCTTTTTTTATTCTTTATTCCTTTTTTACTAGAGTTATTTTTTATTTTATGTTATGGTTTTTGTTATTACATTTATGACATTTTTTGTTTTTTTTTTGGAGAAATTATTCAGAGGGCCTCCAAGAAAAGTCTTGCGGGGGGGGGCCCTAAAAACTCGGCACGCCACTGTACATATTTATTTATTTCTTATCCCTTATCTTACCTACATATATTTAAAAAATTAAAAACCGCACTTTCCAGGAATTTTTAAATTTCACTGTTTTGTTTTCGATTTTTACAAGAATTTTAACTTTCTATTTCGAAGTATCACAAATAGTTTTTGGTTTATGACAACATAAAATTAAACTGTCTTAAATTCGTCATCTTTCTTATCGCAGACCGCACCGGAATCGACTGAAGACAAGGAAATAATGCGGTTTTTAACAAAATCACTTCGAATACTTTTTTCTTTGTTGACTAAAATATCTCTCTTTGTCGCCTTTATGATTTAAAAAGATTATACTAACTTTTTATTTTTATGGCCTCTGTAAAGCCCGAACCCATGAATAAAATTTTAATTACCAGACATTTTAATTCAAATTATTATAACAGCGAATGAATTAGGAATTAGTGATTTCTATAGGAATAATGAATTACTCAATAAATTATACTAGAATATAAAAGATCAAAATCAAGTCGTCAGTTTTACTAAAGAGTATATATATATGTATATATATATATATATATGTATATTATATATATATATATATATATATATATATATATATATATATATATATATATATATATATATATATATATATAAATATATATATATATATATATATATATATATATATATATATATATATATATATATATATATATATATATATATGTGTTGATTTTTACTCCTTCACGGATGGAAAAATACAATGTGTTTTCATTCCGGGTGTACATCCGTTCACTACTGTCGTTCTGAAAAGAACAGTTTTGCTGACGTTTCGCCAAAATCTCATTTGGCATTTTCGAGGCTTTCTTTCTCGCGTCCGAATAGAGACTGATATATATATATATATATATATATATATATATATATATATATATATATATATATATATATATATATATATATATATATATATATATATATATATATATATATATATATATATAGTAAATCCGCTATTTTGTTTAGCCATAAAGACTGCTCACCAAAATTTTACCAGTTTATTCCTAGGTTACACTTGATTTTTAGGCAAAATTTGAGGTAAATTGGACTAGTAGTTCTTTAGTAATATTTTATTAACATTTTATCATGCCGCCATTTTGTTCCGATATATTGGATGTTCACAAAAATTTTACCATATGACTCTTAATTTTTGACCAAAATTTAAAGTCAACTGAATTAGTAGTTTTTTTAGCTATACCGCAAACAGACAGACCGACGGATTGGAGATTTTCAACATCCCTGAAACGTGATGATCTGCAATATATATATATATATATATATATATATATATATATATATATATATATATATATATATATATATATATATATATATATATATATATATATATGTATATGTATATATATATATATATATATATATATATATATATATATATATATATATATATATATATATATATATATATATATATATATATATATATATATATATATATATATATATATATATATATATATATATATATATATATATATATATATATATATATATATTATATATATATATATATATATATATATATATATATATATATATATGTGTGTGTATCGAAATAAGTTGAAATAAGATTTTAGCTTATTTCGATAAATAATTTTTTGATACTGATATTTTAAATATTTAGTTAGGCCGCTATTTTGTTTAACCATAAAGGCTGCTCACCAAAATTTTACCAGTTTATTCCTAGGTTCTACTTGCTTTTTAGGCAAAATTTTTAGAAGTTAGTTTTAGTTTAGTTAGTAAATATGATGAGTAGTATGGGTTTGGGCATGAATAAAAAAAAAAAGATATATATATATATATATATATATATATATATATATATATATATATATTTATATATATATATATATACAGGGTTCGCCAAACTCAGTAGCGTATTAGAAGTATATGGAGAACGAGTAAAGATATTTACTTGAGATTTGGGTAAGGTTCATACTAAGAAGTAAACTATATTTTAAAAATATAAGTTGCGGCGTTGCCAGCTCTATTGCAGATAGACAGGAAGTTTCTTTTTTTAAATACAATACCCTGTATATTATTGCATTGTCAAATTCTACGAACTATTCTGAGCATTTTTTATGTAGTATGTTCTATACCTATTTTGAGCAGTTTTGGAAATAAAAATTATTTTCTAATTTTTAAGGGTCAAATCGGCTTCAATGTAAAACACGATATATTTTTAGAATATTGTCCCAGAATTCTGAAATTTTTATACGAGTTTCCGAACATGTAGGTTAATTGACGGCTGAAGGTTTTTTTTAATAAAAGGTTATACAGGGTGTATAAAAATATAGTTTATTCGCGAGGAACAGAATGTCCATAACTCGATTTTTTTTAAATGGAACACCCTGTATATTTTAATTGCATCAAATAGAGAGAGACATTGCCTTTCAAGTGACATTAGGTGTTCCTATACCTATCTCTGATGGGTAATGAATTAAATGGCATTTAAAAGAAAAAATCAGCCATTTTATTATTTTCTGGAAAAAAAATCTATGTTAAAAGCACTAAATAGACAAGTAAACATTTTTGTCAATAATATATCTATCTTAATGATAACTAAATGAAAATACGTTTGTTGAGAAAAATCTATAGTTTAATATTTACAATATGTATTCACAAACGCTTTAGATAAAAAATTAACGATACAACCGAATAAAACAATATTACAAAAATATAGCTAACAACAGAACTATCCCCAAATGAATTGTCAGTAACTGAACTGTTTAAAGTGTCCTCCATTAACTCTGAGGCATTCCGGAACTTGTGTCATTACATGACTCGTTGCTTTTTGAATCTCTTCCGCGGATAATGCCAGCAGTGCTTCTCTTGTCCGATTTAGGAGTTCTTCCTTTGTTTCTACTGGCGTCTGATAAACTATCCCTTTTACCCTGCCCCAAAGATGGAAGTCGAGAGGGGAGGTGGCCAAATCCATGGACCTCGTCGGCCAATCCATCTGTCTTCGAAGATTGTAGTAAGTTCCGCACTTACTTCGTTTGTACAGTGAGCCGGTGCCCCATCTAACTGATACCAGCAGCTCCGGAGTAAGTTCAATGATAACTCGTCGAGAAAATCAGAAACTGTAGTTTTCAATATTTCCAAATATTTTTCAGAATTTAAATTTTCATCGTAAAAGCAAAACTTTATTTTGTCATTCATCATGAGGCAAAATACATTGAAACCGAACTTGTATTGAAAACCTTTTTCTCTGATAAAATAAGGATTTTCTTTGGACCAAAAATGTGAATTTCTTCTGTTAAATATCCCTTCTTTTGTGAATTTGCTCTCATCCGTCCAAATAACTTTTTTTAAAAAGTTGGGATCTTCTTGTGTACGCATCAGGATCATTTCGCAGTATGCGACGCGCTGAGGAGGATCAGTAGGCTCTAAAGCCTGGGCTGTTATAAATTTATAATTATGCATTCTATGTTTGTGCAAAATTCTTTCCACCGATTTGTAAGAAATGCCTAAATCTTTCTCTGCGCTATTAATTGATGCGTGAGGGTATGTATGGAAATAAGACAAAACAGTAATTTCATTGTCTTCGTTACCTGTTACAGGTTTGACTTGAAGTCTTGGTCTTTTAACATTATTGTACTCTCTGTAATTCTTCTCTATTCTTTTAAACTTTTTCTCGTTCATTGGGACAGAATCTGGATAAAGTTGATTACATTGTCTACATGTTCTTGATATTATTTTATCACATTGACCGTGTACATAAAACAAATTTAGAATTTCTACACTTGAGTAAGAATTTGCCATTTTAAATTAGTGAATTTTTGACAACTATGCATATTAAAAACAAATGTTCTCTGTTTGGTTTCCTGGGAGATGACAGGCGTGCACAGCCTACTAGTTAAATAATCTTTCGTTTTACGAGATATTATTCGTGCTTCTACTAAATGGCATCTAATTAATTAATCATCAGCGATGCTAATACTATTGAAAGGTAATTTTTTTCTCTGTTGGATGCAACAAAAATATACAGGGTGTTCCATCGTGAGTATTGTTTTATTCGGTAGTATCGTTAATTTTTTATCAAAAGCGTTTGTGAATACATATTGTTACTATTAAATTATCGATTTTTCTCAAGAAAAGTATTTCCATTTAGGTATCATTAAGACAGATATACGTAGAAATAACTTGCCAGTATTTGACAAAAATGTTTACTTCTTTATTCAGTGCGCTTAAAATAGATTTTTTTACAGAAAATACTAAAATGGTCGATTTTTTTTTAAAATGCCACTTAGTTCATTACCCATCAGAGATAGGTATAGGAATACCTAATGTCATTTGAAAGGCAATGTCTCTCTCTATTTGATGCAATTAAAATATACAGGGTGTTCCATTTAAAAAAATCGAGTTATGAACATTTCTGTTCATCGCGAATAAACTATATTTTTATACACCCTGTATAACTTTTAATTAAAAATTACCTTGAGTCGTCAATTAACCTATATGTTCGGAAACTCGTATAAAAATTTCAGAATTCTGGGACAACGTTCTAAAAATATATCGTGTTTTACATTGAACTCGATTTGACCCTTAAAAATTAGAAAATAATTTTTATTTCAGAAAGCTCTCAAATTAGGTATAGGACATACTACATAAAAAATGCTCAGAATAATACATAGAATTTGACAATGCAATAATATACAGGGTATTGTATTTAAAAAAAGAAATTTTCTGTCTGTCTGCAATAGAGCTGGCAACGCCGCAACTTCGAAATTATTTTTAAAATAAAGTTCACTTCTTAGTATGAAACTTACCCAAATCTCAAGTAAATATCTTTACTCGTTCTCCATATACTTCTAATACGCCACTGAGTTTGGCGAACCCTGTATATATATATATATATATATATATATATATATATATATATATATATATATATATATATATATATATATATATATATATATATATATATATATATATATATATATATATATATATATATATATATATATATATATATATATATATATATATATATAGATTTCAACTTATTTCGATAAATAGTTTTTTGATACTGATATTTTAAATATTTAGTTAGGCCGCCCGCTATTTTATTTAGCCATAAAGGCTGCTCATCAAAAATCAAATAGTTTATTCCTAGGTTACACTTGATTTTTAGGCTAAATTTGAGGTAAATTGGACTAGTAGCTCTTTAGTAATAGTTTTTTAACATTTTAGCATGCCGCCATTTTGTTCCGTCATATTGGATGTTCACAAAAATGTTACCATATGACTCTTAATTTTCGACCAAAATTTGAAGTCAACTGGATAAGTAGTTTTTAGCTATACCGCAAACAGATAGACAGACCGACGGATTGCAGATTTTCAACATCCCTGAAACGTGATGATCTGCAAAAATCTCGGGGGTTGATTTTTATACAATTAGAATACTTTTCTCTTACAAGAAAAGTCAAAGGGACAGTAAAATATTTATATCATCACCTTTCTCATGTTAAGCTCCCTGCCCGAATTTCTGACTACGCGTCTAACATATACTTAAAATTGGCAAAAACACATTAAATTGCTTGCTATAAACTTATATTAAATTAAAGATAATCGCCGCCGCTGGTTCAGTCTATAGTGAAAGCCGACAGGGTTGCCATTTTTGGGACCGGTTTACGCAGAGGAAGATATATGTTTTCTCTCGCACCCATAGAACGAGAAAAACAATAATAGATCCAACTTTCGAAACTATTTATGAATGAAATATTAAGTCTATCCTTTGTTTTGTAGTCTAAGTAACAAAGCCATTTTATTGTTTCGTGTGTCTAATTCTTTCAGATGACCCTTTCAGCTGTATTCACTGACATAATTTGGGTCTAAAATTTAGACCCTCATATTTAAACCTTCCTTAAACCTCGGCCAGGTTTAAGATTTAGACAGTATTCACTAAACAGTTAGTACTAGTTCTAAAGTTAGTCCAACAGGTTTAAATTTAAACCCATATTTAGACCCCTCGATGAACAAAACACTATCCATAGCCCACTTGATTAATATTGATTATGTATCTGCCTTTGGGAAAATGACGTAGGTATAGAGGGCGAAAATACATAGCAAATTTCGATTCGGAGATTCTAGTCGAAAAAATATCTTATTTGAAAAGTTATCTCCAAACATTCCGCTTTTAAAGCGGGAAAATTCGTGGCCCGATGTTCACAATTGTAATTGCCATTTAAATTTATAGAGTAACTGATATATCTGTTTTTACATATTTAATCAGTACTAATAGTAGTCTAATGATCTAAGGTTTCGGATTTGTTTTTGGTTCTCACCTAGATAGTCTGAGTTTGAATTCCACTGATTGCGTATTTTTTCTTTTTTATTGTTAATTAGTGTACGAAAAAATTTTTATCGGTAATTCCTATAAAAACAATACGCTAAAAAATATATTGAAAACACAATGCCATTTTTAGTGACAGTTTGACAGACAGTAGGAATTACTTTTGATTTCTATTTTAATTTTCAAGGGCAATATTGTACCTAAATACTTTTAAATAATGGTGGTGGTCCGGCGTGCTTTAAGGGAAATAGGCGACCAATTTGAATTGTGTTTTTTTCTAAATTATAACTTGATAGATTTATACTAAGGTGAACAGTGAATTAAAACTTTTCTTAAACCCATCTTGAAGGTAGGACTAATTGCGGCCATATTGGAAAATTTAAACCCCCGATAGGTTTAAGTGTTGAGTACCGGGTTTAGCGATGGTCTAAATTTAGACCTGAAGGGGGGTCTAACTTTGCTTTGTGAATACGGTTTAAGACTTAGACCTAGAGTTTAAAATTTAAACCTCTTTAGTGAATACGGCTGTTTGCGTTTTATATGTATTGACCCCCCTGAAAACTTGACCACGAGGAGCTACTGATAAAGAGAGCCAATGAAGAAAGAGACAAACTTGCCCCAATTACGAAAATATTAGGTGAATTAGTAAAAAATTATTAAAAACTATATATTACCCAGGAAAATACATAACAATTCACGAGATGCTGATTGCGTTCCGTGACAGGTGCAATTTTATACAGTACTTACCAAATAAACTAGCTAAGTATGGAATAAAAGAATTCGCTCTCTGTGATTCTAAGATATTTTATGTGTCAACTTTTGAAGTGCATTGTGGTAAGGAAGAGGTGGGGAAATATCTTCTGAGATTCTCCAACTCATGTTGTTCTTAAATTGCTAGAAACTTAAAAAATTAAAATAAAAACTTAACAACTGATATCACTCTTAAAAGTTCCTTTCAAAGAAAGCTACGTTATTGCACACACTGAAAAAAATAAGGAAAATAAAAGGGAAATATCGAGGAATTGCTACCAAATAAAAATATACATACAAACTCATCCATGTTTAACTTCTCGGATAATATAACTATATATTATTGTTATATAAATATATATATATATAAAAATATATATATATATATATATATATATATATATATATATATATATATATATAGTATGGGTTTGGGCATGAATACGAAAAAAAAAAATATATATATATATATATATATATATATATATATTATACGAATATACGTATATATTTTTTTTCGTATTCATGCCCAAACCCATACAACTCATCATGTTTACTAACTAAAATTCATCTCCAAAATATGTATATTTGTATTGTAAATAACGCATTTAACTATTTGGAGAGCTAGTATGTATTTTAATGTTTACGTTATATAAAACCCAACCCAAGATTGGCAAATTTTTTGTTTTTGTTCAATTATTATCAATTTGTTTTTGCTTTCCATGAAAATTAAAATAGTCGAATGGCTTAAATATCAAATTAATGTGTGTAAATGCTAAGGCCTTCCGATTCGGACGCCACTGATATCTAACTTTAATTACGTCAAGACTTGTGATATGATACTTCCGGACTTAAGTAGTCAGTATTTCCACAAACAAAACACTTTCTTACCACAGTTTCTCATTTATTTAAGTACTACAAAACACAGAACTTTCAGAGATCATTAAAAATCTAAAAAAAATATATAAATAAAACCATCGAACGCGGTTACAAAAATGACAACAGACGCTGCTGTTTTGTAATTAGACTATAAACAAGAGTGCTATGATGATTGCTATGAATGAATAGTTGTAAAACTACTCGTAAAGGGCGTAAATTTGGCGTAGCCTCATTACCAGTTCTATTTAGTAATATTTTTAATACATTTTTGTAATTTTTTAAAGACCTTAGTTAATTACTTAGAAATAAACAATGTTATATAGTCTAAGGTTAATTATTGTGTGTAGTTTTTTGATATACATGTAACTGTGTTATGAAAATATATAAACATATTGGAGAAATTCAATAAAGCTTATCTATCTCTAGAATATTCGACAATTTTTAAAACGTGACGAAAACAGATACCTATCGATGTCGTGGAGAGGGAAGAAATTCAATCTATGATCTCGTGTTAAATGTAAATACTTGGTCTTTCTTGTTTTCATAGTCTAAGCTTTGTTACTTCGCAACCGGATGTCCAGGCACATAAATCGTTAATATTTCTACGAAAATAACGATTTACTTCTTTGTATTTGTCTTTACCTGTTTGCTGAACTTTAAATTTAGGGCAAAGGTCGACTACTGGTCTTAAATTCGAGTCGTTTCACAAAGTTCAGCTCGCAAATATAATTGAAAACCGATTATAAATTAACATTCTAAAACACTGTGGCTATAAAAATACGCAATCGTAACCACAACCTATCATATCAAATATATTTAAGTTTCCTCGGCGCGGCTGCTGACCCAAACTATGCCAACGTAAGCCGTATCTTACCTATGCGCCCCTATGCGGATTTGATCGGGAACACTTGGGAAAAACTTCCCTCCGTTTATAACCACGAGGTCAACGCGGGCCGCCAGCCGTGATTGATTCCAAATGAAACGAAACCTCTTCAGAGATCGCGGAGCGAGGCATGGATAGAGAGAATTTCCAAATTTAAAAAAAATTGAAAAAATATAAATTATGTATTATGTGATTTATTTGTTTCTGTTTAGAAATATTTATTGGGGGGGTCATTGACCATTTGACCTAATGGAGGAGCCGCCACTGCTCTTTATATTCAAATATCAATGTGGCATGTATATTGCAATGTACTGTATTTGTATTTGCAAATATTGTTGTTTAGAATTTGTATGTCAACTTCTTCAACCCTAGTCCCACTCTGCTTCACTTGTTTTGTTTTGTATCATTTTCTTTGGTATAAATTTCTAGAGTTTGTACATTTTTTGAACAACATCTTTAGTAAAAAATTTGAAAAAGTACATTTAAGTCGTCACTTACCTCTTCCTTCTTTATAAGAAGCAACGGAAAAATGTTCGTGACATTTTTTGAAGTTACTTTCGCCAATTTGCTTTTCACAGGATGTTTACAATCCCTTTCATGTCTTTACTGTCTGATTATTTTGTATTTTTTTGCAAAATTGCTTCCATTTTGGCTTGTATAAAAGGTAATAATAAAATTCCGTATTATCAAAATATCATCATATGAGGTTAGACTGAAACGACCCTTTATGGATTTAACCGCTAACTATACATAATAGATTACATAAAAAATAATTGTTACTTACATGGTCTTTTTGCGCATTTTGTACATCGCTTATCACACAATAGTCTGTTATAACCACTAAATGACGACTGAATGCATCACCACTCGGCCGACACATAGATTAAGTTTCAATAGGAGCTCATATAGGCATTGATATTGACCATATCAAGTTTGGCACGTACTTAAAGGCACTTGGCGTGCTTTTTACGCCTTGGCAACCATATAAGTGTTAAACATAGGACATCCATGTTAATGATATTAACTTCCGTTATTCCTTCTGAACTAAAATCGCCAGCTTAGGGGAAGCAAGTTTGAGATTTAATAGCATTTGATCTTTGTTCGTTATTTTTATTTATTTCTTTCTTTTCATAAGCTGGTTGATACCCTAAGTTAAGCAAAGTTCTAAAGACAACTGCATGCATAATCTCTTCTAAGTAAATCTAGAAATTGCACTTAAAATCCAAATTTGTAAAGATACCCCATTTGTAATATTAACGCAATATGATCACTAACCAATATTTCTAATCGGTCCATAATAAATATAGCAGCCCCTTTAAATGTAAAACATTTAAATAAGCAATATAAGATAAGTTTCATTCAATCTCGTGCAGCGTAAATTTTACAAGAGGTGCAGAATGCGCCGATACACGTTTAAATATTTTCCACAGCCTCCTGCAATCTCCACATCCGCTTCGGTAGTCAGTTTAGTCCGAGCGTTCGGTGGGATAATACGGTTCATATGGCTCCCGACCAATTCTCGGGAAGCGTGACGCGTTTTTCGAGCAACATGTGTTATAAGACGCTTGAAGCGTATTACTATTTTGGCTTTAAAAAAAATCTATTTTATTGCTAGTTAATATGGCAAAGCTCAATTTTATTATGGAAATGAACTTTTACGTAAAATAATAGAACAACTGAGAGCTGTTCGCAAAAGTTATGCCGATGGATGTAGTTGGTATACATAAATACAAGACCGTAAATACTTTTTATTAAATATCGCAAAACCGGAGTATCATAGTCTACAAAATTATGTAAAGATATAATTTTCTTTTTATTTTGGGCTTCAGTGTATATGGATTTTAAAATATCAAAGTGGTAACAATAAATTACATATTGTAAAATTATATTTACAGCAGATTTAGATACTTCGAAGGTCTTGAAAACTTGTCAAATAAAATAAATATGTAAATAATGTAAATGTTATTATAATACAATATTATAAATATTATTAATTCTGAAGGCAGTTTCATGTTTTGTACATATTCAATCAGATTTTAGGTATTTGATTTGTTGTTCAGTTGTTATTTTTTACATTTTTTTCTTAGAACTACGAATTTTCGATTATTATCGATGTAACTTGCATACAAACCTTATACGATGTATAAGACGTTGCTTCTGAAAGGTTACCAGAATTTAAAACATTTTTTTAAATTATTATTTTATATACAAAAATAGGCGAAAATGCCTAAAAAATTCAGAGAAAGAGAGACTTTTTTTTAGACAAGCTGGTCATGTCAAACTCTCGATTATATCATCCAGATAGCAATATTTTGTTTTTAAAGGTTTAATCATTATTAAGTGCTTAATAAGATAAAGTTCTAAAATGCCGAATCAAGGATTATAACCTCAGATATTTTAATGGTTTTTCCAACCTACATTTTTAGCAGTGTAATAGTTAAAATCAAGCGAATGGATCATTACAAAAGATATTGCTTCTTCCTTTAAAAGTCACGAGGTACACGAATGAATACGTATCCCAAGGGAGACTGATACTATGGATTGAAATCAATTAATCAATCAAATAAAATATTTCTTTGTGTATTTTGAAGTTTTAATTTATTTTGTTTTCATTTTTACAGGGTGTTGCGTTTTTCCTTGGCTGACATGAACTCTCATGTTTTAAATAGGTTTTTGTATTTAATATTTCAAATTATAACAGTGCGTTTAAAAACGAGTTCAACCATATATATTGGTATGGTCCGTAATGGAACCTTTAGGACTTATAGCATTTTTCTGCAGTTTTTTTATGAGTTTTTAAAATAGGACATTACTTTTTGTAAATTTTACTATTGCCAAAAAAAGTTAGAAGTTGATTCTGTTTACTTAAATTAACAAAACTAAAAAAAAAGTTACCACGCTGTTATATTTCGCGTATCGTAACTTGTAAATTCAACTTCGTGTATATATATTATTTAAATAACAACAACGATTTTAACTATTTTATTATTATATTGGCGATCTTTTTCAGCATGTAACCATTTTTTTCACAATAAAGCTTTCAAATATTCTACTATAAAAAATTAATATTTACGCATTAATAGTTATTACAGATAATACTGTACTTACTCTTGACCTTTATCTTAATAAAACTTTTAGAAAGAGTTTGAGTATCAAAATAATTAAAATATTTAAATTAAATAACAAAAGTATAAACAACTGTAAAATATTAAATAAACCATAAAAAAGTCAGTTTTGCACGTGTCCCCCGTTCTAATCAATAATACATAAGTCTAATTTTATTATAAGTTTTTGTATCTCTTTTGCTTCAGAACAACTCTGATTGATTAACTGAATTTTTTCAGTCATTTCTTTCTCAAAATGCTCAAGATTTGGGCATCTTTTCTTATACACTATCATTTAGCGAGTCTTTTAAAATTCCCATAAAAAATATTTCAAGGTAACAAGATCAACAATACTCTTTGAGGTTCAAGGAACATTTTTATTGGACTTAATCAATCTACAAAATTGAGATTTATAAATTGATTTATTTCCTAGCCCCTGCGACTTGGAACACCATCCAGTTAAAAAATGATATTATTTATTATAGACAACCATTTTGCAGAAATACAGGTTTAAGCAACATTAATTAATCTTGCTTCCTATAAGACCAATATTAGGCCTAAATATCCTAATTAGAAAGCATGACCACAAAGACAATTTTAAAGTTTTTGACATGCAGCTAGATATAAATTACAAACTATATAAAATTCAAAACGTTTAGCATTTATTGATTCTAGTCAGTAAAACATGTGTTACTACAATGGTCAAGAATGCTAAAAATATGAATAAAATATTACCTGTTATAACTATGATTCTATGAGTACGTAAATATTTATTTTTTTAAATTTCAAAATTAGAAACCTTTATTATCAAAAAATAAGTTACATGCTGAATAAGCTTTTCTCTCCACCTCCTTATCTTATTTACTTGCTATAATTGTTTATGGCTTTATTATTTAATAATACACTAAGAATTAAATGTAAGTCCTTAATGCGCCGGACGTGCTGAAACGTTTCATTTCCTTATAGGTACCAATTTTTTTTCACTGACAGTGATACATCGCTCCGGAACTGTTCGCGTAAGTTACTGATATGCATAAATAAACCTTAAAATTAATTTTCTCTTTTTTAAAAGTACATATTAAGTCTTTCTACCTTAAGGTTTTGACATATGTTTCTACTTATTATGAGTTTAAAAATAAGTTATTGTGAAAATAAATAATTACACTTTATTTGCAACATCCATTGAGGTTTTTCTGCTGAAACCGTCACAAACAAAAAGCTCATTCAAAACAAAATATCCAATTTTCCATTCTGTTTCCGGTTCGGTTTTCCTGACATTTCAATAAAAACGACTTTATTTGTAAACTTGGAAAAGTAATTGTGGCAGCCATGATAATTTACTTTTCATTTCTCTCCTTCCTTTTCTCGTTTTTAAGCTTTTAAAGGGAATAAAACAATATATACATAAAACTATATATGTACATATATACATCAATGTTGCTTTTGGGTTTATATGTGCATTTTAGAAATTTTATGTTTTAAGTTAATAGCTCTTTTTAGTTAATTCATGGATTTTAAATATAATAATTTCAGTTGCAATTCAATTAGCTTAATAATAATAATACTCATAATAAATATAAAGTATAGGGAAAACAAATTTATAAATAAAGTCTATAATATACAAATAACTATTAGTCTTTATTATATCTGCTTTTTTTAATGTTTTCGCTGGTTTGTAATCAGCTTTCTATATGGATTATATTCATTTATGACGTTGAACGAGTTTTCACCCGCTTAAATTGTTTTTTGTTCGTTTGCATGACATATTCTAAATACATTTAAGGTTAGTTTGGTATTCTATTTATTAACACTTTATACTCGTAGATTTTAACCCGCAGTTTAAAACCGCTTTCGATGAGCATTAATTTAATGCATTTTTAACGTTGATCGCTAGTAATGCAGGAACTTTTCCCTTAATGCAGAAGCGAAATTCTATTTAAAAAAACCTTGACTGATTTTTGTTTTTTGCAAAATACTTAATACATATTTTGTTCAGCTAATCACTAACGTAAAGTGATACATTTCGAGGTCAGCCTTTTATTATTAAATTATTTAAAATCAATGTCAATCGTACTTGTATTTCAAAATAAATCGCCTGAACCTATAGCCAAAATTTGCAGACCGAACATATGTTTTAATTAAGGAAGTGGCTTTGGAGAGTAATTACTCTTTAACACTTTGTAATCCCAATGAGCATTATTTCTAAATTGAATTACACAAACCAAGTTACTAGGGGTTTAAGTAGTTCCGAAAAATCACACAGTTTTAAAAGTTTATTTGCATTAGTACGTATTTTGGTTGGTCAAGTATATTAGGAATTACAGAGTGTCCCATTTTTGGTATATTTTACGGTGTATTTATGAGTAAAGATAAAGATATGCTACTTTTTGATAGAACCAAAGATACTACAAACAGGTTCGTTCTTGGTTTGTAATCTACTGAGTGAATTTGAAAATTTGCCATTTTCAGACACCCCTTTTAGCTCCGCTATATGAGATATACCAAAAAAGTACAAGAGATTCGAGATATAGACTTTTTTACGGAGAATCCAGTCACGTACTTAGATTTGTTCTGTAGATTTAATTTTTTGATTTAAAGACAACTCTCATTTTTACTGGGACACACTCTATATTTTTTTCTTTAGATATATATATATATATATATATATATATATATATATATATATAAAATGCTCATTTTTACTTCCCTTGTTAAAGGGAAGTATTGTAATCGTGAAAAAATCACCCACTGAGATTTTTTCAGATCATTACGCTTCAGAGTCTCAAGATACCGAAAAACATGTGTTCTCAATTCCGTCGGTCTATCTGTCCGTCTGTCTGTCGGTCTATGTCTGTTCGCAGCATAGCTAAAAAGCTACTTTTTTAAAATATTAACGAAAAAAATCTTTTCAATTGACTTTAAATTTTGTAGAAGAACTAAATAACTATGTACTGAACTAAATTGGGTCACAGTTCACTATTCCTAATAAGAGGAAAGATTCATAACTAGTTCCGGGTAAAGGAAATTTACCGATTTTTTTTACTGCTATTGAAAAATATTTACAATCAAGTCACTTTCATAAATGGGGAACATATTTTTTTGTATCACAAACATAAAATGACTAACACTGAAAACACTGAATGAAAAGATTTACTGAACAAGTAGTAACATATTTTTTAGACTTTAAACATACTTAAAAAATAATTTTGAATAACAAAGTTTCAAATACTGTTGAAATTGCTGACCATTATGTCTTATACATATTTCACAGAGTTGTATTATTTTTAATGCATTTTCAATAATAAAAGATTGTCTTCGGAAATCTCTAAAGGCACTCTGTGTGTGACTACTCTCAATTATTGAATGGTTTCATACCGCCTTGAATAAATTTTGCTTGTCAGATAGACCCACAAAAAAATCTAAAACCGAAAAATCCCCTATCCATAAGATGTTCATCCAACCAGTTTTAGATTAATCCAGCATTATGGGTTGGATCCCTGTCAGGTGGTATATTTTCCAAAATTCTCCTCGCGATTTCTTTAAGGTTTTGAATTTAGAATTCTTTCATAAATATGGTAGAAATTTTTTCTTTTCAACTGAAGCAAGACACCTTAAATTCGAACCTGCCCTGACGTTCTCTGGGAAAAATATGTTTATATTTTTGACTCCAATACCTTGAATTATTTCTGTTAAAAATGTCCTCACTCCTGTCTCATTTGATCAAATTATCTTTATTTTAGAAAAAGTATTACTGGCTTCCATATTAACACACCAAATACAGAACTCTAGCTTACGGTTAGCATCACCAGGGTGCAGATGGTGAATAAGTTTGTATTTATAGGGTTTAAATTTGTAATTGTTTAAAAATCTCTGCAATAATGTTTTGAATACACCTACCTCTTGTTCTATGTGTGCCAAAAGATCCATATTGGCGTAGATGGTTAAGTTGTATTTGCCAAAATGTTCTTTTGTCGGATTGTCTGCTTTCGGGATTTCTGTAAACAATAAAAGATACTTTAAAGAATACATTTTAACGATTAGGAAGGTTACTTAACTAACCTATTCAGATCAAACCCTGCCGCCTAATCGGCGTTTTCATTAGAGAATATAAAGCATTTATTAATATAATATTCCTCAAGATTCAAATTTTGAATTTGGTGCCATATTACACAAAATGAATACATAAATATATACATATATAAACAATACAAACAACAATAAGGAATATAGAAAAAATAATACCAAAAATTTAACAGCATCATGACGGACGCAGATGTCTTTGAAGATTGCGTTATCATGGCTACCCAAGACGCCTATGCATTTTCCGGCATTATTTATAAACATAAGTATAAACTGTATAATATGTTTAAGAGTTCTTAGTAAGCTAAATATAAGTTTATATCATCTGCTGATGATGCTAACTTGGTTAGCGAAACGCGCTTCCAGAACGTAACAAGTTGTGGTGTAGTGTGGTTAGAACTCTTGTATTTTGATCTATCTTCCACCACAGGTTCCAGTGTTAGGACTAAATATACGAGAAAATATACACGGATTCTCATTAAAAAAATCAAGTTATTGCATTAACACAAAAAATTAGACCAGCAGAAAAATTCTAAGTATGTAACTGGATTCTGCGTAAAAAATATATAAAAAGAAATGTTTTTGCTTTTTGAGGTATGTCCCATAATAACCGAGCTAAAAAGGATGTCAAATTTTAGCTCACACAAAGGGCTAGTCCCGTTGTTCTGTTTGTGGTATGTTTGGTTTCATCAAAAAGTGGCACGTTGGCATCTATCTATCTTCACTCACAAGCGATATACCCTTAAAACGTACAAAAATGGGTATTCATACGTAATTTTTTTCAAATTGTTCAAATGAATCAATATATTAAAATAACCTCAATCAAATTTAAGACAACAAAATCTAAAGTGTTGTCTGGGGATAGAAAATTATCCAAACTCGAAACTAGTTCTCCAACTGTTTGGGCAGTAACGAAATATTTGCTTATTTTTGTTTCTAAAAGAATTCTGCCCTAGCCTTCAACCTAAGAGTTTTAACTTTTGGTTTTAACTACTAGGTTAAACTCACCCTGATATTATTTGTATTATAACTTTAATGCAAAATATTATTTTTTTGTTTGATGACCATTAAAAATAGTTAACAATACAAATATTCATGACCAAGAAAAAATGAAATTATTTTTTTATATTAACTATGATATTCCGCTTACAAACAACATAAACTATTGCTGGCAACGGTATATAATATACCCAATTTTTTTTTCTGTGAACTGTATAGGGAATTGCGTGTCCAAGGTTTCGTACCAGGTACATGGATCTATAATTTAAATTCTGCGGGATTAAATCCAAAGAGAAAGTTTCTTAGCGTTTAGTGTGGTTTACCGCAGAATAAATTAAGGTTTAGAAGATTTAAACGCAAAGATATAAAGACCATTCTTTTGTTGTACATTTTCGGTAATTCTTTTTGAATTTCGATTGTGTTTGCAATTTAGGTGAATAGAACTAATGTGCCAATGTAATAATAACATGTTTATGAAGCCTCCATTTTTTAACGGAAGCAAATCCGGAAAATTTAGGAGGTTCAAATTATTCGGAAGAGCCAAAGTGTACTTCGCTGATCGATGGCCGACCATACTGGTAAGCTCTCTTCGTTATTTTTATTACGTAGATGTATCGAATAACGTTAGCACTTTAAAAAATAGGGTACAATCTTTAAGCAGTTATAATAGAATAGATAAATTATAAATATAGCTGTAACTGAGGTCTGTAAAATGTAACAAATTAATTATTCTAATAGTTTTTAAATTAAATCAAAGATATATTTTTAGATTAATACAATATGCATTTAATGATTATTTTACATAATTAAATGTACTACTAATTAATTTTAATTTCCATGTTATGCGATATTTTATTATCATTATCAAAGTATTTTCTCTAAATAATGAATATCAATGAAATGAACTTCGGCATTTAATTGAAGTAATTTGAAATTAAATGCAATATAAAAGTTAATGTTACGTAAGTAAGTATTATTTAAGGGGGGTTGCCTTCGAATACATATTGGCAAAGACAAAACAAAAACGCGACAATTTTTGACGCAATGTAGCCTGAAGCGGGGTTTAGATCTACTTGTTTGGAGATTCAAAAAAAAATGAAAAAGTAGGATAACTGGTTAATTGCGTAACACCGATTTATAACAAAATTTAACCAGCAGATCTGAAACCGTGAGTCGTGGGCTGTCAAATCTTGACCTTTGCGGAATTCTTTCGATGGATCCCAACTATACCGAAAGCAATATAAAAATGGGATCCATTTAGGTGGTCTTTTATTTTTTATTTATTGGATCGTTTACTAGGACTATAATCGGTTTTTGTAGTGAATTACGCTACCAAAGTAGTAGTTCAAATCTCGGCTCAACTGAAGACTTGAAAAATTCCACAAAGCAATTATACAGAAATTCTTTGTTTTAAAATTTTGAAAGGAGAAGAAATATGCTCAATCAAAAATTTTAACATAACAGAATTTCTTTAGTTTTTATTCTCCTAAACAAAAATTTCGTCAAATATAATCTTGGTTTATAAAGAAAAATGCTGTTAAGGGCTATTTGCAGACAAAAAGAATGTCAAAGAAATAGATATATTTTAGTGGTACCTGAGTTAGGTTTCAAATTGGTCTCAAAATTTGATACGATTACAAAATTAAAGAAAAAAACCCAAGTAAAGACCCTACTGTATCCTGTAACTTACTTTAAAACCGGTTCCTTGCATGCGTATTCGGCTACAAATATTGGTTCTTCTCAACGAATTAAGGTAAATGTAGATTAAAAATGTGTGTATGTACATACTTTCGGCTTTTTACAGCGTGTAACAAACGCAAGGAAACGGTGATATATCTCAGGTACCGCTTACCTGAATTTAATGAAAATATGTACACTTAGGTGTGAAATTATGCCGGATCTAATGGAGAGTTCTGCATTGCTGCCTAGTTTACCATTTTTTCTATTATAGAAGGAAAATTCTTTTTTTAATGAAATAATGAAACTTTTTAAAATCTGTAGATAATTTTCAATATATTTTATTAAGAACACTTTCAGTGAAAGTCAACAGTTTTTGCAAAAATAAGGGTTTAATATCCATAATTTAATGTATTACCTTTTATTAAAATACCTACCCTCATAAGGTTACCTGATATGTTTGACAATTTCAGTTTTGTTAATTTACAAAAATAGATCGTTTAACAGAAACGTAAGGAATTGAAATTTAAATTATACTGGGTTATGGAGATAGAATGCGAAACCTGCAAGACCGGAAATTACAATAATTCCTCATGTTGATACCAAAACACTTGCAAGAGAAAACAGCGTCTCAACTTTAAAAGTAGGTTGTAAAAAATAAATATCTAATACGTCAAACAAATTAATCAACAATAAACTAAGAAAGGTGTTTAAAATGTTGTCCATTTATTTCCTGACAGTAGGCCAAATACTGTTGGAAAACCTTTAATATATTAAAGAATACCAGTCTCCTCGATTCGTCTACGTTCGATTTCTGTTTAAATCCTTGAGGTAATTGCTTAGTTTTACACATCACATTTTAAGGTGCCCCCACAAAAAGTAGTAAAGAGGCGTCAAGTCCGGAGACTGAGGTGGCCACTCTATTTCCTACGTCTAATCACTCTTTCAAAAATAACTGTTGTTTAAATATTCTTGAACATTTGTTTAAATATTCCATTGTTTAAATATTCCTGTTTATTTGTTGTTGTTTAAATATTCCTGTGTTGTTTAAATATTCATTTTAAAACATATTTGATTTATGATTAAAACCAATTTGAAGTAAAAAGCTAAACGCTTTTTGAGATTGATTTAATGCCAACATTAAAACATATTCTTCAAGCCTTTTGCTCTTGTCGTATTCAAAAAAGCAGTCATAAAACACATGGCTTTTATTATATCACCTTAAAACATTTTTGAAGCCTAAGCTAACTTAATCAAAAGGCATTCCATGGTCTTCTTGGGACACATAATTACTTGCATAATTTGTAATTTATTCCTAGCTTCCAGATAATTCGGAGAACAAACAGGTAAATCACATTTAACAGAATATTTTCTGTAATAAAACTTTCCTTCTAATTTGAAATGAAAGAGAATTTATACAAAATATATAAAGTTATTACTAAATAACTATACGCGTAAATTATTTAATGTCCAAAATTTTGGAAAGTGATTTATTCCATAAATGATTCACAAATGCTTTGTTTCCAAGATATAGTGTTACGGGTTTTTAGTTTAATTTTTTTGGTTTTTTTTTATTTGTTGATGTCTACCATATTTGATTATATCAAATATGTTACACAATATACTATGCCTAACGTCCATAAAGCGATTAAAAACACTGGATATAGGCATTTACAATACTGTAAGGGCCAATTTTCTTAATCAGGTCTTTCTAAATTGAGGTGACTATCAAAATGTGATTAATTACTCAGAAGCGTCTAGCCAATTTCGAAATTACCCAAGTAGTTATTGGATAACCGCTAAAAGGAAATCAAATTTAAGCAAATGCTTATTTATTATTAATCGTTGACACATCAGGTAATTTTTGTCAAGTATAACCCGATATTTGTGAAAAACGATTTTGGTGAAAATCGTACGATTTAGATTAGATTTCCTGATATTTCAATACGTTGCGTTGTACAAAAAAATAAGTAAATTGGAAAGTTATAAAGATTAGATTGAAGTTTTTGAGTAGGCTTTGCTTTTTTGAAAAAGGATAATTACTTCGAATATATTCTGCCTCAAAGTAGGGGTGTTGGTTTTTTTTCATTCAATTTTCAAAAAATCATACTTTTTTAGTTTATCCGATATGCTCGGTTTTTCGCCAGGACCTCAATAGATTAGTATATTTTTTGCAAAAAAATACCCAAGAGCTTTAAAAAGTACGGCTAAATTATAATAGATTTTAATTTTGACCAGTGGCCCAAAAATGAAAGAAAGAAAAAATTGGTAATTTATTGAAATGGGTCATTTTTCAATAGAACATTTTTTTACCTGAGATGCAGCGAAAAATCGAAAAGAAAAACAAAATGTTTAATTGTTTAAAACAATTTCTGATATTTGTACTTTCTTTAGACGTTTTAAACACTTAAGCATTTTAGTATTTTTCTCTCATTCAGAGTAATATTTAGTTTTGCCGAACAGGGCAGCTGTTTAACCGGTAATTTTCGACTTTTTAAAAAAAATATTATTCCCAAACTTTTATTCCGCCCATTTTGCATAGGATTCAATGTTTCGAGGATTTGCTGTAAAGAAGAACGCTGTCTGAAAATGTAGTTAAAATTTAGTTTAGTTAGTTTTTTCGAAAGTCATACCGTCCATACCTCCTAAACCGAAAATAGCAAATAAATACATTTTATCATTCTAAAGCCCCAGACGGACCGAAAATCGCACCAAAATTTCATTTGTTTATTCCCAGCTGTTTTTCAGATATTACGACTTGAAAGTAAAAAGTACGTTTGCCACGACGACCACGAATGCGGTATAGGCGATACAAAGGCACGGTCTAACGTCATACTGTAAATGCAGCTCTTTATATGAAATATTCAATTTTGTCAGGCATCAATTATCTATAATTAATTAATGGATAAACATTTAGGGATGTTCTTTTTTAAAGTATGGAAAGTTTTCCTGCAAAAATTTCAAACAAAATATGTCAGTTGTCAATTATGGGACACATCAGAGCCCTTACAATCTAGCTGGCACGTACGAAAGTCGGATAAGAAAAGAGCCTTTTAGATCTGTTGGCTGGGCTTGTCCCCCATCGTACTAATACAACTACTAAAAAAACAAAATAGGTAACAGGATTTTGTTGTTATTTTGTTGTAAATATGACGTAGTAGTAAAAATTTTGGGGAGGTTAAAAGGGGCGCATCCCAAAAAAAAAGTACATCATAGTATTTCTCTAAAATTTATTTAGTCGCTTTATTAACATCAGTCATAGTATACAATTATTCAATATATGGATGGAAATAATGGACCGAAAAAGAAAAATAATTTTGGCACGAAATATTTCAAAAATTAAGCATTTACGGAGCTCTGTTTATATAACTTTGTTTCCTTATTTCTATAAGATCTCTTAAAGTTTATGACATGTGTTACTATGTCTAGGGAAATCTTTCACAAGGAAAGTGTCGGATAACGACGCATTTACTGATTTTTTTAGTATATTTTCCGCCACCCTATACCTACGATATTTTTTGGCATTACATTTAATTTGATTAAATTTCTGCATGTAGAATTAAGCTGGGCTATGCTCGCTATGCAAACGTCGGGCATTATTTAGTTATATTTGCCCGCGTTTATGAACACTTAAATTAAAAATTATTAATAAAATGTCAGTTTTTTAGAACAAAAAACCACAGTGTGTTATGAGCTTTGTGGGTATAAATAGAGATTATATAACTAAACCGGTGTGTGCGACATATTTCTGATATTTATGTTCTGGTCGACCAAATTTATTACTGGTTTTAAATATTCACTATCCTAGATCCATATATTTTAAATAAATAATTACATATTATCTTGTAATATCTGCGGTAATAGACTAAAATTATGAAGATAAAATAACAGCCTAAAATGTTTACCGACAGGAAATTATTAGGAATTGGTTAATTAAATGATGCATACATAAACAAACAGTTTTTAGGAATCTTATTTATAGCAAAAAATGTAACTCTGTCTGTTTAGTTTTTCGTAGTTAGTTAAGTCTATTTTAATCCACTTCAAAAAAGTTGGAGCTTATCAACTCACCCGTAACTATGTATGTTTGAGCAATTTGGATGACATTTTTTGGAAGTATTCAGGTTAGTACCGGAGTGGTCCCATAGCATGTGTTTATTCTTGACACAAAACATACATTTCTTGTGAAGATGAAGTGTATCCTAACCGGGTAGCAGTAGGTACATACCGTCTAGAGTCAAGCAACAAGCAACCAAGGATACTGCTGGATGGAACGGCAGGCATGTTAGTTATGTATGCCTTTTTTGTTATGTTATTATATTAGCCGTGTTCTGTGTACTGTATGCAAATTATTGCATTCAATACATTAAAAGTATTATTTAAAAAAAATGGAACTATTACCAAAGAATTATAGCTACAAGGAAATAAATAAAAACACTATAACATCTAATTTATATTCAAAAAATGACGTAGAGGTAAGTACATTTTACTATTAAATAAGAATAAGATAATTTATAGCTTTGCCAAACTAGGAACATGGGAAAGTAAGGATATAAATAAGTGAGCAGTGGCACTCAGTGCCTATCCAAATTCCACTGGCAAGTTTGCAAAGCTGGAGGTGTTTAAATTATAATAATGGATTAATCTAAATAAATTTACTTAATTTGTACGTTAGAAATGTCAAACCCAATATATAAACGCTCGATACGATTAAACTTTTCAGTATGACCTTTTTTTAATTACACTCACTCAATTAATTAAATTAAATTAAAAGGAAAGGACCAAATTAAAAAATATACTTAAATAATCAAATGAAAATGTGTGGTACATATACTACCAAAATTATATTACATTTTCGTACTACCTGCGTAGTTTATACTGCTCGTCAACTGAAGCGTTCTAATTTATCAAGCTTAGTAGAGTAGTACCTATTACGAATTACCATGCTGTAATTGCTATTTGAAAGTTGAGCACGTACGAGGTTACTTTGAAAATATTATAGTTTTATGTTTGTAGTTTGTACATAGTGCAGAGGGTGGCTTAAATATAGCTATAATAGGTTAATCCATTTAAAATTACAATTACTCTGAATTACTTCCAGATATTTGCTTTCAATTTACATGATTTTGATATTAAATTAATTTTGAGTATAGTATTTTAAAATTTATCTGGGTATCCTAAAATTATAGGCTGCTCCGAATAAAATATAATAGTTTTTAATACAACTTGAATTATTTTTTGGGGATTACACCTAACTAGGTAAATAATTACGAAATTGTAGTGGCGGATTCATGGTTTAAAACTATTTTTTGGGTTTTTTTAGAAAATTGAAAAAAATAAATAAAAAATAAAATATAGTTACCCTATAAATTGAATAGAGTCTTGAGTTCTGGGTCCACTACGAAGGTACCCGAGGAACGACACTATTTTCATGTTGATAATATACTAAAAGGGTAGTATCAGAAATATAACCAGAAAAAACATTTTGTCTGACAAGAGATTAACAATATGCTGCATTTCTAAGGCGGAAAAACCCAAAAAAATTTCAATTTTCATGTTGATAATATGATTAAAATTAACAATATGCTGCATTTAAATTTCAATTTTGATTGATTTTCAAATATTCATTTTTATGGCAAATTAATAAATGTATGTTCATCACATACAGGCTTTTCTTAATAATTTATTAATTCTTTAGGTGGTTATCCTAATTATTCCCACTTGAAAGAAAATGTTTGAAATAGTACATACACATAAGACATCCGGCTTTTATATTTATTAGGTCGCTTTATTCTTAGATTATATTACAATTTATGTTTAAATGAGTTTTTATATAGTATACAGGGTGTTGCAAATTCAGTGGAATAGAACTAATATTATCTATAAAACCGTGAAGAGATACGAGGTTGGTTAAATTATGGTAAAGTTTGAGCGTTTAATGTGGAATAAATAATTTTCAGTTGATAAAATTCGAAAATTCTGACTTCCGACGATATCCGCAAAAAAAATCGAAATCAGCATTTTCTTTCTATCCTTCTCTGGAAAGAATAAATTTTAAATCTTCAAAGTCACTTTTCCTCTTTTACAAGATAACGTATTAGGATTTAAAATATGACGTTTCGTCCTCGAGGTCTCATCATTAACTTATTTTTTTAAAATATGAACCTGAATGTCTTATTCTTAAGTTTATTTTAACAAGCGTATGTCAAATTCACAAAGTAGAATTTCAGATACACTATATATGTCAGTGCATGTCCATTACATCATTGAGGTCAACGGTTGTTAAAATGGAATAATAAATCCAGGTAAATTTTAAGCCAGTCTTGTTAGGAAGGTAGCACCCCCTTTATGTGTATTCAAAAAGCGAAAATATACAATACAAAATACAAGTACAAATAGATTTTCAACATGACAAACACAATATGCATTAATTTACACAAAAGAAAGAAAATTTATAAAAACCAGTCTGAAATTTCACCTAAGAACTTGTTTTAGTAGATCCATTCTCTCCTCTCGGGATTTTTGCATGAAAATGTATGTGGCATCATTCATAGAAGAAGGGAGTTGTTCTAAGTTTCCACATTGTTCGATGACCGAAAAATGTTTTTTCCACTTTTTTTCGAAAAATTACATTTTTGAAAATTTGAAAAATTTGAAAAATTTAACAAAATCATACGTATAGCTGCCTATATCTGTCTTATACCAGCTCAAGAGGACAACACAAACCGCATGTCACAAAGAATGTTTGTATTTTTTTCAAAATGCTACTTGTGTTCAATTGATTTTGTCAAAAAAAGCATGGCAGAAGATTCAACTAAAATTCGTGTTTTTGTATTTTGACTTTAACAGGTGTATGAACTATTTTTTTGCGCATATGCATCAGCAAGTAAAACTACATTCTCAACACATCGACCAAATGAACACCAAAATTCGGGTATCGATATTGAGTTTCACAGTTAAAATATCTGAATTATTATTCTTTAAACTTTGAAAAAAAAATCTTGATGCAATATTTATGGCCAGCACAGCAGTTTAGTTTTTCATTTTAAGCAGTTTTGCAGTTTTCAGACCTTTTATTTGATTAAAAGACTTAAAATTTGATATGTTTAATATTCACCAACAGATATATTTATTCTTACAAATTTATTAAACACTAGTAAAATTATTAAAAAAGTTCGGAATTTCACGCGGTTTTTGTTATTTTCTTGTTAGGTATGTATTGTTGTTAATAATAAAATACCCCAGTATTTCATAGTACTTATTTTTAATAAAAGTTCTTGTAACAAAATATATCGACCAAATTATTTTAGTTTGTTAGTTTCTTCTTTTTCGAAATGAAGGACTACTTCCGACGTCCCTGTCGGAATAATCGACATATTAATTCAGCGTTGAATTTCGCAGGTTTTTGAAAGTCAGTGTTATCCTTTAGATTTTGGAGAATCCTGTACAGTTTATCTAGATTACCTATTTGTTTCAGCAGAAGTGGATAAGCGAGCTAGAAAGCTTAAAGAAAGAAACATGGAGTGTTGTAAAAACATGGTTGAACACCGATAATAAACAAGGACGAAACGTGTAAAATAATTTATAAATGCTACAGGAAGACAAGAACTAATGTTGCAAAAGCAAAGAAAAAAACAGGAAATATAAATAGCTCAGCATAATTAATTATCAGTGCAAAAAAATATATTCCAGGTAGTAAATCTACCTCTGCAGACCCATTTCTTCTTGATTGGCCTTGCGTAATAATAACGTTCAAAAACTCGCATAAAAATTAACTAAAAAAAACCCTAAAAATTATTACAACTAGAACTAAACCCTAGAGTCATCGATCCAGCCTGTTTGTGCTCTAAATTTTAAATAAATCGGTACAGGCATACCTAAATTGTAGGCATTAAAAAAAGCATATTAAAAAGACTAAATATTAGGGATTTAATAGTATTTAAGCGTAACGTGTACACCAAATTAAAAAAAAATCACCCCTCTCGCGTGCACGGTAAGAGTTTAGCAATAGCAGACGTGCTAGCTCTAGAGCGTCTGCCGTTATGGGCAGTGCTGCCAATCTCAAATTCCAGATTGTACACGATGTGTTTGTAAATTACCCACTTTTACCCGCAGCCTAATATCTAATTACTCGCAATTTTACCCACATGAATGAAATTAGAATTTAAAGTATGAAATTGATGAAATTATAAAATTTGATTAATTCATTTATGGTATGGTATGGTATGGTAATTGTATTATTGACTCTGTTCCGGGTGGAACAATTTGTCAGCTCATCCTGAGGTGCATCCAGGGAACTGGTCGAACACGTGGTTATGTCCACTGAATGCAAAATTATGTTTAGTAAGAAAGTTAATTAATCTTGTTCTAATGCATCTTGGCTTCCACAGGTTGCTCCTTAAAGAAGTACTACTGGTATCACGAGATGACCCTTTCTTTCAAATCATCCCTGTACCCCTCCTACTCCCGCCACAACATCTGATCCCTTTATTGCGGGGTCGTTAGTTTCCACTCTGAGCGTTTGAGTCTCTTGCATTTCCCCGAAACAACACAGCAACACCGGACACGTGGAACCACTTATGTTAAAAACACAGAGGTTTGTCTTCTACGGGGCGATTCAAGAGACTCGATTAATCGTAATCATTGATAATAATAAAAAAATTTCGAACGAACTTTTATGGTCGATGTCGTTTTGAGTTCCGATAGGATGACCGAAAAACGAAAGGCTAATTTGTACGGACCACACTAACGTTGCCAAATTAGGTATAGGTAAAATTTTCATTGGGATACCATACCAAGGCACATGAACATGATAGTATAAACCTATTTTGTGTATCTCAAAAATAATTGAACAAATAAAAGAAATTTTTATTTTAATAAAAAAACATTGTTTTATATACTTAAAAATATATTTTGTTTACGCAGCTAAAGTAGGTACATATTGAAAATACGAAAAGCTTATGAAGAATTAAAATAAATCATACAAGCACCTAAATATCTAAGTATTTATATTAGCCATTTATCCATGATTACTACAACATAAACAACGTGACGAATACATTACAAAAAAATTAGTCAAATATGAATAGGATTTATAAGCACGGCATCACGAAATCCTTACACCATTTACACCTTGTTTCAACGTTAGTAGGTATTAATAAAGAAAAGAAACCATCAGCCTTCAAATCAAATTAATGTTTTTAACTTTTGAGTTGAAGTACAACAATAGAGAAACATCTCTAGAATGCTTATAGTCTTACCTATGCCGCATACGCGCATCTTTTGAGTGTAGAAAGAGATGGAAATGGAAAAGGCATTCGACACTAAGGCACGCTACAGAGGCAGAGAGTGACCTTTTCTAGCAGTCTAGAGATTTATGTCGATGAGTACAACTGAAGACAACAGTGCATTTCGACGTTGCAATGGATATCTGAAAATAGAATCTGGCTTCACAAAATTAAATCTCGAATTTTTGCTTGTGACTTAGATTCCTGAATTACCCGCTTTTACTCGCACGGAAATTCTTACCCGCAAAACAGGTTATGGGACGCCTAGGTAGTGTAGCCAATCAGAGCCGAACGCGAGCCGATCGTCTAGCGCGTCTGCTGTTACTGAATATGCAACCGGGTAGGGGAGACTGAGAGAAAAAGGGTGGTATAAAAATATCTCGATTCATAGAGATGTTAATTGCACAAAATTCAGTTTGACTAATCATTTTAATGTTTTACAATGTGTATTGCTGATTTTATATAAATATGTATAGATGGCGCTTTTTATGTAATATTAATACTGTGATTTAGACAAATTTTCGTATGCAATGGACCCACTATCTACTTGTTTATTTTATTAGAGAGGTCCAAAATTATAATCTAGCTTTAGACCTCGAAAACTTTAAAGATGACCATTGCAATAAAATTTTGTATAAAAAGAACTATGAATAATTAAATAAAAAATATTGAAATAAAACCGACTTAAAAAAAAACTAAAAAGTAAAAAACGAATAGACAGTAAACAGACATTATACTCATAGTACATAGAGACCCTCAATACATAAATGTCTTTGTGATTAAGTAATTAAAAATTAATGTAACTCCGACTTCAACATTTTCAAGATGGAGTAAAATATTATTTTTTATTTTTAGTGGTTTTCTAAGTCTGTATTCTTTTTTTTTTAAGTTTTTTAGGACAAGTTTGTTCTCTCTTTTTTTATTTTTTGTTTGATAATCGATATGTGATCAATATGACAATTCAGATTATATATCCTAAATATATAGCGGTTTTGAAAATTACTTACCCTTTTTCTCAACTTCTTTTTCCTAAAATAGCATCTCGATAAGACTTTTGTAAAGTTTCCTGTTGGTAGACGGAATGAGACTCGTTGTTATTAACAATAATTCTATTAAGAACACTGATATGAATAATGTACAGTCCAAGGGCTGGACCGACAAGGTCCACCCTTGCCCTTACTACCACTTTGGTTAAAAGCTAGCGTATATCTCCATATGGGTGAATGCGTGATGTAGGACACCGTTACCAAGAGCGCGATGCAGCGTCAGCGTGCTCATTCTGCTTTTATTATGAATATGAAGTAACTTTAATGCCAACAACTAATACAGGGTGTCACTACACTACACCTTCCCCCTTTTGAAAGAATGATTATACTTGTTGAATCATTCTTACAACAACCTAACACAAAAGTAACCAAAAAAAAAATCGTTATAACTAATCAGCTTTTGACAAAACTTATACATTTAACATACTATTTAAAATGTGACAGGTAATGGCTTTCACTATGCGCACTTGTGAAGGACACTACTGTGTAATGAGTTAATTGATGCTTCAATGAATGGTTTGTTTTTTTTTATTGTTAATATTATATGAGTGTTTCTTGTATAGTTTTGTCAACCAATAAAATATAATAAAATAAATATAAATAAGCAATATAATAATATATAATATAATAATCTATGAATAATAAAATAAAACCAATACGCAATATAGTATATAATAAAATTCCAAGTTAAGTATAGTCACTAATTATACCCAAACACCTACAATAAGCCAAACAATAATTACAAAGTTTATATATATGCATATAGTCGGGTGTGCGCAAAAAGGTAATATAAAATGTAAGTTTTATTATTCAAAATTCATTATGTACCTATTATAAGTTACACATTAAGTGATTAAATTCGACAATTCGAATATTTTTGTATTATTGACAAGGAATACAGTGTATATAATTTTTAAAGTCATATCCGAATAGATGCAGTTATTATGTATATTTTGTTCAGGCTCAAATTATTATGTAATATTAGCTTGTAATTACAAAAACAAATTATTACTAGATTGAGATCATTAGATGCTCATTTTTATTGTGTCGTAGGTAGCTTAATCAAAAAAACAAATATTGTCGTTACTTTTACTGATTATAACTAACTTTTTTTTTATTATTATTATTAATATTATTATTATTATTATTATTATTATTATTATTATTATTATTATTATTATTATTATTATTAGCGCATTTGTAATTCCTTTCTTCAAAGATTTTAAAATCTCTACTACTTATCTTATAATTTACTTACTTTGTCCGTTATTCACTTTATATATTATATTTTCGTATTTTTGCATGCATTTCATTAATATATTTACATTATAGTTTTTTCCAGTTCCCTCGGCGACGTACCTAAATCAGACGCTGATCGGGATTTCTGGCTTACTATATATATATATTTTTTTTTTTTTACAGTCCACTTTAACAGTATCTATTAATACTTTTGACGTCTTGAATTCAATGCTTCGTACGATTTAAAACTAGATTTTTGATATGTATATAAGAAAACCGTTATTAGACTGCGGGTACCCTATTGTGCAATAAGCACTACTTTCATCATTTCTCGTATTATTTTTAGGCACATGCACTCCCTTTCATCAGCCTACATACCTAGCTTAGGTAATGGCGCTAACGCCCAGCTTACCATTAATGAGTGGGAAAGTGCTCCTATTTCTTTTCTTTTTACTTTCTATGCAGACCAGCTAATATCTATACGCGTTTAGAAATTTTATACATTTTCGGGTGATCAGACCAATCCTGTATAATTTCTAACAATTTAAGTATGATATTAACTGTTGCACATTCCATTTTATATACTCATACATTCTTTAACCATTCTCATCTATTTTGCCATTCCTAACAACAAACTTTTGCTCATCAGCCATTCATTAAGGCCAAGCAATATTTCCTCGAAAAAAAAAATCTAACAATAATGATCAAGTTTTGTTTTATCAGCGCTAATTTTTTTTTTTGTTAATATTTAGGTAAATACGGCTTAATTTCACAACTTTCTTAAGTAGAAGTAACTTTACACATATACGCTGAGCTACTGTCTAAGTTCTTAGAATTTTAATAAAATAAGCTTTTCGTTGCGTAAGCGTTAATAATTTTCCCTTTTGGTTTATTAATGAATTTACTTATTTATGTCACAGAATTATGGTAAAATTCGACTTCAAATTTTTAATGCTCTAATAATTATTGAATGTATTAGAAATATAATTGAATATGTTTTGTATCTGAATTTTGTGCTAGCCACCTAACGTTTAGCCAGCATAAGCTGCATAATCTGCTCTTATTTATTTTTGTAACCCTATTTAGTTATCTCGGGGTTGTCAAGTATTTTTTTTTTTTTTGGGGTTTCTAAAAATTTTCTTTAAAAAATATTTCAATTTAATACGAAAATATCGTTTAGAAAAAATCCACTTGAAATTAAAAGAAAGAAAATCTGGGGGATTTTTTTTTTCATAAATATGGCGAATTTGTGGAATTATTCAGCTGTGCCTGGGGATATTCAGCGAGGCAACATGGCAACGTTGAGACATCTAAATACTTTGGTAGACGTTGCTCGATTTTGATTAAATAACACATACAATGACGTAACCAAGGGGGCTTTTCTTTGACGATGTGTATGTAATTAATTACTATATTTATAATACCTATTTATTATTAATATACTTATTATTTATTAATATTAAATTATTTATTAACATTATTATTTATTATTATTATTTTATATACTTCAAAATCAGGATAGCAGATACGCCAAGGGGTTTACTAGCATACGGTCAGATTAGCAAGTTCTCTAGTATGGATATGTTGCCGAAGGAGCAACTGAATGATGTGTGAATTATATTGCTTGAAGCTCAATAATCATGAATTTCACAAATATGACCCAATGCATATGCTGCATATTATTTAATGTATCTTCTGATATTAATTACCAATAATTTCAGATATATAAAAGTAAATCTTATTTATTCTGTACATTTTACCAGAACATTTACGTCATGTTAAGCGTTAGTCTACTTTTATAATCAATAATTATTACAAATTATATTTATTTAACATCCAATATAAGAATAGATTAACACATTAAATAACCTTGTTTAATTGATGGAATGCAATTAGTTGACAAAATCCACCATCAAAATCACCATATCAGCAGAAATTCTAGGACTGTGTTTGTTGCAACAAGTGTATTTGTAGGCTATGAACCTAATGAGCTCAAGTTTTAATACATAATGAAAAATTTATAAAATTATTAAACTTTCTTGGAAGTTCAAGCATCTAATTTAGCTTTTATTACTATGCAATATTAGTCTTAAAACATTTTATATTTTAACCATTATAAATTAGTAAAAATAATCAACTCGCTAGTCTTTATTTAGCGCAATTTCTTCCTTAAAATATATAGAGAACGAAAAATCAACCAAGAATTAGTTATTAAGCTGACGAAATTACAAAAATAAGACGGGGTCGTCGATATTTGATTTATGAAGTGAAAAGGCTTATTTTACCAATGACGTTTTGAATTAAATTTCAATTATCGTAGTTACAAACAAGTGTAATACATATTTAACCTATGAAAACTGACCATTCTTAGTTTGGGTTAGTTATGAATTAAAAGCCCATTTGTCAGTCTATGTGACAACCAAAATATTTCGTTTTAGTAAGTCATGGTTAAGTAATCGTATCGAAAGTTTAAGCGAGACTCCTGTTCAATCAACCATTTATTATACATTAAACCATGTATTTTTTGTCATTCTTAGATTTCATATTTATATTGATTTTGAACCAATATAAGTCTAAATCAAAATGAAGCAATAATATGACAACTGCAAAGCTAAAGAAAATTTTAGGTAGTTACTTATTTAGAAATTTACTTATTTTGAAGTGGCCAAAAACTTATTTTTCATTTACATTGAGCAATAAATTAAATAATAACTACTTAGTTTAGTAAGACGTGACAACGCATTGTTTTGGAATGCAATAATTGTTTTAGTAGGTAACAAAAACAAAATAAGTAGGTTAGCCTGACTTTGCTTAGTTATTCACATTTTAAATATTACTTTGTTTGCTTATTATTCGCAATTCATCTGATTGATATGTAAAATATCATTTTCTTAGACAAAAGATGTTTAATAAAATAGCGTAATCAATGATAATTACACCAGCGTTATCCATCTACAGCACTAGCCGTTTTCGCATAACTCTACGAACTTTAAAAAATCATATAGGATAATCAGCATCTAATGTCCAATATGTCTGTTTTATTTATTTATTTATATAAAATATTTTAATATTATTACTTGTCAGATAGCAAGATTAAGATAACATTATAATTATTAATTAGCACTTGCTTCTAGTTCGTGAATTAAACTTCTTAGGTTTGGTAATACTCATTATTTTTAAAATAAAATATACCTCCTATTAGATATATATACGTTAATATTCGTATTTTTATGCAATATTACACCCTAATCTAAAATTTAACACTACTTAATAAAAAGATTTAAACACGCCCTTATGTTCCAGATGACCATTGAGAATTAATTATTAATTATTCTAGTACCTTATGCCCACACTCGATTTTGCGACTTTTAGTTCCTTATCATATATTTACATACTTTAAAACTCTACAAATTCCAGTAACTTCTACATTACCATTTCCATATTATATAATTTCTTTTTTGTGTCTTGCACCTAAAAAAAGCTAAAAAATAAAAACTCGTTCTGGTCCATATTATGGTGGTCTTCATCATTCAGTTCTTAATTTATCAAAATTGGCCTTGTTATCTAGTGAAGTGCTCTTTGGCCTTCTTTCGCCCATATATACAGTAATATTTCAGCAGGCTGGATCTTTTAAGGCACTTACGGCAGGTTGTCCTTACGGATCGTTTAAGGCAGGGTCGCCATGTAAAGTTTCCTGTTGGTAGACGGAATGAGACTCGTTGTTATTAACAATAATTCTATTAAGAACACTGATATGAATAATGTACAGTCCAAGGGCTGGACCGACAAGGTCCACCCTTGCCCTTACTACCACTTTGGTTAAAAGCTAGCGTATATCTCTATATGGGTGAATGCGTGATGTAGGACACCGTTACCAAGAGCGCGATGCAGCGTCAGCGTGCTCATTCTGCTTTTATTATGAATATGAAGTAACTTTAATGCCAACAACTAATACAGGGTGTCACTACACTACACTTTAATTAAAACAAAAAACAGTAATACTTGAATTACTTCTAATCCAAACGAGTAGGTTATCTTTAAAAATGCTTAGGATACATAAATCGTGCAAAAACACTCCCTAGTCCCTAGTTATGAATGTTGTATCTATTTTGGTAATGTGTACGTAATATATTGCGGGGCTGCAAATGATTTGAGAGAATATTTGCTAGTCCCCATAGCAAAAAGGTTTGAGAAGTACTAGTCTTATTCGAGAATGTGTCTTAAAGTCAAGGAAGCCCGAAACAGTGCAAAAGATGGAGAATCAGCGGTTCCGGTCTTTGTCTACTTTTTAAAACTTTGAAATTTCAAACTAAATCCAATCAAAATGTTGCCTTACTGGGCGCTTATATAGCCTTTAGAAAAGAATGGAATAATCTAGAAACTTCCAAACATTACAGGGTGAAGAGACTTAAGCCTAATAGAACATTCAAAAAGAATTTTTGACATTATCATCTTCAGTAAAATAACAAATAATAAATAAATTCACCTAAAACTTTACAAATCTATAACTAAGACTAAATTCGTAACTGCCCTCCTCCTAGAGGTGACCGCCCTGAACAAACATCTTCTGTATCTTGGTAACGAGCTAGTCGATGGAGGGGCTCTCAGTTTTGCATGAGGCTTCTCCGAATTCCACGGTAGGGGCTTTCCCAATTGCAGCTTTGGCCAGCGTCCTTGTATGCAACGAGGAAGTCTTATGGGTTCCTAAGAGATCGCACAGGCTTTTGAACATGTCGAAATCAATGTTCTTGCCTTGTTCGGTGTGTACTTCCATATCGACAAATTCATTCTAGAAGTAGTAAGTCAACAACAGTGATGGCTCTTGATTGAGTATTACATATAGACCTCTGGCCATTTATTTCCTGACTTACTCTAACTGGAAATAGTCTGGCTACGTCTATGGCAATTTGTTCAGAGTGCTCTTACGTTGTACTGTTTCATTTTGTCACGATTACGAGTTTGGGGTCCTTTACTGGCGAAGCAGTTTCGGCACCAGTCTTCAACATCTATACGACTTCTCAACCAGTAAAATCTTTCTCGGACTCTTTCAATAGTCTTCAAGACACCTAAGCGTCCACCGCCGACACCGTTGTGTACAGCTTGCAAAACTTGTCAAATCTTCATTGAAGTTAAAATAGTCTGATATTTGCTGTTTTTGCCATCAAGGCATTCCAAATTCTCTTTTACAAACCATCTTTTATTACTAAAGAGTGGGACTTTTTAGTAATAAAATAATAAAGCCCAGTATCCTTCCGATATCTGGGGTTTGGACGCAATTTCTTGGTAACTAGGTCTTAGTGATTTTTCCTTTTTCAGCTTAACTATGAGACCAAAGTCTGGATCGTCTTGCTGATATTTCAACGTTCGGGTCCCAGTCCTTTGAGTTTTGAAGTGCTCTTCTACGGCAATGAAAATTATCAGGATTCTTCTGTTCCTCGTATCTACTGCACTGTTTACAATTTTCTGGGCATGGTCTTTTTGATAAAGCGCTAGCATTTTTATGGTTTAACCCTTTTTGATGTTCAAGCTATTTAAGTGATGCATGGTCCGTTCTTAACAGGAATGTTTGCCCGTACAAGTACTTATGTAAATGCTCCAATCTTTTTACAATTGTCAGTAGTTCTTGCTGAAGTAGGCTATCACTTTTTTTCGCCATTTTGTAGTTATGAGAAAATACCACCAATAGCTGCATTGCTGTATCGGTGTCTACCATAAACATCTGGGATGGCTCAGGATATGACAATACTGGTGGATTACGCAAAGTTTTCTTCAAGTTGCAAAACCCTTTCTGTAGTATGTACAAAGTCCCAGAAAAATCATTAGTTCGTGTCTGTGATTGCGTATTCCCCAACTTTGAATGGCTTTAATCTTCTCTGCATCGGTTTTTACTCCATGTTCGGTAATTACATGTCCTAGATATTTCACTTCTTTTCAGAATCTTCTTGGGACTGAGTTTTAAGTCAGCTATTCTCAGTTTCTGGAGAACAGCTTCATGTCTTCTTAATTCTTTTTCAGGTCTCTTAGTTCTTGGACCTTGTTCATGTCTTCTTTGGTTTTGTTCACAGCCAACGACAAGTTCATTGTGGAATCTACATTTACTTTGATAATTATTGCTAAATAATATTTCTTCTCTATTAGAAAACAGTTCTTACTTATACGTTTCTACTTTAGCTATATCCTTATCTCAAACTAAACTGAATCAAAATGTTACCTTGTAGAGCGCTTATATGACCTTTAGAAAAGGATGGAATGATCTAGTTAAATTCTAGAATAATCTAAATACTACGGGGTTAAAAGGATTAAGCCTGTTAGAACACTGAAGAAGGATTTTTGATAGTATCATAGTCGTTACATGGATAAAAACTAAGTGAAGTCTACTTAAGTACTACTTAAAACTTTGCAAACTAATAACTAAGACTAAATTCGTAACAGTATTGATGATTAATCTTTTAATTTTCTTCTATTTACTACTTGAACTTGATTTTCGCGATATTTTTCTAGTTAAATTTTCGGTAGTTTCGAGTTAGTTGAACAAGTACCCCAGGCACCTGCTAATGAATAGAATTATAAACCTTAGCCCAATAATTATTATATAGAGTTAAAAGGCATGGCAGATAATGTTGTTTTATTATCACAAATTAAATTTAAACTTTATGTCTTGATTTGAAATATTTCAATTTGGATTCAAAGTATATGACGTTAAAAACCGCATTTATTATGCATGTTTTGGTCATTACGAGATTACCTATACGATTAAGACAAGACTGCTGGGTAAAGTGCGGAATACAATGTAAATTAGTAGTTTTATTTCGAACTTTATTTTTGCTTGCGTGTTTTTCGATATTTTGTTGAATATTTTTTTGAAATATAAATTATTTTTATTTTAAATATCAAAATAATCACCCAGTTGTGCTTAGTTTTTACATTCAACAGTTTCGAAAGTTAGATTCCGTTCCATGCTTGACTAGTAAATTCAAATTTAAGTTAACTTTTCGTTTGATAAAATTTCCTAAAAATGTCGTTCTCGATTTCCTGCCGCGCGATATGTTGCCGGATTTCTGTGGCGCGAAAATATTATCGAAATATTGAAAAAACTGCTTAGACAAATTATTCCATAGTTGTGCTCCTTGATAATCATTCTACTTTGATTTTACAACATAAAAACTGTTATGGTTTATAACCGAATTGTTAGGGGATCGCTCGTTAAACTCTACTTCTATTTTTTTTATTGCAACCTACTTCCGCCTAACAAAAAATTGCTTAATTTTTTGTGCTCCATTGCACGATTGTAAACCATTTCAAAGCATTATTTAAATGATTAAAATCAATAAAACATTACAGAGTTTTTATTTCTTGCAAAAGCCCGTTTATTTTTGTTTTCTAGTGACACCCGGATAGTGCTAAACACCCGTATATCACACGACGCTAGTGACATCCGGTAGTAACACCCGCATGTTTAGCATCATGTTATATAAATTATCTCTGACTTTTGCCCGTATCGATAATTTATCAATTTCAAAATAATAATATGATAAAAACTGTAATAATTTTATTGCTGACAAATTTAACTCTCCTTTTAACTAAAGTATGAACTATGAAAATAATTAAGTGTCCACCAACGGAATGTTTTCAAACTTAATATTGCTTCTAAACTGTATAGATTAATTTATTGTCATCAATTTGTCAGCTAACTACAGGAATCCTTAAACCATAAAACCATTATTACACTTCGAGATAGCTCGTAAAATAATTATCCTTTTGCCAGTTTTGGATAAATTGCGAATAATAAACTAAACTACGCCAATCTCAATCTAATGACCCAATTTCATATCTCTCTAATCATAGGGTAAACCTGCACAGTTTCTTCTTTTCACCAGTAGTTTTATCAGAACTTCGTAATACAATTAATGATATCAAAAATAAATCTTCCTCGGGAACTGATGGGCTTACTTTAAAAATGTATTCAAGTCTGCCGGAATGCACACTAGAGCATCTGACTACTTTGATAAATATGTCTTTCCAAAATGGTACTTTTCCAAGCTGCCTTAAAACTGCAATAATCATACCTCTTCACAAAGGAGGTGTTTCAGAAGAAGCTTCGAACTATCGCCCAATTGCACTTCTCCCTACGCTATCTAAGATCATCGAAAGACTGGTTAAAAAAAGGCTTTTATCATTTCTGTCTAGATATGAAATACTTACAAAACATCAATTTGGATTTTTAAGTAACAAATGCACAAGCGATGCCATGTTTTCCCTTCTTAATAGAGTTTACTCCAGCCTAAACAACCATCACGCTACGGCAACAATTTTCTGTGATTTTTCCAAAGCTTTCGATTGTGTGAATCATAATATATTAACTAACAAGCTGCAGTACTATGGATTTAGAGGGGCTCCTCTCAATTGGTTTAAGTCATATCTTAGCAACAGAAATCAAGTTGTGAAAGTTGACAACAGGATGTCTTCTTGTAGGCCAATGGAATATGGAGTGCCTCAAGGCTCGGTGCTAGGCCCTATCTTGTTTCTTCTGTTCATAAACGACATGGCTAATTTAAACATTAGTGGAAAAATATGTCTCTTTGCGGACGATACCAGCTTTACGTGGAGCCACCCAGATGTCACGGACCTACATAGGATTGTATCTAATGACCTAATCACCATTAAATCCTGGTGCGATTCTAATCTCCTATGTTTGAACATCTCTAAAACGAAAGTCTTGTCTTATAAAAACCCGCTGCAACCTTTTGACCTTAATGGCACCACTATTGATGTCGTAAACTCTGTAAAATTTCTAGGGCTTCTTGTAGATGATTCTTTAAAATGGGATCCACATATCGACGCTTTATCAAGGAAGTTAGGTTCTGCTTGCTTTGCGTTAAGATCTGTTTCCGAGGAGCTTAGCTTTTCTACGTCTAGAACTGTTTATTTTGCTCTTGTTGAGTCGCACCTCAGATATGCTATTCCATTCTGGGGTACATGTTGTGCGACTCAATTTGATCGAATTTTTATACTACAAAAAAGAGCTGTTCGTTACCTACTGAGACTTAACAGTAGAACTCACTGCCGAGATTTCTTTAAAAGATATAAAATACTAACCCTTCCTTGCTTATTCATTTTGGAATCGGTTTGCTTAATTCGTAAGCACGCACCTGCTCTATTAGAGAGACCTTCTCACAACTACCCTCTCAGAAATACTGAGCACGATCTCCATCTTCCAACCCCACACTCAGAGTTAATTAAAAGATCAGTAATCTACAATGCAAAAAAAATGCATAATCACCTGCCATTTAACATCAAATCCATAATATCTCTGACTTCATTTCGCAAGGCTTTGAAATCATTCTTACTGGAAAGTGCCTTCTACACCGTGAACGAGTTTTACAACACATAATTTTATCCTTATGAACCCCTAGTGTGATAGTTGCCATTACCAACCATTTTTACCGAATTTTGTATATGTATTTTTTTAATTGTTTCGTACTTTTTTATTTTTTACTTTGCTTTTTTATTTTTTTTACATTATATTTATGAAAATGTTTATAACATAGTACGACTGACAAAGTACATTTCTAATGTACTTCTTTTAGGATTCTATAATATTAATATTCTAAATTCTTGATTTAAATATTATTTTTCTATAATATTTATGATGTGTTTTTGTTTTGTTTTGTTTGCTAATTTTGATGTTTGTAAACTATTTTTTTACAACAGATTTGTCCACAAAATTGTAAAATTTTTTTTTTGACAATAAAGCATTTATTTTATTTATTTCTCATACAGACGTTTTCTTGTTTTATTATGAACAGGTGCAATTGCAAATTTAAAGAAATGAAACTAAATGAAATATTTATTGCCTATGATATAATAATTCTAACACAATGACCAAAAATAAAGAAAATACCACAATTCTGTTAGAGACCAGAAAAACATACATAAATGCCAACGGGAATCATGTACCCATAAATTGCCTAAAACTTGTGTGTGTACATATTTTAGGACGGTATCATTAAATATATGTTTGCTTCTACAAAGAACTAAAAGATTTACGTTTTTTACAAAGTGTTAATATTAAAATATGAATATTTACAATTAACACTCATTTTTCGTTATAAATAAATTCTATTACTTACCCCATTAACACTAAACATTGATATAATTGTTATAATATATGCCCCAAAAAAAAAACATATACGAGTATAGCTGTACTCACTGATGGTGAACTCAGAACTAATTACCACTGTATGACCATTATTGAAGGAGTGAAATACAGCTGGTTGCATAATTTCAGCAAGATATTTTTCCAGTTTTTGTAGCGACGAATTAACAGCATTAACACTAGGTCTGTGGGCGTCCCTGGTTTGTGTATTTTTGGTAAACTATAGAGTTTAGGACATCTGCTCGACTTTTTCCGTTTTATGATTTTTTGTTGAATTTCGGGGTTTATTGGTCAACTTTATTTCATTTTTAGTTGTTTTTTCTAGGTACGTAGTCGGATCCCATGGAACAGGCTTATAACAATAATTGTAGGATATATCATCTGTTGGAAGAATTGTGATGTATTTATTTTTTCCAGGTTTGTTTTTGCATGGCCTTTAGGTTTTGTTCTGGTGGTTTGCTTGATCTAAAAATTCATAACCAAAGTTGCGTTTCCTCCATCTGTTGGAAGAATTGTGATGTATTTATTTTTTCCAAGGTTTGTTAGGGCCCTTTGTTCAGTGGCATTTAGGTTTTGTTCTGGTGGTTTGCTTGATCTAAAAATTCTTCCCCGTTCTTGTCGAATCTCATCTGCCTTTATTTTGTTCAGAGTAGTCAAGGACAGCTTACCTTTATTGTGGAATAGCATAGAAAGTTTGGCTTACTGGAGGACAAAATAAAATAAGAATATTATGACTAATGACTATGATAAACTTTCGAAAAAATCTCCTCAGTAAGTCGAGTCAGCCACAAGTATCATCAGTAGGCGTCGATAAATTAGTGCGTAGTATGTCATCCTACAATCTCTTAGAAAGTGAAAAATCCCTACTGAGTAAGGGTTTTAATTTTGCGATATCTCCTAAGGAAATTGCTAGAGAAGAAATAATAGCTGGAGTGGAAGCTGTCCTTGACTGCTCTGAAGAAACAAAAGCAGATGAGATTCGACAAGAAGTGGCAAGAATTTTAAGACAAAGCAAACCACCAGAACAAAACATAAATGACACTGAACAAAGGCCCCTAACAAACCAAAAATACACAAACCAGGGACGTCCATTAGACCTATTGTTGGTTCTGTTAATTCGCCGCTACAAAAACTGGCAAAATATCTTGCTGAAATTATGCAACCAGCTGTCCAAAAAGCTATTCATTTGTAAAAAACTTGAAGCATTTCACTTGAATTATACGAGAAACCGTTCTTGAAGAAGACAATATCATAGCAAGCCTAGATGTCAAATCGTTGTATCCCAGTATAACCATCGATGAAGCGTTGGACATGATTGCTATGAACGAGGATTTCCAGGCACATATAATACAACTCTCGGAACATTGCCTTAAAAATAGTTATTTTTTATTCAACGGGCAATTGTATGAACAAATAGAAGGTGTTCGAATGGGGTCCTCGCTATTACCAATAGTCATGAATTTATTTATGTTATACTTCGAGAAAGAAGCTGTTGAGAAAGAAAGTTAAGAACATAAACTATGGGGTCGTTATATGGCTGACATATTTATTATATGGCAACATGGTCATACAGAGCTCGAAAAATGTCTGACGTAAATTGATTCCACCCGATAATACAATTTACTCTAGAGGTTGAGGAAAACAACAATTTAGATGTTCTGGTCACAAAATTGCATAACGGATATTTCGAATACACCGTGTATAAAATACCAACACATACAGACAGATATTTAAATGCAAGATCATATTATCACCCAGCACAAATTCAAGCTGTGGATAATACCCTAATATCCAGATCCGTGCAATTAACTGAAACACAGACGAGACAAAACGAACTTAATATGATATCTAGTGCTATTAAGAAAAGTAGCTATACAAATCGCACCGTAGAGAAAGCTATTAATGCACAGGGTTCTCGAACAACGAACGACAAAAATTATGAACTGAACCGGGAAAGCAACAAGTAGTGTTACCATATGTATACGGCACAACAGAGAGAATCGGAAGAATTCTTAAGAAACACAACATACAAATAATACACAAGCCACAAACAACTATAGATTAACTACTTGGAAACCCAAAAGATAAAATCAACTGGAAAACCAGGCTGTATATAGCATTTCGTGTCGGGACTGTGAAAAGATGTACGTGGGGCAAACTAATAGGCGAATATGAGCAAAGTGGAAGAGCGTCATTAACCCAACATCAGAAACAAACAAACAACCTGCCACAAAATAAATTTCGATGGGTGTAGGGACATTAATAATACAGAACATTATAAGGCCAGAATAATACGGGAAGCTATAGAAGTTGAAAAAGCGGGTGATTTGAATAAAAGGGACAAATCACTAAATCAAGACAAATCTAAAATCGCAAATAGCGCAAACAACAATAGCACAATCCTAATTACCCGCTAGTTTAATTTCTAATTGTTGTTTACATGTTTAAAAGCATATTAGGTACACTTTGTATAGAAACATTCAAAAAATATCCCAAACTACAACGACAACAAAAAAAATCGTTAAATTTCTTTTATCCGAAACTTCCCACATTATGAATATTTCCTTTTATTAGCAATACTGAATTGACCCAATTTAGTTCATTACATAGTTATTTAGGAAGACAGATATATATATATATATATATATATATATATATATATATATATAGATATATATATACTGTCTTGTCCAACATTTTTATTCGGCTATATTTTGTTCCTTCACATTGGATTCTCATCAATATTTTACCAGTTTCTATCGAGGAATTTGTTCCACAAATACGTTAAAGATACCATAAACTATGGAATACCCTAGACGGTCCATTAATACTTTATTTTTTCGTATAAAAGGTGCAGGAAGTGAATATTAAAGATTTATTCAAAATAGTAATTTTAATAAGGCGATCTATTGAACAAAATTTTTCCTCTTAACTTTAAGAATAAAGAAATTATATAAAAAAGTAAAAGTACCTATCTAAACCATCCAACAATTACATATGCGTAGAACTACAATGCATATATACACATTTAAAAGGTGTGTATAATGAGTTATAACCACAGATATTTGAAGAATTATTTTAAAATAATTTGACGCATGTGCTATATAGCTTTCAACAAAAGAAACAACTTATAGGCAATTTCCCGAACTAATGACAATCTATATAAAAAATGATAAAAAAGTGACCATCAGAAGTAATTTCAATCTTTTCTTAGTACATATAAATTAAGAAATGTATTTTTATTTTAAATTACACAAATTTACAACTTTGTTTCAGGATAATATATGTTGGAGAAAAAGTACATTACTTTATTGATTTGTTGCTAGTTTGGGTTAAATTAAAACTTTTAAAAAATAATAGTATGTATGTATCTCGGAGTTTATTTTATATTTGAAACATTCTATATTTAAATTATGTATTTTTTTTTTAGTTTTTGTTGGTAGTATAACGTCGACAGTCGAAACAACTTATCTGTCAACTGGTGGAACTGTAGTAAAAAATATTTTTTATGTTTTCTAATGGATCTAAATGTACTATTATGTGACCGTTATATGCGACAATAACCGAGAAAATGCACTACAATAACGGAGAAAATGCAGGAACGTTAAATAATTAAAACTCATGTGAGTTAAAAATTAAAATATATCCTTCATCAAAACTAGTCATACTTTAAAAGAAAAACATCTAAATGAAATTAAGTTTGAAACTTGTGTATAATGTATATAAGTTACAAAAAGGAGTAGAAAGAAGCTTTGGATTGAAGATTAACTATGAAAATTTTATTATGTTGGCCATTAGTCTACGGAAATACCACTTTCGGTTTTAAAGCCGGTATATATGAAGATTGGTTATGCGGTTTGGGACATCACCACAGAGAAGTTTGTATTAATATAGATTATGTTGTCAATTATCATTAGTTTGCTTAAGTTAAAGAGTAATTATGGTCTGATTATGAATTTATTATTTAAATCGTTTGCCTAGTTTGACTTAAATTAGCCCATTACTCCACTGTCTCAGGGTATCTTCCCTGACTGAAGAGACTAATTGAAGTCGAAATAGGCAGCAAAACTTAACAGTACTTTATGAACAAAATACTTTTAGATGCTTTGTGGTTCGAAAGTGTGACTCCAATACAGGCCACTCTTGAAGCAGACGAAACCAACGAACTTTTTCTTAACTTAAATTTAAAATATTTTAATAACTGTAAATTAGCTCAAAGTTCGTTGGATTCACCTGTATCAAGAGTGGCAGCACTGTTAAGTTTTGTTGCCTGTTTCGACCTCAGTTCATCTCTTCAGTCAGGGAAGATTGCATTAAACAAATGTATTGAGAAAGATTTAGCATATTCTCAGCCTGACACAGCCTTTGTTAGAAACATTTTTAATGGGGAAAGTGGGCCAATAACATGTGTTCTTTCAGCGACGACTTCGCAATGAAATCGGTATTAGCAAAAATCTGATGTCAAATAAATCAATTTTCCTGTTTTTATAAACTATGACTAGTTTCCACGCTATAAAATTTAAGTTGAACTTATAATAGCAATAAGCCAACTAAAAATATATTATAGCGAAATAGCATGATGAGCTAATGGATTCCCCTAATGGATGGGTTGGCAGTAATACTTTTTGGTCAATTAAATTACCTAAGAAAAACTTCAAGGCAATGCAATGTGGTAAAACATTTAAATGTTATTTAGTATGATTGGCCGCAGAAAAATTTAAATTCTTGTGTACTTAGGGAAGTAAAAATGCTTTATATGCTGTTGTTACAAAACAAAGAAAAATATGTCAAATATAAGAGAAACTGAAATTTTTATGAAAATATACTTCCTAATAAACAACTGTTCATCAAATAAAAAAGATATATGATATTTTTCATATTTTAAATTTAATGACCAGTGACGGCTCGTCAGGGGCGGCAGGGTCGGCCGGGCCGTACCAGAGTATGTACATGGAAAATTATCGTTTTAGATAAGTAGGTATATATTTTTCAAAAATAATTTTGCAAACATCCTAAAAACGCACAAAACCAAAATGTAGTTTATTATTTCCTGTGCACATAGCAAAATAGATAGGTATCCCTATTATCGTTACTTGACTAACATACAAATAACGCCATTAACAGCTGTCCGTGGGCCACCGTCCACAGATATTCTAATATATTTATTAAAGACGGGGGCTCGGCCAGCCGATTCCATCATCTCATATGTTAGACTTCAGCTACTAATTCACGCGGTTCGTAGTACGTTCGCATACATCCCCATGCTGTAACGTTTGTCGTAACTTACATCATCCAACACCGGCATATCTCGATCTAGCTGTATCCCCGGATTTTTTCCCATTTGAATACTACCATTTTTCAGGTATTAATTGTAAAATTATACTACTTATTTTTAAATTAATTTGTTAGTTCTTTACATTAGTCAAGACTAATGATGGTTAATATAATACATTAGTAATTGTCACTTGTTTAAATGTGGTGACGAAATGTAAAGTGAATATTTTAAAATATCATTTGCAATTTGTTTTATAAGTCGGCCGGCCGCATCGTGGTTCTTGCTGGACAATATACTTTTTTGGTTTATAAATAGCTTTCACTTTGGCATCTATTTTATTTTCCTCTTGAGTCAAGATACATAAAAAATTTCCAAAAATTTAATTGACTGCCGAGAGCGTTTTACTATCATTTTTTCTTTCTTATTTATTAAGTTTATACTCTAGCCTAGATCTGCTATATATAAGTTGCTGCCTACTTAACTATCATTGAAGAAATAAACGGAAAATAATAAGAATAATATTTGGTCATATTTGGACGCGGCAGCAATTAACATTACACTGGCCTCTAGGGCGATTTTAGGAAACCTTTCTGAGTGGGGAGGTTAATTTAAAATAAAGTTTGGTAATATATTTTATTGTAAATGGTATGTGAACAACATAAATACCCATATTTGTATCATGCTTGTAGTGACATAAGTGAAAAAAACAGCCTCTAATAAATAGTTATAGAATAACATTCAATTTTTTCCTGCAGCAAATTTATTTATTACATTGTTTATATTTAGAACAATACTCTATCTATGGATATCCAAAAGACCCAATCCAACAGGTCGCTCTTGTGCTATAGTGTTTCCTAACCTAGTTTTTAGTCTTAATTTTCACGTAGAAATATGTAAATTATACATTATATTTGACCGATCTGGGGTAAGGGGGGGGGGGTTAATTACCTCATTACACTCTCACCGTAAAACCGCCCTTGATTGGCTTTGAGACTCGGCCGGCCCTAAATTTTAGAGTACGAGCCGTTACTGTTTATGACCTACCTTTTACTCCATTTTTGGAAACTTCGGTAAAACTAGGCATTATTTATATAATATTTTCTATGTAAATATAATAGTTTTCGAGATCATCTAGGTAAATATACAATTTTTCATAACCTCAAATACGCGTTATGCAAAATAAATTCCTAATGTAAGTAAATAAAGCATCGAGCTCGTGTTCCAATCTATCTTTTCTATAATCTCTCTAAAAGTAAGAAACAACGTATGTTATTAAATAAATACAATTAATCATATAGATCAAGACTTCAAGCAGGCCATGGAATATTTATCCATAATTCTATTTATTCATAACATACATATATTTCTGTTCGGAATCTTTGAAGAGATTATAAAATATTAATGAACTTCATTCTATTTTTATTAACTATCGATTTTTCATAAGGAGTTTCGAGTTAAAAAAACTGGATACTTTACGTTGAATTTCTCAAAAACGGTAATTTTTCTTCATACAACATATTATTAATAGTAAATAATAAATTAATAGCAAATAATATGTTGTATGAAGAAAAATTACCGCTTTTGGGATATTCAACGTAAAGTATCCAGTTTTTTAACTCGAAAACTCCTTATGAAAAATCGATACTTAATAAAAATAGAATGAAGTCCATTAATATTTTATAATCTCTTCAAAGATTACGAACAGAAATATATGTATGTTATGAATAAATGGAATTATGGATAAGTATTCCATGGCCTGCCTGAAGTCTTGATTAATTGTATTTATTTAGAACAACGTTGTTTCATACTTTTAGAGAGATTATAGAAAAGAGAGATGAGAACAGTGTCTGAGGTTAAGAAAAATTGTATATTTACCTAGATGATCTCGAAGACGATTATATTTTCATAGAAAATATTATATAAGTATTGCCTAGTTTTACCGATGTTTCCAAAAATGGAGTAAAAGGTAGCCTACCTTTTTTTAAAATACTTGGTAAAATATGGATTATTACATTCGAAAAAATCGATAAATTTCCTTTACCCGAAACTTACCTCATTATGAAGCTTCCTTTTATTAGGAAAAATGAAGTGTGACTCAATATAGTTCAGTACATAGTCATTTAGTAACACATATATGCTATCTTTTCAAACATTTTTATCATATTGGATTCCTACCAATATTTTACCAGTTTCTACCTATGTCACATTTAATTTTTGATAAATTGAATAACATCAATAAGTAGTTTTTACATTGACTCACCGCAATTTTGTCACGTGATGTCGATATTTAATTTTTCTATAAAATTTAAAATCAATTGAATAAGATTTGTTTACGTTGAATTTTTTAAAAAAAACATTTTTCAATCGTTTTCTTCCGGCAATTTGAATTCGTACCAGAAGTTTACCAGTTTATCTCTATATCACACTTAATGCTTGCACATAATTTGAAATTAATCTAATGAGTAGTTTTTTGAGGCCGAATTTTTAAATCATTTATTAGGCTGCCATTTTCTTTTGCTATCTTATATCCATACTAAAATGTTACCAGTTCACTTTTATTTAACACTTGATTTTTCTGCAAAATTCGAGGAAATTGGATAATTACTTTTTATAGTAATACTTTTTTTAACGTTTCACTAGTCCGATATCTTGTTCCGACATATCATAGGTCATCCCCATATGACCCTTAATTTTTGACTAAAACTGGAAGTCATCCTGATGTGTTGTTTTTAAGCAAGCCCGGAAATTGTCAGACAGACAGACGGACCGATGGAATTGATAATAATTTTTTTGAATATTTATCTAAGGACGCTAAAACGTGAAAATACCTGAGAGGGCGTTTTTTTTCACAATTACAAATATTTTAGTTGGCCGCCATTTTTGTTCCACCATCTTGAGCAAGTACCGCAGTTTTACCACAGATTAATACAGATACCGCACTTTCGTTTGGCGCGCAAATCATCACATAATCAATTTGGGCGGAGAGTTTATCAACTCAGCAGCGTTGAGTCGGCCTCAGACTGGCATTACTGTTTCGGATGTAGTCGTGTGCAGTGGTGGCGTTTTTTGTCCTTCGAAGCACCGCTCGCGACGGCCGAAGTGAAGTGCGAATTAAATTTCAAAACATGAAAACTTCTAAAAAAGTAAGTGCTATGGTGTGGGTGCTGCCAAACACTGCAAAATTACAGGCTACAAATCAAGCCATAGCTTTTTTAAATTTCCCAAGGATATAAGAAGCTAAGTTTTTGCTTCCATCGTGAAAGGGAAGTATTGCAATCGTGAGTTTTCTCAATTCTGTCTGTCTATCGGTTCGCGGCATAGCTAAAAACAACTTACCCGATCGACTTTTGTCTAAAATTAAGGTTCATATAGGGATGACCTAGTAACATTTTCATAAAAATCCAAGATGGCGAAACAAAATTGCGGCTTAGTGAAATCTTAAAAGAATATTTTTAGAAAACTACTTATCAAATCTATCTCAAATTTTGCAGAAAAATCTAGTATTATGTAGGAATCAACTGTAAAATTTGATACGAATCCAAGAGGGCGGAACAAAATGGCCGCTTAATAAATTATTTAAAAATTTAGTCTGAAAAAACTACTTAATGGATTGATTTCAAATTGTGCGCCAAACTAATTGTGGTATAGGAATGAACTAGTAAAAGTTTTGGTACTAATTCAAGATGGCGGAACAAAATGGCAGCCAGATAAAATGTTCGTAATCGTGAAAAAATCACCCTTTCAAAATATGTTTTATCAATTCCGTCGGTCCGTCTGTGTGTATGTTTGTCAGTTCGCGGTATAGCTTAAAAACTACTTACCAGATTGACTTCAAAGTTTAGTCAAAAATTAAAGGTCATATGGAGATAACCTGGTAATATTTTGATAAAAGTCCAATATGCCGGAACAAGATGGCGGCCTAGTGAAACGTTTAAAAAATTGTTACTAAAAAAATAAATTTTTAGTAACAATTTAGTTTATGTGTTTTATAATTGCGCATTAATTTTATTTTGAAACCGAAACAAAAAAATAGTCCCCTTACATATTTATGCATTATAAAAAATACAAATGAATAGAACAATTGAATTTGCTGATCACAAAAACTCTGAAAAATCAGAAACAATATTCCATTCTCTTTTGTGATGTGAGAATATAATAGTATATAATATTTACGTTTTTCACACGCACGCCAATAGTGGAAGTGAAATGAATATAACATGCGCTAAAACTCTTACTACATGATACATATACACAATGTTTTCAAGTTGCGATATAAATGAACTAACAATAATATTAAATTCTAACCATGCTCTTATTCTTTCCTAAATTTATAAAAACTCAAACCACTCTGTACGTGCATAACTACTATGTATACACTAATTTTTCAACATAAATATATTAAACTTGGTTAAACGTTACTTACAAAATATTTTAATAAAGTTCTGCTCAGAAAAAATAAAAATATTTCAAGTACATCTCTGAGTTCTCCGCCCAGCTAATGGGGGTTCGATTAAAAACATTTATGAATGAAAATTCCAGGAGTGCGGTATCTGCTTTGTTGTTAATCTGTGATTTTGCTAGTTCATCTCTATAGCAGACTTGGTTATAGCACACAATTTGAAATCAGTCCTTGAAAATGTTTTTTAAAAACTTTTCACTAGGCCGCCATTTTATTTTACTATATTAAATTTTTACCAAAATGTTACCAGATCATCCCCATACGACCCTTAATTTTTCAAGTAAATCGGGCAAATAGCTTTTTAGCTATACCGCGAACAGACAGACCGACGGACAGAGAACGGAATTGAGAAAACATGTTTTTCGGCATCTAGGGACACACGATTATAATACTTCCCTTTGAAAATGAAAGTAAAAATTATTTGGCCTTCATTTTGTTCCGCCATCTTGAATTCTTACCACAACTTTGCCTGTGTACCTGTATACACACTTGATGCTTGCAGAAAATTGGTTATAAGTAGTTTTTTTCGGATGATTCTTAATTTTTAACTAAAATTTGAGGTCAATCTGATGAGTCCCTATATGATTCTTGATTTTTAACCAAAGTTTGAAGTCAATCTGATGAGTAGCTTTTAAGCTAGGCCCTGAACTGACAAACAAACAGACGGACCGACGGAATGGATAAAACATATTTTTGGCATCTAAGAACGCGAATATGATTTTTTTCACGATTATAAACATTTTATGTGGCCGCCATTCTGACCGCCATCTTGAATTGGTACCACAGTTTTATTAGTTCATCTCGATATTACAATTAATTATTGCACACAATTTGAAAACAGACCAAAGCGTATTTTTTTTAGGCTAAATTTTTAAATATTGTATTAAGCCGCCATTTTATTCCGCCATCTTGGATTTGTGCCAAAATTTTACCAATTAATTCCTACAAAATATTTGATTTCTGACTAAAATTTGAGATAAATTGAAAAAACAGTATTTAGTAATAATTCTTTTAACATTGCACTAGGCCGCCATTTGATTTTGCGATATTGGATTTTTACCAAAATGTTACCCCATATGACCTTTAATGCTTGACCAAAATTTGAAGTCAGTCTGTTAAGTAGTATTTTAGCTATGCCGCCAGTAGACAGACCGACAGACAGACAGACAGACTGACGGAATTGAGAAAACATATATTTCAGCATCTAGGGACCCTGAAACGTAAAGATCTAAAAAAATCTCGGAGAGTGACTTTTTCACGATTATTTCCCTTTTACGAGGGAAGTAATAAGAAACATTTTAATGGTTTTAACATATATCTTTTTTATTTTCTAACATAAAGTTTAATTCATTAACAACCCACTTACTTTATATAGTTTTATCTATCACTCTGTACGTACCTAGGGTCAGTTTAAAATTGAGACATTATTTAGCGAGTAAGTTAATTGAATCAATTAAGTTAAAATCCATATTTAGGTAAGAAATGGGTGTAGTGGAAGGCCGTTTGAATGAAAAGAAAAAGTTTCTTAAGTGGTACAAGGCACTTTCCAAAGTTGATGCTTACTGCAAACTAGCAGCTCGAAAACTTTTAATTGCAATATTTTTAAGATCTGAACGTTTCTACTTAGTAAAATATGAAAGTTTCAAACTTAATTTCATTTAGATGTTTTTCTTTTAAAGTATGATTAGTTTTAATAGAGGATAAATTTTAATTTCATACCAGTTTTGATTGGAAATTATTGCCTATTTTAGATAATACATTTGACTAATCTCGTTTTGTTTCTATAAACCGTTTCTTGTGTCGACGTCGAAGATGCGCTTCTTTAATAAGTCTCGATCTTTATCCTCGATTTCCATCTGGTGATACCTGGTTTTTTGAGACTCCTGGGATTGGGAACGGATCTTTGCAGGAAAGTTTACTAAAGTAAAAATTAATTTTTATTTCTCCCCGGGATTGCTGGTAGGAAATCCGGGTTCGCGCTTTCCAGTAAGGTCCGTCGGTAACTTCCCTGTAATATTTCAGAAGAAATACCAATAGCTCCTACACTTTCAAGTTCTTACAAGAACTGGTGCTGCATTCTGTCGCTGGCGCCCTGGTTTACTACAACTTAGAGAACCTGTTCCGCCGAGGGTGGCAATATCATCACTATTTTCCTATTTTTTCTAAAAGGCGACTTAAGATTCTTGGTGATAACCAGGATGGCAAATCTCTTACTCTGAATCTAAATACCACTCACTCCTGTGAAGTCTTCTTGTTCCTTTCAGCGTAAAGGGTATAATGGAAAGAATAAAATAATAGTTACAACTTCAAAAATCCAAGGTAGTCTAAAATCCAGAACAAAAGTATCGCGCTTACTATTACTAACTCTTCTTCGAGAACTTCTTAGAACTGAGAGTACCGCACGTGTAGGTAGAATATCAGGCAGGTTTTCGCTTTTGTGTATCTACAAGATCTACTGTGGTGTGCTCGATGTTCGTGGGTATAGTGAAATGGGACACATCGGGTGCGTGGTAGGGTGAAAACTGAAATCACGTTAGGATACATCAACATCAAGTCGGAGTATTATATAATTTTAATGCACCAGGCTCTTTGCCCAATCGGGATTGTTTCCTCAAACGGTTTCAGGAAGAAAGCAGGTGGAGGTGTCGGACATAGTTCGTTTCTTTCGAGTCCCAATTCGCTTGGTATTACTAACTCAAGGTAATGTTTTATAAATACCATGCTTTCCTTTAACGGCGGAAATAAAATTTATATTACAAATCCGTTTGCGATACTGAACACGTTGGATACAGAAGGTGCTATATAACAATTATAGCTTGAGAAAGTTTAAAAAAATTAAATAAAATTTAGAACTTTAACATTACGGTAAATTTGGGAACAACTCAAATTTAAATATATTTTATAAAACATTCTACAAACACCTCGAATTTACCATAAACTATGTATTACCCTAGACTATAAATAAATATTTTGTTCTTCGCGTAAAATGTGCAAACTGGTAAATAATAAAGATAAAGTAGCCATATTATTAAAATCAGGTATATATAAAATTGTTTGCGACTGTGAGGTTGGCAGAACCTATAGAAATTTTAAAACCAGACAAAAAGAGCATTTGAGACATATAAAAAATAGTTTAAAGGAATTTCTGTTCGCTAAGCATATGTTAGAAAATAATCATTCATTCGATATTAGCAAAAATTTTAAAGTGTTGTATGTATGCCCAAAAAATCAGATCTTAAATAATTTAGAAATACTAAAAATACTTAGACAATACTATTCAGAATATAAGCTTAAATTCCCAGCAAAACTTTGACAGTAATTTTATTTTCTCCTTGTTTTTTTAGAACACATTAGACCTAAATATTTAAATACTTCCTACTTTAGTCTACTTGGTTTTACTACCAAAAATGTGTTAACTTGTACTTTTTGTCCGTTGACCCATTGTTTCTTTTTTTAAATTAACTTTTGATTCAAATATACCAAACAATTACCATAGCATAACTGCACTTATTCCGGCACCATCTATTAAATATTAATTGGAACCACGTTTATCCAAAAAATCGATTTTTTAAACATATTAAAATAGATTTCTTTTACCTGTATAAATAAGAATTTGCACTTTCCGTTGAGAAGAGGGGTTAATATATAGGTAAATTAGAAAAATATTTGTTTTGCTTGGCACTGTTGGTTTTTTGTCATATCTTTGTTTGTTAATTAAAACCAGATATGTGTAAAATGTCTACTGTTATTGTATGACCTCTTGGAAAAAGAATAATTCATGTAAGTAATATATATATTTTATTTATTTTTATATTTTTGAATAATAGCATGTGATTGGTAGGTTAGAATAATCTTTTAATGCACTATATTCTTTTGGTGGTTCTGAAGAAGGAGAGCATTATTGTAAGTACCCGAAACCGGTAAACCCAATAAATATTCTTGTGAGAATAAGATCTTTTTCTTTCATATGTTTATAATAAAGATTTATTCAAAATAGTCATTTTTTTTAAAGGCAATCTATTGAACTAAACTTTTTCCTTTTAACTTTAAGAATTAAAAAAATTAAAAAAAATTTTAAGTACATAAAAAATTAAACTACTTATTTAAGCCTTCATACACTTACATATGCATATAATTATAAAGCACATATATATATATATATATATATATATATATATATATATATATATATAATTATATAGCTAAGGACATCGTAAGTAATTTTAATATGTTCTTAATACGTAACTCAGGAAATATAATTTCAAGAAGTTCTCTTCCGACTACATAACCAGTCAAATATGAATTTTAAATTTTTTAACGTTCCTGCATCTTCTCGGTTATTATAGTATATAACGGTCACATAGTAGTACATTTAGTTCTATTAGAAAGCCCACAAAATGTTGAAGTACAGATCCATATGAGTTTAGAGATAAGTCGCTTCGACTTTCTACATTATACCATAGTAGAAATAAACTAGTAGGTCCTCTCCTTTGCATATCCTTTTAACTATTTCTGCCGGACCACTGGTGCCTACGGGTTGCTCAAGTTTCCTTCCCGAGTCAAACGAATTTCAAAAATAAATACACTATCATTTTGCACACTCACCCATGAGAAACTAAACCATTTTTTTAAACGGGGGACAAAGTTGACCATCCCCCCGTCTTTCAAAATATCTAAATATGTCTATATCAATCGTCCCATCTAATTTTGCACAATTTTGCACAGTAATTTTTAAATTTTGCACACCCTCCTAGAGAAAGTTAAGGAGGGTCAAAAATTTGCATTTTTCCCCCCGTTTGCCACGAAATTGAAGAACTTTTATACTACTCTATTCACCTAATTTTGCACAAGTTTGCACACCTTTTTTTAATATTTGCGCACTCTCCTAGAGAAAGATATGGGTCGTCGAAAATTTGTATTTTCCCCTCCGCCAGTCACAAAATTCAAAAACTGTTGTGCTACTCGTTTCACCTAATTTGGCACAATTTTGCACACCTATTTTCTCATTTTGCATACTCTTCTGGAGAAAGTTTCCAAAATTCGCATTTCCACCCGTCTGTCACGAAATTGAAATATTTTTATGCTACTCGGATCACCTCATTTTGCACACTAATTTTTAAATTTTGCACATCTGTACTAGTTGCTAAGACAACACAACACTTACAGAAAAAAGTTCCAGAACGCTTAAATATATTTTCTTAAATGAAATGTTATTTTTATCACATTGAATTCATCGTCTTAAATTTAGTAAGATCCCAAATCTGCGACTTTAAAATCAGTATCGATTCTGTTAAGTTATTGTTAATTTAGTTCGTTAACTTTTAATCTCTTTATCTTAGCGTTATTGGTGTTTGGTCGTTGTTGTCTCGCCCGTTTTTAAACACGCTTTAAGTATCAACCACTCGTAGAAGTTAGACCAGTCCCAAGCCGGGATAAAGTGTGAAGGAAAGGCGTCAATATCAGTGTGAACAAAACGCGTCAATATCACTTATAAGAAAATAACTTTCCTAAATTAAAAGTCATTAATTTCAATAAAAGTCAATGGGGCCTTCCATTTAAGATAAGAAAACGACCAGGTGTTGCACAAAACTGGGAAAATCTTACAACAGTACCGATACCATTTTTCAATTCCGGTTGCAGAAACATTTCAACATCGAATTTTGTAAGCACCACTTTAGCAGTTTTGAAAATATTCAAGCGTTCCCGTACTTTTTAGTGTAAATGCGGTGCCATCTCTCAGAAACTATTACAGATAGAGTGTTGAAGATTTGAAATCTTACTGAATTTGAGACAGCTAATTGCAATAAAAATAAAAGAGTCATTCGATTTAAGACAAGAAAAATATTAGATGTAGAGCAAAACTGGAAAGTCTGCCAACAGTGCCGATACATTTTTCAATTTGGCGTGCCCAAAAACCCCCAAATGCTAAATTTTTAAGCATAACTTCAGCGATTTTGAAGATATTTAAGCTTTCCGGTTCTTTTTACTAATCCTGTATACGTATTGGTATGACCACCATCATCGTGCATCCGCCTCGGTTTGAGTATGCAGACGCAACCGCCGCCCGGTGACGAGCCAATTTAACAATAATTAGAAGCAAAAAATTGAAAAAAAAAAATAGGTCCTTCGATTTTGTTCCCTTATAATTAAAGGTACTTATATTTAATTAGAAATACTGTAATATTATTTACTAAATAGTAGAAAATAAAGCAAGTACGTCTACGTCTGATTTATGCTGTCTATCACCGACACTTTGTACTTTCTATGATGGGAATACAGAAACTGAACCTCAAATTAGTAAAGCTAATAATAATCGACATACAAAAAATATTAGCTACGTTTTATAACAAATAAATTAGGAGGCCATTTAGAAAAAAAAAATAAATTTTCTTACCATATTCTGTTACTCAATTTCCTTTAAAATCAAATAAAACACAACCATTAAAGGTTCGCTGCTTTCTAGGTAAAAATTAAAAGGTGGATGGAACCACTTAACACAATATAATAATGAGGCGCCTCCAGATTTTGGCACGTCGTTTCAAGTCGCCCCGGTTGACGGCAAATCGAATATGTATTTCTATAAGATTTTGACTGTACCGGGTGTCTTCGTATAAACTGGCACCTCCCGTAACTTTTTTATTTTTTGTCGTACAAAAAAATTAAAAATACTGACATACAGAGGATTTTTACATTATAAATCTGCATTGTAATTCCCAGTAACTTTTCTTATATACGAGGAATGACAACAAGTACAATTCTCTTTAATGGAATGCCCTGTAAATTTTTCCCTAAAATGAAAGATCTTTTTTTCTGATTCCAAATATATAATATATATTTGGTTTCACGTTTTGTTATTTAAATTTAAAAAAATTTTCATTATAGACTGTAAAATTACTGGCTATAAAATAACAGCTTCTTGAGCAGTTGGCTATGGAAATAAACAATATTAACAAATGTTTCTAAAATGACTTTGACATTTAAATCACTGTTAATAGAACTAAATCAATTCTTTATGACATATTTTTTTAATGGTTTATTCTGTGGCAGGAAAACGAGAAATTGTTTGTTTGTATGCTGAAAATAATTATAATGCTTCTGCAACGCGACGTGCTTACATGGCAAATCATCCCGATCGCGATGGTCCGGTTTCCTCAAGATCGACAATCCAGAATATTTTCACCAAATTTAGAACAACGTCAGATTTGCAAAGAAAGAAGAGGGAACTAAACAATAATACGTAAAATCACGATTTAAATATTGCTTTGCATCACGTAGAAAATCCGAGTCAGTCACTGCGAACTATTTCCAAGGAAATGCGGGCCCGTTACGGAGTAAAAAGAACTTCACGTCAATATATTAGGAAGGTTTTAAAGAAATATGGATTTAGGCCCTATAAATATCATACTGTTCAAAAATTAACTCAAAGGCATAAGAATCACGACTCAATTTCTGCAACTTTTTGTTAAATAGAATAAATAACGAAAAAAACTTTTTTAAAAATATATTATGGGCCGATGAGTCAAGCTTTTCAACTAGTGGATTACCAAATCGACAAAATTTTCGTCACTGGGCACAAGAAAATCGCCAGTTCACAAGGGAAGTTCAATTTCAAGGTAGGAGAACAGTTAATGTGTGGTGCGGCCTGCGGAAGAATAGGGTAATAGGGCCCTATTTTTTCGAAGGAACATTTGCTGGACCAATATATCAAGAATTTCTGGAAACTCATGTACAGGAAATGCTAGAAAACTTACCGTTAAGGCAGTATATGATCATAATTTTTCAACATGACGGTGCTGCCCCACCACATGTGGTACGTGTCGTGAAGACTTTTTTGGATGAGAATTACAACGAGTGGATTGGAAGAAATGGAATTATTTCTTGGCCTTCAAATAGTCCAGATCTAACTCCCATGGATAATTTTTTGTGCGGGTATATTAAAAACAAAATATATAAACGTGATCTGGACAACGTTAAAGATATAAAATATTTTATAACACTGGAAATAAGACATTTAAATGAAAGAAATGGTCAATTTATAGAGAACGCAGTTGAGCACTTGCGAAACGTTTACCACGAATGTGGCGGTGGAATCAGGGGGAAATATTCATTCTGATTAATTTGTTTTGTGTTATTTGGTTCATCTGTGTATTTTGCAGTAAAATATATTGTTAATAAATTGTTGTTTATATTCAATTTTTACTTCGCTGTTTTATTATAATGCCTAGGTATGCAGTAATTTGACATTTGACAGAACATTTGTTTATATTGTTTATTTCCATAGCCAACTGCTCAAAAAGCTGATATTTTATAGCCAGTAATTTTACAGTCTATAATGAAAATTGATTTTTAAACTTAAATAACTCGAAAAGGGCTAAACCAAATGTCAACTTGTATTATATATTTGGAATCAGAAAAAAAAGATCTTTCAATTCAGGCAAAAATTTACAGGGCATTCCATTAAAAAAATTTGTACTTTTTGTCGTTCCTCGTATATATGAAAAGTTACTGGGAATTACAATGGATTTATAACGTAAAAAAAATCCTCTGTATGTCAGTATTTTTTTTTGTACGACAAAAAATAAAAAGTTACGGGGTGTGCCACTTTATACGAAATCACCCGGTACATACTTCAGTTTAAGATTATATTTAATGTTGTTGTAAATTATACAGGTAGAGATAACAAGATGGGATCATTGTTTTTTTTTTATAGAAATAATTGAAAATCTTAATTCTATATTCTGGAACGCCACAACCCGCAAAGAGAAGTGCCCGCACTTGCCAGAGATGTATTTAAGGAAATATGGGCACACAATAAATTAAAAAATATCGTTTGATCATAGGGTGAAAAATTAGTGATAACGGAATATTGTAAAAACTTTCACGTAAGCAATAGTACTTCTGCATCTGCAAGATGAGAACAAAAACGGCAAAAATATTATTTTATTTACCTAAATCGTGTTAAATAAATCAAGTTGCTCACAACAACGTGTAAAAACCAATTTTTATCAAAGAAGATTTCGGTATCTCTATTAGCTTACGAGTTAACCAGAGTGATTTTGGGCATAATCAGATAAGATGGAGGATTTAAAAGGGGCATGAAATGACAAAAAATTATTTGTATTTTTGAGTATACACACTTTTAATTCTAAAGTTAGTGTTTTTTTTATAGAAACAAATTGACATGATATGTTTTTAAATACTTTCGGCGAACATACAATTATATTTTCAGATATTTTAGAGATACAAATTCGTTAATTCTTACTTAAATAAGCACATCACAATAAATTAAATCGCGAATTTTGGGCACCCAAAAACAGATTTAAAATCTTTCATTAAAATTTTTCAATAAAATAAAAAATAGATTGTACAATTTATTTAACATTTCAATTCAAAAATTGGTAGGACTTTAAAAGGACGTGGAATAAAACTTTAGAATATCCTAAAAAATCAAGTATTAATATGTTATTGTTTTAGAGATTTTTTACTATCTATATCAATTTTAATATTAACATCCATTTAATGTTTTATTTAATGTGTTTTTTGTAATATATCGGTTAGATGATTTTTTTGATGTACAAATTTCATTGTTATCACCTATATATCTACATTTTAGTGAAATAATTAGAATTGAGGCTAAAAGCTGGAGGTGAGAAGAATTCAAAATTTCCTCAATAACTATTTATTATTTTTGGATATACCGATTTAAAATACTCATCTTCACTGTTGTACATTTACTTTACGTTTACTTGACGTGAAAATAGGAATTTGTTTAAAATATTAAACAGAAACATATTGTATATTTTATTTGAAATGTACGGATTAGAAGACCTTTACTAACTATAATTTATAAAATAAAATATAAAAAATTTTTCGACGTGTTGAGACTCCTAACAGCAGCAGACAGTAACGTACTTATTTTCGCCAACCTGTCTAATCAGTTCTGGGACTCAACCAATGGCGGGTCTCAACTGAAGCGCTTGGCATGCTCCCAACAATCTGCCGAATTTTATCGGCAGGCGGAAGTAATTATAATTGATATACTTTTTTTGTAATTTTCCGTAAAAAGACAGTTTATTACAAGCTTTAGTATAACTTGCTTTATTTGTATGCCTGTCTTTCTGGTTCAAAACCTATACTCCATTTTTCAAGCACTTGCTGCCATCCGATTGACATAAATTTGTCGTATCTATATAAGTTCGGGGACAATCCAATAATATGGTAATATTAAAATTTGTAATCCATTTTGCAAGCACTTGTGTTGGCATTTGACTGAGTAAAATTTGGCATACTTATGTAACTTTGGTAATAATGTAATAGGGTACCATGGAGCTGGTTTGATGATGGAGCCGGAAGATAGGAACTCCTCAACTATAAACTATAACCCGATGGTGTTCAGGCTCGTTGGATTTGTCTTGACCAATTTTATATTAAAAGATGAATGCACACAAGTGAAGATATTTTAAACAGATAATTAAACAAATTCTAAAGCAAAAAAAGTACAAAATAAAATAACTGCCTGGGCTATTCAAACCTGGGGCTCATTTTTTTTCCTGACAATAATTTTGCTAAAACTTTAATTATTATTTTTTTTTTTTTGATAAAATGCCACAGGCACGTCAGTAGGTCTCCGGGCTTGTCGACTAAACTTATAAAGTAATATAACTCACTAACACTAACACTAGATTAAGTAAACATTTTGTCTCTTGCGCTTATGGATGATACATCCCGTCTTCTTAGAAATCGAACTCAATTTGATTTACAGCCGAGTTACGACCTAAATTACTAAAGTTCTTTAGCGCCGCAAGTTCTACAATTCCAACTAAACTTCTGAACCTCATTGCACATTACTAGAAACTTCTGCTAGAATGTTGATAAACACAATCAATTTTAATTTTAAATGTATCTTAGAATTAAGCTTTGTACTGGTTCAAAATTTCTAGAATGTAAACTAGCAAGCGTTGATGAAAAATGTTTACGGAATATCAGATTAAAAGTTGAACGTTGAAATTACGAGAGATTAGTGGAGACTTTACACTATGCAAATGTTCTGTCATAAGTAATTAAGACTGCTTATATATAATATAAAACCCCAGGAACTGAATACAATAAATGTATATATATATGATATATATATATATATATATATATATATATATATATATATATATATATATATATATATATATATATATATATATATATATATATATATATATATATATATATATATATATATATATATATATATATATATATATATATATATATATATATATATATATATATATATATATATATATATATATATATATATATATATATATATATATATATATATATGACAAAATCGAAAACGAAACGTCTATCATACTGAAACAGTACTACATGCTAGAATCCTGCTGCAGACCCATAGATAATTTGGCAATATATATATATATATATATATATATATATATATATATATATATATATATATAAAATATATATATATATATATATATATATATATATATATATATATATATATATATATATATATATATATATATAATATATATATATATATATATATATATATATATATATATATATATATATATATATATATATATATATATATATATATATATATCATATGTCTGCCGAAAAGTTAGGGAATGTCTATAATCAATTTACGATATTTCTGTATTACTTGTCGTATAGTGAATATTTAGTCGACTGTTGATCTTCCAAGCAGGAATTTACTATGATAGTTACCTGTCTCAGCGGGGAGGGTTATTCTTCCAAGGAGGATGTTAAAGAAAATTTTATAGGCCATATTTATAGTTATCTACTTCTTTGTCTAATGGAATAATGAAACTTTTTTCTTTTCCCCCCCTCTTCGTATTCTTATGTGAATAAACTTAAAAAACTACCTTTATTATTAGAAAACCTATAAAAGATAGTCGACAAAGATCGTTGACGCTTTCGTCATAATATTGACATCAACTACGTTTTTGCGGCACGTCTGAAATTAGTTCATAAGGCTTCAAATTAACATAATAAAAAAAAAACAAGAAAACTAATTTTCACGCTCGTTGTTAAAATAACCAGCTTCATTAAAGTCTTTAAAATCTATAATACCAGGAAGATTATTAGACATCAATATGTGTATTTGAGGTAATCCTTCTTTTTTTCTGGGCCAACCTAAAGTAAGTGATTTTTATGAGAAGTGAAATAATAAAAAGAAAGCTTCATTACTTTTTCAAGTGCTTCATTCCACATTCTTAACACAGCGGTATGATACCGATTTTAGCATCTTAATACCTCTTACATTCTGACCAAAATATCTATCCAATTATAATCGCAATAGTATGGAGGAAGTTGTAACACGCAATGACCACGTTGTAAAGGGAGTTCGTCCACTATTTAGATAAAAATTAAAAATTATTATGAAATGTATAATTTTTATACTACAGACATGTATTTATTGTAGGTTACGATAGACAAACCAAAAAAACGTTTTGAGAACTGGATAATGCAAAGACTAGGGTAATTTAGGCGTAGGATAATTATGCATTTAAAAATCTAAAAATATGCATGCAAATGTGCTCCGAAACAAGAAAAAATATGCACTTAAAAATGCATTTATTATCGGATCAAAAAAAAAAAAATAAAGCAAAAGTATAGCAATTAAAATACATTATTTACACGCTATTTTTATCAGTAATTTATTACATTAATACAACTATATAATAAAAGTATTTTTTTAAATAAAAATTTAATATATAGCTAAAGAATAAAAATATAATAAAAAATAATAAATTTGTTATTTAGTCTATTCAACAAGTTGCGGTTACATTTTATAACTATGATGTAACAAATTATCAAATTCAAATTCTCTTCTATTATCTGACAATAGTACTTTATACTCAGAAAATACTGATTCATCATCACAAGATACAATTGGAACATATTCAAACAAATTCAAATCACTGTTTATTAAAAATTGTTCACTATCTGGAATCAATGTCTCTTTATTGTCCAAAACTGTTCTTTCGGCATATTGGACAATGTTCACGCCACAATGTGTAATCTAAACTGAACTGAAAAATTATTTCTATGATTATTGGCCTGCCAGCAACTAGACATTTTGTATTACTTTATTATTATGGATTATATTTGAAATACATCAAATTTGTCTTGGGAAATAAAAATACATTCAGAAAAATTAGAATTTATGCATTTTTCCTGTAATAACTGCAAAATAAGCATTTAAATACAAAAATTGCCAAAATATGCATTTGCATATACTTTCCTGCAGATGCATTTATATCCTAAGCCTAGAATGTTATGGTAGTCTTTGACTAAGCTGCATATTATGACACACCGGACATATTCCACTCCAGGCAGCATATGCCCTTAATCCAAAATTTGACCGCATTATGATTCGCTAAAAGTAAAATATATTACAAAAATAATTTGGTGCATTAGTCAACTTTAACTATTAAAAAACTTCCCTGTTTACGGTTTTTTAGAATTGGAACTACATTTATATAACAATCACTTTTTAAAATAATAGCATACAGTAGCTCTGTGGCAAAGTGGGGCGGTCTAATTTTGGGGTATATTGTATATGACCCCTATAAGTAAACTGAAAGGCATGTTTTGTGCGGAATGTTTTTTTACTATATTCCATATTTGGTTGAAAATGGAGCTAATAGCTGTTTAGTCCAATTTTTATTTTGAATTTTCTCAATCAGCTTGGAATGGTAGGATGCATTATCCATAATTATGAGGAAAGGTTCTTCTAAATTTGGAATAAGCTGTTCCTGAAACCACTTTTCAAAGTTTGAACAGTTCATGATAGTCTTCAGATTTACTACCCGATATTAGAATCAAGCCGGCATTTCTTATAAATCCATCTACCATTCCAGCAAGTAACACAATATATCTAAACCCTCGTCAGTAGTTTTTTTCACAGTTTAAACGTAGTGTTCTCTCAGTTTTTTTTGAATGCATCTTTGCCGTAAATCCAGGTCTCATCCAGGACAACGGGTTTTAATGCAAAAGGAGATATTCCCTTTAAAAGTTAATCTCTTTTATGCCACTCACGGCTGTTCCATTAGAATTAATCTGTTAGAAACACAAGTACATTTTCTCAAGTAAAACTGAAACACTCACAAAATATGTGCCAAAGAAGTTATTGATAATTGTACGCCATCAAAATTTTTCAATTTATCTTTCAACGAACTCACTTTCATGTTCATCTAAATTAACGTAAAAAGAATAATTTATTATAAAAACGTTTGTATGTAACTTCGGTGTACGACAGTATTACCCATGATTAAAACTTAGGGAAATGCTACAACATTAAGTCCATATTTTTAGTTAAACATGTCTATTATAGAAAGAGCTGGTCATGATAAACTTTTCTTTAAACTGATGTATCTTAAAAACAGCACACGATATTAAGGTGTGATCTAGAAGTACATAGATCCTTCGCACCTAATTTTGTCCTCAAATGAGTTCATTTAGAAATCATGCTCCTTTTTTCGAAAACTGACTTATCCACCACACTTTTAGTGCAATTGGATCTGCAGTAGCTAAGCTTATACGCGTTTATAAATCTGCAGTGGTTCATTACTTGTAGCATATATAGCATATATACGCTCTCTTATAACTTGCTTGTGAGTTGAGTTTCTTGATCTTTTAAAATTCCATTTGAAGCTTTTCTTTGGAAAGTGGTTATAGATAATGCCAGAGCATCAGCGACTCTCCAAAAAATATAAATAAACAAGTACAAATCTTAAATGGCAACTTTTTATAAATTTATAATTCTGTACTATAAAAACTTTTATTAGGCTTAGAGCAATTACAAGTAATAAGGTTTTCTAGCATCTCGTTCTCTAATAAAATATTCGATAAGCTTTGGTACCAAAACTTGTTGGCTTTAGTTATATCGACAAGGCATTTTGTAAATGACGTGACGCCACAAAAATGACACTTTAATAGGGAACATTGTAATAACCGGGACACTATAACCGATTTCAATCTATGGACCTGTTAGTACCGCAGGTTTGATTTTGGTTATCTTTGGTTATAGCCCTTGACATAACGATTTTCTGCAACTGACAGTAACCATGCGCTTGAATGTGTTGGGTGCCACATCAGTTTTTTTACTGTTTTGTTTGCTTTTAATTAATTATAAATATGAACGAGAAATTTTTTAATATTATCCATAGAAGATTTGTTTATGTTTAATGATGCTTAGAGCAATTACAAGTAATAAGGTTTTCTAGCATCTCGTTCTCTAATAAAATATTCGATAAGCTTTGGTACCAAAACTTGTTCGCTTCAGCTATACCGACAAGGCATTTTGAAAATGACGTGACGCCACAAAAATGACACTTTAATACATGACGTCTTTAGTTGTCTTTGGTTATAGCCCTTGACATAACGATTTTCTGCAACTGACAGTAACCATGCGCTTGAATGTGTTGGGTGCCTCACTGTGAAAGTTATTTACTGTTTTGTTTGTTTTTAATTAATTATAATTATGATCGAGAATTTTTTAATATTGTCCATAGAGGATTTGTTAATGTTTAATGATGACTTGTTGCAAATTCTGCAAACACTTATTTTTTACACAAATGCCACGGAAAAAATGATCTGGCATTTAAAAGTTATAGTGCATTATAATGCAGTATTATTAAAAAAAAAACGAAAAGAAAACTAACGATAAACAACAAAATAGCAATTATGACATTAGAATTTAAAGAGATGAATTTGAATAACATACCTCGCGAGCACGGTATTTACCGGTTATTCAAATGTCAAATAATAACGTATTGAAGGGCTAGTTAATGATGTCACAACGGAAAGACCAAAACCCTTTGATTGCAGTTGGTAAATGCCAATAATTTCCGGTAAATATAGGTCCATCGCTTCAAATCGTTTATAATAAGGGTCATATTCATTCATTTTTAGTCTGAGGTTATATTCTTAGGGTGACGCGCAGAACACAATGAGGCAGTCTTCCGAATCGCCTCGTCGATGGCAGACCTCAGTGTTTCTAACATAATTGGTTCTACGTGTTCGGTTTAGCTGCTTTATTTCGGGGGGAAGCGGAAGACTCAACCGCTTAGTGTAGAAACTAAGGACCCCGCTAGAAACGGAGCAAACGCTGTGAACGTGTGAGGCCTAGTTGTTCCTGCATTCTATCTCGTTCGTCTGCCGCAGTTCTACATAGAATATTAGCGTAATGACCGCTATGTGGCGGTAGTCGGAGGGGTAAGGGGATAGCTTGAAAGAAAAGGTCATCTAGTGAGACCAGTAGAACTCTCAAGGGGCATCTAGTGGAAGCCAAAAACAAAACTTAAAAAGGGAGTACACATTTATGGTACAAAAATGGGTAATACTTTTAATGCTGAGACTAGATATAATCGTTAATAACCTTTCAAAAAAAAGTATTTAACAAAACACGGAAAAATACAGAAAGAAAAATCAAGTTTAACGTAAATGGACGGAAACGAATGATGTAACTTTCATTGTGTTCCGCGCTTTACAGCAATTTACGCCATTTTATTTTTACATTTTGATCCGTCTAACTCAACAAACGCGGTCAAAATGAAAGCGTCAGCGATCACTTTATATACTTTACCTACAACCACTGTAGAAGATAGACAAAAATAGTAAATAGCTCATTATACCCGGTACACAAATCGCACTCGCAATCGCCACCGTATACCAAACCCACGACCACAATAGGCAAAATATCTTTTTTTTTTTGGTAAATCAGGAAAGTCAGCTGTAGGTAAGTTGTCATTGTCACTATTGTTGTTACGTTTTTTTTATTGATCACTTCTGTGAATTCGTCGTCAGTAATTTCTTGGTCAGTGTCTGAAATCATACCTATATCGTTATCACTATTAATAGTATTGTCTACGTTTTTGCGTTTTTTTAATTGAACTGAGTGCTTCCTCATACCATAATCACTTTTGGCTGAATCTGTGGTCCTCACTTTTTAAAACTTGGATTTTATTATCCATGGCTTCTAATTTACCTTGCCTCTCATTCAATGGACAAACATTTTTCTCATGCAGCTTTTCCATTTCCTGTTTATGTCTTGCTTCCATAGTCTTTACGTAGTCTTCTAACCGTTTGTAATCTTGCATGGTGGGTCCAGGAGGACGCCCGGTGTCGGGCATCCTTTAGTCTTAACACGTTATGCGTGTTAGTCGCTTTTTTATGACTTTTTATATTCCTCTCAAATAATTACAAGTTCTGACTTTGATATAGGTCAGATCAATAACTCGAATTTCTTCGGGGTCTTCTTCGGTTTTTCTGTCAGTCTATTGACTATTACAGCTTTTGATTCTGTCGAAGTGAACTCCTATAGGGTTGAATATTGAACCCAATAAGGGGGGGAGGGAAGTGTTGCTAATCAAGGTCGAATGACATCTTTATGAAGTTTAAGTGTATGATTAGGAACCCAAATGTTGTTTTGTGGCGCGTTTATATAGTTTATAGAAAATGATGGAATGATGTAGAAAATTCTAGAATAATCTAAAATAATTAAGCCCAATAAAATATTAGAGAACGATTTTTCATACTATCGTAGTCGTTAGATGGATAAAAACTAAGGTAAGTCTACTTCATTAAAATAACAAATAATAAATAAATTCACCTAAAACTTTACAAATCTATAACTAAGAGTAAATCCAGTAAAAATCCGAAAAGGGATATTATGCAAATAGTTATTGCTAAGTCAATGAAAACACAAAAAAAGAATCTTGATCAAGTTACCTTCTTTCGTGAAATCTCATTTAAAAGGGTCACATACAGATAATTCAGAGCATCGAGAATATAGAAGCAGCATATTTTATTTACATTTCTGCCCCTCTGTCTTTGCTAGAACCTAGCAATATAATGCGTCGTAGTCGTGGGTTGTTTAAAACTATTTTTATAAAATTATTAACTGACAACCATTCGAAACGAATATGAATTAATTTTATCAAAATGTTTTATTCGGCGTGTTGTTTGGTTAGAATTAAAAAAACGCACGACAAAAGTTGTATGTGCGTTGTCGGCTTGCGAATATTGTACTGGTTCCTTCTAATTTATACAATTCCAAAATAGAATAATTACAACATTGTGACTTCCAGTAGGTTTTTTTTGTAACTGAGTATTAGTTTTTTAAAGGTATACTAATAAGAAAATTAGGAAATTGAAGTATTATAACACTATATATGAGTTTTGCGTATAAAATTACTTGAATGTAAATGACGCATGGTAAACTCGCGACCGCGCACGTGCAAAACTGGAATTGTTCCCTTTACAAAATTGGGTCGCCTGAGGAAGATACGCTACCCATATATATATATATATATATATATATATATATATATATATATATATATATATATATATATATATATATATATATATATATATATATATATATATATATATATATATATATATATATATATATATATATATATATATATATATGTATATATATATATATATATATATATATATATATATATATATATATGTATATATATATATATATATATATATATATATATATATATATATATATATATATATATATATATATATATATATATATATATATATATATATATATATATATATATATATATATATATATATATATATATATATATATATATATATATATATATATATATATATATATATATATATATATATATATATATATATATATATATATATATATATATATATATATATATATATATATATATATATATATATTCGCGCGCCAAACATTACATGGGTCGCTTGTTAGCAGCTGTAATCATAGCAACTGTCAAATACAAAATACAAACAAGCTTTTTCGACTGGATAATAAAAAGTTTTTGACTAATTGTAAATTAATTAAGTAAAAATATAGAAATATCATCGTGGTCGTAGGTAAAGTGTATACATAATGCGTATTGTAATTGATGGATAACTTTTCCATTCGTGCGTAATATGCGTTTCACAACACTTATTACGTAATATACTGTTACAAATAATTTTACAGAAGTATTTTCTTCTGATGCTATTATAAAAGGTAAATGACTGAATTCACGACATTTCTCTATTATTTGTCGTATGGTGAATATTCGGTCGATGTTGATCTTTCGGGCTGGGATCTTTACTGATAATTACCTATAATTTGGTCACCGTAAAGGAGTTATTCTTTAACAAGAATGTTTATAGGTTGTACTTATAAGAAATATGACCATGTATTCTTACACAGAGAGCAGTCTACTTTTTGGTCTGAAATAATGACATTTTTTCCATTCCTCTCCATATTCTTATCTGAGCTAACTTATGAAAGTTTTTCTGACCTTTGTTGCTAAAAACCTATAAAAGATACAAGTAGTTTTACAAACTAGCTCAGTTCAGAAATATCGTGCGTATTAAAACTGAAAACAGAAACGTGTATGGTGAAACTAAACATTTAGACTACACAGTAATTACAGTGTGAATTAACAAATGAACACACAAGCGAAACCTGTCTCTAAAAAGATAAATGAGTTAAACGGGATCGATTTTTCAGAATTTGTATTATTTGTTTCCACTGTTGCTGTTAATGAGGGCAAATGCTAGAGTGTTAAATATGTTTCGAAAATGAGTCAAAACCCAATGCTTAATGGATATAAATCAGCGTTTAATAATTTTGAGTCCAGGGTTTAGATTTTAGTTATTTAATAAAAAAATGTTAAATAAAGAATTAAAACATAATTCAAACCGAAATTGCTTATATCTTTGCTCCACGATAACAGAACACGAAATGGGCTTTTTGTTAAATGAGATATGGAATATCAATAGAACAAAATAAAATGAAGTTCGGATTGTTTAAATTTGTGAAAGAAATCGTTTTTTTTTGGTGCTCTTATAGAATATATAAGAAGTTAAATTAAAACTTTTGAAATAGGTGCGCACAATACGAAGGCAGGAGGGAAGGTTCTTATGGTAGTTCGTTTTTTGAGAAATTTAAAGATAATTTTTTTGCTATATTTTTTAATTTAAACCTTAAAGTAGAATCAGACATTTACAATGACATACTACATTTTAAAAAATAACGGCTTAGAAGAAGTTAAAACTATACTAAAATATCAAATTGTGGTATATTTGACTTAAATTTTTTATGCCATGTTTGTCATTTAATGCAGTTTTTTCTTTTTTATATGAATCATTTCTTTGATAATTAATTTCTGATACAGTTTATCTTCATCAATGATTTTGGTTTCAGAAAAATTAAATGTGCTTTGTGCTTTTTTCATGTTTGTGTAATGCAGTGGATGCATTCTTTGTATACTTATGCTCTTTTATTCTATTTTCTAAGAGTTAGGTGGTCATACCAATATATTTCATAGGGCGCTTTAAACAAGGAATTTCATATACGAGATTGCATTTTTATTTTTAGGAATGTTAGTTTTTAATTTTTTTAAATAGGGAGCCTATCAGATTCTGATCTTTATGACAATTTTTATATATTTTCCTAAGATATGTTTTAATTTTTCAGATAATTGAGATGTGTATAGCATTGTAATGTATTTTTTACGTATTATCTTCTCTTACGTTTTCGTTGTGATTGTTATAATAGATATAAGTCCTTTGTTTGATAATTCTTTTATCAGTTTTTCTGTTAATTGATTTGCATTTAAGGTCTCTTTAACTTTACTAAGGGCTTCAGAACGGTATTCTGGTGACGTCACAATCACAACACTTCTTTTTTGTTTGTATGATGAGAATTTTAATTAAGATTTCGTCCAGATCAAGTTTCATTTGTAAACCATTTAGTTTTTAAATTATTTTCTTTTTGTCTAATTACAGTAAGATTGAGAAAATTTATTTTGTTTTCTGTATCAACTTCAAGAGTGAACTGAAGTTTTGGGTGGAAATTATTGAATGGTAAAAGTAGTTCTTCTATTTTATTTTCTGGAACTGATGCTAAACAATCATTCACATATCTCTTAAAAAAAGTAATATTAAAATTCAATTTTTCGAGAACTTCCTCTCTTAGTATTTCATAACTGTGTGTGCGATTGTAGATGAAATAGGTGAGCCCATAGCACATCCATCAAGTTGTTGATAAAATTGGTTTTTGTATTGAAAATAATAATTCGACATTACAAGATTTAAGGCTTCTAAGAATTCAAGCTGAGTTAGAGTTATATCCCATTTGCCTTTTATAGCACTATGAGTTAATTTGGTATATTAGTATTCAAAAAAATTACATCAGGTGATATTAACTTTGAATTTATATAGATAGTATTGTTAATGTATTTAGGAACTGTTTAAATGTAAATGAGTCTTTTATGTAATAACTATTTGTACCTATCATATTTGACAAACATTTTGAGAAATTCTTTGAGAGGTTGTAGAAAGGAGATTGAATACATGAAATTATAGGCCTGACGGGAACGTTAGATTTATGCACCTCGAAAAATGCAAGGCAAACCACCAACTCGCTACCTATCAATCAAATATAAATAAATAAACAACATGCATTTTTCGAGGTATGTAACCTTATTTTATTAATTTTGTAATAATTTTTTGCAAATAGTATAAAATTTTAAATTAGTTTTAAAACAATTGTAGTTGTCTTTTTATAACTTGACTACTAAATGTTTTTTAAATTAATTGTAGATAGGAAGAAAAAGCTTTATATACCAAAAAATATAAAGAAATGAGCAATTTTGAGAAAGCCTACTATGATAGGCGAAATGTCAAGTTAATTCCATTGACCAATTTTGCAAATAAACCTATACCCAAGAAAGAAGTCCACTTAATATATATATATATATATATATATATATATATATATATATATATATATATATATATATATATATATATATATATATATATATATATATATATATATATATATATATATATATATATATATATATATATATATATATATATATATATATATATATATATATATATATATATATATATATTAATGTTAATATACATTGTTTTCCATACTGTATTTTGATAAAAATATCTAAATAGATTTAAAATATTATATAAAAAACAATCTATATCCTTCAAATAGATGATATAGCATTGACAAGTAGTTCTTATATTGAACTAGTTTTTTTATTATATTTGTAACTATTTTTTATTTAAGAAAAATAAACCGTTGTATCATCGAAAGTAATAATAAATAAAATTAATGAGACATTACGAGGATTTAAGTAATACAATAATACCAAAATATGCATTACATTTATATGTTTAAACATATTCTAAAAATATTCGCTTAGAATATCCCTTGTACAGAATTCCATTAAGTACAGATAACAGAGTTTATATAGTATTTATGCATATAATATGTGGTAGTCATTTTATAGAAAACTTATAAACCAAGTCCGTAGATCTTCAGCTATCGATGGCTCTCGTGTCTATTTTTACTAGATTTAGGAGTGTTTAGTAGACGATTTTAAAAAACTACAGAGATTTCTATTAAATATTTATCACCGATATTATACTACTCGTATATACTTGAAAAGTTTCTATCCCATCTCTATCAAACAGCCCTAGCTGCTCTTCTTCGCCGAAGGTTTAGCAGCGAATTACATTTATAAATGTATTAAACTTTAAACTTATAAATGGTTTGATTGTACCTAACTTGAACAATACATTAAGAACATTTTTGAAGATATCAATGAAGTTGTGTTCTATATTGAGCAATTTCAGTATGTACCATACATCATTTTGCTAAAGAAAACATTTTAACAGAAGTAGAAGCATCAAAATCATTACTCTAAAACCTTGGGTATTAAACGAAATATTAATATGACATTTTTTATGTAAGGAAAAATAAGTGTAGTCAGATTTAATTGCCCTAATCGAATTAGACACGAACATTTGGATAATCGAATTCGAATGGTGGAAATGAATTATGTTGCAACATTGTAATCTAGTTCAATAAAGAAAATATTTCGAAATCTGTAATGTGTTTTTTGGTCAAAAAGCTTAGGCGACTTACTATCTGTCTATTAGAACGTTACTAAAATGACTCGACACAATGAAAAGGCTGGCGTTCCCTGCGGTAAACAAACGGTAATGAATCTAATTTTTTTAGGTTGTGACCAAACAACTTGTATATAGATTTATAAAATGTGTTATCTGTATGTAGCCCGCATTCTATACGAAGAAAGCCTTGAGTTAAGGCAAATTTACCGAATTTAATTCTGTCCTAAAAGGAAAGTATTTAAGCCGTGAAATAATCACCTTCCGAGTTTTTCAGATTATTAAGTTTTAGGATCCCTATAGATTCCGAAAAACATGTTTTGTGAATTGTGTCTTTTTCGGTCTGTCTGTGTGTCGGTCGGTCTGTCTGTTCGCGGCATAGCTAAAAGTTACTTATCCGACTGACTTTAATTTTGAACAAAAATGAAGGGTAATAGCCTAGTAATATTTTGAAAAAATCAAAAGTGGCGACACGAAATGGCGGCGTGGTAAAATGTTAAGAAAAAGATTGCTAAGAAATAATTTTGAGCTCAAATTTTGCACAAAAATCAAGTATTACGTAGGAACTTGATACGAATTCAAGATGACGAAACAGAATATCGGCCTAATAAGATATTTAAAAATATAACTTGAAACCATTTAGTAATAGATTGAATTCAAATTTTGGGTATGAATGAATTGTATGGGGATATAGAATAATAGAAAAATCAACGTAAAAGATCTGTAGAAAAGTTAAATATAATATACATAAACTGGTACGAATAACTAACTGAAAAAAATGGAGGTCTTAAAAAATCACTGTAAACTGCTTATTCAATTTATTTTAAATTATGACCAAAAATTAATTGGGGCATAAATAGAAACTAGTAAAATATTAGTACGAATTCATTATAGTGGAACAAAATGGCGCCCAATAAAAATATTTGATGCAAAGATAGTGCATTATATGTGTTACTAAATAACTCCGAAACTAATCACACACTTCACTATTTCTAATAAAAGGACAGATTCATAACGAGGGTAGTTCCCGTTAAAGGAAATTTACTGTGTCTTCTTAAAATTAAATTATGTTAATTTCCTTCATTAAAAGAAGGTTTTATTCCAGGAAATAGATTTGTTACCGACTATTTAAACATTTAATTAAGCCGTTATTTTTTCTATTGCGTATTATTCGCACTTACGTAAATTTTACCACTATATATTAAATTAATTGGATAAATAAATTTTTAGGACTGAATTTTTGAACACTCATTAGGCGGCTATTTTGTTTCGCCATAATGACTTCTCATCAAAATTCTATCAGACCTGATTCCTGTGCAAAATTTGAGGACCATTCGATAAGTAGATTTTTGTTAAAGATTTATAATTTTTTTTAATGGATTTTTACCCAAATGTGAATCTCCCCCATGCCCATATCTGCAAAAATCAAGCAGGGTGATTATTTTACGATTACAAAAATGCTATATAAAAGAAGCAACGAGAAACACTTTTAACATGGTTTTAGTATAGTAATTATAGTGGCGCCTCTTTCGTTTATAATACAATAGAAAATTGAAAATGGAACTAAAATAATACGCGGTCTTAAATTGAAATATTCTGTCAAAATCTATAAATTCTTTTAAGTTTTAATCGTATAGAAACCCCTTTCTGTAAGTAAAATTTACATTAAATGTAACTATAAGTATTTAATTTAAAATTCGTTTTTACTTTATGTTAGATAAAACTATAGATAAACTGGTGCTGGTTAACCTTAACTTGTAGTATTAATATTTATAGCGCATTCATATTAACATAAATAGAATAAAACATTATAAAGTTTTGCCACTTGGGAATTAAACTTGTCTAGGGATGCTCTTTCAAAATCGAACGGGTTCCCAAAAAGCAAGTGGGAGCTTCATCCCTTAAACTCACTCCCAACGTGCAATTTGGCAGTTTTTTGCGTTTTTCTCGAAAACCGTTCGTCCTACAGAAACAATTATACTTACGATAAATATTCGCCATAAAATTCTGCAGAAAAAGTTTTGTGACCTAAATTATTTAGAACGAGGTTTTTTGAGAAATCAGGTGTTAAAGTTGGGAGTGAGTTAACGAACACGGTATATCACGTATTTTAGGTGTGATTTCGGTACGTCGTGACTTCATTAATGTTGGATTATGGAAGAAGGGCTTTATAATGGTATATTATTAGTTAAAGTAGAGAAGATAGCCTTTCTTGACCAAGCATCCCGCACGTATAGGGATACAATGAGCTAAGTTATCAAAGATCTTCGTGTTTTATAGATAATTTTTTTCACTACCAGCGCTTGTAAAAATAAATAGGTACCTACCATTATTTTGTTTGTAATACATTTTTCAAAGTGACCGGTAATGTCATATTTAAATAATCTAACAGTTTTATGTTGCGTATTTTATATAATGAACAAGCAAGTGACAATTTAAGATATCTACATCCCTAGGTATCAATAAATTTTTTCTACGTCGGGAACGAACAGTTAATTCTTATGTTTCTAAAACCGCCAATAATGACCGGTTCTCCGGTTAGGAGTAAAAAGAAATTTTACTACTAATAAAAAGCACTCGTTTCCACACTACCACTGAGGTAGCGTTATCGGTGCGTTTTTTTAGAATGGTTTCTCTTAGAGAACTACTCCACTAAGTCGAAATAAATTTACAAATCGTTTTCTGTAGTAATTTCTGCACATAGTTCTATAACGTAAGCCTTAATACAGCTGCACCTCTTTCTACAACCTTCTTTGCAACAACAGGTTATAAATTTTAAAATAGAAGCGGAGGCGGGGGCTCAGTGGTATAGACAGGTGACAGAGCACATGATTTTTTTCCAGCCCATAGTTGCGGCTACAAATGTTATCCACGCCATATTTGCACTTGAAGGTAACTACAACGGGAATGCTGTTGTAGTGCTGACGACTTGGGAGGTAATTTTGAAACAATAACGGCTTGGCAACAAATTTATTAAAGTAATTAAATATTTGCTCACTTAGACTGCCGTCTAATAATTTAGCCTTATAGAGCATCAGTATAAATACTTCCCCAGCTTGCTCAATTCCTTTGGGAGTTGAATTGATGTTATTAAAAATCTGGGTTACACTATCAAAGTCCTTTTGCCGATTAAATAGTTGTACAAATTGCTGTTTGCTCTTTCCAAAAAATTCTGGCTTATGGCAGCCACTAATAGCACGAATAAATAAAATAGGGTCTTTGTGAACAATATTAGATGACTGCAAGTTGTTCGAACTGTAAAGCCGCTTTTTAACATTTACTTAAATCTCTTTTTGAAATATGATATCTGTGTCCTCGGGGACAACTGCAATAATTAAAACAAGGAGGTCAACTTCTTGACCAACCACAACGACTTGTTCGTTTTCCTGACATTTGCTGATAGAAGGGGTAACAATTTCGACGTCAGCATCATCGACTACTATACATGTGCCTACATTTTGGTTTGTATGTGTTTCGAGTGTATGTTTCATATCTAGCTTGCCAATTTCACCAAACCCAGCAATATTGTCATTGTGAAACACGTTATAAATAACATATTAAATTGATTTTATAGTATCATAAGAAACTAACTTCAATATTAGAGAGTATATATATATGTACAACAAAATTTTCCCTCTGCTCTGCATTATTAGATTTTTATCTTTTCCGTTAAAAAGTATCAGCAAATATAAAATATTTAAATATGTTTAATTTGATGTAACCTCTTTAAAGGACTTTTGTATTATACAGGGCATGATAAAGATTTTTAAACGAAATGGGAAAGTTAGCTTAATAGTGAGAAATAAGATTTTCGTTGCAATAACACAAAATTTCGAGATTTGAGATAATATTAACTTCTGTTAAAAGCTTTAAAACATTAAATTGCATTTATTTTTATTATGTAATATTTTTTATGAAAAATAATCTAAATTCTCAAAACGCAACAGTAAAGTTAAATGCCTCAAAATATCTTAATGTCTACATTAATTAATTAAAAAATCCTTTTAAATCGTACCTTTCAGTTTGCGAATTTTAACAAATATTCACCTATAATATATATATATATATATATATATATATATATATATATATATATATATATATATATATATATATATATATATATATATATATATATATATATATATATATATATATATATATATATATATAATTCCCAAATGGCAAAACTTTATAATGTTTTGAGTATGTACAATAAATTTTTTTCTGCTCTGCATTATTAGATTTTTGTCTTTGCAGTTAAAAAGTATCAGTAAATATAAAATATTTAAATATGTTTAATTTGATGTAACCTCTTTAAAGGACTTCTGTATTATACAGGACCTGATAAAGATTTTTAAACGAAATGGAAAAGTTAGCTTAATAGTGAGAAACAAGATTTTCGTTGCAATATGTATATATGATACCTATTATTTGGAACGAGTATAGTGGATGCATCATATAACTAGTGCATGGTGGAAATAATCCGCAAGAAGAACAGCTTTGGAGTTGTTCCAAAATCGATGTCGTGCGTTTAGGTCACCAAGCAGTAAAATATTGGGTTGTGGCAGTAAAAAGACATCAAGATTGACATTTATCAAACGTCTGGCTGGAGCAGCGTAAGTGCTGATAATAATCCATTAGCCAGTATATTACTTAATGTTTGTGTGCATGTTGTTTCTGCGGAAATTGTCTGCAGATATAAGCTTAGTTTCATTAATAATCCGTAAATCGCATTTAGGAAATATATAATTTCTCAGAGTTTATTTCTCACTACATTGGCATTTCTTATTGGAATAATAAATTATAATATAAATAATGCAATACAATTCCAATACCCTACTATGGAGCTAGGAGAGCTCACATTAACAACTTAACGAACTTTGTTTATACTGCCGCAGTTTCAATAACGTCACCGATTAAAGCAAATCATCGCTAGCATCACAATTTGTATAAGTTTTTGAGAATTAAACGCTTCTGAATGTTTTACCCTAGGGTTTTAATGCTTTTCAATGTTTTAATGATTGATCCAGATCAATATGTAACTAGGAAAAGATATCATTTTCTTTTCCTTGTTCTTAGCCTTTTATGATAACTTCTATCTTCTTAGCCAATAGGCGCAATTGTTTTTGTTTGGAATATAAACTAGCAGAGACGTAGCCAAATCACATATAGAGTTTCAAATTAATACTAGTACCAATTTGCAAATATAGGATTTTGAAACCAGAATGTATTTCTAAACAAAAATTATTTGTTTATGAAGAAATATTTATTCTGTCAGTGTGTTGAAAGAATAAATACCCAAAACTCATTGAAGCTCGTTAGTTCTGTCTTACAAATCCATTATCAAACAGTAAATATCAACTACTTTGACTTGATGAAAATCTTATTTGCAATTGATTAAGGTTACGAAAGGGAATATATTCTTCTTCGTTAAAGACAAAAAATAAACTAAGGTGTACCGTCAACAAAGACCGCCCTTCGAAAGGTCCCCCCTTTTGTACTTCGAGGCAACAAACAACTATCATAAACGGATGACCAAAAACATAAGAGCTTATGCCTTTATTACAATAACGTCTTTAGTAATCTTTTATCCCCGTATAGTGGGTTGAAACGCATGGCCAGTGTGGGTTGAAACGCCTGGCGGGTCTAAGTGCGGGGTCGTGTGCTTTGCTCTTCCTACCCATGCCTCGCGCCGATCCTAACAATCTGTTCAATATTGTTCGCTCTTTAAATATTTGTTGTAAATAATGGAACGTGGCAGAGGGTTTTACCAAAATTACAAAAAGAATCACAAGTAAAACAACGTTTTTTTTTTCTATAACTAATTCATTGCAGAATAGCTTTTCACACTCGATGTTCTATGAGATCTAGTTTTTAGGTGAATGTTCAATAATTTTATGTTAATAATTTTTTAAATTAAACATTGTAGTTATTTAATTTACTTGAAAATTTAAGCTACAAAAATATTATCAAAAAGTTCTAACGTGTTTACTAAATGCGCAGATCAAAAATGCCTGGGCCAAATTAAAATAAAATAAAATGATAGCAACAATTTAAAATATCGCAAATGTTGGCCAAAAAAGGTAGGTAGGCGTAAATTGTCATAAATATTAAAATATATATAACCCACATTAGTCTAAAACTAGTCAAGCTGCCACATATAAAAACGTATAAATATAATAAATAGTTTCAACATAATAAGTATGTATTAGACCCCCACAAAAAGAAAAAATTTCTCTTCAAGATCATATTCAATGTCATATTAGATTCAAATAACACGAACTTTTTTTAATTTAAATTAGTTATTTTTTGTCATATATGTCTCTAACATTGAGTGACGTGTATTATAATTATTTTCTGTAACGCTTATATTATCTTATAGTTCTTGTGCATAAATTAATAAAGCAGGTTTTTATTTATGAATTTAAAAGTTTTTCCCTGCATTTAAAAATAAACTTTCAATAGCTTTTAGAAAAGTTTATTTCATAAATGTTGAACCGCCCCAATTTAACAAAACAGGTTTAACGAAAAAATTTCAGTTAGGAATGCTCAGTTAATTTAAACTTCAAATTGCTCTTATAAATTGCCTAACTAATATAAGCAAATAGCAGCAGTCCACATCGAATAATAGACCAAAAGGTAAAATGTCCCAAAACAAAGTTTGAAACCTGATTTAATCCCGTAATTAGTTTTAGAGGAGTTTGATGACTTTCAATTTTCAAACCTATTCTCTAAATTTTCCTATCCTCTTATTCGGTTTTACTAAAATCTAATTTAATTATTAATTCCAATACAAATGGTATCGTCTAGCTTATTTAATTAGAAAAAAACATTTATATAATAGTACTTTGGCATTTACAGACATTTTTATTTTATGTAGGGCAGATCAATCAAATTCATTATTGTAATTTATGTTACTAATGTTAAAAATAAAATAATTATTAAGTCTGAGAATATGCGTTCGGTTAGACCTTAAATTGGCGGCTTTTAGACTTAACAACAGAATGATTTATTTATTTTCAATGAAAAGTAAAGAATGTTGGTATATACAAAACCGACTTTCATTTTCGGAAAATAATACACTATACTGTTTGTTTGTTGTTTGTCTATAAATTTAGTTATGTCTGGTTGGAACTAAACCATAGGCGTTTTCACTGACACACAATACAGATGCTCTAAAATATCAAGACAAGCCCAAAAGAATGATCTACGTAACTAACAATGCCTAACTTAAAGCATTGGGTAAGTTTGCTACCTAAGTGACAATAAAGGCACAAGATTGGCTTCATCTATTGTTATGAACAACAAAACAGTCATTCCATCAGGAAAGCTTGAAAACTTATCTATTCCCGGCAAAGCCAATCACCTGAGGTTGAACTATCTCATCGTCTTTCTTTGGTGATTGTTGGCAAACTTGTGGATAGATCTGGTGTCGCGTTGTCGACACTATGAGAGTAATGCATGTCAGCTGTTCAGATGCTAGCACAGAAAACTAACAACCATATGTCTGATGCATGGATTGTACAGCTTCTGAACTAAGACTTATCGAGCTGAAAATAAAACCAAGTTTAAAATACTTTTATAAAGCCTGCCAAGATGGTCTGCGCCTAATCACGGGTGGTTTCAAGGGAAACCACTCCCACAGCTATGAATAAATAATTCTTAGTAAAATTCCTATTCGGATTTTTCAGGACCCGGTGTTCCTCCCTTCCCCGAGGCGCTGCTCTGATTACGCCTTAGCATCCAATACTAGTGCTTCAGAAGCGCATCGAAACTTTGGAAAGTAGCCATTAGATACTGAGGTAAAGATGGCTGATAAGTCAGCTATCGTTGACTGTAAAGAACATCGGACTCTTCCACACAGTCAGCAAGATAAAATAGTTTACATGCGGTTAGGAAGAACTTAGTTTTTGAAAGTCTGAGACACGGAAGTGGATGAAGAAAATAATTATTTTTAATTAAAGCATTCCTGATGGTGGCAAGACACTGTACGTATCATTATATTATTGAGCGATTTATGTGATCAACCAATTACAGTGGGTTATATCAATATGATGAGAAAACCGAAACGTAGCGGACACGAAGTGTTGAAAACGTTAACTGATGCCAAGATAGCAATAAAGTGTTTAAGAGCACGAAAAAACAGGTTTTTCGTGAACGTGGGATTTGTGTGACTGCGCTACAGCTTGAAGAACTAAACTATAAGAAAAGCTAATTAAGAGAAAGGAAGGCAATCGACGAAATAAACCTTATTATCGGATACTCAAATTGTTGTGTGAGTCTTATTGCAATAACTGCTCAGGTACTCACCCTCCATCTGTTACCTGCACTGTTATTATCAAAATACGTGGGATTAAACACAAAAATCTATACTTTTTATAATGCTGTTGTCACGGATTATGATATAGATGTTAAATCTACCACCGAGACCTGGTTAAAGCCCGAAGTTCTTAACGCTGAACTGTTTACTCCTGATTACATAGTATGTCTCTCTGAATGAAAATATGATATAGTGGCTGCAACAAAAGGTAGAGGAGTATTGTTGGAAGTTAGAGAAGAACTAGAACGTCCACAGGTGAATATGTCTGACATAAGTAACAGCGTTTCATTTATCGATATTGTAGAATGTAAATGTAGTTTATATTACTTTTGTCTATACTTCACCAATCTGTCAGGACTAGAAACCTAGAGCTATTTCTTGCACAATTTTTTATATTAAAATAAGTTTATACAGTTGGTGACTTTAATATACCCTCGTATGGTAACGGGAGAAGTTTAACTTCATTCAACATTTTTCATATGTGCTATTTTTCACGATTCGTGTTACAAGTTGTCCAAAAAAGTGTTTTTTTTTTCTTTTCTTAAACCCAAATTAACTTAAATGAGTCACCCGGTATAATTTGCCGTAAATAAATTGTTTATGTCTTTACTTTTTCAAAAATGGGTTTTAAGTGTAACCCTTTAAGACTAATACGCAACCAAAACGCTTTTAAAATGTCTTTATTATTCAGGAAATAATTATAAAACATGTTAAATGTTAATGCTCATTTGGTCGATATATTTATAAATAATAAATTTTAGATGTTCAAAAGGGTTTAACAATATGATGTCTTGTTCAGTACCTTCTATAACATTTCCAATATTCCTTTTAAAGTTATCTACTGATCGGGGGAGATTATTATAACATCAATTTTAACGAAACCTTATAAATAAAAATCTGGAGTTCTTAGGTCAGGGGAGCGGGGAGCCAATTCCATTGGTTCTTTTTTCCTTATCGGTGTATGGTCAAATTTTTTGCTCAACCAATCTTCTGGATATCAGCGAAAAGTAAACCGGAGCTTTATCTTCTTGAAAATATACAGTATGTTCAATGTCATTTGGTCTTGTTGGGGATAGAAAAAATATTCCCGTTGCCTTGTAGCAACAGTTGACTTGCTCTCTGCATTTGTAGCAACAGTTGACTTGCTCTCTGCATAAAACAAAACAGTTGGAGATTTTTCTGTAGAGTTAGAAATTATTCGCTTGAGTAATGCTGAGTTAGTATCACTAACTGTCATTTATTTGTATGTCTCTTTCTTAACAACGAAAAAATTTTACTTATCTCATTGTTGTTTTCAATGCCTGTACTTCGGTATCACATTCGACATGTTGTAGAGGGTAAACTTTATTGTCTGATCCTGTTGCTTGAAGGTTTCACTGGGTAACGAGGTTATAGAGCATAATAAATTTATAATATTTACATTTATTTATTTATTTATTTGAAATGTAGCGGGCAATCCAGTCATATTACGCAAATTAACTAAGATATAATAAGTAAAATCAAAGGTATTCTGTAGGCTTCTTCTTAAATTATATTTTACAATGTTAAGAAATATAATTGTTAGTATAAATTGAATTAAACATCTGATTTCACCAAGTTAGCAGCCACTTATAACTCAAACAATAGTAAACTGCAATAACGGTGGTATCTTCTTCTTGAATATATTTATTTTAACTAGCAGGTGGTTTATTTAAATAAAAGATGTTGTTTTTAAAAACAACTTATAGATTTATTAACAAAATTAAAGGATATGAATTAGTGTACAAAATTAATACTTAAAATAAATAACAAAAAAGAAATTTAAATATAGAAAATGACGGAATTTACTTAAAATCCCCAAACTTAGTGCAAAAGAAGAGAAAATAAAAATCTTTAAATAAACAAAAATTTAACTCTTGAAAATATGTAAACGTTTCTCCCCAAATAGATCATAGAATCAAAATAAAATATCTTTGATAAACCCTCAACTTTCACAACCCACTGTATACGTAAAGCCCAATAAACCACCACAAAAGAAGAGTTTGAAATCAAATGAAACAGAACTTTGACATAGAGTAACTCTTGATTTAGAAATCAGAAAAAAGGTCGACACCTAATTTAACAAGAACTGCCCCCCTCCCCCCCAGAAATTGCTTATTGCCCTAAATGCAATGCGTCGTCAAAGACGCACCCTGAGTTTTACATAGGTGTCGCCTTGAGTTCTACTTTGTATTAAATTGATTTATAATTACAATTCCGTCTAAATATTTAATCACATTTCCGTCTAAATAAGATAAAAGTACATTGTATATAAATTTTTAAAACTTAAACTAATTTATCAGCGTTTTGGATCAAAAAGACCATGGTGAAAAAAAAAAGGTAAAGAAATATTCTCTCAGCCAATCTTTTCTGAGTTTTTGAAACGCCTTCTATTATAAAATATTCTATTGTATTTTTAATACAGTACATTGACAATTCATTATATTATAAGTGCATCGAAGTTAATAAAATTTTTCAATTATTATTAGTTTTAACTCAAATGAAAACAGGCAAAAAAATCTTCCCATGAAAAAATGATAATCTTAAACTTTTAAAGGGGATGTTGGTTGCGCGTTGAGAGCAGTTTGTCAGATTTATATCTCTGCACAATCTAAAAGATAGTGTTATTTATTATTTTGTTTAGCTTTCAAAAACTCTCAAAAGTGATATTAGATAGCTTTATTTTAACGACTTCTCTAAAAAAAATAAATTAAGAATTTACAACTTAAAGTGCAATGGGTTTTAAAAAGGTAAAATCATAGACAATTTATCTACGGCAAAGCATACCGGGTGTCCTATATAAAACAACGACAGAAAAACGCCTCTCTTTGTTGGGCCATTTGTAACATGAATCGAAGAAAAAGAGCATACGAGAAAAAATATATGAATGAGCAGAGAATTATGTCGAAAACTGCATCTTTCCAGCTGATATACCTCATGAGATATTAGCAGCGAATATGGAAAACTTTTCGCTGATTGGGCACTAGTTTATAGTATTAATAATACGCATGAAGCACGTGACGCCCTTTACCATGATTGAATTATATTTTTCCACCAAAATTATTGATAGCGGCGGTTAACGCGTGGGTTATTGAAGGATATTTTCAAATGTATCTTAAAAACTGAGATGGCCGTTATGGATTGTTATTTCAGATTCCAATTATCAACGTTTTAATTACTTTAGAAGGCAAGTAAACGGTCAAGTCTACTTCGTTCACAGGGCAATATATCAGCATTGCTGAAACAAGCACCACTATGGATTCGTTCCAATTTCGGTCTCTCCTAAAACGAGGAGGGAAAATTTCAGAACCCCAGGAGCAATGACAAACACCCACGTGAAATATACCACGCTCCAGGATATAGTTGACCCATTCTCAAATTATTTCCGTAGCATCTATACCGTATTAACCCAAAGTGATCGAATGCTATACCAAATGCTGAGTTTACTGACGATCCGTATACTACTTTAAATGATGCCTTAAGAATAGCTAATAGCTTTCTTGTTAGGGATTGCACCCATTTTTTGGTTAGCCCGTAAACTTATAAATTTGACACGATGCTTTCTACTGTTTTATTTTTCCTGACGTACATGCCAGAGTAACCGCCGTTCTAAAACAGGGTGACAGCATCCTGCAAAATTACTGTGAACTCTCGTTCAAGTCTTATTCACTGTTATTATTATTATTTCCTCCTATACAGAGCAATCCTACTGTAAGTGGGTTATATTAAGCGTTTTCCTAACAATTCAGCGTGTTAGCGTGTGTTTTTGTATATTAAAAAAGATTCCTTTATCATCAATGTTTATCTGTTTTTGGTACTGTAAAAGTTTCTAAAATATATCAATTCTTGGTACTTTTTCAGAAATTAATTTTTATGAGATACGCCACTTTGTGAGATTGACGACGAAATGATAGATAATATATATGTGATATAAAATGTTTTAAATCAGCTGTATTGTACAGGGTGATCACTCATAATGTCCAAACTCCTTAACTTATTTTCTTCTGTTACTACAAATATTAAAAAATACAATATTATTTGTCCATAAACTTAAATATACTGTGTTTGATACCTGCATCTTATATATATATATATATATATATATATATATATATATATATATATATATATATATATATATATATATATATATATATATATATATATATATATATATATATATATATATATATATATATATATATATATATATATATATATATATATATATATATATATATATATATATATATATATATATATATATATATATATATATATATATATATATATATATATATATATATATATATATATATATATATATATATATATATATATATATATATATATATATATATATATATATATATATATATATATATATATATATATATATATATATATATATATATATATATATATATATATATATATATATATATATATATATATATATATATATATATATATATATTGTTGTCCTGCTGTCTCATCGATCAGAGAATCCATTTTGGGAGTGCAGCAGTTTATGGGCGTTGCAACGTTACGAAAGCAGCCAAACAATTAAACAAAATTTTAAAAGTCTAAATTGACCCGACAATTAACCGGGATCTCGAAATTTGTCAAAAAGGTTTAAAATTTAGACTTGCTAAGTTTCTAAGCACTTAATAATTGCACTAAACTCATTGAGAAAACTGTTTAGCAAATTTTAATATCAAAGATAATTTTAGAGAAATTAACGTTAAGAATTCAGGTGAAACACCCTGTATATCTCAGTAACTAAAAAGTTTGTCACTTATTCTAAATGCAATAAGCTATGAAACGTATAAGTGGCAGATATGCGATGACTTAATAGTCATATAACTGTTACTAGGGCTTCAGGGTGGATTTACCAACTATTTAATTTGTCTTTGGAGAAGAAGAGCACCACAGAGCCATTACTAACTAAAAGAATAGCTTCAGACAGATCAATTTATTCGAGATCAAGCTAACGTAAAGAATATACCTCTTGTTGATTCCAAAAAGTTATATTACTTTCATTATACATTAAACTGGGATTGATGAAACAATTTCGTTAAAGCATTAGATAAAGAAAGAGATGCGTTTAAACGCCTAAAAATTTTTTTTTATAATTTAAGGGATGCTGAGTTGAAGGAAATATTATTTATTAGAACACAAATTACAAAACTACTAAGGAATGAAGTGTTTGATCAAATATTAAGTGATGTTGAATTAGCTGCGCGGAGGTCTTTTAAAAGAATTCTTTCAAAGTTTTAGGAAACAAAAAAGCAGAAAAATACACTTCCATTTTTTCCCAAAAATTTTGATGTGGTTAATAACAAGCAAGGAAAAAGGTTCCATCAAGATATACTAACAATGAAGCAACGATACCAACGCAGATGGGATCCAGCAGGGGGATTATTGTTGATTTCCTATGACGCAAGCGATCAGGAATATAAACGAAAGTCGGCATTTCCATGTTATCTACAAAAGACTCACTTTTAATGTATGTTCATGTGTATTTTTGCAAATATAACCTGTCGTCTTTGAAACATCTTTTTTTTCTTGATTTTCACTTATGTATAAAAATATTTAAAAATTACGTAAACATTTTGGAATACAATACAAATAACTGATGCATTCTATAACTCAAAATCTATACGTGCTGGATAATTGTGGTTGTTGAATCCGCAATCAGGATGCTTTAAACTCCCCCGTACAGTCATTATAACATCAGTGTTATAGCCGTATAAATTCTTAAGACATATATTTAGTGCAGTGTTAAATAAAATACTGTATAATTGATTTCATGTCATCGCTTAGAATTAGATATGCGTAAAATGAAATGAAGTGTCTACGCTTTCATATGCAAGAGAATTAGCTCTAATATCACACCCCATGGACTTCTATAAATAAATGTTTCCCTATTATAACCACAACGAATATATTATAAGTTCCCAGGCATTATTGAAACTGAATATAATAGGCAACGATGAATCTCTGGTGCACAAATAGCACAAGCATACATAGTTACAGTCCTACAGTGCATCCACTTATCACGCTGTCGCCGACGTTTGCTGAATGGAGTGGAAAATACCTTTCATGCTTTCCAGAGAGTTTGAAACTTGATAAAATTGCCTTTCTATACCATTATTACTGTTTTTTAGAGTTTATTATAGACCGATCATTTATCACATATAGGATAAAATTTATTTATTTATATTATACAAGTTTAGTATAAAGATATAAAAATTAGTTAAGGAAAAACACGAAAAAAAAATTAAAGTTAGAATTATTAATTTCTAATTAAAATTTGGAATCAAGAAAGAAGTTGATTTGGGTTCATTAGTTAGTAGCAAAAACCGTATAATCAATTTTTCTGATAATTTTCACTTGCATTTTCTCTCATGAACCAGAAATTGTTTTTTTATTCATTTCCGTAAGCCTGACTATTTCTCCTGATTTTTTATACCAAAGTATCTCGAAAAGACAATAAGCTCGATTTCCATCTGCTATGAGATTACCTAATGGTTCTAAAGTTGCAGGAATTTAAATAGATACCAACGATTTTTTAAAACATCATTAATATTACTATGGCGATTCCACACCCACTTTGCGACAATACAGGCTATGTCAAACCAAAGAATAAACAATTTAGCCTCAGATACATTCATTTGGCTCACAAACTGATTAATCTGTTCTCAGTACTATGAAATATATGAAATGTTGAACAATTGAGTACCTGAAGAAGGGAAAGCGTTGAGCCAAGCACTGCTTTCTCTATCTTGGAGAGCAAGGAAACGTGCTCTTCCTGTTAAATTATCAGTTTCCAATTTTTATTTTTCATTATTGCAAATGGAAAACTAAAAAACTAAAGCATCTTGATAGTTGTTATCAACCGCTGTTAAGACTAAAGTTTTTTTTATATCTCCTAGTAAAGACAATACGTTTTTATTCAATGCTATAAATGGAGACTAACTTAAACTTGAAATATCACGTATTTCTAGACCACCAAATTTAACCGAAAGTTTACAGATTGACCAAGATGTTTGGCCAAATTCGCAATTGGATAGAATTTTTTAACAAAAAATCATATTCTTTTAACAAATTTCAACCTTCCCAACATGGTGAAAATAATAAATGCTAAATAAATCATTCTAGGCATAGCCAGGGAATGCAACATGTGAAGGTATTTCTTCAAGATAAAAAATCTTTTCAAAACTTAGAGTTTCAAGTTTAAAAAAAGGGTACTCTAAAACCGTAATATTGTTTTGACTCCAACTTTAAATGGGGAGAAATATCTTTAAATTTTGAAATTGTCTCTACTAAAATTTAGTAGCGTTTATTTGATGGGGTAAAAGAGAAACAAAACAATGGCAAAAACTTCAAATGTCTCAGACTTTAAAATTTCGCCTATTTCTAAGACTTTTCGGTTATATGGTTTAACTTGATTTCTGTACTAGTTACTGAGATATACAGGGTGTTTCACCTGAATTCTTAACGTTAATTTCTCTAAAATTATCTTTGATATTAAAATTTGCTAAACAGTTTTCTCAATGAGTTTAGTGCAATTATTAAGTGCTTAGAAACTTAACAAGTCTAAATTTTAAACCTTTTTGACAAATTTCGAGATCCCGGTTAATTGTCGGGTCAATTTAGACTTTTAAAATTTTGTTTAATTGTTTGGCTGCTTTCGTAACGTTGCAACGCCCATAAACTGCTGCACTCCCAAAATGGATTCTCTGATCGATGAGACAGCAGGACAACAATATATATATATATATATATATATATATATATATATATATATATATATATATATATATATATATATATATATATATATATATATATATATATATATATATATATATATATATATATATATATATATATATATATATATATATATATATATATATATATATATATATATATATATATATATATATATATATATATATATATATATATATATATATATATATATATATATATATATATTGTTGTCCTGCTGTCTCATCGATCAGAGAATCCATTTTGGGAGTGCAGCAGTTTATGGGCGTTGCAACGTTACGAAAGCAGCCAAACAATTAAACAAAATTTTAAAAGTCTAAATTGACCCGACAATTAACCGGGATCTCGAAATTTGTAAAAAAGGTTTAAAATTTAGACTTGTTAAGTTTCTAAGCACTTAATAATTGCACTAAACTCATTGAGAAAACTGTTTAGCAAATTTTAATATCAAAGATAATTTTAGAGAAATTAACGTTAAGAATTCAGGTGAAACACCCTGTATATCTCAGTAACTAGTACAGAAATCAAGTTAAACCATATAACCGAAAAGTCTTAGAAATAGGCGAAATTTTAAGGTCTGAGACATTTGAAGTTTTTGCCATTGTTTTGTTTCTCTTTTACCCCATCAAATAAACGCTACTAAATTTTAGTAGAGACAATTTCAAAATTTAAAGATATTTCTCCCCATTTAAAGTTGGGGTCAAAACAATATTACGGTTTTAGAGTACCCTTTTTTTAAACTTGAAACTCTAAGTTTTGAAAAGATTTTTTATCTTGAAGAAATACCTTCACATGTTGCATTCCCTGGCTATGCCTAGAATGATTTATTTAGCATTTATTATTTTCACCATGTTGGGAAGGTTGAAATTTGTTAAAAGAATATGATTTTTTGTTAAAAAATTCTATCCAATTGCGAATTTGGCCAAACATCTTGGTCAATCTGTAAACTTTCGGTTTAATTTGGTGGTCTAGAAATACGTGATATTTCAAGTTTAAGTTAGTCTCCATTTATAGCATTGAATAAAAACGTATTGTCTTTACTAGGAGATATAAAAAAAACTTTAGTCTTAACAGCGGTTGATAACAACTATCAAGATGCTTTAGTTTTTTAGTTTTCCATTTGCAATAATGAAAAATAAAAATTGGAAACTGATAATTTAACAGGAAGAGCACGTTTCCTTGCTCTCCAAGATAGAGAAAGCAGTGCTTGGCTCAACGCTTTCCCTTCTTCAGGTACTCAATTGTTCAACATTTCATATATTTCATAGTACTGAGAACAGATTAATCAGTTTGTGAGCCAAATGAATGTATCTGAGGCTAAATTGTTTATTCTTTGGTTTGACATAGCCTGTATTGTCGCAAAGTGGGTGTGGAATCGCCATAGTAATATTAATGATGTTTTAAAAAATCGTTGGTATCTATTTAAATTCCTGCAACTTTAGAACCATTAGGTAATCTCATAGCAGATGGAAATCGAGCTTATTGTCTTTTCGAGATACTTTGGTATAAAAAATCAGGAGAAATAGTCAGGCTTACGGAAATGAATAAAAAAACAATTTCTGGTTCATGAGAGAAAATGCAAGTGAAAATTATCAGAAAAATTGATTATACGGTTTTTGCTACTAACTAATGAACCCAAATCAACTTCTTTCTTGATTCCAAATTTTAATTAGAAATTAATAATTCTAACTTTAATTTTTTTTTCGTGTTTTTCCTTAACTAATTTTTATATCTTTATACTAAACTTGTATAATATAAATAAATAAATTTTATCCTATATGTGATAAATGATCGGTCTATAATAAACTCTAAAAAACAGTAATAATGGTATAGAAAGGCAATTTTATCAAGTTTCAAACTCTCTGGAAAGCATGAAAGGTATTTTCCACTCCATTCAGCAAACGTCGGCGACAGCGTGATAAGTGGATGCACTGTAGGACTGTAACTATGTATGCTTGTGCTATTTGTGCACCAGAGATTCATCGTTGCCTATTATATTCAGTTTCAATAATGCCTGGGAACTTATAATATATTCGTTGTGGTTATAATAGGGAAACATTTATTTATAGAAGTCCATGGGGTGTGATATTAGAGCTAATTCTCTTGCATATGAAAGCGTAGACACTTCATTTCATTTTACGCATATCTAATTCTAAGCGATGACATGAAATCAATTATACAGTATTTTATTTAACACTGCACTAAATATATGTCTTATGAATTTATACGGCTATAACACTGATGTTATAATGACTGTACGGGGGAGTTTAAAGCATCCTGATTGCGGATTCAACAACCACAATTATCCAGCACGTATAGATTTTGAGTTATAGAATGCATCAGTTATTTGTATTGTATTCCAAAATGTTTACGTAATTTTTAAATATTTTTATACATAAGTGAAAATCAAGAAAAAAAAGATGTTTCAAAGACGACAGGTTATATTTGCAAAAATACACATGAACATACATTAAAAGTGAGTCTTTTGTAGATAACATGGAAATGCCGACTTTCGTTTATATTCCTGATCGCTTGCGTCATAGGAAATCAACAATAATCCCCCTGCTGGATCCCATCTGCGTTGGTATCGTTGCTTCATTGTTAGTATATCTTGATGGAACCTTTTTCCTTGCTTGTTATTAACCACATCAAAATTTTTGGGAAAAAATGGAAGTGTATTTTTCTGCTTTTTTGTTTCCTAAAACTTTGAAAGAATTCTTTTAAAAGACCTCCGCGCAGCTAATTCAACATCACTTAATATTTGATCAAACACTTCATTCCTTAGTAGTTTTGTAATTTGTGTTCTAATAAATAATATTTCCTTCAACTCAGCATCCCTTAAATTATAAAAAAAAATTTTTAGGTGTTTAAACGCATCTCTTTCTTTATCTAAGGCTTTAACGAAATTGTTTCATCAATCCCAGTTTAATGTATAATGAAAGTAATATAACTTTTTGGAATCAACAAGAGGTATATTCTTTACGTTAGCTTGGTCTCGAATAAATTGATCTGTCTGAAGCTATTCTTTTAGTTAGTAATGGCTCTGTGGTGCTCTTCTTCTCCAAAGACAAATTAAATAGTTGGTAAATCCAACCTGAAGCCCTAGTAACAGTTATATGACTATTAAGTCATCGCATATCTGCCACTTATACGTTTCATAGCTTATTGCATTTAGAATAAGTGACAAACTTTCGTAAGTTTCCTTCATGTCAACTGCATGCGCAAGAGAAATGGAGGGCCTTTTGTTGCCATTATGGATTTAAAACTTATTTAAGAAGAATCTGTAAATAAGCTCCATTCGTTCGGCTTCTGTGCAAAGCCTAATTTTTCCATAACACTATTTGGATTTACACAATAGGATAGCTTTTGGTGATGGTTCCTAAATGTTTATATACCTTCGTTACAGTGTCTAGTAAATTCCATTGTTGAAATCTTGAACCTTCAGCATGCTCCTTGGACCATTGGACGTCTGGGATGCTTTTTTTTCACTTTTGGGACAATAAGAACCGTCCTTTGTGAGACACTATCACACTTCATCTCAATGTGCCGGGGGTACTGGAACTGGTAAACCTTCTCCATGACGAACCAGTCTTTTCCTGAGGGAATTTATATATTAAATCTTATATTTGTTCTTTCTTGAAAAACCAAACATTTTGTCATGCAAAAGTAACAATCGTTCCAATGATTTATTGGTTCTCGACAAATCATTGGAACCACAAAGAGCTAGCAGATAGATTTGCTGCACAGGTTTGGTAACATATGTGAGGAACCCAGTCCCGATCTTGATCGCTAACAACACATCCAAAGTACTTATAATAAGTTACTTTTGTCATTTCGTTAATTATCCTTTTCTGAGATTTAGGAGTGAACTGACCCGATATATAGCAAAACCTATCCACGGGATTAACACAGATACGTTTCTGTACTTTAGTCACAAATACTATGCTTACAAGCGTCAACTATCTTTATTCAACACAAAGAAAATGCTAACACAAGGCTGTTACTATTGGCTTGTGCCTCGCACGTCGTCGTTTCTCTAATACTAATGACTACTCGTGTTAAACCAATACTGATGATCCGATGGCCGGAAGCCTGCTTTTGTAGCCGTTTCGTACCTCTGGTATTTACTAGAAACATTGAGTATCGAGAACACTAAAAGCGACGACATCTAAAAGCGACGACATAATTTCTATATACAGGGGACCTTCGATAAGTAGCTCACCCTTCGACGATCGTGGTGAGATATGGAATTACACGGAGTAAATGGGTATTTCCTTAAATATAACCAGAAGGAAGACTTTGTAGATGGGGGTCAAAACCCGACACCGACATGCGGTGTTACCAGATTGTGCACAATTTCCCTAACTTGGGGAAGACGTAAGTTTGACAGCGACGTTTTAACAGTACAGTTCACTTTAAGAACTTAAATAGGTGAAACGTCCACGTGCGTATTAACTCATACCGAAATTGTAATTAACATCTAACAGCAAGGCTAAGTCGACGCCCTTCCCTATACGACTAAGCAATGCACCAGCGTTAAACAACGTGCAAGCAGTAGCCTGTCGAGTTTTTAGCCCCCCCCCCTCCGCAAGACTTTTCTTGAGGGCTTCTGCGTAATTCTCCAAAAAAAAAAGTAAACAAAAAAGATCATAAAGATACTCATATAAACCATAACATAAAATAAAAAATAACTTTAGTAAAAAAAGAGAAATAAAAACAAGGAAAGAACGATATACATTTTGAGATTAATAGTTATAGGTAATCTAATAAACATAAAGCAAAAATTAATTAAACATTAAAAAATAATAACTAAACTCTGGTTCAGGCAAAACTGAAAAATAATAAAAAACAAAGAGTGCAAGAATCATTTTCTTTGGCAGTAGAGTAGACTTTTTTATTTTTTTATCGACTAGATAAATGTTTATCAACTAGTTCGTCAAATTTACTTCTCTAGCCCTTTGGTGCTCTATTCAGTTTAGGTAAGGAATAATTGGAATACAGAACACAGTTCTGGTATACTATCTAACAATAATTCATTTTTTCGAAAGTATTAAGGTTTTTAATGTTGTTATACAATAAAGATTTTATCTGAATTAGCTCAGGTGCTAGTTGAGAAGTTTAATCATTTGAATATTTCTCCACTAATAACTGAGATTTTTCGAAAATTTCTGAGTCATTTAATTTAACCAATATCTGAGGATTTAGAATTGAAAATTATAAATAAACTGTTTTAAACGCAGTAAATATTTTATCTAGCTGGCTACTATTACATCTAAATACGCATTAAGTACTTCCAAATATTTAATAGGGTTTATATATTACGTTATCTTATTATTATCATATCCCATGGTTGCAAAAATTGCGAAATCCTTGAATTTTTTTAACTATAAAAAAATTATTTTATTTGAATCCCCTGTTTAATTTGGGGCCTCTCCGCGCTGCGGGCTCTGCGTGCCCTTTAAGCACGCCACCGTGGGCAAGCTTTGTACCGGAGACCAAATTTAATTTTGTTTAATTCCAACAAACATTGCTTTTAAAATATGTGATTAAAATACTTATATTATTTGTTGCTGAAAATATCATAACTCAAAAATCTTACGTGTTAGGAAGTTTTTACCATTCTTTTCGCATTTAGCGACCAAAAATTAGATTATTCAGCCCTAAAAAATGTGTCATACTGACAGTAAAAATGACGTCAAATTGATGTCATTATAACACGCCAGAAAATAACATCAGTTTTTAGCTCTGTAAAACCACCCGGTCAAAATTTCCTGAAGTCGTAAAACATCTCTTGTAGTATGGTTTTATGACTCTTTATAGAGTATACAAAATATTGAAAAATTATAAAGGGCTCTGCAGGATGTCTTTTCTATTACTGTATTTTGAACACAATAAAATTCATCACTAGTAGGAAAAGCTGAACATTCCCGGAAGACCGTAAAGATTGCCAATAGGGGCGCAAGCCGAGACGCAGTACAGAGTCCGGGAATATATTATTGTGTTGAAAATACAGTCATAAAAATATATACTCAGCGATTTAGCTTTTTAACTTTTAACGAAATTTTACATACTATTTTTCTGAAAATCGAAAATATTTGAAAGAACCTAAATTATTACAATCAGCTTATTAAAATTTTGAGATAAGCATTATTAATTTTATTAACAAATAAATGATGTCACGAAATATTTGTTTTGTGTATACAGAAACAAAGCTATATTGAATTGTCAAAATTCTTTTTAGTATTCGAATAACTGTAAAGAAATAATATTTTCAAACACAACCAAATTGAGACGCGCAAGTCAATGAAGCTAAATCTTCCGAGAGAGAAATAGCTACTTCGCGTTCTCACTCTATCTCCACGGAAAGTGAAAACAGATGGCGCCGTAGATTGACGCTGCCGTTTTTTTCCGCGAAATTCAAAACGGTTTTCTGTTTTTTCCATATTCTAAAATTTCCTACAGTAAATTGAGTAAATCAAACGCGTGAATTTAAATATTATTTATTGGGACAGCGCAGATTAGGGACAGTAAATTGCAGTGCTATGCATTTAATAGCTCAAAATTTAGACATTTGCCGGTAAAATATAATAAAGTCTGTTTTTTTTAATCCCTGATATGCGCCAAAATTGGAGTTTAAAGGTTGGCAATGTCACCTGCCCTACTTGCAAGTTGAAATAGAAAAAATACACCAAATAAAAATTCACCGAAATATTTCTTAGTGGAAAATCATCTCCATGTCAAATCATTTAAATTCCGCCATGCTATCGGGAAAAGATTTAGCCAAGAATTGAAAAAAAAAACAGACTTCAGGTACTACATATTCAGCCTTTTTACAAAATTTTAAAAATCTACAGCACCACAGCACCACTTATTTCACTATTACCTATTATTGTCTATAAATAAGCACTTTTTTATAATATACACACTAACATTAAACAAAGTCAAACAAAATAGTCCAGAAAAAGAAACGTAAAAGGTAAAACAATACAATTCAAAGGAGGCGTATGGCGGCCATTTTCAAATATCCGAACAGGAAACGGAGCGACGGCGTCAGTGTTGTCATTTTAAACTATATTTCATTAAATGACTTTTTGTGTTCTCTTGTCGCACAAACAGCATGAGCAAGTGAGCAAGACAGAGATCAAAAATAAATTTTAAAGAAAAAATACAGTTTGGCAATAGTGCTGAGAGCGATTACAGCTACATCTATGTTAGATTCCCACGATGAGAGATAAGGACGAACATACAGTAAATTATGCGAGATGAAAAGAGGTGATATATCGGACAAATTTTTCATCTGGGATGCTCGTCTCAACATGATTGTCTCTGATATTTTCTTACAAAACCAAAATAAATATTTCCTTCCAAGTTATTTTCCGTGGTCTGGTAATGACTAGAGTTGTGAGGAAATATTGAATTTTTTTTTTAAAAGTGTTGTCAGAAATGTCAACATTTCTGAACGATTTTCTGAAAATATGTCTTTCTAGGACGGCTGTAAAAATATCAAAACACACACTACCGCAGCAAGGTCTGAAATCGATTTATTTCACATGTCTTTTTTGCTGGTGTGATGTTAATTTGTTGCAAAATTATTATAACTCTAAAAATAATTACTTTCTATTGATCTTTTAATTTAATTATTATTAAATTTAAGACTCATGAACCTCCCTTTTTAACTTCAAAAAGTTTTTAATCTACACTTTATCAATCATTTGTTATAATTATTTTAAAGGGCGCACAAAATATGACTGAAATATTATCTATTGGGAGTAAGTCACGTTTACCGCATATAAGCGTCGTTGTTGGCGTTCAAGGTTCAAGAATAATTCGCGCATTCACCATCTGTCCAGAAATATTATTACAGAAAAAATTCGTTTTATATAAAACGACGATCATTTCAAAAAAAATCATGTAAATTGTTGCAGTACACCTGTCTCACGAATTTGCTGAAAAATCTGACTTAAAATATAAATTGCATTTCAAACGGTAAGCGCTATAAGCCATAAAACAATTTTGAGTTTTTATTCTTGAAATGCTCTTCTAATTGCTTCAGACCACGATGTCTTTTTATCACCTTACCTAGGAACGATCACTTTTTCATTTTTTCAGGCGTGTTTGCCAATGTATTTTTGCAATTTTCTACATAACAATTCTTAATTCTCCTGTCTACCTCCTTTTCCATGGATTTGTAGATAAACGTAAAGACAAAAATTGAAGAAAAACCTGGATAACTTCAAATTAAGGTTAACAGTTGTTGATGTGGCGACATAATTTCGAATTTCCGGGAAATGTCTTTTTTATTTTTTTCGTTGCCAAAGTATCAGAACTTCTGACGTCAAAAGCACTATGTTGCCGGGTTCTGAGACATAGACATAGACATAGATTGGGAGCCCGACAAGGGCAGCACTTAGGCTCACTGGGGTCCATTGTGCTATCCCCCCAAGTAGGCGTGTCAGGCCAAGAACCGACTCCTTTTTAGAAAGGATAGGACCCTTTCAGGTCGCGCAAGTCCCACAAGCTCGGGTTCCACATAGGTGTCACCCAAGCAAAGCAGTCTGGCGTTGACTAAAGCGTCACATCGACAGACTAGATGCACGGTAGTTTCATCTACCTCAGCACAAAACCTGCAGTATGGATCGTTGTCGAGTCCAATCTTATGCAGGTAATATTTCACTAACCAGTGTCCAGTTAGGACCCCGGTAATAGTTCTAAGTTGACTTCTGTTTAGATTTAGAAGTATATTAGACTCAGAACGGCTGTAAGGGCCTGATATGAAGACCTTAGACTGTCTGAGTCCTGCTAGCTCGTGCCATTCAGCACGGAATTCCTCGACAGTGCGATTCTTAATCCTAGCCTTGACAGCTGAAGGAGCAATTCCAAGAGCAGGTTCCGGCCCAGTGAAAGCAGTGTTGCTACCTTCCCGAGCCAGCTGATCCGCCTCTTCATTACCCCCAATGCCCTGATGGCCAGGCACCCAAATGAAGCTAACCCTATTGGATTCACACAGCCTCTCTAGGGCTCTCATGCATTCAAGTGTTAGCAGCGAATTGACCCTGTTCGAGGACAGAGCTTTAATCGCGGCTTGACTATCACAGCGTATATAGATATGCTTGTCGTGGTATCCTCTGGAAAGGTTACTAACCGTAGACCCCCACCTCCAGTCTACTGACTAGACTATGAAGCGCCGTCTCCATCGACACGGCCGTCCTGTAAGCGTGCTGGAATGGGTGCATAGAATTCCTACCCAGTGCGCCGTTTCTTATATAAGCATCCACGATCTTCTCCATGGTTTTCAAAAGAAAAGAGGATAGACTGATGGGCCTAAAGTCCTTAGCAGTTTCGTAGCAATTACGACCCGGTTTAGGAATAAACGCTACCCGAACCCTGCGCCAGCGTTCGGAAATATATCCCAAAGCCAGGCAGGCCCGAAAAAGGCGCAAAAGATGTGGGATCAGTAGTTCCTGACCCTTCTGAAGAAGCGCCGGGAATATTCCATCTGGTCCCGCACTCTTAAATGGGCAAAACGAAGATATTGCCCACTTAATAACGTCTACTGTAACGACCTTAGCGGCCGTTTTCCAGTCAACCGGGCCTGCCACTACTTGGAGAGCCTGCCCAGTAACCTCATCATTAGATTCCGGACGAGAGCCTGGAAAATGAGTTTCCAGGAGCATTTCTAGAGCCTCCTCTGCGGTGGTGGTATATCCACCGGTCGGAAGCCTTAGAGCCCTCACGCTCTGTCCTCGACCTTTTGAGAGAATCCTTTGAAGTCTAGCGGCTTCCGGAAGATCTTCTAAGCTTTCACAGTAGGTCCTCCAAGACCCTCTCTTTGAACAGCGTATCAGTTCTTTGTACCCGCGTTGAGAATTCCTATGTTCTTCCCAGTCAGCAGGTAATTTCGATCGCATGGCCCTGTTAAGGAGCCTGCGTGTATCTTTACGAGCCTTTTCAAGATCCAAGTCCCACCAAGGTGTTTTCTTGGTACCTCGATAGGTCCGCAATGCACAATTCTCCTCATAGGAGTCTATTATGGCTTCCTGTATAGAGTTTGCCACATTTTCCACTTGCCTTACTCTACAGCATGGCATTAGTGGCATATCTAACCGCACTTTAAGCGACTCCACATAGTGAGCCCAGTTGGTTGTTTTCGGGTTTCGAAAACTACTGAGCTCCATGTCATGCTCAAGGTTTAGCTTAAAGAGGATGTGTCTGTGATCCGATAAAGATGGCTCATTAGACACCCTCAATTCCCTAACAACCGGAACCAGCAAAAATGATGTCAGAGTTAGGTTAATAACCTCCTGCCTTCGTGACGTGACAAAAGTTGGAGTGTTTCCCCGATTTAGAATTTCTAAATCAGTTGTACTGAGGTACTCTAAAAACTTGCGCCCCTCGAGTTGGTGTCAGTGCTGCCCCACACAACATTGTGTGCGTTGGCGTCGCATCCAACAACAAGAGGAAGCCCGTTGTCCCTACAGTATCCTATTAAGTCAATGAGGTCCCTGGTAGGTGGGTCCTCTCTTGAATCATAGGGAAGATAGGCTGAGCATACTACAATGGGTTTGCCGTGCCCTGCCTTATCCTTAAGAATCAGTTTCAGAGCCACTAAGTCCCTGGAACAAAATTCCGGTAGTGACAAGGACTCAATACATCTGTCAACGTAGATGCATGTCCTTGGGTTCAGGTGGATGTCCCTTTTATAATGTAGAGAACTTTCTATCTGCCCCAGACCTCGCACATGCCCCTTGTATACCCAAGGTTCCTGTAGGAGGTAGATGTGTGTTTGCCCCACAGCTATGTGACGGCCTATTAATGAGGTCGCCCCTCTGCTGTGCTGCAAGTTACTTTGTAGGAAGAGCACCCCTTTGCCCATTGGAACGAGCTAAGGGTGATCCTCCGTCATCCGGGAAGTTGTGTCCTCCGACCCAGATGCCGCGCTATGCACGTCTATCTGAGACAGAAGCTCAGCAACTTCCTGCTCAGCGTCAGACTCGGAGTCTAACCGCTGAGCTGGGTTTGACAGGGAGATAGGTCTCCCCGCTGCTCCGGCTTTGGTGTCGGTGGAAGTTTCAGTCGAAGTTGGAGCCTTTACCTTCATCTCAAAAGTGACGTGGGAGACCCCAGCATACGCCTTAAACTTTTGACGTGACGAGGCCTCAAAGGAAGCCTCATCAATGCCAAACACAAAAATGAGTTTCTGTTTCTCCTCCTTGCGATAGTACGTCCTCCAGAGATTAGTTCTTAGTCCTAAGTTCTATCTCTGAAGACGTTTTAAAGTCACGTCACAACTTTTATTGTCCTGGGAACGTGTTTCTGAATTTTCAGAGATGCATTATCCCATGGCTTAATGATTGGAATGGTCCCCTCCAACCAGTTCAGGGACCACTGACCTTCACAGTTCACCACAATGGCTCCCTGTTCCATCAGCCGGAAACCGCTGAATCTGGGGAAGGGCACCTCCACCATGCCGTCTACGACGGTATTAAGACATGTCAAGATAGCTCCATATTGAGTGTGATTGAGATGACCACATCCGGATATGCCTCCGGTATAATGGTCACCCTGAGACCTGCCGCTGCCGCCTGCCCGTATGTGAGAGCGCCCGTTTTTTTGGGTCTCTTCTCAGGCTGCTTGCTTTTCTCAGTCCCTGGGGGTGCTCCCTTCTGACTGAGCCTGAGTGCTAGGCCCTGGTTTGACTGCGCCCTGGCCCGAGGTGATACCTTCGAGCCTGAGCCGTCTAGCCCTGGCCTTCTGAGCACCAGACCTGTTCTTTCTCTTAGAACCGCCCGGTGTGTTGCTAGTCCCCTTCATGGAGCCTTGTTGAATCGTCTCCTTTTGCAAGGAGCCAGCTCTACTAGTCCCCTCTTGGGAGCCCGGTTTTATAGACCCTTCTTCCGAGGGGCCCTTAAAAGGTTTGCTGCTATTTTTTTTCATACAGTTCCCACGAGTAACTCAGAAACCTTAGCAGAGCCGGCTTACTGAGATAAGGCTGCGTACTCTGGGAGGTCGCCTGGTAACCCAGAGGCTCCGTTCACGACACCCGATTTGGGCTCGTGTGTCATGCAGCCCTTAGCACGGAAGCGCACACCGTGGCTTGAGCCCTGTGTCTCTCTTAGCTTCAGAGCTCCAGTCTAGGCCACCCCTTGATAAGACCTCACGGTCGTAGCCATGGAGTGGTACCAAGGCCAAAGGCCCCTGGAGTCTCTTACTGAGCCTCACCACTGCGTTCAAAGTGTGGACACGCTGGGAGGCGGGTTCTGAGACGCGAAAATAGTTATTGAAATATTGAAAAATTGGAATAATTTCACGTTTACACGCCTTCATATAGCATCTACTTTCATTCTACAAAAAATAAAAAATTGTTGATAACCCGATTAATTAAAGCAATTACTCAGTTTATCAACATAAGTGTTGAAAGACACTAGTGTTCAAAAGTGAATAAAAATAAAAGCACTACTGAACATTATTTGGGTTCGTAAGAAAATTGTTTATATTACTCGTGTAAACGTAGCCGTTTTCAACCTCGAAGGATTTCTACGGCTTCTATGAAGACGATCAAAGAATACATAACTTTGATCTGCAAATGAGTAACTTCGCTTATCTTGGGGTGGGAAGTAACATTGAATTTAAGTGTATACCACAAACACAGTCATAGAAAAAGTTGCCACACCCATATGTCATATTTATGTGAAAAGTCCTCTTCTTGAAACTTTTTATACAATATACTACTGTTTTGTTTCAAAAACCTCCCTTCATTGTTATTTAATTTATTATATAAGAAAATGTGTTAAATCAACCAGTATAACAGGTGCCTTGTTTTATACAGAATAGTTCGTTCTCCGAGCAGTCTAAAATCGGGCTACCTCATTTTCAGTTATATAAAAATTAATTAAGTGTTTTGAGAGTAAAATTTAACTAAACGAGGCGAGAAAATTAAATTTCGTTTCTAAATTAAAGGCACAAAACAGCAGTTACTGCCTTTCTTATAGTTATAGTTCCTTGTATTGTTTGAATTAAAACATTTATTTTTTTTTTAGGGCAATGATAGTTGGCAAGGCAACGATAATGACCAAGTAAGTACTGAAAATAAAATAACTAGTATTTTATTACTATTTTAAATAATATGTTATAATATATTAATAAACCTCTTTGATGCTGTACTTAAATGCAAAAATTTCTTGACGTAGTTGGATCAAAACATAACTAAGAGTTACATTCAAAACAGGAGTGAACATAGCATCTGTGGCGCCCGTTCCTACACATGAGTTTTATCCTAGCTTTACCAGTTGGATAAAAATTTTATTTCGTTTACATATATAAACAAAAATAGATTAGGGTTAATTGTTAAAATTGGAATATACATCTGCATTCTGGCAGAAATAAATCATATGTTATTATAATACGCAGGATGGATCATTTAAGAGGAAGGAGCTTTGTACCTTGGAGATTGTTCATAAATATAAAAAAAAACGTAATTTAACCGTCAGATTTCCCCGACTACGAATCTTTATGTAATATTGATTTTATTGTGACGTCATCTGTATAAGAATATTTCTGTAATCAGCTGAAAATTGGGTTGGAAGTTGAAAACACACAAATAGGACGACATTTTTATATTATACACTAGATAGCTCGGCAGACACGGTTCTGCCTTTCCGTTAGATGGCGCGATGAATTTTCAGTTATTATTCATTCAATTATAAGAATATGGGGTACATTCACCACAACGTCCAGAAATGTTAATGAAGAAAAACATTGGTTTTATAGAAAATACGTAATAAAACAATTAATATAAAAAATAGTGTTGAAAGGTCTCGGTAACCGGACGATCATTAAAAAAAATGTAAAATTGGTGAGTACAACTCTCTCATAAACTTGTTGTAAAATCTGGCTTAGTGTTTTAAATATATAGATAGGTTAGAGATAGTATAAAATAAGCCCGAAATACGAGAACGCATTAGAGAAAACTATATACCAGTATATCATAACTAAAAAAAAATCCGGGTGCACATCCGCTCACTACTGTCGTTCTGAAAAGAACAGTTTGCTAACGTTTCGCCAAAATCACATTAGACAATTTCGAAGCTTTCTTTCTCACGTCCGAATAGAGACTGAAATGTTAGTGACTACGAAGCTTCCTTTTATGCACCCACCCGGTGCCAAAGGTTATATCTCAGCGGCAGTTTGACGTTATCTATGTTTTCTGGATATTGCTGCTGTTGTTGCGCTAATTTGGCTTGATTTTTTGTGATTTTAGATTTATCGATTATTGTCTTTCATTCTGGTGGTAGTTTTAATGATTCCCGTCCCTTTTATTTAAATCTACAATCTTACAAAAACTGGAAAAATATCTTGCTAAAATTATGCAACCAGAAGTCTAAAAAGCTGATACATTTGTCAAAAACTCAGAGCATTTCACTCGATTATATCGTTCTTGAAAAAGGCGATATCATAGCAAGCCTAGATGTCAAGTCATTGTATCCTTGTATTCCCATCGACGAAGCACTAAACAGGATTGTCAGGATTGCTATGAACGAGGATTTCCACGCACGTACAATACCACTCTCGAAGCATTGCTTTAAAAATACTTATTTTTCATTTAACGGGCAAATGTACAAACAAACATCGTGCTCCAATGGGGTTTATCACCAGTAGTAGCAAATTTATTTATGATATACTTCGAGAAAGAGGCTCTTGAGAAAGCAAAGTTTGAAGCCTAAGTTATGGATTCGTTATGTGGATGACATTTTTATTATATGCCAACACGGTCATACAGAGCTCGAAATTTGTCTGACACACGTAAATTCAATACATCTCAGAATACAATTTACTCCAGAGTTAGAGAAATACAACAAACTTCCATTTTTAGATAATCTGCTCACAAAACTGCATAACGGACACTTTAAATACACTGTGTACAGAAAATCAACACATACCGACAGATATTTTAATGCAAGATCACATCGTCACCCAACGCAAATTCAAGCTGTGACCAATAATCTAATATCTAGATCCGTGCGATTAACTGAAACACAGATAAGAAAAAACGAACTAAATATATTATTTGGTGCTTTAAAGAAAAATGGCTACACCAATCGCACTATAGAGAAAGCTGTTAATGCACAGGGTTCCCGAATAACGAGCACCAAACATTATGAAGCGGGAAGGCAACAAGTAGTCTTACCATATGTAAAGGGCACAGCAGACAGAATCTGAAGAATTCTTAGATAACACAACGTACAAACATCACACAAGCCACAAACAACTATAGGTAAACTACTTGGAAACCCAAAAAACAAAAACAAATTGGAAAACCATGGACTATACAGCATTCCGTGCCAGGACTGTGAGAAGCTGTACGTGGGGCAAACTAATTTAACAGGCGAATATCAGCAAGAGTAGAAGAGCATACACTCAGCATCAGAAACAAACAACCTTGGCCCTATTCCTCCATCATCAGGAAACTGGCCACAAAATAAATTTTGATGGGTGTAGAGAGATTGCCAATATAGAGCACTATAAGGCTAGAACAATCCGAAAAGCCAAATAGAAAAACAAGGTAAATAAAAGGGACGAATCATTAAAACTACCACCTGTATGAAAGACAATAATCGACAAATCTAAAATCACAAAAAATTCGCGGAACAACAAGAATATCCAGAAAACATAGATTACGGCCAACGGCCGCTCAGGTATAATAGGAAGCTTCGCAGTCACTAACACTTCAGTCTCTATTCGGACTCGAGAAAGAAGGCTTGGAAAATGCCAAATGTGATTTTGGCGAAACGTCAGCAATACTGTTCTTTTCAGAACGATAGTAGTAAACGGACTGGCATATACAGGATGCAACAGCAGGTATGAGCAGATTATTGCAGACTGATAATTGGGAATTAATAGAGTTAATGAAGAAACATATCAACGTTTTGGGAAAGAAAAATTTAAATCTAGAAATTAGAGCGTGTTATCATCAAATTAATAAAATTAAATCTAGCTTAGTTGTAATTCAAAATGAATTAAAAAGTATTATTCCCATTTCTACACACAATGAATACTCACGTAGATTGGGTTTTTCATATGAAAGACAGTTCATAAAGGTAAAAAATTCTAACCTTAATAAGTTTAGGCATTTGAACGATAGTCTTAACAATTACAGAAAACTATTTAATGATAATAAGAAATGGTTTAGAATTTTTTGATTTTCTGTCGTTGGGTTCAAAGTTTGGTGTTCCTGTATCTGGCGGGAGCTTAAATACTGCAAAGTTTCTGGTGGATAACAAACAATTTAACGAACTTTAAACACATCAATAATTCAAATATTCAAACGCTCTTGGAAAAGTTGTTTTATAAATCTCAGAGGTTTCTTAGGGCAAATTCTGAACTTTATGTCCTTCAGGCGGATAAGGGTTGATGCACGGTGGTGATGAATAAGAATGTATACATCATAAAAACCAAAACGTTATTAAATGACGCTAATACTTACAGGTTGGTTACTGGGGACCCTACCCCAAAAGTACAACGGGATTTAAATAATTTAATTAAAATATTGACAAATAATAAAGAAATCAATGATAGTACAGCAAAAAACTTAACCACTTAAAACTCCATCACCCCAAAACTATATTGCTTACCTAAAATTCACAATCCAAGTGTTCCTTTAAAACCCATAGTGAGCTGCATAGGCTTGGCTACTTACAATTTATCAAAGTGGCTGACAAACATCTTAACCACTTCACTTGCGAATAGAACAGATTATAACGTTAGTGATACTTTTGTTTTTGTAAATGCTGTTAATGGTGTGATTTTGCCCCACGGCTATGTTTTGATTTCATTAGATGTCGTTTCGTTATTTACAAACATACCATTTCAACTGGTTATGAAATTTTGCAAGCCCCAACTTTTTTAGAGTTTTAAACTTTTTATGTAATAACTGTTATTTTTCTTTTAATAACAACTCTTATCAGCAAATCTATGGTACCCCTATGGGTTCTCCCATCAGCCCAGTTTAGGCTTCCATTTTTGTATAAGTTTGTTGATGATATTATCTGTTCAATTCCATCTGATCAAATTGATAATATTCTGCAAATATTTAATTCTTATAATAAACACATAGAATTTACTTTGGAAAGTGAAACAAATAATAGTGTTCCTTTTCTGGACACGTTGATAATTAGAACAGATCGCAGTAATGCTGTTATTCTAGATTGGTATCAAAAACCTACATCATCGGGGAGGTATATAAACTATTTTTCGAATCACCCAAAAAATCAAAAGTGGAACACATGATAGCCAAGAAAAACAGAATCACTCATATATCAGACCCACAATTTTTAAAGAAAAATTTAAGGATCCTTTTAAACTTGTTTTTAAATAACGGGTACCCGAGAGATGTAACGTTAAAGTTAATTTATAACTCTAACATAGTTGATGGACCAACGGAGCATCATATACAGACAAATTTTAAATATAAAAAGTTACCTTATGTAGTTGGACTTACTGACAGCGTAATTAAGCATTTTAGTTCATGTGCCAGTATAAAAGTGGCTAAATATAATACATTAAAAATTGGTCAATTATTGACAAAAACTAAGGACAAAACACCGTATATGCAAAATTACAATGTTGTATATAAAATCTGGACTGTCAAAAGTTCTACATAGGTCAAACTAGTCAAAGCTTAAAAAACCGCATTATTCAACTCAAAATCTTGGCCATAGATTTGACTTTAACAACTCAAAAATTTTAGAACGTGAAGGTAATTATAAAAAATGAACATTTTTGGAAATGATACATATAAATAAGGATAAAGAAAATTCTATAAATTTCAGATCAGATGTTGATCAGCTTAGTACCATTTACTGTAACGTTCTTGTTTAGCACCACTGTATTTCTACGTACTTTGGCACTGTTGCCTTGTATTTTTATGAACCCGTTATTGTGGTTGCAGGTTTATTGTTTAAAACTGTATATTTTTACCTACCGACGCACCCGCGTCTAGTATAAATTCTGTTTTTTACGAACACCTGAATTCATTTTGTTTTAAGCATCTACGATCTGATTTAGCCAGTAGACCTTCAACACGCGTGTTTTTTGTTGTTTGTAATGTTTTTCAACTTAATTTTTTTAACGTTCTGTATGGTAACTCTGAATGTAAGTTTGTTTTATTTTGGATTGTACTGTTATTTCATTAGTGTTGTATTTTAGCTATTCACCTCCTGAGGAAGCCATTAATCAATGGCGAAATATAGAGGATTGATGGATAAATGAGATTTTTTGTTTTTATTTGACACACACCACATACCACTTACCCGAGAATTCACTAGCTGATATATATATATATATATATATATATATATATATATATATATATATATATATATATAGATACAAATTGATATCGCTAGTATACTCTTCTTAGAAACAAAATCACTCTCGTTGCATTTTAAGAGCAGTCATGTTACCCGGTATGACTTGTAAAATAAAAAAAGTAACTGGATCCACAAAATGCACGAAAATTTTAAAATAATATTTAATTCCATCTTGAAAATTTTACTATGTGAAGTCGACGCCAAACTTATTCTTAATTATTTAAACACAAAAATATATTATGTATTGAGTGTTTTGATGTCCAATACCGGTAGATTAGACTTCACTGACTGAAATGTTCAGGATGGAAAATATTATGTTTCACTTTTTAGTATTTTTTTTATTTTTGATATACATTTTTTTACTTTATCCTTCCTAATTCTTATACGAGATTTATTGTAAAAAAATTTCCTGATAAAATTTTTACTCGTCGTGTAAACCATTCAATATAACGCCATTCCGCCATTTTTAACTTTTTTTCCAATATGATTACTATGGAACCAATCCGGTAGTATCCTGAATATTCATCCTCCTTTTTGAAAGTCGGTTAATAAATACTACCGATTAGTTGTTTTTTTTTTTTATTTTGGCTGAATAAGACATTAATATTAACAATTGTTATATAATTATTTATATTGGTGAAAAATCAGGCTAAATTATAACATTTATATTTATGATGAATTATGTGTATTTGTCTAGAGTGTATTTAATTTTTTCGTAGATTTCAATTATATTTATATATTATTAATACCATATAAGATGTGTTTTCATTTTTATTTTCTCTTTGATTGCTTTTTTTCAGTTTGTTGTAACATACGTATGATCTTTGTTTTATAATTTTGTTTTAATATTTCTGCGATATTTTGGAGACGTTAACAATATGGTGCCGTCAGCTAATCCAATCAATCTTAATATATTTCTCTAGCTGTTTGGAACGTTAGAATCAGGTTGAATTATAAATTTATATTTATAATGGTGTGTATAACAAGATTATATGTAAATTAAAATATCAATCCGTGGTAAATCTATGGATTCAAAATTTTAAGATTTTCTTTGTCATTTACGGATTTGTTTTTGAGGATTAGTATGTTTATTTAAAATACGTGTGTCCGAAAATTTAAACTTCTTTATTTTTCATATTTATATAGGGGTGAAGAGGCTCTTTATGTGTATTTGTAGCCACTTATTTTGTTCTTCAGATAGCGCGTATTCGTGCCAATCTGCTTCATGGGACAATTCATACATGTATTCTTTTTATTAAGTTTGATTACCTTTTTACTGGTATTTTGCTTTTGAGAAGTGTAAATAGGGAACATATTAAATTATTGGATTTGTGACTTGTTTCATTGTGTGAATGTGTTATGTGTTACAATGAATTGTAATTCGAGGTAAAAGTTATTACAGTGATAACAACTTTTAGAAATAGTATACTTGTTTCATAAATCGTGATTTTATAGCACGAGCCCTATAGGTTGGAAAATAAGCCGCAGTCGACTTTTCGAAAGGGCGAGTGAGATAGATGTCTTATGAAATGAGTACTTTATACTATTTTCCTATGTTCTACACTACATTTTTAAAAAGCACCATCTTTTAAAAAATAGTTTATTGTTGAACATTTTTAAATTTATAAAAATACTTTGCAAAAGTGACAATTACTTTCATGTACCATTTTAGTTATTTAGATTCAAATTCTCGCCAGTTTCAAATTCTAGCTGGCCATGACTCTGCTTTGCTATTCTTTAGTCTGAGTAGAACATTTAGATTTATTAATGATACCGACAGTCGGTCTGGCCGCTAATAATTTTAAAAACAAAACGTTGATCATAGAGCAAGCATCTGTCACTAAGTGGGTTTAGTTTCGATGTGTTCAACATTTTATGTGATGATATTCATCCATATTAACATTAAGTTTGAAAGCAGCAAAACGTAAAAACTAGTGAGTTATTACAAAATGCATCGGAATAGTAATATGCTTAGATTAAATACACAGAAAGATACATAACCCCTATACCAAATACTTTGAGTGTTGTGACTCAAGGATATCCTAGAAAATGCGGTAGGGGAGTATAACGTGATTATTATAAATTGCTATTTACAAACATGAACCATAGGCGAAGTGAAATTATAATAGTCTCAATGGATAAAAATATTTAAATATCTTGAGTGAGAGATTTTTTCATTAGATTTTTCGATGAAATTATAGGTAAACAGTACAATTATATCGCTGATTCATATAACGTGTTCATTTGAACACTTCAATTTATCGAAATCCATTTAGGGGGCATGTTTTACAAGAAGACTTAGATACACTACTTTACACTTTAAAATGACTTTAGATTTCACATACTTTGATGGCAAAATGTAAAGGTATTGAAAACTTGACCTAAACTCATAATAAAATTCATACTCTACATAATATTCTTGGCAAATTTTCATAATGTAATTTTTATTTTTTAACATTACAATGTACCAATTTAAGTAGAAAGGTTTTATACATAAATGTGATCTATGCTTTTCTAGAGTGTTCTCTCTTAAATTTTTAAAATCAGAACTAAAAGCGAGACAGTTTGTTTTAATAAATGAACAAACATATAAATTTAATTTATTGGTATTTATTATTTAAAAAGTGTATAAAAACTAATGCAACTTTTAGAAACCTTACATTTGAAACAAAGATACAAGAATAAGAAAAAAGTATATACTTTAGAATATTTTTATATTATTTTTAATTAATTTTGGCACGAGAAAATTGATAGGTAGAAAGTGCTGTCTTTTTTGCAAATAAAAGTAATGGGCTTTTGTATACTACAAATGAATTCTTAAATGGGAGAGGAAAAAAGGTAATATAAATAACACACTGTTTTTTGTAATTTGTAAGAGGTTCTTTTTTTATAAATATATATATATTATATATATATATATATATATATATATATATATATATATATATATATATATATATATATATATATATATATATATATATATATATATATATATATATATATATATATATATATATATATATATATATATATATATATATATATTAAATACAACATGCTTTACAACTAAACATTGTACAAGACCAAATTATCTTTTTAATTGTGTGAACAGACCAAAATTTATTTATTAATGGTTTACCCCCACTTTCAGAGCCAAGTTACCTCTAATGCTACATCTACCAAAAGAGTAACAAGTCTATAAGTTTCAAAGCATGAAGTAAAACAGATAATGCCTTTTTACATAGTATATCAGAGAGAAAAACGTGCAACTATGAGATCAAACTAGATAAAACGTACCTAAGAAAAAAAAAAGTTTTCTTAAATAAAAACAGGAAATAATTTTATGTTTTTCTCAAGAGTAGTGTTATTTTCTTAGTTTCCATTTTCATTCCAAGTTTTCTTGCATAATAAGAATGGCACAGTGTTTGCTTTTGTCTTTCTTTTAGAATATATTCTTGCTATAAGAATATATTTTAAGAATAATCTTTTTTGAGAATAAGACAATATCATTTCTTTAAGAAAGGATATTGTTTTCGCTCAAAATAAGTTGTTTAGAATAAAAACTATATTATCGTATTTCTACATATAGGTAAGTCTGCTTTTAAAATTTTTCGATTTTACATTAATAACGTTCTATGTTACTTAGTTCGATATTATTCTAATTGTTATATAAAATCCTTATGTCATCTATTTTATTTTTACGTGTGACTAAATCAGATTTTTAGGCATAAAGAAATATTTTATCTTTAATACCCTGTATATCACTAGTTAGTAACATGATTGTTATGTTATTAAAAAATTATAAATAAAGATACGAGACGTCGCACAGAAATAAATGAGTATGTTTTGTGTACCTTCTCCTAACCAATGAGTTTAAAAATGTTTATTTAAAGTGTTATTTTAAAGGTCAGGCTCAAAGTTTTCTAAATCTAAGTTAAAATGTCTAACGTCCCTAATAAACGAAACAAGTATCGAGTTCTATTACAATTAAAATTTTACTAAAACCATGGTTACTATACAAATCTCTATCATATTTATGAAAATCATTAATACAAATGATCAAAAATGAAAATGACTAGTAGAATTGAACTTTGTTTCTAGAATAAAGTCACATAATATTAATTATATTCATTAAAATTAACAATTTTCTGTCGAAATAGCCTGACGAGAAAAAAAATGCCTCATTAATACGAGAATGCACTTCCAAGCATACCCAAATTACTTTTTTTGGTTAATTACGGTTCAACAGTGCTATAAGAAAAATATTTAAAATGACACCATCATGCCATTCCATATTTATTTAATATGCTCGCTGTGGGATGACCCTGGCAATGCTCTAAGTACTTCTTAAAAAAATCATCCAACTTGAGCAAATCTTCCAGGAGTAATCGATGTATATGGAACCACGATAAGCGGTCCGGATAGATTCAGATATTCCAAAGATATTTCTGTAACAGTTGTAGTTGAACTATCTTTGCACCCAAACAAATGAAATATGTTTAAATACAAAGTGACTCCCTATAAATTAGTGAAGAGATGAGAGCATATAGTTTAAAGCGTCTTCGATACAATACCTGCTGACCTAAGAAGGTATAAAATTCAAGTGCTTTAAACTATAATTTCTCATAGAACCATTTTAATAATTTATATTTTTGTTATGCTGGGTAGTTAATCACTGTTGGAAATCATACGTAAATTTTAAACTACCTAAAAATTTGTTTTCATATGATGTTGAATGAATTTTTCATAAAAATAGAACGTATTACTGACAAAAGTTAAAAAAAAAAATTTTCTGTATTATCAAGAGTTCCATTTATTAGCTGCAACTTTATTTAAATTACTTAAGATAGTATTGCCAAAAATTGTTCGTTATTTGTTATGTATATGCTCTCATAGAACCATTTTAATGTTTTTTTTATAACTTTATGCTAAGTAGTTTATCAGTGTTCAAAACATAGGAAATAACATGTAGATTTTAAACTTCCTAAAAATTGGTTTTGCTATTATGTTTCTTACAAAGTTGTCATGCTTAAAGCTCTGTGAATGATAAATGCACATATCAAATTTGCAATTTTTGGCAAACAAACTTAAATTGCAACTTTTTTTCATAAATATAGAACGCAAACGGATTTAAAAATGCTTTTGAAACTTTTTTTAAATAACTTAAGATAGGAATGTCAAAAATTGCTCATTTGTTGTTGGCTGATTTACAAAAACAAAAAAATCATTCTTTATATAAACAACAGCTTGTTTTGAAGCCCTTGAAAATATTATTATTTTGTACAAATTTTATACAGAGTGTCTACAAAAATTATCAAACATTTGCTGGGATAAAGTGTCTTTGTTTTTGCAAACGTTGTTTAAAATAAAAAGTTATTATCAAATATAAATTTTTCATCTTTGACGAAATTTCCTTTGCATTTCTTTATAAACTGTAAAACATTTTTTTTAATAACCATAAGTTAAAAACCTGTATGTTTTGAAACTTCCAAAAATTAGGTTATTTAAAAAAATTATGCAAGCAGTAAAAAAAAATTGAAACTTAAAAAAAGCAACCAATTTCACAAATTACACTTACCAGACGTGACTGCGGTGGAACAGCCGTCGCCGCTCCGTAATAAGGATTGTATTGACGATTGGTGCGCACGTCAACTGGAAAAACGATAAAAGTTGGTCCCATTTTGTATCGAGAAGATTCCCATCTGGCAGGTGTGATCTGTGTCATTTTTTTTCTATTAGTGTAAAATGTATATTAGTCAATACCTTCTCTTAAACAACTTTTCTTTGTATCGTTTCGACATGACTCCAAAAACGAAGATAGTTTACTTCTACAGTATTCTAGTATATACATATACTATTAAGGTTGCATACGACTTTTTTACTAGAAACTAGCTACTCTCGAAAGCACAAGCACTATTAAATTTTAAATGTACATTAATGTTTTTTTTTTCTCATAAAGTAGACATGGTAAAATATTACAAAAAGAAAACAGTTATTCATAGGAAACTAAAGGTAGAAAACTAATTACTATACCACATCAAAAAACCAACAAGGTACTTACCTACTTAAAAAAATTTTCTTGGAAATAGCAGCATAGTGCTCTATAAAATCCTATCCTTACTAGTAGAGGATCTTATAAAAAACATGGAACAGGATTTACTAGAACCTTCAAAAGAAATGAAAAACATTAAATTTTAAAGATGTTCGGGAGCACTTTAGTATCATATGGGTAAATCATATAAACAACAATGGTCAATTTGATTTTAGGTAGCTCATACCCTGTTATAACAAATAACCTTATATGCAACAAATTCCTGTCCCAAAATAGGAACTGTATTGACTTTTAATACTTTTCGACCTGATTTCTTTATAACAAAAATCGGGTCTTGTAAACAATTAAACCTACGGAATTTGATAATTATTTAATATAAAATAGAAAGTTTACCTTCATCTAACTGTTTTAAGAAAATAAAAGAAATGGATGAACCACTTTTTCTATTAAAAAAATTAAAAAGAAATTCTATATTTTCACTGTATTCCAATGCGTCATATTCGTTAACATGACAATTTGAAAAAAGGCTATCTTGCATTGTTGCCAAACTTACATTATGGTATAGAGCTTAAATTTCTCATGTTTGTCTTCCCACAGTAACGCATTTTGACCCCTGTGCAGATCCCAAATATTAGACTTTCGCCAGTGATGCACTTTGCTGTCGTTCGCCTTTTATATTAGGGCTTTAATGATGATGCCTACGGCGCCTAACCTGGTGCTAACCCGGTACCAATCTACCTAGTGCGGTCAACACTAATCAACAGGCGGGTGCATCACTGGCGGAAGCTTAACATTTGACATCGGCCCTCTGGGCCGAAGCCGAATGTTAGACTTTCGCCAGTGATGCCCTGCGCTGTTGTTCGTCTTTTAGAGCTTTAACGATGACGCCTACGGCGCCTAACCTGATGCTAACCCGGTACCAATCCACCTAGTGCCTTCGCTCTCCTGCTGGTACCGATCCACAACCCACAAATGCATTTTGTTTTTCTTATATAATTTATATAGATCATATATAAAATAAACTTGGCAACGTAGCATCCCCAGCACACTGGATTTCCGTCCAACAGACGACACCCTCGCTCTCTCTTTATTTAGCAGCTGTAATTATGTTTAAAAACGTTTAATAATGTCTAATATAATAATTTTTCTAACTTTTAGTTACAAATAATCATTTTTGTGTTATAAAGCATTATAATATAATTAGTCTTTTACGTAGTTCATAAATTAAGTTTGTGAAAAATATGTTTTTCGCGATACGCCAAAAACAAGTTCAGTGCAACCTTCCGAAATCTTAGTTTTTTTGGATATAATTTGAAAAAGTGCCTCACCCATAAATTTTTATGTATAGGAATTATTTAAAAAAGGTAATCTTTCAAATGTATATTTTAAATTTGTTAAATTCCATTGGCAAAATTCTTTACAAGAGCCACAAAAATCATTGGGTTGAAAATGTCTCGAACATACAAAATTCCATCTTTTAACACTATTCATATTCAAAGCTCTTTACCATTCCTGTTTCCTTTTCATATCTCCAGGAAATCTAAAATTGATGGGATTTAAAAATAAAAAAATAAAGTTCTTATATGCCTGGGATATCGTATAATTGAAAACATAAGAATTAAAGTATTACTTTATTTTTAATAACAATGGAACTTACCTGTAAAAAGATAAACAAGCTCCAGTTTTCCGCACCTGATCACAAACAGTGCACTGTTTAGTCTTTATGAGGCTATAAATAGAATTTAATTGTTCAGAAAAAGTACAAACACTAGAAAAAAATGCAAAAAAACTTGAGAACAACGCTAACCGATCTACGGATCAATATTACAGGCATCGGTGGCATTGCCACCATGCTTTTCAATTGACTGACACCAAGCATTTCAAACTAATTTAATTAGCACCGGAAGGCAATAGAATATGAAACTAATCTACAAAGAGCGATTTTTTAAACAAACATATGTTTACGAGGCGGTTTTGGGCGAAAATAATCATTCAGTTACGTTTTATTGTATTGTTATACGTATCTTCCTGTGTACTTAATCTAAGGTAATATGTACTAAATATACATCTCGAACAGGCAACGGAAAAACAGTGAAAAATGACATAATCAATGTTAATTAGGTTGTATTCAGGAACCGAACAGTCTGAACTAACATAGGCACTAGAAAAATACTTAACGTTCTAACTCGAAACTTTTGGCGTAATGATCATGTTTTTTTTTGCATTAGAGACCCTGGAGCGTGAAGATCTTAAAATCCTGGTGAGGTGATTTTTTCACGATTATACCCGAAACTACCCTGATACGAGAGAAATGAAACAATTATATTAAGATAAATTCACGACAAAATACGGCGTATTATTTTATTAAGAATATTTTTCTTGCATCTGCAATAACTTGAAATATTTATGTTCGGCACTGGTAACTAATTCTGGTATCCGAATACTGTATGTGCATAACTAGAATATTTGGATTTGTGACCTTAGATACACTATTTTTCTATGACAAAAATCTAAAGAACATCCTTTTTAAGTGTTTACAGGAACAAAAAGTAAACCACTTTCCTAAAGCTGATACACGAAAAGCAATCCGCTTAATTCTGAAATCATTTCATTCACCATTTCGTCGAGAAATAATCAAGGTGAATCATTACTTGAAGAAGTTACACGTATAACCCCTGTACAGGAGACTATTTATAAACATAGAAAATTTGGTGTCATTCGTTAGTGTTTCGTCCAAAGAATGGTTTGAAGTTTTAATTAGTTGATTCCCAGCTACTACAAAAACATAGTACATTATAAGTACGTAAAATTGTGAATATTAACATACCGAAGTGATGTTCTTTTTAACATGTGCTAGAAATGTCCAATTTAGCATAAGGAGGATTAAATTACATCCCATGCATTCATACATCCCCCGTATAAATAAATCTTTTTATAGAACTCCATTATATGCTTTGTTTGATTACGTTATGCTATTGCTTCTAGAAGTCCCTTCACAAGAAATATGTGAATAGAAGTTTCAAAGGAGTTTTTAAGTACATTAAAGAATATTCAGTGAGTAACGTTTTTTTAAGGTTACAAACGAATATACTTAAATGCTTGTGGTATAAAAGCAGCTGATATCAGTTATTGAGAACTTTGTGGACACTTCGTCTTTGGTATATCTTCAACCGCATTTTCAACAGTCACACTATTTTTTGCTATTTAGACTTAACTGTGGTAAGTAAATAAAAGTCTGATGTAGAAACCACATGTAAAATATTAAGCATTTATATGTAGGTAATATCACTGTGGTTACAAGTAAATATTCTTATTTTTCTCTTTGCTTTTCGTCCGTTGCCCGGCATGCCATTAGATCTCAATTTTTTTTCCTTAACTTGTTTTTTTTATTGACAAGTGACATCTAAAACATGAAAACATCTATCGAAAAGGCATAAGTAATTAAAGTATACATTTTATTATCAAATATTAAAATCAGTATTAATTTTGATTACTTCATTTTAATTTTTCCGCTTCCTCTACATATAGCAATATGACAATAGACAATTATTATTTTATTAATATGTTTGTATGGATGGACTAGACCAGTGCATTATTAAATAAATAAACGTTATTCAGAAGTGGCTCAAAATGTGCTGAAATCAACATCAATATTTGAAATGGCAACTCCAAAATATTTTTGCATTTTCCTGTTATATTATAAACATTCACATTTTTCTAGAAAAGGAGTTTAAGTGCTCAAAAAAAATATCACTTACCTTAGATCCACTCTTTTATGTAGCTACAATCGTTCATATTTTGTTGGGAGCCTTCGGCTTTGAACAAAAATATTTTGTTTTTTTTAAATAATTTATTGACGAAGGAAATAGTTCCAACATAAAAAAAGATTTTGCCAACAAAATAAACTATTGGGGAGTCACTCCACCCCCCATCTCCCCTCCATGTCCGCCCCTGCTCATTCACATACTATATTTTTATAAAGTCTCCTGTATAGGTTGTATAAGTGTAATTTCGTCCAGTAATCATTTAACTTGATTGTTTCTCGACGAAATGGTGAATTGAAAGATTTCAAAATTAAGCGGATTACTTTTTGTTAAGCATCAGCATTAGGAAAGTGGTTTACTTTTTGTTCCTGTAGTTATGCACACACTCCATCCTTATGCCAAAATTGGTTACCAGCGAAGGACATAAATCTTTAAAATTATTTCTGATACAAGGAAAATATTCCTAATAAAATAAAATGCCGTAGGTCGTGAATTTGTCTTAATATCATTGTTTTACTTCCCTCATAAGAGGGTATCATTCACCAGGATTTTACGGATCTTCACGCTTTAGTCTCTAAAACATGATTATTAGTCATAGGGATATACGTTTAGTAGATATTATTCCAACGCAGTTTGTAATAACTCACTAGCTTTTACGTTTTATTGCTTTTAAACTAGTGGCGTGCCAAAAAAGCCCGCGTTGCGGGGGGGGGGGGCGGAGGTCCAGGGACCCCTCGATCCCGAGCAAGCTTATCTTAGGAATGTTTCTGATTTAATTCTTAAAAAAAATTAATTTTTGATTAGTAGCGTACCTCAGATTTACACCGCGTTTTAATTGTTTCTAGGTTTCCAGTACTACCTGTTACATCGGCTCAACCAGAAAGAACATTTTCACTGTATACAACCATATTAACGTACCTACCAAATTTCTTTTATCTATAAACCGATCTGAAATGTCACCGTAGACAGTAGTTTCGTTGTCACCCAGTATAATAATTTGCTGCGTGTAGAGTGGCGGGGGGGACATAAAAAATTTGCGGGGGTGGCCCAGAAGACTTTGGCACGCCACTGTTTCAAACTTGATGATGTTAATATAGAAGAGTGAAGACTATCTTCACTATCTTCACATAATATGTTGAACAGATTGAAAATCAACCTACTTAGTGACAGACGCTTGCTCTATGGTCTATATCTATTTTGTCTTTAAAATTAGCGGCCAGACTATCTGCCTTTATCATTAATAGAACTCTTCGGCTTCTTAATAAGCATCAAAATCAGCTTGATGTCTCCAACTGCAGTCTACCTGGTTTCAAGAGTGCCACTAAAAATATATGTTATCTAATAAAAACTAGGTGTATTGTTAACTTATTGTTTGAAGATTCAAATTGTTATTACTGAGAATTGTAGAACGCTTCGGTTTATCCGTTTATTTTGTAAAATAAAATAAAAGTAAAATAAATATTGCCTCTGCTGACTTTTTCAGGAGCGTGTTGGATTTTCGCCATTACCGACAAGAAGAATTTCATGCTCTAATTTTACTTTGAGTTAATGTTTTTATACACTTTTTACTATTTTGCAATCATAAACATGTGTTTTTTCGTGTACTCGTATCATATGATGTTATTTATCTCATTCGCCCTTTGGAAAATTTGCCGCAGGCTCGTTTTCTAACCTATTATAATTTTTATGGAATTGAAGTAAATGATCAAATAAACTTTTTTTATTTTAACCATAATCCGAAACAAAAATAATAATAAACTCCAAAGTAAATGGTTTGCAAAACATTTATGGTCAGACCGCAATCTAAAGTTTAATTCCCACCATCCGAATACCCAGAAAAATAGTGTCAATAAAATTATAAAACAAAACTATATTAGAACGAATTGAAAAAAAGGACAGTTTTGTATATCATTACCACATTTGCACATTACCACATTCTTGGTCACAAATGCAATAATTTAATATAAACTTAATAAACGCGATACATGTATGAATTGTCCGATGAAGCACATTGGCATGAGTATGCACTACCTATCTGAAGAACAGAATAAGTGGCCACAAATACACAAAAAATGCGTCAACAGCCCTCTATAAACATGAAAAATAGGAAAATTGTGAGTTTAATGTGTAGAATTTTAAATAAAGATACTAACCGTCAAAAAAAGAAAAAAATACTGTAAATGACAAACAAGATCTTAAAATTTGAGTCAGATTTACCACCGATTATTTTTTAATTTTTATTTTACATATAATAAAATACACCATCATACATTTATAATTCAACCTGATTAGTACGATCCAAATAGCCAAAAAAGAAATGTGTTTTAAGTGACTGGACAAGCTAACGGTGCCATATTATTAACGTGTCCAAAATATTACGCAAAAATATTAAAACGTAATTATAAAACAAAGAACATACCTATATTACAACAAATTGAAAAAAAAGACCAATCAAATAGAAAATAAAAATAAAAACACGTTTTATATAGCATTACCATATATAAATGAACTCTCCGAAAAAAATTAAATACACTCTAACTAAACACAACATAATCCATCATAAATATAAATTTTAGAATTTACCCTGATTTTTCACCATCATAAATAAACATATATATTGTTAATCTTAATATACTGTTAAGCCAAAATTTAAAAAAAAACACACAAATCGGTAGTATTTATTAATCAACTTTCATGTATTTTTTATGTATATATTGCATATTGAAAAATATATAAATTTCTTGTCTCTATATACTCTATATATATATATATATATATATATATATATATATATATATATATATATATATATATATTAAAATCAATAAAAATGCGCTTTCACACACCTTTATCAAAAGTTTAATTTTTATTTATTATTTTATATAGCGCTAATTCCCCTTGAACAACAGCAGAGAGTTGTTTTCTTACCCTAGCATGATTCGGAATTTGATTGCCCTAGGCACCATTTAAACTTTGAAGATAATTCTACAAAATTCCTAAACAACTAACATACTGCTTAGAAAAAAACTCGTTACTTTTGATATAATGCGGTGAGCCCTAAGAGTATATTCGAAAAACAGTAAAAGCAGACAACAACTTCTAAACATCCTTTCACACTTATTTTCTTTTTAAAAAAGAATTCGAGCATATCGCCAAACTTGAGAAATTCCTGAATCCGAAGGTAGCTACATCGATTATATCAAACTTTCTAAAGCCGCTTAAAGTTTCAAGGTATTTTAACAGCTTTGTAAATTCCTTAAAATTTGTAAATTCCTTAAAATAGTTCAAGATTTAAAACAAACACAACGATTTTTGCGTTGTGACGCCCCATATTTTGTAAGTATATATATTTATACACCAAAAAAACACCATTAACAATTCTCCGAACCCGCTTTTGAGAAATAGTAGTGACCTTTATTGTTATTTTTTCATGCGCTAATGATAGGCAAGGGCTAAGTTTATGTTTAAACCGTTTGACAGTAAATCGCTGTTTTTTAGGGGAACAGTAGTTATAGAGGATGTTCCAAACTAGGTAGCCTATTTATTATACAACGATCTGGAAAACTAATTAATAGATCACATTGAACATTTTAACTCTGGCCATACATGGACATTAACTTCTTTTTAAAATATTCTTATTCGTCCGGCGTTACCGCGCCTACCCAAACCAGATAGTAACATTCGTTTATTAAATAGAAATATATATACAGGGCATATTATCGCAAAATTTGACATTTCGTATCAAATTAAAAATTGGTGTCATGCAATAGAGGACTAAAAACTAAGAATCGAAAGTGCAATCCATTTGCTTCGAAGTTGGTTAGGGTGCCTTAAAAATTAAGAAAATGCCAATTTTCAAACGCCATTTCGTCGGGAACAATTAAATTTAGGTTTAGCAAATATAATACAAAAGGCATTTGTTGTGAGAATGTTGAGGAGAGTCAATAAACACATTAGCATATTATAGGGCATTTTATTTAAAAAATGGATGTTGCCACCGGCTTTGGGTAGACGCGGCCTCACCGCACAATTAATAGTTTAGAAAGACAGTTTATCTATAGCCACAGCCATATCTTCAAATCAATTTATTGGTTTTGCAGATAACACTAATAGGCCATTAGCCACACCCTGCATAGTAAACTAAAAATCTTTACAATCTTAAATTCGTGAATATGGGTTTACAAAAATACTTTATATTAAAGTTGTAGTTAGTGAGCTATTTTTTTAATCACTTTTTTAAATTTCGCTACAGGCCGGGTATAAATAAGAGTGTTAAATATTACGTGTCATATTTTTCTTATTACAATGAAACCGGGGCAAATGGGGTGCCGACAAATAGTTCATCGGGAAGCGAGACAAATTGTCCGAAATTGGACTCTCCCGATAAAACCGGGACTTCTCTGACATCCCTAAGTTTTTAATGTTAGTGCTTCTTAGTGCTTTATTTGGTTTCGTTGGTGCATTTTTAGTTTCGCAAATACATTTTCAATTAAGTCAGCCTCCAAGGTTTTTCCCATCGCCTTAAACTGGGCGTCATTCGTTAGTGCTTCGTTGGTGCTTTTTGGGCATTCGATTAGTTTCGTTAGTGCTTTCTTATTTTCGTAAATATTATCTTAGCTTCATTTAAGGGTCAACTGCCAAAGTTTTTCTGATCGGCCTAAAACAGGTGTCATTCGTTGGTGCTTTATTAGTGTTTTTTAGTTCTTCAAGTAGTTTCGTTTGCTTACTTAATTTTGGAAATATTTGTTTATTTTATTTGAAGGTCAGCATCAAGTTATTTCCGATTCGATCAAATTCGATGGCATGCTTCTTAATGCTTTATTTGCTTTCGTTAGTGCGTACTTAGTTTCGCAACTATTTTTCTTTAATTTCGTGGTCAGCCCCCAAAGTTTTTCTGATCGACCCAAACTAGGCGTCGTTCGTTAGTGGTTTTTGGTGCTTCGGTTAGTTTCGTTGTATTCTTATTATTTTGTAAATATATATATATATATATATATATATATATATATATATATATATATATATATATATATATCAGTTAGCCTACAAAATTTTAATGATCAACCCAAACTAGGTGTCGATATTAGTGGTTTATATTGCTTTGCGTAGTTTCATTAGTGCCTGCTGAAATTTGGAAATATTTTGATTTCAGGGTCAGCCCCCAACCAAATGTTTTCTGATCGGCTCAAACTAGTGTTTTTCATATAAATCTATAACTATATATAAAAATGTTTTGCAAAATAAACGATCAACTGAATTTTTTTGGTGTTTGAAGTCAAATATTTTGAAAACTAAAAAAGATATCGACATGTCCATATTACCATTTATTGTAAATTATTTGATGTCATTCTTATACTGAATTCATAAAACACAGAATCTGTTTTTTTTGCCATTTCGCATATCTTTGTTTGGGCTAATCAGAAGAACTTTAAGAGCTGACCTTAACACAAGATATGCTAACCCATTTTTCAAAAAAAAAACAAAGCACCAATAAAATTATAAAAGTTGTTGATAATGTCCGCCTCTTGCTAGAATGCAAGAATCAAGTCTTCGCCTCATGGACTGACGGACTCTGTCAAATATTCGAGGAGTATGGCGAATGATGTCGCATGAAGCTATTATTCTGTTTCTTAAATCTTCTCCTGTCTGGATTGGGGTCTGATACACCATTGTTTTCAGGTGTCTCTAGAAAAAGAAATCCAGGCTATTCAGATCTGGGCCATGGCTGAGGTCCTTCTCGCCCTATCCAACGGTTGTTAAAATTATTATTTAGGAACTCCCTCACCTCTATGCTGAAATGTTTTGGTGCACTCTCGTGCATGAACCACATTTGATTTCTAAGAAGAATTGGCACGTCTTCTAGCAATACCGGGAGTTCGTCTTCGAGAAATTGACGATAATATCTCGGTTTAGCCTTGCTGGCAGGAAAAATGGACCTATCAAATAATCTCCAATAATGCCGGCCCACACATTTACTGAAAATTGTTACTGGAACTTATTTTCATGTATCGAATGCGGATTCTCTTCTGCCCAAAAATGATTGTTATGAAAATTACGTATGGCATTCCTAGAAAAATTTGCCTCATCGCTAAATAAAATCGTGTTTCCAAATAATGGATTTTGGGCCAGCATTTGTAAGAACCACTGGCAAAAATTTAAACGCAGTGGAAAGTCACGTGGGAGAAGAGCTTGAACCCTTTGGATGTGGTAAGGATAAATTAAATTGTCTAATAAAATTTTCCATACAAGCACCAATGAAATGTTAAGTGTTGCTGCAATTTTCCTCGTACTGGTAGCAGGATCATTTTCTACTGCATTCAGGACTGCTTCCTCGACTTCAGGAGTCCTAACCGTTCTATTTGCTCCTGCTAAATGAGTGGATTTCTTGAATAATCCATTTTCACATAGCCGATTATATACCTTTGCAAATGTTTGTCTATTGGGCACCATGCGATTTGGATATCTCTGTTCATAGAGTCGTTTGGATTCATAACAATTGCCGTTGGCAGGTCCATAAATGAAATGAATTTCTGCATATTCTTGATTTGTGAATTCAACCATCATTAAACAACTCGAAACAACTACGGAAACGTCAAACAAAAAATATTTCTTACAAAATGTCAGATTAAAGAACAGAATTAATAAATGACCTGCCTCAGGCTACTACCTTTCGTTCCAGTTTTATTATTTAGCCCACACTTAATTTGCATCTATGGCAATTATTGCAAATAAGTCGAAAACTGTGATGGATACGAGAATAATGCAAAATACGAAAGATCTAAAGAAATAAACAAAGAGTTTACATTTTATATCAGAATTCATACAGGGTGCTGCAAAAAAGTTCCGCAAGATATACTTGTAGGTGATGCAAAAAAATGTAACACCTTGTATACTACTATCCACGATTTTAATATTTTATCGTAGAGGTTCTTAAAAATAACATATGTTCTAAATTTGAACTAATTGTCTCGGAAGGAACTGGAAAAAAACGCAAAAAACGAGAAAAAAATTGAAACTTTGACACCCTGTATAACGAAAATAGTGCGTTTTTGACCATGTATATATTGGCATTTTTTTCATATTTTGTCAGGTACTATCACCCCCCTGAAATATGTCCACGACATTAATTAACACCCTGTATATTAATAAAACGTCTATAACTTTAGTTTCCACTATATTACATTATACCAGTTGTTTGGACAGACAGTGTCTTCTTCGGATGGAATTCACAGTTTAAGTTTCTTTTACAATTAAGTATTCATATAAATATTTCAAAAACAAGACAATAAAAATATCGGAATTTACAAGTAATAAAACTGTAAATGGTTCAATAATGAGAAATTATTAATTAGTTAGTAAGAGCTTGGATGTTTTAAATTAATTAATCCATCCATCTAGAAAATTAAGCAACTTAAATTCCATCCGTAGAAGAAACTATGTCGTCTATGTATCATGTAATAAAGTATATAGTGGAAATTAAAGTTATATACGTTTTATTCAGTTTATAATGCATTTTCATCAAGCATCGGCTAACTCAATTGGAAATGTATTCCAGTTACATCGGGATGCCCTGATTGCAACCTCTATGTACAATACATCTTTCTCTGACGTAGAAACTTTAAAAACGATTCTAGATTTTTTGAACGAGTAGGTATGCCAATTTCAAATAAATATATTAACCTTAAAACGCCTTTCTGCTGTATTAAAAATGGTGATTAAAGTATAATTAATGAAAAAGGTTTTTTACTAAAGAGTATCAAAGGGTCATGGGCATTCTTAGGCCATATAGGCTTAGGTTCGTATGCTTTGTATGTTTCCTTACCTTGTTTCCGAAAATTTGTTCGGTGCCTTAAGTTACCTCATTACATTTTCGCTGGTTCTGTTTTATTAAATATGCTTGAGCTTTACGACAAAAATGGTCCTTATAATTTTTAAACTTTCGATAGAACGTTCATAAACTATGCAAGGTTGTATAATAAACCATACGTGAAAGTAAATTTAAAACAATTCCTAATATTCCTATAATAATTTCCCCGCTAGTCACTGCATTGTTGCTCTTGCAGGCAAGAATATTGTGTAATAATGCAAAACCTAATTTAATGGTTTGCTGGGCCTTTTAAAATGTCTACCTTTTAATAATTTAAAAGGGAATCGACCTAGACTCTGACTCCTGGCCTTTCTAGGGTCACATTTTCTACTTTATATATTACCATTGGGTCACACTCACAGATATCAAGTACCTGCGGCGTTAAAATTTATCAGACAGACCCGTATTTAAAATATTTATAGGAATCATTAAAATTAGCTGCAGCAGTAGTAACAGTAGTAGATTAGACAGCTCAGAAATTTTGTAATACAGTATCCACTTCTCAAGTCCGCTTCTCACTATTCGTTGATTCGTCCATTGGTTAATTCGTCCGCGTAGTGTGGGGTGTCTATTTCATCCGTTCGATTCGTTACACGAATAATCAAATAGGCGTTGTCAGCGATTCATTCGTCCGAAAATAATCTTCTGTTGTTTGTGTATTTTCAAATATTAGAAGGCATGAATTAAAAACTGATGCATAGTGTGGATAAAATATTCGTCAATTCGTTGATTCGCCCATTCGTTCATTCATATGAGTGTACGACTTGAACCGGCGAATCGAACCGAATAGTGAATAGCGGGCTTAACTTAAAACACTGATGCGACTGATGCATCTAGTGATTGAAAAGAGCAAATAAAGATGCACTTTATTTAACGCAGTCACATCGGTTAATTTGGTAATCTAAATTAAAAAATAACTGAGCAGTGTTGATCAAGTGTATCGTATTTTTAGCACAGAGAAAGGTAGTCGGGTAGCTCTTTCAAATGGTAACAGAATCTTAATGTTTTAACCAATGTAGGTATATGAGGCATCAATGTGTTGAATTTTTAATTTGGACTATCTTGTCCAATTTATATACATTACTATCTACAAAAAGTTTCTAAGAGAAGCAAAAATTGCACAATACAGTTCTTATTACAATGGTAATGACAAAATTGGGGACAGTAATAAATCAAAGATCTAAAATAACAATAATGAATTGGGATAGCAAATATACCACTAAAAAATATATCGGCAATATTCGAAACAATAGGTTAAATGCCTGAGACACCTGTGCCGTTACATAAGGGGCTGGATTTTTATCAGAGGCACTAATCGTTAAAACGAAATGTTTTAATATTCGAATCTGAATATCCTACACATAATAACGGTTAATTACTTACCTGAAAATAATCAATTATAAAACTAAAAGATTTATTTCTTATACATCTGAGCCTGTTACATAATACTTTGACAAGAAACTTTTAATTTAATTTTGGCAAAACCATTAAAAAGAGACTCATCGAAACATCGATTTTGTTGCGAAAATCAGTTAGCCAAAAGATATACAGCATGTCTATTTTTCCTGGAAGTAGATTTTAAAAATGTTGATGAGGAAAGTTTTGCATAACATTTTTTTGATATCTCTAAAATACCCTAGAATACCTTAGCACATAGGTTAATGATACTGTAAAATCATTCGAATCTATTATATTACCAATGTGGACGTTATACGCTCTAAAATGTCTAATATATAACGTTGTATATGTATGACAGTATTAAATCTTAGGGTCTTATTTCTTTTAAAACGACCTAGAATTTAGAAGTCACTGTTTACGTTTTATTGAGTCTAGAAGCAAAACGCCTATTCGGGAATAATCCACTGCCTCGTTAATCCGCGTACGTATAGTCGAGGTTTTACTGTATGTAAAGAATTCTGTTAGTTTGCTTTTCCGCTTAAAAAATCAACTTTTTAAACCCGACATCGCCTACTTAACGCCTGGATATATTTTGACAAGTGGTTTTATCTCAATTCACCATTTTAAAAATTTCATTATTTAGGGATTTAGGGTAGATAGTCACGAGTCGTTATAGTCCATAAAACTATTTCTATAGGAAAAACATTTTCAAAAATCCAAACAAATAGAAAAAAAGAGAAACAAGACATGGTATGCATGAAATAACTATTTACATAACTAGTGCGGAAAGTGTGAAAAAGGCACACTGTAATTCTAAAAATATTGCTAAAAAAATAAATTCTTACATAGGGCATTGGTCCCAAATTTTATGCAGTGTTTGCAAAAACAAACATTTATCTGGCATAAAACAAAATAATGTCTACAAAGACTAATAACCAAAATTCACATTGATAGGTGTATTCTACTCAACATTTCATACCACTTTATTGCCGTAAACTTGATAGAAAATACGCCCGTAAACCGTAACGCATCTAAAACGGCCCGCATCTTGAATTTTTATTTATCATCATTAATAAAATCAATAAATTTGACCCAAGTAACAAGTAAGGCCGGCATCCCAAGTATGGGCATTTAGGTATAACTATGTAGGTTTGTTACAATGACTTAAATTTTGAATTCTACCTCAAAAACCAGACAATATTAAAAAATCCACGTTCCAGAAAACCGAAACAAGTTCTTGATAAATCGGACAAAAATAGTATCCCTATATCTGTTTTAAATAAATGCCTAAAATATACATATAAATATCCAGAGACCAAAAGTCATTACGTGCTTATCTTACATAATACGACTCTGCTTAGAAATTCCACTATCGTGTGACCAACGCTATGCATATCATGTAAACGTACGATGTTGCCGGATTGATTGCTTTAGAGCAGTCCACTGAAATCCACTGACTGGTTGGAAGATGGTATTGTTATTGCGTAAGTAGGATTAGGATAGACATTATGACTGCACTTGCACTTTTTCTATTAAATAAGACAATTTTGATATTTTTCATCTAATTACAATTACATTTTAAACTCCGAATTAGAATGTGAAGATAAATTGTAGTACCTATAGGTAGTCTATTTTATAAATTTTCCATATTGGCAATTAATAACAACCTTAGTAAACGAATTCCATTATTTACAATGTAATTAAACTGACTCGGTAAGAAAACTGATATCTCTCGCATATTCTTAAAATCCTAAGTGATAATATTTCTCAAAGTTCTGGAATAACCGTTCTATCCTTTTACAAAATGTTGAAGGCTTGCGGCATGGAGGTGGATTTTAGGTGCAGTAGAAAAATCTCTCCTTAAATTTTAATACTGAAAATGTTATGTTTATTTTAATTAGAAATAAATCCAAGTGTTATATTGTCAAAAAAAAAACATTAAAAAACATAATATTTTATGAAGTAAAGCAAAATATGTTTTTTACATGGATGTCTCCTAGGGACTTTGTTTGAATCTCATGCAAAATATTTCACTTCGATGTTTCTATGACTGTGAACTTCATAACTGACATAATTTATATCGCGTCACAATATTGAAACTTTATTTGACAGGTATGGAAATATCGTTGGCGCAATATTTCAAAATTATATGCTGGCCTATTTCTGATTTTTTAAAAGTTAAACGTCTACATATAATACAATACACCTTTTAGCACCAACATAGGCAATAAACACGTTAGGTAATTATGTCTAAAAGGATAAAAATATAGTACCTACATGGTAATTAATTAACTAAACTAGAAACCTAAAAGTGTGTTAGGTTTTTTGTCCATTCAAGACTTGACAACAGCGCAAACCAAAACCGTTGCAGCATTAGCAAGCTACAAGTGGTCGAAAATTAAATTTTTACATTTTTCTTTTATTTAGGTGCAATTTAGAATTATGACGGTTTTATCTACATCGAAATTTAGTACGGTTCTGCGGAAAAACTATGTTGTGTATGTGAAGTGCCGAAAAAATCCTTTCTAAAACTGTTACCCGAACAGATTTATCGGATATTTATAATATGTGCACTTAAAAAAACATTTTATAACTTCTTATGACGTTTAATAAACTGTTTTTGTTGTGATTTTGTGATAATTTAGAGCTAGATCTGTTATAAATGCATCAAAAGTGAAATTTTTCGTATTTTGGTTGAACATAACCTCAAATTCAAGGCTAATGATAATATTTTCTTGCTTGAGTCACTGTGCTACGCCTACCTGTATTTAATTTTATAGGTATGCTTTAAATAAAATATTCTGGTCATTTAAAGGGGATAGCATTACATTTCTTAAAAGGCAAAATATTTCATATATCCTTTTAAATGCTTTTATAGTATGCTTTTTGATTTATCTATAGTACAACTATGAACTATGTATTATTTTGTTATAAGCTGCTGGTTTTATAAGCAAGCATTTCCTGTCGACAGAAGCGTATTTAGAAACTTGTTTTAAAACAAGATTTTTCTGTCAGTAAACCACGGTTGAATAATTCTAAGGAGATAGGATTGGACGACATATTATTTTTCCAGTATAGGTAATTTCAATAATGGTGGATTTCATAAACTATTTTTACTTCGGAAATAAATATTCTCTAAATTGTTTAAATGCCTTGGTTACAAACAAATATTTTCATACAAATCTGGAAAAAATATACCGTGGTAAACAAAATTAATAACCACAGACTGTATCAATTTATGTAGATGCATTTCAAACAGATTTTTTAAACAAATTTTCTGGATTCAAGATGACAACAAGGCGAAAAAAAAGTAAACAAGAAAAGGACGGATTTATGAAGAAAGTTTCATCTTTATTTAATTTAGACACGGTAAGTACTAAGTAGGTTTATTGTACCTATTGAAGGTCAATACTCAATATTCAATAACAACTGGAAAATATCTAAATAATAAAAGAAATGGTCAACTTTTTGTATCTACCAATTATGTATTTACTCCGAGATTGACTTCTATTTGTGGATGTGTAATGTGCCCGGCAGGTAGTTTCGGCTGTCGTGGCGATTATGTTCAGTGTTTATAAACGTGGATTATTTTACATAGTATTATAATGGTTATTTGTAAGGAAGTTTCTAAAGTTACTGACAACTTTAACATTTTATTTCTGTTTCTGATTTTTGCCATTTTGGGATTGCCAAGCAATGTTTTCTGAAGTTAAGTCGCCATCGCCATCGTGCAAATCAAAAATCGCCCAAAAGCGCAACCACAATGCAAAACGAGGCGAGCCTTAAAATTTGGCGCAACGAAGCAAAACGTGGCCAACTTTTCATTATTTTTTTAAGAAAAAAAAACATCAACAAAGACTGAGGTTAGGAATTAAATATAAAATTTTCGCATTTTTATTTTTTTGATGTACTATTCGCAATTTTCAGTCATTTTGTAGTTCAAAATTAAGAATATTGCTCGGGTATATGATTTGTATGTTTCAAATTTTAACAGATTTTCAATACTTTGATGTCAGTATAACAAGATTAATATTATAGCCTAATAATATTAATCTTGTTATACTGACATCAAAGTGTTGTTAAAAAATTACAAGATTTGTACTCCGAATAGGGCTACAGCTTGAGTTCCAACTGGGGATAGGCGATATTAGATTTTACCTATCGATGGGCGATAGCACATCGCCTATCGATATATTCTAATAATCGATATATCAATAGCTATCGATTTATCGATAGGGAGGAAAATGTATTGCTATTGTATGTAATCCTTGTAATATATTTGATTTAAATGTTGCCAAATCGTTTTGGTGAACAGAAAAAAAAATGAATTATGTATAACTTGCCTAATAATATTAATTCTGTTATACTGACATCAAAGTGTTGTTAAAAAATTACAAGATTTGTACTGCGAATAGGGCTACAGCTTGAGTTCCAACTAGGGATGGGCGATATTAGATTTTACCTAGCGATGGGCGATAGCACATCGCCTATCGATATATTTTAATAATCCTGTCTGTATTGGCTACTACCTATCGATATATTTGCAACACTGATGGTTTAGAAGTCAAAAATTATTAAAGAGAAGAAAAAAGTCCTTATATATTAGACTCATTCTCGGCTCTCTATCGATGCTCTCGGCTATCTATCGATGTTTTTGGCTATCTGTCAATGTTCTCGGCTACCTATCGATATCATCGGATACCTATCGATATCATCGGATACCTATCGGCATTATTGCAAACCTGTCGGTACTTATCGATAACTATCGATATTTTGTTATTTACCTATTATTATTGAGTATGTCGCTGACCTATCGATACCTGCCGATATATCGATATAATTATTTCCGTAGTCCGAACTATGTACAGGAATTCTGCCGTTCTATCAAAAAACGCAGTATGTCGATTTTCAGTGATTTTGAGATTTTAATAGAGTCAGATTCTTCGAAATTAACATTTTGTATCGAATAATCCATTTTTTTCAAAAAAAAAAAGTTTTTGTCTTATCGAAATATTCCAAAAAAGTTTGCAGGAAGCTCGTCGCGTTAGTTAAACGTCACTCGTTGCCAGGAAAAACGCAGTAATTCTTTATTGCTAAGAAAAAAACGCAGTGAAGTGCGATAAGCAATAGAGGGCAAATTTAATAATAAAGTGCAGTAATATTTATAAAGGTACAGGCTGTTACAAATTCGAAGCTCACCATTGGGATCTTGGAAACCATTATATAAGAGGATGATTAAATTAGGGCAAAATTGCGGATTTGTGTGCCTAACAATATGCTGTTGAGAAACTTTTTAAATTCCGAGTAGTTCCGGAGATATCCAGAAAAACGAAATTTTGCAAAATCGTTTTTATTATTTCCTAAGTTTATTTAATTAGATATTTTGAAGTAAATGTCATATCATTGTAGCCACTTTTTTCCCTCTACCAAAGAAAATGTTAGCTGCGTTATTTAACATTTTCTTTGCGCTCTATTTACGTTTATTAAATTTAATATCCGACGTTTCGTCTCCGAGCGGCCATCATCAACTTCATTTTTTTGAAACACCGACCTGGACTTTTTATTTAATTTTTTTGGAATCTGATGATCTCTCAAATACAAAGATGTATCACACTTAACCAAAAAATGCATAATAAAGAAAATCGCCATAAGGAGCAATGTGTTAAAGAGAGATAGATATACAGATCTCTTTAAATAATAAATATGTGCCTGTAACAACATTTTTTTGGGCAAGTGTGGTACATCAATATGTATGGGAGATCATAAGCTTTCAACAATAAAATAAAAATCCAAGTCTGTATTTCAAAAAATGAAATTGAGGATGACCGCTGGTAGGCAAAACGTCGGAGCTTAAATTTAACAACGTAATTTTGTAGAGGGAAAACAGTGGCTGCAATGGTGTGACATTTATTTCAAAATATCTGTAGTCTCATTTCTGAAACATTAAATAAAAGCCCCCCCGTTAAGGCTCTCACGGTTGAATACAAAATCTGGGTTTTGAGTAGCTTCAAAAAGAAAGTTCTTTAACTTCAAATATAAGGCTAAAGAATACAAATTCAAAATTCGAAAAATTTCCAAATTTGTGTTAGTATGGGCTCCAGAGGATAATGAAGAAACAAATAGGACTATCATAATTTTTATTTTTTCTATTTGTAAGTAGTTCTCAGTGAGCTTTAATGTCAAATGAAAGAAGGATTTTTTGGGAGAATATTCAAGAAAATACCAATGTTTATAGTGATGTGCACACATCTTTCGAGTTGTTATTTAATCAGTGTATGTATGTATTCAACTGCAATATTATAATTCACAACGAATAAAATATCTTATATTTTTTTATCTTCATATTTTTGGTTTTCTCACTGATGTGATTTGTGTGTATGTATTATAAGTATTCAACATTGAACCTAGAACTTTCATTTATTATGTAGTATTTTTTTATGTGTTAAAAATCACCTATTCTGTCATATAACCGTCGTCGGCAATTCAAACGATGATACTTGGAAAGAATGCAGTATGCTTGGCAGTATCTTTCAAAAAAAAGATGACTTACTGCATTGTTGCTTAGAAAACTCCTCGGGAAACGCTAGACTAATACCACAAATCCACTAGGCAAGAACGCATCTTATTGAATTTATTCTTAATAAATTATGCAAATTCTATTAAATTAATCTTAAAATACATCTTAATATCTATACTTTGACATCTAACTGAAAAATAATTGACAAAATAATTTTTATAAATAAATTAAGTCAAAACAGTCAATGTCATTTTTCTCAAAACTGACTTTTCAGAGATACTGCGTTTTTCATTAGGACGGCAGAATTGGTCTGGGTCCTGGATCGGCAAGAGGCCCGTCAAAAAAGACTATCTCTCGAAAAAGTATTGAAAAATTGTAGTAGTGTAGGGTAAAATACTCGGGGTAAAATATGGTGTAAACTACTTTCCACATTAAAGTTAAGAGGTATACCGATAACCGATATTGATTGTATATTGTTGTGAATTACTTTTATTTTGAATGTAAGTAAATTGTATGTCTAGTTCAAATCTTGTAATAAATATTTCACCGATTTTGTGTTAGTCGATTAACTTCAAATTTGGCATGCATATACAGTCCGCCCGACAGTACATTTTGACACTTTCGTTTATAAAATTCAAATCAAAATTGGTGGATATCTAGGGGTATCGAGGGGTATTTAAGAGTGCCAATTATTAATTTTTACTTACCATTTAAAAATTGAAAATGATGCTAGCAGGTCCAGGGAATTTTCTTATTTGCCCAATTTTAATAGAAAATCGTTATTTGGGGTGTTTATAACTACTGGAAAAATATCGAAATAATATAAGAAATCGGCAGGTAGTTTCGGCTGTCGTGGCGATTATGTTCATTGTTTATAAACGTGGGTTATTTTACATAGTATTATATTGTTATTTGTAAAAAGTTTCTAAAGTTACTGACAACTTTAACATTTTATTTCTATCTCTGATTTCTGAAGGTAAGTCGCCATCGCCATCGTGCAAATCAAAAATCGCCCAAAAGCGCAACCACAATACAAACCGAGGCGAGCATTAAAATTTGGCGCAACCAAGTAAAACGTGGCCAACTTTTCAATATTTTTCTAAGAAAAAAAAATCATCAACAAAGACTGAGGTTAGGAATTAAATATAAAATTTGCACATTTTTATCTTCTCGATTTATTCGCCATTTTCAAAGTCATTTTATAGTTCAAAAATAAGAATACTTCCTGTTGAGTAGTGTGCTTGTAGCTGTAAGCTCGGGTGTTTGATTTATATGTTTCAAATTTTAACAGATTTTCAATACTTTTTGCTTATATTTTAAAATCGCCCAGTCCCAATAAGTATGTACCTATGTAGAGCCTTGTTAAATATGTGCGTAATCTGGTTGTAGTCCGTGAAATCTGTATATAATCCTTGTAATGTATTTGATTTAAATGTTGCCAAATCCTTTGGTGGACAGAAAAAAAATTAGGTATAAATAGCCTAATAATATTAATCTCGTTATACTTACTTAATTACAAGATTTGTACCCCGAATAGGGCTGCGGCTTGAGTTCCAACTAGGGTTGGGCGATATTAGATTTTACCTATCGATGGGCGATAGCACATCTTCTATCGAAATATGTTATTAATCGATATATCAATGATTATCGATTTATCGATAGGTAGAGAAATGTATTACTACCTATCGGTATTGGCGAAGGTATTGGCTACTACCTATTGGCAACCATGGTGGTTTAGGAGTCAAAAATTAAGGAAGAGGTGAGAAAATTCCTCATTTCTTTCATTCTTGGCCATCAATTGATGTTCTCGGCTATCTATCGATGTTCTCGGCTATCTATCGATATCATCGGATACCTATCGGCTTTATTGCAAACCTGTCGGCACTTACCGATAACTATCGATATTTTTTTATTTACCTTTTTTCATTCGATATTTCGCTGACCTCTCGATAATTGTCCATATATCGATAAAATGCTCATCCTTAGTCCGAACTATGAAAATGTAATACAATAATTGGTCTGAGTCCAAGAATCGTAAACCATTCACCACAGTGACATCGGCGATTTATTTATTTCCATCAGTTGAGCGTGAGTGAGTGTTGCTGCTGTGACGTGACCTGGCCCGCTCGAAACAAGTTTTATGCGTTATTTATTTACGAGCAAAATATGGTTTACCTTTTTGTTGCCATTATTTTGATTTTTAATGCAATAACTAATAGAGCAGCATTCCCATATGAATTTCGGTCAATAAGCAATGGTCAATTGCTCAATGCCAGGACCGAGGCTAGGACAAAAATATATTATTATGAGTGCCTTCTTAATTTATGAAATTTTGTTATATGATAGCATCCCCAAATCGTTAAATAGGAATAGGTAAGCACTTTTCCGTAATTTAGGTAGGTAAAGTGATTCTCAAATAGGAAAATAAAAAACGTGGTATTACGATTTTTTAATGATAATTATTATTGTCTTACATATTTTTTTCAAAATTGAAAAATAATGTATTATAGAGCTTACAAAAAATACTTATATATAACCGTTTTTACCTACATATCGATATATTTTGTTAATCGATACATCAATGATTATCGATAGGTAGGAAAATGTATTGCTACCCATCGGTATTGGCGAGGGTATTGGCTACTACCTATTTGCAAAAATGGTGGTGTAGGAGCCAAAAATTATTAAAGAGGAAAAAAAATCCTCATATCTCTCATTCTCGGCTATCTATCGATGTTTTCGGCTACCTATCGGCATTATTGCAAACTGTCGGCACTTATCTATAACTATCGATATTTTTTAGTTACGTATTATTATTCGATATGTCGCTGACCTATCGATAACTATGGATATATCGATAAAATGCTCATCCCTAGTCCGAACTATTTACAATAACTGGTCTGGCTCCTGGATCGGCAAGAGACCCGTCAAAAATACTATCTAAAAATCTACTATAAAAAGTATTGAAAGCTAGTAGTAGTGAAGTGTAAAATACTCGGCAAAATATGGTATAAACTAATTTCCATATTAAAATTAAGAGGCATACCCTCGGGTATACCGATATCGATATTGATTGTATATTGTTGTGAATTATTCTGAATGTTCGCGCATAAGTGGTTAGGTCGATTTGGTTAAAAATATTTTTCCTTTAACTATGTTTTTAATATGAATGTATGTATTATATGTCCAGTTCAGATCTTGTAATTAGATTTTCACCGACTTTCAGTTAATCGATTAACTTCAAATTTGGCATTCGTATGCAGTTCGCCCGACAATAAATTTTGACACTTTCGTGTCAAATCGATATTCTATATCATATATGTCAAAAGATATTCTTGGAATGGGGTTTCTAGCTGGATGGTGGGATATTCAGGGGATCAGGGGATTCTTTTAAACATAATAAAAATTTGGATTAGGTTAGGTTAGGATCGGTTAGATACTCCCTAGAGAAAGTGCGCGGTAGCGCGCTAATAACATTTTCAGTCTATATTAAAACAAGGATTTTTTTAACAAAACCTGTATTGTAAGGTGGATCTGTCCCTCTAGCGTTAGATTAGCCCAGGTTCATCGTTAAAACCATCATTAAAGCCATAAAATCAAATCATATCTTAAATAATGTTTCCGAAACTCGCATTCAATATCACTTGCGTCCGACTAGACTCTTGTGCCTAAAAGGGCTGGTAAAAAAATTACAAAATTATTCTGTTTTTCGAAATCCCATCCTAAATGTATTATTATCTAAATGATTTGGAAACTCTGTTAAGACCTATGCCGAATGACCGAGAAGCTAGTTAACCTAGATGAAACTCACGCTGTCAATACCTTTATTCATAGATTTACAGCAATAACTTACTGCTATTATCCGATGTAATACTAATTTATACATAAGAAAGTTACTATTGTGAATGGCCACTGGACCGTAGTGATGTAAATATTTGGATTATTTAAAGAATCGGATTATACGGAATCGAATTAACAGAATACTCGGATTAATCATCCGATTTCGAAATCACACGTTATGCGCGTGTTTAGGCAGTCCCAATTTTTATTTTTATGCTTCCGAATCGGCAGCTTCGGAACTGAAATCGAATGACATCGGCGGGTGCTGAACTGCAGTTTCCACGAATACACAATGCGATGTCAAATTCGAAGTAGGAATTAGAGTAAAGAAAGAATTAGTAAGCTATGCTGTGAGTAGGGTCAATGTGTGAGAGTTAATAATTACTGTAACTTGTAATTAACATACGAAAATCCGATATCTCAATATCAACTGAAGGTGCAGAATAATAAATAATACAAATTTAACCATAAAAAAAAGATATGCGGAAGAGGGTTTTCATATTAAGATAATGTTGAAAAACCTATCTGTCCTAAGTAACAATCTAAAACTTACACGCAGATCCTCGACCCCAGCTTCAGTTTTGAATTTTATTATTAATAATCCGAATTTAAAAATCTTCCGAATTCGAAATCAACGAGTTCGCAATGTTCCTATCCCATGTTTATTCGGATTCAGCCATCGGCATCGGCCCGCTGCTACCGAACCCCCGAACGAATTTTTCATTCGAAATGCGAATGCAAAATGTACTCCCGTGCTTTCTCTTCTGGCCTGGCATAATTATTCCGCATCCGTATTCCGAATTAATTATAAATACTCGGATGATTCCGAGTATCTCAATACTCGGATTCAACGAGTATTTTAATTCGAATCATTACATCACTACGGACCGTACCGGTAAAAAAAGCCACTAAACTACTAAAAAAGCCAAAATTAATGATATTATAGTTGACTCGGCCTAAGTAAGACATTAATTGATATTAATTCCTAATTTTTCAAAAAAATGTAACTTAACAAATAACTAAAATTAATGTACCTTGGACATAATAATAACAAAAAAATTAAACAAGAATAGTTTTCTTATCTGCCCACACCTTGGTGAGGGTAGATGAGTAAACAAAAGAGCCCCACTCCAAATAATAGGTATAATAATAATAATATTTTTTTTGTACTGACTTGGTATAATCCTGTCAGTATAAAATACAACCACAGGAATACTGTGAGACAACAAGTCGAGAAATGATGATAATAACAATAATAAATAGCTGGCCCGGCAGACGTTGTTCTGCATTTTCCGTTAGATGGCGCGATAAGTTTCCAGTGGAATTATAAGAATTTGGGGCGAATTCACCTCAACGTCCAGAAATGTCATTGATGAAAAACATATTGGTTTTATAGAAAAAATACGCAATAAAACAATACAAAAATTAGTGTTGAAAGGTCTCGTTAACCAGATGATCATTTAAAAAAAATCATGTGAATTAGTGCAATACAACTCTCATGAACTTACAGAAAAATCCGGCTTGGTGTTTTAAATATATACATAATAATAATAATATTGTGAATGTCTTGAGATTCTTGGAGAACAGTATCTATAGGTGATTGTCGTCGGTGCAATTGTGTGTGGTTGAGTAGGAGTTTTTTGTCAGTTGTACTATGGATTTTTCTTTATAAAAATGGAGTTTTCTATGTACCTAATCGTATTTTAATTATCAAACTTTTCTGGTTAGTCTAGGTTAGGACTTCGTTTTGTTGTAAAATATGAGTTGTATGTCTAAAGCGTGTAGACTCTGTTTTAAGTATATACCGTACTTACGAGGATATTATTTTATAATAAAAGCTCGGTTAAGCAATAAGAACGGTAATAATCTATATCGTTTTAAAGGACGATTTTAATGTTAATTCAAAAATTTATGTTTTCGCGCCAAATGTAGTAATTACATATATTTGGCAACACTGGTTTCATTGGGGTTAAATAACTTCTTTGGGTGGTCTGCAATAATCCCGTCAAAATAGAATTGCTTTTGAAAATGATATTGCAAATACGATACAAATAGTATATGGCTCGGTATATGGAGATTGGAGAGTAAAATACTTGGTAAAAATATGATATAATAAAATGATTCTTAAGTTTATTAAAGTTAGCTGTTGACAATCGCTGAAAGGTGCTCAATAATATTCTGCTCGTCAAAAATAACCGTAAATGGGAAGGGGTCCAAGGCCTTATTTTATCTAAAAGACAGCTAATTTATGGAAAAATAATAAAATGAGCAAATTATTGGCTAATACCACAGGTCTGTTGTTCATGATATCTGTGCTGTGGTACATTTTAAGAAAATAATTTTTATACTTAATCAGAATGTCCCCAAAATATATCGCTCTAAAAAAGGTCATATGTAAGTGTGAAACTATATATAATTCACCCTTGAATTCACCTTAGTAAAATCTGAGTTAGCAAAAAGTGTTTGTCTGGGTCTTTGCTTGACAAATAATTCAAAATGACCATATAAAAGTTAGTCACGTGATTTATTTTACCTGTTGCTGACGTTTTATATGGTTAAAACGAGGGTTAAAGAATATGTTATTTCTTTTTAATTTTTTAGTTACTTATATGTAAAATTTCAATACTAAGGGTTGACGTCAATTTTTTTTAACTTAATGCTATTTGGCCTAACCGAATATAAGCAAATCTGAATTACTCTCTCTTTCTGATTAATTAATCGCCTGCATTCATTTTCTTAATTAATTTTTTATTTTAAACGACATTTTGTTGATGAAAACATAAATGGAATGTTTTATGAAAGTATTGAAATAAACAAATAAAGCCGAAATTATAAAGTAGTATATGGAAAAAAACTTTTAGCAATAGAATCGTTATCTATTATTAAAAGTGCGGTTATAGTTACAAGAATTAAGTCTTGCTTTTAACAAAAATAGAAACATTTGTAGTCAATTTATAGGGTTAAAATTTGGCAGATAGATATAAAATCATTAACAAGTAAAAGGGAAGGGGTCCAAGGCCTTATTTTATCTAAAAGACAGCTAATTTATGCAAAAATAATAAAATGAGCAAATTATTGGCTAATACCACAGGTCTGTTGTTCATGATATCTGTGCTGTGGTACATTTTAAGAAAATAATTTTTATACTTAATCTGATTGTCCCCAAAATATATGGCTCTAAAAAAGGTCATATGTAAGTGTAAAACTATATATAATTCACCCTTGAATTCACCTTAGTAAAATCTGAGTTAGCAAAATGTGTTTGTCTGGGTCTTTGCTTGACAGATAATTCAAAATGACCATATAAAAGTTAGTCACGTGATTTATTTTACCTGTTGCTGACGTTTTATATGGTTAAAACGAGGGTTAAAGAATATGTTATTTCTTTTTAATTTTTTAGTTACTTAGATGTAAAATTTCAATACTAAGGGTTGACGTCAATTTTTTTTTAACTTAATGCTATTTGGCCTAACCGAATATAAGCAAATCTGAATTACTCTCTCTTTCTGATTAATTAATCGCCTGCATTCATTTTCTTAATTAATTTTTTATTTTAAACGACATTTTGTTGATGAAAACATAAATGGAATGTTTTATGAAAGTATTGAAATAAACAAATAAAGCCGAAATTATAAAATAGTCTATGGAAAAAATTGTTTAAATTCTTCGACTTAGCACTTTTAGCAATAGAATCGTTATCTATTATTAAAAGTGCAGTTATAGTTACAAGAATTAAGTCTTGCTTTTAACAAAAATAGAAACATTTGTAGTCAATTTATAGAGTTAAAATTTGGCAGATAGATATAAAATCATTAACAAGTTTTTCAAAATTTTGAGAGAAAAGTCTGCTAGTGTAGGGGGACATTTTTGTGTTTGCTTGAATTATAGTGCAAGATGACTGTAAACAAGTTAAATCTCATTAAATTTATCTCAGCTGTCAGTTTTAAGATTTTTAGACATTCGCTAGAAGGGGTAGCAAACGACAGGGACAGCGGAAAAAAATAATTTGTTTTTGAATATGCAGTCTCTTTTATTATTAGCACAAATTAAACACCATTTTGCGAACAGACGGACTAATATACATTTAATATATAATCTTTTGCTAGGAGGGGTGTTAAATGACAGTGACGAAGTATAAAATTAATTTATTTTTAAAAATGTAATATTCTTGTTACTTTAACCTGAAAATTAACGAAATTTTTAAATGAATGGACCAATACACCCTTAATACCTAGTCTTTCGTTAAGCGGGATGTTAAACGACTAGGGCGGAGTAAAACATTAATTTCATTTTAAAAATGCAATATCTTAAATCATTACCTACTTCAAATTTAACGAAATTTTGTATACATATGATCTACACACTATATACACTTAGTATAATCATATAGTCTTTTCCTAGGTGAGGTAACAAACGACAGGGACGGACTAAAAAATAACTAGTTTTAAAAATGTAATTTCTCTCTTACTTTAACTTGAAAATTAATGATTTTTTTTTTAAATGGATGCACCAATATATCCTCAGTATAGAATCTTTGACTAGGTTGGGTCGGAAACGACAGAGGTGGAGTTAAAACTACTTTATTTTTTAAAATGCAACAGTGGCGGCTATTCAGGTGAAGTGCTATTTCACCAGGAAAAATAAACAAGCAAACGGCTTTTGGCATGTCTTTTAAAAACTTTCAATCGAACTTTATTATAACAACTATAACAGTGGCGCAAACCTCTTCGACTTTCCTGGAGGTGCTATGTTTAGTTTACAATTTTCCTACTACGTTGTTATGACAACGCGTACGGGATGATGTCGAGCACATTTAAGAATAATGTTAACCAGCGCCATACAACGCTTTCGGTGAATTGCTGACGCAGTACACTACACCCATGTGTGTTCAGTTTGTGGTGGTTGTTTACTTTTATTTTCGCAGATTTCGCTGCAACCGTTTAATTCCTTTGCAGTTTGCTTCACTGTTTTGTGTTATATTTATTTATGGTTTTGTTACAACTTTATGTGGTGTCGGGTTTATTAATTTACATTGTTGATGAATCTGATCACGGATGTGGTTTGCATTTTGTTGGAAACTCCATTTAATCGATGGAAGGAACAAGATCAGAGTTTTAATCGTCATCCTGGTTTTCGGCGTGCAAATGGTTATGTAGTAGCCAAAAATATTACAAAAATTGTTTTGCTGCCTTGTTTACTAGTTTCCAATAAATATTCAGTGTGAAAAAAGGAAGGATTTACAGGTATGTACTATGTTAAATATATGAAGGTCGTTACATAAACATGTAGACTCGGCGGAGCATTTAAAATGCGAATTAATGCTGAAAACATTTGTAAAAAATCACAGTGACACTTTAAAAGAAAATGCTAAACTATATAAAATACATTTTGACGAAAACTGATTAAATAAAAGAAAATGCTACAAAACAAAAGTCTTTCGCGCCCATGATATATAAAATAAAAAGCTTTTAGGTTTATTAATATGAACAAGAACTAAAAGATCAAGAAAAAATTAAAAATATTTTTACATCGAAAATTATTCAAAAAAAAATTGAATGCATTTCTGATTATTTAAATGATCACGTAAAAAACGAAATAATGAACACACATTTTTTTTCTGTGCAAATGGATGACACCATTGATATTACGCAAACCTCCCAGTGCTCCATAATTTTAAGATACGTTAATTCAGAAGGTGCAGTAGTCGAGAGATTCTTAGCATTTTATAATGTTAGCTCCGATAGAACGTCGGAGAATTTATATTCTCTATTGGATCAAAATTTGAACCAATTTGACTATAAACATGAATTAATAGTGCAATGTTACGATGGCGCAAGTGTGATGTCTGGCCGTCTAAATGGCCTTCAAAAAAAAAAAAAAAAAGCGCCGCAGGCTGTATTTATCCATTGTCTTGCTGCTATGAAGGATAGGATAATTGATTTAGTATATAAAATTTAGGTAAGTCGTAAAAAATATCCTCAGGTCAGAATGGTTTAAAGTCTAGGCCAACTATGTAAAATTCGATTAAAGAACCGAAAACAACCATTATGTTATATATCACTGAAAAGCTCTTAATGAGCGGAACATGATAATGTATAAATATAGAGCGTGTTCCATTAAGAAAAAAAGCAAATTTTATTATTATCTAGACAAATATTAGATTTGCAAAAAACGTAACTACGCTACTGTATTCTACGTGAAAAACTCTATAAATATCGTTTCATTAAAAAGTACTAACCCTTGGCCAAAAACATTAGTCTCTGACTCTAGTAATAAACGAAATATCCCTCAAATACAAAAAAATCTGGACACCCTGTACATGTATTTTGCTTCGATTTCTAATACTAATTATTTTAGTAATAGAAATTATGAATACAAATAGGTAGCTACCACAAATATGGTAGGTATATATTTTAAATAAATTTAAAAATTTTATAAAAAGACTAAAATAGTATTGTTGTGTTGTGTTTTCTAAATTTATATAACTAAAAGAGGGGGACCCCAAAATAAATCTTGTACGCGGACGACAAGTACTCTAGAAGGCCGTGAGTGAGTGCCATATTTCCAGATCAACGTTGAGAAATATGTTTACCGAATAGCGAAAAGGAGAATGTGGCAATGATGTAAACATATTTGCTCTGCATCCATCATACACTCGATCATACATGTTATAGCTGCAGCGAGATCTGCAGACTCCGATTCGCACGCCTCGATACGATGTTTACAATCTAGGTAGCAAGATAGATAAATAATAATTAGTTAAATAATTTAAGCAACGAAGCAGGATTTGTGCAGTGTCAGGTATGAAAACAGCTATGTTCTAGCTCTACATCTCGCTTTATACTGGGTGAGTCATTAATAATGGTAGATAACTTAAAGACTGATGGTTAAGTTCAAAGTAATGAGCTCTGTTTTCTTATGTTTCTTAGTAGAACCAATAAAAGTAATTTATTTTTTCCTTTAAAAATCTACGTTTTACGTTGTAAACTAATTTCAGTTCAGAGTAAAAAGGTGTATCTGTCAAAAAATCAAATTATCCAATCATTTTCGAAATAAAACATATTTCTTCAGTTTCTTAATAGGCTCAGAAATGAGGATGTAGAGGCGGCAGTTATTTTCTATTATATTATTGAGTGTTCGAAAACTTACCCAGAATGAATTATTCATTCTTTTCATTATTTGATGTGCTAGAGAATTCTGTCATAGACTTTTCCAAAAATTCATTGACGGGTTGGTATAAACTGGTCTCATTCGACCAAGGCGAGACTTTGGGAGATCTGAAGTTCTAACTGCTGCTCAAGAAGATGAAATATTACTACGTGTTCCTGAAAATCCTAAAACTAGTATCAGATGCATTTTTGCTGTGTGGAGAATTCCCCAACGACAAAAAATGTATTCGCTTCACTTCTATCCTGTTCAGCACCTAATGCGAGGAGATATCTCTAAAAGACTTCATTTTGTCCAGTTTTTTCGCCAACAATAAAACAATGACCCTTACTTTGTAATAAAATATTATCTAAAAATGAAGCCTCGTTTACCCTGCGAGGGGTATTTAATTGGAGGAATAACGAGATATACAAAATCGGAACTTTATTTTTTTAGCATTTCACTAGGCCGCCATTTTATTTTGCCATATTTGGTTTTTAACAAAATATTACTAGATCATCCCCATATGGTCCGTAAAATTTGAAGTCAACAGGGTAAGTAGTTTTTAAGCTACACGGCACACAGGACGCTAAAACGTGAAGATATATAAAACCTGAGAGGGTGATTTTTTCACAATTACCAACATTTTATTGGGCCGCCATGTTGTTCGTCCATCTTGAATTAGTACCACAATTTTACTAGTTAATCTCTATACCGTAATTAGTTATTTTTAAATTTGAAATCAATCCATTAACCGGTTTTTTCAGACTAAATTTTCAATATATTCCGCCATTTCGATTCGTAGCAAAATGTTACCGTCAGTTGATTCCAACATAATACTTGGTGTTTGTGCAAAATTTGAGATAAATTGGATAAGCAGTTTTTTAATAATACTTTTTTAACATTTCACTTGGCCGCCATTTTGTTTGGATTTTTACCTAAATGTTATGAAATCATCCCCATACGACCCTTAATTTTTGACCAAAATTTGAAGTCAATCGGGTAAGTAGTTTTCTAGCTATGCCACGAACAGATAGACAGGCCGACATCCGAAAAGTGAAGATCTGAAAAAACCTCGGCGGGTTATTTTTTCACGATTACAATGCTTCCCTTCTAAGAGGGAAGTCCAATTGAATATAGAATTCAGTTTGTATTAAAAAAAAAAACGTGTTTTGTTATAGAAGCAATTATTTATTATTATTATTTCCCCGTATATGCATTATGTCAATGGTTGAAAAAATATATATAATAAATTTAACGTGTTTTGACGTTTCATACAAATAGTTAGAGTTTCTCAAATCCAAAAATATTTTCGGTGAGAGAAGTGAGACCCTATTTAGTTCAATACCTATTCATTTGTTAACACCTACATAAATAGTATCATTTCAAATACTTTATTGGGCGCCATTTTGCCACATTTGATTTTTGGGGATAATTTAAAATAAATTCAACAATTAGTTTTAACATTGACACAGACCGCCATTTTGTTACATCATGTTGAGTGCTACCCGCTTATCCCTCTATCAGCCAATATCTATACAAAATTTCAAATTAATCTAATAAGTAGTTTTTGCAGGCCGATTTTTTAATATCTTATTGTACCGCCACTTGGTTCTGCTATTTTATATTCATACAAAAATGTTACCAATTCATTCCTATGTAACAATTGATTTTTGTGCAAAATTTGAGGAAATTCCGGCATATTGGGATTTTTAGCAAAATATTACCAGATCATCTCCATATGATCCTTGATTTTTGACTAAAATTTGAAGTCACTATGATGTGTAGCCCGACCGAAGGATTTGATAAAAATATTTTTTGGCATCTATGGAGGCTAAAACCAGAAAATATTTAAAACCCTCTGATTTTTGTATAAAATTTAAGATAAATTAGACAAGTGATTTTTTAGTAATAATTTGTTTTAATATTTCAGTAGGCCGCCATTTTCTTTTTCCATATTCGATTTTTACCAAAATATTACCAGGTCATGACCTTTAATTTATGACTAAAATTTGAAGTCAGTCTGATAAGTGGTTTTTAAGCAATGCCGCGAACTGACAGACAGATAGATAAACCGACAGACGGACCGACGAAATTGATAAAAGACATTTTTTGGTATCTAGGGACGCTAAAACCTGAAAATATGTAAAACCTGAGGGATTAATTTTTTTACGATAACAAATATTTCATTTGACCGCCATTTTAAATTTGTTTGTTGTGGCACACAATTTGAAATCAGTCCATTAAGAAGTTTTTTCAGGCTGCCATTTTGTTCCGCCATCTTGGATTCGTACCAAAATTTTACCATTTCTATACAGGGTGTTAAAAAAGTACGCTGCCAAACTTCAAGGGACGATTCCTCGCATTATTCTAAGACAAAAAGTTTATATAAACATAGTTCTGAAAACGAATAGTTTTCAAGATACAGGGTGTTAAAGTTCTAAGAAAAAACTTGTTTTTCTATTATAGCTTTTATAACACTCTAGGTATGTTTATCAAATTTGGTGTGCATCTTTTACCCATTAAAGGACAGTGTTTGATGCAAAAGGTTTTTTTTTATTTCTTCCAGTGGCGTCCCTACGGGGTTTGAAATTAATATTTTTTAAGAAAAAAAAGATACGCCACTGCTTCTTTTGAAAACAAAAATTATTTTTGAAATATCCGTTTAATTTAAAGAAAATTTGGTCTCCAGACTTACTTTTGTACGACACACGGTTTTCGCGTAAAAAAATAAAAATCATTGCAATCCAAATGCAATTTTGCAATGGTAATTTTATGTAAAATCCGCTTGTTTATTTTTATTAAACATATTATTTGAAAGTTGGCACGCGTAATGCTGTTAGTAGTACCCATAAAAAGAAATAATTATAAATTTGGAATAATCTACTGAGTGACTCTGGGTCATGTCCCCTTTTATCTCCCAAACTTTTTTGCGCCAACACTTGTGATTTGTATTTGCCATTCGCGAGCTTAATTTTCCTTTTTTTAATTTATTACAATTCACTATTAAACCCTCATTTCTAAATGTATTTTTTTTAATAGAACTAACAATTTGGTAGGAAAATTTAAGAAACAAACTGGAATTTAATTCAGTAGTCAAAGAAACCTAAATTGTCAAGGTGGGCTTTGCTTTGCTAAACGACAGTTCTTCGTTTGTTTATAACAATAACATGACAGTTGTCAAAACTATTAATAAAGGTGCACTTGTGTAATTTTTAAAAGTTTATTTAATTTTCTTTCGGTAAAAATGGTTCAGTTTACAAACCGTGAAATGGCAGACATGCATTTCGTGTATGGAATGGCTGATGGTAACGCTCGCGCCGCTAGACGGATGTATCAAGAAAGATATCCTGATCGTCCACTACCTAACAGACAATTTTTTGCAAATATTCACTCCAAACTTTGTGAAACGGGTAGTTTTAAGAAGTCTGCTGCCCTTATAGGGAGACCAAGAACAGTAAGAACGGTTCAGATAGAGGAAGATGTCCTAAATGCAATTGATGAAAACCCAGAAACTAGTACGAGAAAAATTGCGACTGAATTAAACATTACTCACGTATTAGTATGGCAAATTTTAAAGGATCAACAACTTTATCCATATCATTCGCAACGTGTCCAAGCTCTTTTGCCAAGAGATTTTCCGCTAAGAGTGGCTTTTTGTAGATGGGTAGGAAATAAGTTAATGCAAAATCCAAGGTTTTTATCTCAGGTGTTGTTTACGGACGAGGCATGTTTTTCCCGTAACGCAATCATAAACTTTCATAACAATCATGTGTGGGCCGATGAAAATCCTCACGCCATAATTGAAAATCATTTCCAAGAGCAGTTTTCTGTAAATGTTTGGATTGGAGTTGTAGGAGATTTCCTTAACGGGTCTCACTTTCTGCCTAGCAGGCTTACTGGTGAGGAGTATAGACAATTTATTGAACATGTTTTACCTGAACTTTTGGAAGATGTTCCACTAAGGCAAAGGCGTTCTATGTGGTTTATGCATGACGGTGCTCCACCGCACTTCAGTTTAGTGGCACGTCAGTACCTAGATCAAAATTATACCGATCGCTGGATTGGGCGTGCAGGACCACAATTTTGGCCACCCAGGTCACCTGATATTAATCCGATAGATTTCTTTCTCTGGGGACACCTTAAAGCATTAGTTTACACAACACCAGTTCGAAGCGAAGACGATCTACGAAATCGGATAGAAGAGTCCTGTGAAATTATTAGGAACACTCCTGGTATTTTCGAAAGCGAAAACGCATGTATTGAAGTCGGGGGAGGCCATTTCCAGCAGTTACTTTAAAATTAAATTCTGTGAAATTATTATTTGTAAGGTTGGTTAAGTTATGTTTGGTTTACAATTATTTTATTAATAAACGTCTTGGTTTTGTTTAGTTTTTTTTTATTTATTTAATGTTTTATTCTAACCACAGCATTACGCGTGCCCACTTCCAAATAGGTATGTTTCATAAAAATTAAACAGTAGCGGATTTTACAAAAAATTATCCTTGCAAATTGGATTCGGATTGCAGTAGATGTATGAAAATTGTTTTTATTTTTTTACATAAAAATTGTGCGTCGTACGAAGGTAAGTCTAGAGACCAAATTTGCTTAAAATTAAATGGGAAATTCAAAAATAATTTTTGTTTTTAGAAAAAGCAGTGGCGTATCATTTTTTTCTTAATAAACATTCTGTCCAAACTCCGTACGAACGCCACTGGTAGAAATTTAAAAAATACTTTTGCACCAAAAACTGCTCTTTAATAGGTAAAAGATGTACACCAAATTTAATAAAAATATCTAGAGTGGTATAAAAGTTATGATAGAAAAACATTTTTTTTCATAGAAATTTAACACCCTGTATCTTGAAAACTATTCGTTTTCAGAACTATGTTTATATAAACTTTTTGTCTTAGAATAATGCGAGGAATCGTCCCTTGAAGTTTGGCAGCGTACTTTTTTAACACCCTGTATAATACTTGATTTTTGTGCAAAATTTGAGATACGTTGGATAAGTAGTTTTTTAGTAATAATTCTTTCACATTTTTAACAAAATGTTACCAAGTCATCCCCATATGACCCTTAATTTTTAACCAAAAGTTGTCAAAGTCAATCGGATAAGTAGTTGTCTGTTGATGATTTTCGGCATCTAGGGGCACTGAAACATAAAGATCTGAAAACATGTCGTAGGGTGTGATTTTTTCACGATTACAATACTTCCCTTTTACGAGGAAAGTAAAAACATTTCTTCTATTCTTATGTAAAAAAAGAAATTTGTCCGGTTTTACCGACATTTTGGAAACCAATGCTGTCGTATAACATATAGTCGAGCGTCAACCCCTCGGTCAACCTCCTATAAACTTTAAACTGGATAATTTTTATCCATCTTTAAATAACTTAAATGGTTACGCTAGAACGGCTTTAACGCTCACTTTTATTAATTATTGCATATCTTACTTGTATTATAACTTCGGGAAATTTCAAGTGAAATTACTTTTTATAGTTAAAGACTTTTTAATGGGGGAATCTATGAGGCGTATAGGATCAACCCCGCTAAATAAATTTTTTGATTGACGTTTTTTTGCGGATCCCATAGAATTTTTTTCCAAGTAATCTATCTGTGCAAAAATTCCTTTTCAAAACCTCCAACTCCAGTGTAAATGTTAGAAATTAAACATCGAATCATCAGTGCTTTGATTCGATAAAAATAACGTGTGGTTTAATAATTTATAAGATTTTTTTAAACGATGGATCAATGCAGTAAACCAGCGAAAAAGTGTGATCCAATGTAAGCCAGTACATTAGTAGCTACTAAATTTGTTGATTAAAGGCGGTAATAATTATGTTGCGATACGTCAATGAACTTTGGAAATCCAAAACTTAAAAAAAAACTTATTATTAATTAACTGCATCTGGTTTTTACCATGATTTTATGGGCTTCACTTCTTCTGCAATGCGGCGTCAAATATTGGAAATTATAATTTTGTCATTTAGTACTCTAGGTGTACAGATTAAAAAACCCAAGTAAAAAAACTATTAAAATTCTCAATTTCAAAGGTTTTCATTTAGCAAATTTTCAAAATGACTTACCAATGATTTCTTGAGACGACTTATTTTATATGAATGACAAAAATAAAAAAGCATATTAATTTTCTTTTCAATTTACATGAATCTTTTCAGGAGATTAGAGTTAGCAAAAAGTCGAACCCGTGGTTCACAGAAAATTCGAAATTAATTCTTGAAGTGAGAGCTAAATCACAAAATACAAACAAAATAAAACTATCGAAATTTGGAATTCCTGCAGGCAGACGTAATTTCGCCCTTGCTATATGACGAGAAAAGGCCTCGTATTTACAGCGATTGGAGGCTGATAAAACCGGAAGGAAACTTTGGAAGGGCCTAACCAATTTTTGCATTAAAACAACCAATGATATAGAATTACCTCCTGATCTATATCAACCAAATGAAATTAATGATTACTTCGTAAGTATTTTTAATAAATCACATGCATGTGTTGATAAAATAAATAATTATCGTAATCGAAAGTTGTCTTATAACGTTTTTAAATTTTCTCGAGTTGACAGAATAACTATACAAATTATAATCGATAATATAAAGTCCAATGTTGCTGGTAGTGACGGTATTACGCTACGACATATTATCTTACGTCTTTGGTTGCACAAAATTATAGACCACATTACAAACATTGTGAATAGTTGCTTGGAGGCAGGCTACTTCCCTAGGTCCAAAAACATCCAATCCAAAAAATGTTCATAAGTCCTTACCGATAATTTCGAAGGTGCTGAAAAGAGTAGTGCATGGCCAGTTAATCAAATACCTGTGTGAAAATAATATGTTACCTGTTTAACAGTCTGGTTTTAGGAAAGGCCACAGCACAAAAAATACTCTATAAATATCACTGACAATCTAATCCGAGCATTAGATACAAAATTAGCACTCTGGTACCATCGGACTACTCTAAGGCATTTGAGGTAATTGATCACGATCTACTTATTACTAGACTATATTATTTTGGTTGTGATGATGCTGTAATATCATTTTTTAAATCTTACTTATGGAAGTGTTCTCAGCGGGTACGTATCCTTAATGATTATTCAGATTGAAAATCTATAACAGGTGTGCCTCAGGGTTCCATACTCGGGGCACTTTTAATATATACATACGATATCTCAAGCGTGGCAGGAAGTTCTGAAATCTACATATATCCTGACGATACCCAAGTTGGTCATTTCTTTGATCCTCAAGATGTGCAATTTGCCACATAATCTAATAATTCGAATTTAAACAAAATGATGCAATTTTCTAAAGATCACAATTAACATATAAACCCCCATAAGACTAAAGTTATTGCGAAACTATTATTTGTGAATGCGCATGCTTTATTTTAAATCTTAAAACGAGAAAGAAACTGTCAGAGTCACTTTTATTTTTATATTATTTAAGTTATATCAATACTTAATTACTGTATATTGTAACTTGAGAAAGTATGATCATGTATCTGAATCCATATTCCGGCTTAGTTGGTTATAAATTTCGAAAACGTTTAAATTACATATTATGGTGTTTGTATATCGTTTGTTTAAAACCCACATACTTGTTTACTTATCTGAAAAAATGATTTATAGAAATTCAGTTCATAACCGTAATATGTTTAATATTCTTACAATGCCACACCACATCACAGCAATGTCTGAACGTTCCTTTATTTTCATTTTTATAATATTTTTAAGCCCAATCTTAAAACGCCTCTACGTTTATAGGTGAAACTCAAACTCTGATATGTCTATATTTTTGTTGTATTAATATAATTTTTTTTTATTTTAGTTTTACTTATTTACTGGAAGATTAAGAGTTGAAAATAACTTGTAGCTAATATTGGACTCCCCAGAGCAAATTGTAATTTTTTGCTCAATAAACAGGATTTATTATTATGACTTGTCTCACAGTATTCCTGTGGTTGTATTTTATACTGACGGGATTATACCAAGTCAGTACAAAAAATAAAAATAAAAAAAGGAAATAGAAAAAAAAAACTATTGTGTATTAAGAAATGATCTAACTATGCTACATGTTTTCAAAATGACCGATTTCTGGATGTTCCTGTGAATGTCTGTATTAAGTCCTAATTGAGCCAAATCCGGTGTAAACGTTGTTGGGGTGAGACCTGTTACTGATATGATGAGAGGAACAATGATGACTCTTTCCTGTTTCCGCAGCCTTTTTACTTCCATTGCCAAGTCGGTGTATTTGGCGATCTTCTCACCGTATTTCGCTTGGATGTTCTCGTCGTTGAGGACAGCCATGTCAATCAAATAAGTGATTTGCTCTTTTTTTGGATTGAAAGGTGATATCGGGTCTATTTGCGTGGATTGTTTTATCTGTATGGATGTCATTGTCCCAGTAGAGCTTGTAGTCTTTGTTTTCAAGTACAGATATTGGTGTATAATGGTTGTAAGAATGTATGGGTCTGTATTCTCCGTTAGTTTATATGTTGCGGCTAATACTTGATGAATGACCTTCGCTGCTGAGTTGTGTCTCGCGGTGTATTCAGTTCTGGCCATTATCCTACATCCACTCGTTATGTGATCGATCGTTTCTCTCTGCTGGTGACATCTCCTACACCTCTCGTCCTCAATGGTTGTGTCCATGATGATGTTCTTTCGGAAGTTTCTGGTTGCTATGACTTTGTCCTGGATGGCAAGCAGGAAGCCTTCGGTTTCAGGGAACAGCTGCCCTTTTTGTAACCACGTATATGAAAGCTTTTTATGTATATGGTCTTGCTTTATGTGGTATCTGTGTCATCCGTGAAGTGTTTTTTCAGACCAGGTGTTCATCTTTTCTAGTCGTGATTGGATGTGACTGTGTGTGTCTGCTGCATGGCTCGTATGAGACAGATCGAGCGGTGTATTATTATTATCATTATTGTTATTATTATTGTCATTATTATAGTTATTTTTATTGTTACTATTATTGTTATTATAAATCTTAAATTAAAATTAATTTTCCGCCCAGTTTCATAACAACCGATTAACTTTAAATTTGACATGTGTAAACCGTTCACAGGACAAGGCAATTTTGTGGTCTGAGCCGACGAAAAGTTGATATTTGGCGGTATTTAACGATTTTATTTAATTGATGAATTTTTAGTCAACATTTAGAAATTCAATATCGTTTACTGGGAGCATTAAATAGCCCAAATTATGATTTTTGTCAACAAATCAGCATTTAAAAATTTAATATTATGCCGGCCACAATGTCGGTGTAAAAACAATTTGTTATCGTTCTGAATTATTATTGTTCTAATTATTTAGTTCTTAACAAAAATCTACCTTATTCTAAAAAAATATTTTATTAGCAATTATAAGTTCTAACTTTTTATTTTAAATAAACACAACTTTTCTGGATTTTGTCGTCTCTGCATAATTCGTAATTTTCACAAATAAATTAAAAAAGAACTAATATTTTTCAAAGCTTCAAAAAATGTTTTAGTTTCTTGAACGAAATCTATTTAGTTGGCTCGCAAAAAAAATTAATACCTATTAAAGCATTTAGTTGACTCTCAAAAAGAAATCTGAATTATTTCTTACAAAATTTTAATTTATAGTCATATACAATGAACATACAAAATACAAATAACAATATATTGTTGGTTAAACAAAAGCAATTAAATAGCACATTTTTATCATTGAATGTAAAGTTTACACACGCATTTTACGCTTCTTAGCCTGCCTTTTGAAAGCAGCCTCTTAGGCATATCTCGTAATGGTCCAGCAGTAGTCGGCTGACATATTACAGCTCCTTCTTCCCTGACACCTTCTTTCCATATTTGAAATATCCTAGTGGAACCTCTCACATTGCTTTTCACTTACAGCACCTGAATTTTCAGGAAAGTAATTGATATGATAATCCAGGAAATTAATTTTCAACAGCATATTTTTCCCTAGCCTTTGGTTTCACAAAAGAAGTTGGACTTTATAGTTTTCTGCTTTTATATTTCTCAAAAAAATTGTTGCAACCATTTTAAAGGCATTCCCAGCGTCTTACCTTGCCTTCAAGTATGGAATCGAATTGCGCATCTCCGAAAAGTTTCCTAACCTGGGGACCAACAAATATTCCGTCTTTAATTTTAGCGTTACTGATTCTAGGGAACTTCACTTTTAAACAACTGAAAGCACGGCCATCTTTGACCATGGCCTTCATAAAGTTTATCATAAGTCCCAATTTTATAAATGAAATGGCGGTAGTAAAATCTTTTCAGGGGGAACTAATGACTCGCTGGTTACATTTTTTTTCCTGGCTCAAAATACTCTCTCGGTGCCAAATTTTCTTTCTGTGGTGATCCAATCGTGCTCGACTGTCCCATTCGCAGAGAAAGCAACAGTATTTAGTATAACCTAGCTGCATTCCACGCAAATCGACAGAACTTTGAAATCCTCCCCACAAATTTGCCATTTATTTCTTTCATGTGGACTGCATGACCAATTGGGACTGATGCAAGTTGTTTCCATTGTGGAGTAACACAGATGAAGACTTATTTTTGAGGAATCAATCAAAAGTCACCAGTCTTTTGAATCATAGTCCAGATTTAAAGCTGCCATTGATCACTCAATGTCCCTACAGGCTACAAAATTGATTTCCATGTTAAAAATGGTGTTTTTCTGACGGCTTCGGTATACAGAAACTTTTACTTCATCTTGTTCTGTTTTTTTCTTAGATAATTGTAAATCCCTTATAAGGTCACTTAATTCACTTTAACTTATTTTGTGCCGCTTTTTACTGGGAAGTTTACAGACAAAATCGGAGTCCTGCAAGGTTGATGGGCCGGCGACATTTTCCGGTATACTACCGTCTGAACCCGTTTGATTATCATCAGAATCAAGAGTATATTCCTCAGGAGGTACAGGCAATTCGTAACTTTTGTTCTCCGAAAAGCCCTTTTTGATGAAAGGTGTGGAGCAAAAGTAACAGTCAGTAACGTTGTCTTTCGATTCTCGCCAGATGATATGAACAGCGCAGGGCATCTTACGCTATTTTCCACTCAGCCAGTCGCGAATGTTGGTCACCCATTTGTTGCAGCAGTTATGGGGAGCCAATTTTTATCCTGGTCTTTGTAGCCAAAATACAAGTGGTAAGCCTTTTTATTAAAGGTTTAAGAGTACGTTTTTGTTTGAGAAAAGTCACTTCACCACATGTATAACAAAAATGATCCCGCTTATTTACTCAAACTCACGACATGTTGCTCTTTCTAATTTCTCAAATACGAACAGCTGTCGATCAACTGATGGTTGAAATACAACTAACTAACAATTTATGATTTATTTTATACGTATTTAAACCTCTTATAAAGTATACCTGGTATAACAAATCCAAGTATTTCTCATTTAGTGGTCGAACTTTCCCATACATTAAGGACAGGTAGGTAAATTATCATAACAAGCATGGATCTGTAAAGCCGGAAACCCAATAAGACTTTTGCAAGACAGATTGTTATCTAGTATAATAAAATTAGTAATATTTTGCTATTTTGGTTGTTTAGCGTAATCAATGTCCGCTAACTACCTTCTATTGGCCAAATTAGCGATAAAAGAGGACTTATATTAAATTTTCCTAGGTAAACCATATTCTTTTGCTGCAAAAGATTTAGCAAAAAAAAAGCGTACAATTTCAGAAATTAGTTATGTAAATCGCTTTCTTCATTTCCTGTAAAATTTTGTAGTTTGGAGTTAGCGGGGATCTCGGCGGGTATTTAATCTATACGCCCCCTCTAGTTTATGTTGATAACGTTTTGACATATTTTCTAATAATAATAATAACAGGGACTTTCATTTTATACATCGAATTCTTCTGGCTGTGGATATGAATTCAGTGTTTTGATTACACGCCACTTCATCAATATTCCACTTTTTGAGAGAAATGAAATGACTTACATATGCCTCTCTAATTATTAATTTAGATTCATTGACTGCTTGATATATATTACTGAAAAACTTCATTTAAAAGGGCAAGTCATATAGTCAAACATCTCACTAGGCTTGTCTTTCGGCTTAAAAATTCAATTACTGGAGATTATGCTATTTCCAGACGAATCGCGCCTCGCGGAATATTGTGTTTGTCGAGCCAAAAGCGAAACGGAGCATGTGGCAATGAGGTAAATACATTTGCTTTGCGTCTATCTATACATGTGTGTGTGTCTGCAGATTCAGAATCGCATACCTCGCTATTTAGGGTCGTAACCAGGGCGAGAAAGACAAATAGCTAACTAAATTATTTAAATAGCGAAATTGGATACGTGCGGTATCTGGTATTAAAACAGATTCAATTAAACATTTTTTATACGTATCTTTGATCTATGCAGTCGTAAACGCGTAACTAGAATTGTATCCACAAATGCGTGGTGAAAATGATTGCTATTTATACAGGGTGTCTAAAATAAAATTTAAAGACAAATATTTTGCTTCTTCTGAAGCTTTCATTTATTTTATTTTTATTTATGCAAGGTGGCGCATTTTTTCTGGGCGGATATGAACTTTCTTATTATAAATAGAACACCCTATACATTATTACAGATTACGATAGCGTCTTTAAAAACGGGTTCAACGATATATGTGAGTATCGACCTGTAATCCAATGCTTTGGATTCATTGGCAATTTTATTCAGTTTTTTATCTATTTTCAAATAAACAGAATTATTGTAGTTTTAAACTTTTTAATTTTGTTTAGAGTCAAAAAAAGTTAGAAGTTTATTCTATTAAATCCGTTTACAGTCAATTTAAAATACTCAAGTTTCAAATCTTAAAAATGGCACAATGTTGCCATATTTCGCGTATCGTAATTTCAAAAAATATTTACGCAGTTAGTTATTACAGGATGCTTATCCAACACGTTGTTATTGTTGGGTACACCGACATCTACCATATAAGCTGTCCTTGTTTCCTTATTTAACAGTACCACCTGAGACCGATTTTTCGTCACCCGTCTGTCGGTGATAAATGCCCGGTCGTAGGACAATTTGAAGGCATTATTTTCAAGCACTAAACTTGGTTGGTATTTATAGTAGGGCACTAAGGTGCTTAGGAGCCCGCATGTATTGGCAAGCTTTTGGTGTATGATATTACGCACTTGGTTATGTCGCTGGAGGTAGTCTGTGTTTGCTAGGTAAGTTGTTACCAGATGTTATATGCTGTATAGTGTCTGATCTATCGCTACATTTTCGACACTTATCGGATTCAACGGACCGATGTTTGATGTTGAATTTCATGTGTTAATAACTTAGTCCTGTATTGCCATCACAAATCCTTCTATCTCTAGGAATAGTTGTCCATCCTTCAGCCACCTATTGGATGCTTCCTTATCCATGTAAGATTGATTCAAGTCGTTGTGATGTCGGCCGCGCAGTGCCATCTAAGCCCACTGTTCTTGTTTGTCGGGGTCTGAAAGTGACTTTAGGATGATGTTGTCACTTGCGAGATTGAGTGGGGAGTACGAGTTGCCACTTAAGGTAACTATGCGGTGGAGGCTTGATGTTTGTGCCTTCTTGGTGAAGAAATCTCTCAATTGTGCAGCTGTCGAGAGGGATCTTCCACCTTCTCTTCGCGGTAAGGTCATTCGGAGAGTTGATGACCTTAGGTGGTGTGCCTTGTATTTGGTCATCATTGTAGTTCGTTGTAGTCTCTCTAGCTCCGTGATAGTCCATTTCAAGATTTCGAAACTGTAGGTCAGCACGGGCACACCATATGTGTTAATTGCTGTAATGAGATTTGTCGCGTTCAGTCCTGTTTTCAGAAGAGCTCGCACTCTTTGAACATACTGATCTTTCAACTTGGTCTTTCCTTGCTTATCTTGGAACAGTCTAGCTTGTTGAAATTCTAGGTATTTGTAGATCTCTTCTTAGTTCACCGTTTGAACTATTTCTCGGTTGGGTAACAAGTAACATAACTACATTTACATACAGAAATATGTATGTTGTCAAATGCCTTTTGATAGTCTACAAAAGCAGTGTGTATGTTGCGTAATTTTTCTATACCTGCTTAAGTAGCACAGAGTCGATAATAAATTGTTCTTTGCATCCTTGATGGTTTCATGTCAATATGGTGATAACAATGCATCCTGTTAGGATCTTGTACATGGCGGGTAAACAGGTGATGGGTCTTTACTGGGACGGGTCTTTTGTCCTATTGCTTTTGGGTAGCATAGTTGTAGTGCCCAGCATGAAAAATGCGGGGGTTGTCTCCGGATGACGCTTTATTTTGGTAAAAAGACTGGCCATAGCTTCATGGAGGACCTCAAATTTCTTATACCAGAAATTGTGAATATGGTCACATCCTGGTATTATTATTATTATTATTATTATTATATATAGTTATCCTATATGAAGACAACCTGTTATAACTATATATTATAGAATTAAAACATACATTAACTTCAGGATCTCTCTAAAAACCTCACTCTACATACCTCAACAATAAATCTAAGGAATTCATTTTTGGCACGCATAAAGAACAGTCCTATAACTAACAACTTTTTGTCCAGTGATTGGCATCCACAAGTCATGACGTAGGCCCCAAGATTTTCAGATTTATCGGTCTTCGGCTATTTTCTTTGGGATACTTAGAAAACAAACTATATCATATGTAACAAAATTAAAATACAAGTATTATGTATCATTGAAAACATCTTAATGAGCATACTAATGTATAAACATCGGTATAAAAATATAGGAGGTTTTCACTTAAAAAAAACACAACTCTTCTTAATATCTTAGAGAATATCAGAATTGTGAAAAATAGAATTACGCCCCTGTATTCCACGTAAATACACTAGATCCGTTTTTTCGTAATACACTAGATACATTTTTACTTCTTTTATACATTACAATATAATTGAAATGCGATTTAGGTCTGAAAATAGGAAAAAATCAATTCTACTAAATACAACGAAATCCGAACACTCTGTATAGTACTCAAATTGATCCTGTTACAAAAAAAATTATATTTCTTACTGCCCTCGTAAAAGGAAAGAATTGTAATCGTGAAAAAAATCACCTTCCCAGGTTTTTACAGATCTTGCGAGTCTTTAGATGCCAAAAAATATGTTTTCTCAATTTTGTCGGTGGTCTTTCGGTCTGTTCGCGACCTAGCTAAAAAACTATTTATCCGATTGACTTCAAATTTTGAGTACAAAATCGTAACATTCTAGTAAAAATCCAATATGGAGAAACATAATGGCGGCCTAGTGAAATGTTAAAAAAATATTAGAAAAAAGCTACTTATCCAACCAATTACCTGAAATTCATACCAAGAAAAATCAAGATTATATAAAAATCAACTGGTAAAATTTTGGTACGGATCCATAATGTCGAAAGAAAATAGCGGCTTAATGAATTATTTAAAAAATCAGCTTGGAAAAACTACTTATTAGATAGATTTCCAATTTTGTGCAAGATTTAAGTATAATTAGAGATGAACTTGTGAAATTGTGGTACGAAGTAAATGTCAACTTGCTTATTTTAAATGAAATACCCTGTATATTATTTTATTTACGGGTTCTACATAAAATTCTAGACATATTTCACTTATAATGTTCTATAGCTAAGTCTCACCGTTTTTGACATTTTTTGATATTTTATGTCAAAATGACCTTTGCAGGCTCAAAAATATCTGCAAATGTTTCCTATACGGAAGCTTTTATTGTTTCACTTGGGTAAGTTTCTTTGTAGACAAAGAGAGTTACCTTACTTCAACTCTACTCTACTCTACTGAAAATCAAATGAAAAAGGCATTGACATATTTGATATAATATTTGATAAAAAAAAATACAAAAGGTAAACTCTTAACAATAAGATTTCAACTAACAAGGAAACATTAAAGAAACCTATCAAGAACTTATAGGCCATTAGACTACCCTGTGCTTATGATGATGAGATAATGCTTAAGATATGAAGCATCCCCCAAAAAACGAAAATATTTTTTTGGTTTACATCGGTTATTAAAAAAAAACAAACGGTGAAACATGTCAAACTTCTTTTATCTCTTTGTATATAAATCATTGTTTCCACTGTACAAGGTAATTCTGGAGAATACGAGAACTCCTTAAAAATGGAAATATTTTTTATTGCTATAATTCTTAGCTTTTTAGAAAAACTGTAAATCAGGGCAAATTTATTTTCTTTTTTTGTACACATTAAGCAGTTTTTTCCCATATATTTTTTCTAAGGGGGCGAGATAACTCCCTAAAAACAGGGATAAAATTTTACATTTTTTAAAGGGCGTAAAACCCTAAATATTAATAAACTATTGTTATTTTTTTTAATTTGTTAAAAATTGTATTGTAAATTCATCTTGAAATCTGCTCATTGCGTTTGATCTGTGCTAAAAGGTTAAATTAAATAGAATTTAATATTACTGGAATCGTTAAGTTGGCTATTTGTTGTAACAGTTTCTCTAATTAGTAAGTAATACTTCATTCGTTATGTTACAGCTGTTAATCTGCCAGAATTTTTAACGTAATACTGTTAGCTGTTTGGAATTACGAAAAATGTTTATACTTTGATAGTATGTGACAAATTTTTGAAAAATGTAGTAACGATGACTTTCTTGGTTGATGTTGCGTAGGACTACATTATGAAGAAAGAAATTTCACTATATTGTCATTTACAGTCAGAAATATTTCAGATTTTCACCATTATGGGACAATCACTCGTATGTATAGACAGTAATTGCAAAATCAACGTAGGGAATGTAGAAGTACAAATATAATGATCAGTTATAATTTTCGATTTAAAGGGCAGTTATGGTTAGGATTTAACCCCCCTTCATTTTTTCTTTAAAAAAGTTATCTTACTGTTGCATTTAATAGTGACAGAACCCCTTAATAGTCTCCACTGAGGTCTCCACTTTAATAAAATAAAAATCTGTAGTGGGTGATCCTGAGAAAAGTAAGAGGCTATGTTGTAAGACATAAAAAATGTTTAATATAAAAGTGAATGGAATTTAAAAAAAAATCAAATTTATTCCAAAAACAAATGGGCATTAAATAAAAAATATATTTGATGAAACTGTCATTTTATTGAGATATTTAAAATAAAATATCCAATGTTTCTTTACTTCAAAAACGCGTTATAAAAAATCCTTTCCAAGTAGATAAATAAAGCCCATGTTCCTATCTTACTATTGCATAATCTCTCCAAAGATTTTAAAACAATATAGACAGGATGTTAATTAATGTTTTGGACATATTTCAGGGATTGATTGTACTCGACAAAATAGTAAAAAATGCCAATATTTCATGGTCAGAAACGCACCATTTTTGTTATACAGGGTGTCAAAGTTTCAATTTTTTTCTCGTTTTTTGCCTTTTTTCAGTACATTCCGAGATAATTACTTCAAATTTAGTACATTTAATTTTTTTAGGAACCGAAACAATAAAATATCAAAATTGTCCGTCTCAGTATATAAGGTGTTATATTTTTGCATGACCCACAAGTTTATCTTTCGGAAATTTTTTTGGAGCACCCTGTATGATTTCTAATTTAAAATTTAAATTATCTGTTCATATCTTTAGCTCTTTGGTCGTTAGAAGTATTCGGAATAATGTCAACTGAAGCCATTCTGTTTTTTAAATCTTCCTCTGTCTGGATTGAGGTCTGATATACCAATGTTTTCAGGTGCCCCCCCAAAAAAAAAAAGAAATCCAGGCTATTCAGACACGGAGTTCTGGCGGAGATCCTATCCACGGTTGTTATAATTTTAATTTAGGAACTCCCTCGCCTCTGTGCTGAAATGCCCTGGTGCACTATCGTGCTTCAACCGCATTTGATTTCTAGCGATACTGGGAGTTCGTTTTCGAGAAATTGACGATAATATCGTCCGCTTAACCTTGCTGGAAAAAAGATAGTCCGGTCCTATCAAAAAATCTTCAATAATGCCGGCCCACACATTTACTGAAAATTGCTGATGGAAATTACTTTCACGTATCCAATGCGGATTCTCTTCTGCCGAAAAGTGATTGTTGTGAAAATTATTTATGGCATTCCTTGAAAAATTTGCCTCATCGCTAAATGAAATCGTGTTTCCAAATAATGAATTTTGGGCTAGCATTTGTAAGAACTACTGGCAAAAATTTGAACGTTGTAGGAAATTAAGTGGGAAAAGAGCTTGAATCCTTTAGGTGAGGTAAGGACACATTAACTTGTCTGCTAAAACTTTCCATACAAGCACAAATGAAATGTTAAGTGTTGCTGCAAATTTCTTTTACGGGTAGCAGGATCATTTTCTACTGCATTCAGGACTTCCTCGATTTCAGGAGTAACGGTTCTATTTGATGCTGCTAAATGAGTGGATTTTTTGAATGATCCATTTTCACAGCCGATTATGTACCCTTGCAAATGTTTGTGGATTGGGCACCCTTCGATTTGGATTTATCTGTTCATAGAGTAATCTGGTCTCAGAACAATTACCATTGGCAAGTTCATTAATGAAATACATTTCTGCATATTCTTGATTTGTGAATTTAACAGTCAATAAACAACTCGAAACACCTACGGTAAGGCCAAACACAAGAATTATCTGTTACAAAATGTCAGATCACAAAACAGAATTACCAAATGATCTCCCTCAGCCTACTAGTTTTCTTTTCAATTTCATTATTTCGCCTACATTTAATTTGCATCGATGGCAATTTTTGCAAATAAGTCAAAAACTCTCACAGAGAATAATGCAAAAGAGTAAAGAGTGAAAGAAATGAACAGATACTTAAATTCTATATAAGAAGTCATACATGGTGCTACAAAAAAAAATTCCGAAGGATAAACTTGTAGATGATGCAAAAACTATAACACCCTGTATACTGAGGCGAATGAATGCAAAATACTAAAAAACTAAAGAAATGAACAGTTTAAATTTTATATCAGAATTTATTTAGGGTGCACCAGAAAAAAGTTCCGAAAGATAAACTTGTAGGTGATGCAAAAAATATAACATCCTGTATACTGCGTCGGACAATTTTGATATTTTACTATAGAGGTTCTTAAAAATAAAACATGTACCTAATTGGAAATAATTATCACTGAATGTAGTGGAGAAAAACGCAAAAAACAAGAAAAAAATTTAAATTTTGACATCCTGTTTAACGAAGATGGTGCGTTTCTGGCCATATATATATTGGCATTTTTTCCTATTTTCGTGAGTACTATCACCCCCTGAAATATGTCCATGACATTAATTAACTCCGTGTATATATATATGTTAATGTACAAATAAAAATATAAAGTATATTGGCATTTGGACGAGCATTTGGATAAATATTTCAAGGCTACTTAAAATATTGAACCAAATGATAATATGAACTATATTATTCTTGTTTGTATTTGATAACATATTTTATTTTTTCTTTCTTTTGAAGAGATTATAAAAAGGTAAGATAAGAACAAGGGTTTCATTTGCTTCTATTATTTATGGATTTTTAATAACCGGTGTTCGAAGTAAACAAAAATTGGATACTTTACTTTAAATATTTCGAAAACGATCATATTTTTACATAGAGCATGTTATATAAAATTTGCCTAGATTTTACCGTAGATTCCAAAAATTATTTAAGTATAGGTCCTTATATTTAAAACAAGAGAAATATTTGTAGATTTATTATACATCCTTTTTATTTGTTATTCAATTCCTTTTCCGAAAACAAATTTAAATTAGTCGTAAAAATCGCAGTTACTTTTATATCTAACATGTTTCTATGTCTTATAAGAACGGAGTAGTTCTAGTTCACAAACTCAACAATTTCAAAAGTTCACAAATAGAATTACAGAAACAACTACTCTGCTGGCTAATTCCACGGCATTGTACACTCTTGATTCTTCACTTTCGACGGGAGAAATAATATTAATATACTTTTGTTTGACGTTACACCAACGTCACAACAAGGATACCATGATCCCTGAGAATTAGGAATTCTCCCGATGAACGTCAGGAATTAACAGAGTAATTCAATGCCGGTCGTAGTATTGGCCAGCGGAGTAGTTGTTTCTGTAACTCCATTTGTTTATTTGCCCTACATGGGGCTCGCTAGTCTATCGTAGCCTGATGAGCTCTGAAAAGAGCGAAATCGCGATCGTCGTTTGACTGAAATTGATCATTGCGTTTGCGGCATTGCAGGACATGTTCCAGACAGAGATCATGGTGTCCTTGCTGTAACGTTAGTGTAACGTGAAACAAAAATACATTTATTATCATTATTTCTCCCAACGAAAGTCAGGAATCAACAGTGTTATTTAGTGTCGGTCGTGGTATTAGCCAGCGGAGTAGTTGTTTCTGTAATTTCATTTATGTATTTGCCTTACACGGTCTATGCTAGTCTCTATGGCGGCCTGATGAGATCTAAAAAGTGTGAAATCGTGTTCGTCGTTTTCAGACAGGGACCGTGTAACGCGAAACAAAAATATATTAACACAATTTCAAAAGTTATTAACTGATTAAGATTATCTAAAATAAGGTAGTTTATTTTTTTACAATCAGCTCTGAAACTATTAATATTTAAGAAATCAAAAAGAAAGTTTTCTTAAAGAGGAAGAAACTCCCCATAAAAAGTCCCCAACCCGAAATGATTAACACATTTTTTTGAGTTTTGGTTTATATTTCAAGTCGGACAATTTTTAAACAAAATCCTCTAAAACTGTTTCGTTTTGTAGAGCGAAAATATTTTTAGTGGTTTTTGTTTAACAATTATCCGGCTTGAAATAAAAACTCTAAAAAAATGTGTCCATTAACAATAGGCTCATTATATGAAAAATCAGGAAAAAAATTTTTTCAGCGGTGTATTGTTCCTTCAAGTGTTTTAGATAGTATGCTTTTTTAAAATTTTTAAATTATTATTTAACATTTATAATTAATAATACATATATGGTTTCTAGAGTAATTTTTTTTTATTTGAAATTACTTCCTCTTTAAGAATATTGTATTAAAATTTCTTAAATGTTAATAGCTTCTGAGTTATTTGTAAAAAACAAAACTCATTTTAAATCTTAATTTGTTAATAACTTTTGGAATTGTTTATGGGTTTGAAAGTTTTCTACATTTTTCTAAACGGTATTCCAAATCCATTGAGTCCTCGCTCGTATTTTTACTAGCAGTACCAAGAACCACCATTTTGAGTTTGTGAACTAGGCTAGAGATTTAAAGCATATTTACTTTGCCTTCTACATAAAATGAACACACTGTTTCAGTTAGACATTGTTGCTTTCTTTTTCATGAATAATTTAAAGGTTATTTTATTTTTTAATAGTTAAAACTTCTAAATTTTTTATGAATTCTATCAGACCGGGTGTTCCTGGAGAAAAAAAAATTAGGGATAATTTCTTGGCTCATTCAATTTGCGATAGGTGCATCAAAATAAAAAAGTTCTTACAGATTCATAAAAATATTGAAATTTGGTCTTGTATCAAGCCTTGGAATTCGAGAGAGGATCAAATTAAAATTATCATTCTTTTTACACACGCACATGAGATACCTACATGTGTTTTACCACTATTTATATTTATAATTATGGGGAATATTTCTTTTAAGCTGATGGAAACCGGTATATGAATCTTAATACAAATTATACTGATGAAAACTGAAAAAAATACTATCACACAGATCGATTGGGGAAACTCTAGGAATAAAATTTACGTGCTCTAAATTGTGTAGTATTGCCCACTTGTTTTATATGTGCTGTCGATAGGCAGGGGTAAAACCAAACATTTATTTTCATTTGTAGTTCCTTCGGTGTTGTTTATTGCCCAAATGCACATTTATCTCTTCTTTTTTATTTTTCGTCGAGTTTTTCGCTGTTAAAGGTACGTATACATGGTTACGTGCCTCCATATTTTAAATGCAAGAAATTCAAAAGAACTTGTATTATTTTTAAGATTCCTTTGTAAACATTAAAAAAAACTTGTTAAAGGGAGACTAAACATTCTTGACAATATAGATATTATGCTAGTTTTGGAAACAATAAATTTACCTCAAATCAAATTTCGATGATGATTGATGACATTGGTGGGGGAAGTGAGCAAAGAATATACTTTTATAAAAAGGCGCAATAATTTTCATTAGTACCGAGTTTACAAAGCCATCTAATTAAAGAACTGTCTTTGCAAGTAACTGCAAAAAAACACAAAAATAAATATTCATGCTGTTCACAAGATTTATGTATAAAACGTACATATTAATTAAAAAGAAGAAAAGTCGATTAATCGAATATTTTCTAATCAAATAATCGGTTTTTTAAGAAATTGGTGTAGATTAGGTCGTATATCAATTCGTTCGTATATAATTAATTTGTTTAATAAAATATTTTTTGATAAAATCATGATTTTTATTATTTGTAAAGTAAGTATGTAATATATATATGTTGATTTCGTTGCAATTTAACTCCATATAATAATATAGCTTATTCTAAATATCGATTAATCGAAAAACTTATTATTAATCTCTTTTATTACCCACACTTTATAAATAGGTAACCATAATTTTTTGGCGTAATTTTCCTTGGTATTATTTCAAATAAGCCATAAAATGCAAAAAAAGTATTACATTTAAAAAAAATGTGTTTCGGTAAACATAGTACCTCTCCATATATGTATGTACGTCAATGGTTATCTCAAGTTAAGGTTTGTATGCAAAAAATGTAAAAAATTTAACGTATTTTATTGTTTTTTTTGTAATATTAGTTGGTTTATTAAAATTTATACCCTTCAAAAAATAAATATTTTATTTTGTTTTTAGAGCCCTGTTTCTCCCCCTTAGATTAAACCTATATAAAGTAAAAAATCCGTTACTCGGAACTTCCCTCGTTGTAAATCTTCCCTTTTATTAGGAATAGTAAAAATGTGACCCAATTTAGTTCCGCCAAAAAGTCATTAACATTTATATATTATCTTTTCAAGCATTTTTAGTGAGTCCCATTTTGTTCCACCATCTTGGATTCATACCAATATTTTACTAATTTCGACCTATCTATGCCACACTAGCTTCTTAGGGATAACATAAAATAAATAGTTTTGTTTCGCTGATTTTTTAAGATCGCCATTTTGTTGCGCCATATTGAATTCGTACCAGTTTATCACTATATCATATTTAATTTATTCACAGAATTTGAAGTGAATTCAAAAAGAACATTTACTTACGTTCATTTTTTATACATTTTATTTGGTCGTTATTTTGTTCCGCCATGCTAAATTCGTACCACGTATTTATCTCTATATCACATTTAAGGCTTGGACAATATTGAAAATTAATCTAATAATTACACTGGCCGAAAAAAAAATTTGTTTTGTTGTAACGCAAATCAGAATAGCATAATCTAATAGAATGGACCTATCCAAATACGAAAATGACAAATAGAAAGTTGTAGCACGTAGGGTTTTCTTGTTAGAGTTGTAGAACCATATCGAATGTTACGATACTTAATATCTATAGAAAAAATGATTTCAGAAAATTCTTAACCCTGTTTATTGACTATGTTTACAGTTTTCGCCTATTAAACACACTATACATCTAAGAGAAAAGCAGGCGAGAAAAATATTAACTTAAAACACTAATTAAACTTTATTTTTTCTGTTTTTGAGGTGTCCTACCTTCTCTCTTCAAAAACCAACAGTAGTCACCCATTATGGCTGGATCCCATCGTCCTTGGTACCGAATTTACATTGTTCTGATATCTTGGTGAAACCTTTCACCCTGCTCGTCACTAACAGCTCCCAAATTTTTAGGAAAAAATGACAGATGGGAATGAAGGAAGTGAATTTTTAATGACATTCTGGCACCAAGCGCTTTATTGGCATCTAAGAGTTCATTAACTATCCATCCATCCATCCATATTGTTGCCTAAAAATTCTGTTACTACATTAACAAATGAATTCCATGCTCTGAGTTCTTGCCTGGTAAGCTTTTCCGTAAAATTGACATCGTCCAGGAATTTTCTGATTTGGGGCCCAATAAAAATGCCTTAAGACGGGAACCCAGACGTTCTGACTGTTCCTTGGATAACCCCAAATCACGTACTAAATCATTTAATTCACCTTGAACAATCAAATGTGGCTCGCCGGAACTGGGACCTGTGGTAAAAATGGGATCGGTGCACTGTTCTTCTGAGCTGCTTGATCATGCGTTATCTCCATTATCTCCCAAATCGATAGCTTGCCAATTTAAAGGCGCAATCGGCACTGGCAAATTTGCATTATGAGGAACAGGTCGTATGGCAGATTGTGAATTTGGATATTCTATATTGTGCTTTCCCTTTTTGGAATAACCTTCAGTCTTTGTCAGGCAAAAATAACAATCGTCAGAATGATTGGTGGGTTCTCGCCATACCATTGGAACTGCAAAACGCATAGCTTTTCTCTTTCCCTTCATCCACTGCACCAATGATACACTACAACTAACACAGCACACATTGGTAGCCCACCGCTTATCTTGATCCCCAATTAACACACCAAAATATTTAAAGTAGGCTTTTTTTACATTTTCGGAAAATGGCCTTGTTTGTGATCTCCCCAGAAATTCTCCACAAATATAACAAAATTTGTCAGGAGAAATTTTGCAACTTCGGCACATTTGACTCGACATTCTCGTCGTCACATACACTTGCTTATCGATACACAGAGAACCACTCAATTCGAAACTCAACAGAAGAGTGATGTTTAACGATTATTTTAGGTCTAATGTTGTAAACAACCCAGTCTAAGTAATTTTTCTGTTGTAAAATGGACTCATTTTAGCCGCCCCTCAATAAAATTGTTTACCGGCTAATATAAAAGTTTCTAATTAGGCTATTAAAAAATGGTACGTATTAGGGCTTTCCGAATATTTTTTTTGTTATTAGAAGGGTATTTCCATTGTGAAAATAATGAGCTGGCCTGTGTTAGAAAAATCTTGTCGGCCAGTGTTATTTTTGTCAGAGTGATTTTTCAAATATTGTATTAAGCCGCCATTTTGAACTCGAACAAATCTGTTACCAGTTCATTTATTTACTTGATTTTCGTGCAAAATTTGAGGTAAACTGGCAACAGGCGGTCGTTTTGTTTCACCATCTGTAAAACCTGGGAGGATGATTATGGAATTAAAAGTTGCTTATGTATGCAAAAAAAGAATATAAATTACATTAAAAAACATTTTAAAAAATCTTTAGTTATGGAAATAAAAAATATTCGCAATTCTAAGGGGTCCTTATACCCCGTGTGTAAAAAATATTTTATATAAAAAGAGATTCAAGAAAATTAACATGATTTACCGTTTGTTTTTTTTTAACTAGCCTCTTTAAAACGAAAGATATTTTCGTTTTCATACCGCTGTGGTTACCCTGTATAATGAGCAAGAATGGTTTTATGTACAAAGTTATAAGGAAATTTGACCTCTTTTACTGTATTCTAAACAAACTAAATTAGACCTATGACTACCCTGTATGATTAAAAATATGTTTTTATTTACAAAAAAAAAAATAAAAAAAATTTTGTGTTTCATTGTACTCTAGATAAGCCAAATGCTCCTGAGATATATTTTTTTTCATTTCTTACAGACAGCAAACATTTTTTTCTAAAAATGTGTCTTTCGGATTCTAGGGACTCTAAAACATCGAATATACCCAACCTTTATTTTTCTGAAATTCTCTTACTTCCCCCCACATAATCTATACATACATGGGGACAAGGGTGCCGTAGTATATCCGAGGTCGATCAAATTGCGGCAAAATTCCGCAATTTTGCTTTTTCCGGATATATCTGGACTGAGATCGAATTTTTCAAATTTTTTAATCATTTTACAAAGCACTAAATTGCACAATTTTGCCTCAATCTGATCGACTTATCTACGGTTTCCGAGATCCCCACGCATATACTCGAACTTGTAACACTTGTAGAGTGTTAATAATACAGTATATTGGCTGTTGTATGAGGAAGTAAGATGTATGTTTTTTATGTAATTTATCACCAAAATGTGGGGACACTAAAATCACCCACTTCAAAATGGTGACCATTTATAAATGAGGCCGAACCTTAATAGGTAGAGTAAAAAAACGCGAGTGATCTTTCACTGAAATGCGATCTGAAATGTAAACTAACAAATTGTTCCTCTCGGTTCCTAATGGTCCCAGCGCTCTATATGAGTTTGTCTCCTTTATTAACTACCGAAGGAGATACTCGTTTTTTTTCAAGGTCTTATTTTTCAATCAGGTAAAACATCCCTCCAGTAAAGATATATTGTAGATCATAGGAAAGTTATTTATTGTATTTTTTTTCTTGATCAAACATATTTATATATTTATTGTAAACTGTGGATTTTTTTATTTTCTACTATAGAATAAAGTTAAATTTTGTTTTTTTATCTTTTCTTTAAACCTAATTGATATTTGATTCAAGCGCCATATTTCGCATGTGTCATAGTTTTCAAGTGTCAGCCGGCCTGCTAATACTATTTCTACTTCACTTTTAAAACCTTGAAAAATGATTAATTAAAAGGTTGTACCTTTTTATCACTAGCATAATGTTTATTTTTACCGAATTCAAGAAAGGAGATTATCAATCACTATATTCATCTATTTTTGTATGTATGTATACCGATTATTTTGGGATGGTTTGACCAATTTAGATGAATTTTTCAAAGAGCTTTCTGAGTTGGGCCAGAATGGTTCCATAGTAAGCATATTAAAAAAACGGTAAATTCACCTTTACCAGGAACTTCTCTGGCCTAAATTTTATTATGTACATATAAGTTTATACATGTATGTAATTTTTTTTGTAATACAACTTTATACAAATCACATAAACTAATGTATTCAAATTATTTTAAGTTATTACCAAACTCTATATAATCATAAAATTTGTTATATCTCTGTAGTGTATTTCTATACAAAAAGGGTATAAGCGGATTTACAGATTTTTTTTCAGACATTTTAATAGATTTCCATTCTGTTTCACCATATTGGATTCATACAAATGTTTTACCAATTTTTACCCATGCCACACTTGATTTTTGATGAAATTCAATTGTATATGTAGTTTTCTGCACTTCATTCCTATGTCACTCTTGATTTTTGTGCAAAATTTGAGATAAACGTGATCAGTAGTTTTTTAGTAATATATTTTTTAAAATTTTTACTAAGCCGCCATTTTGTTCCGCCATATTGAATTTTAATCGAAATGTTACCATGTAACCCTATGACCCTTAATTTTTGACAAAAATTTTGAGTGTCAATCGCTTAAGCAGGTTTAAGGTATGCTTTGAACAGACAGACAGACGGTCCAATGGAATTGAGAAAACATGTTTTTTTTTGCCTTCTAGGGACCGTGAAATATGAAGGTCTGATAAACTCTCGAAGGGTGGTTTTCTTTTACCATTACATTTTATTGGGCAGTAATTTTGTGCTACCATCTTGAATTTGTATCAAAATTTTATCAATCCGTTTCTATATTACACCAAAGAAAATAATAAATTATTATTTTCTTTGATTACACTTAATTCTAGCGTAAAATTTGAAATTAATCGAATAAGAAGTTTTCAGACTGATTTTTAAACTTTTTATTAGGCCGCTATTTTATTGCGCTATCTTCGATTCATACCAGAGTTTTAGGATTCTACTAGGCTGTCATTTGGTTCCGCCATACTGGATCTTTACAAAAATATTACCAAGTTTTCCCCATATCACCCTTAATTTTTGACTAATTTTGCAGTAAAAGTAAAAAAAAATAAGTAAAAAGTAGTTTTAGCTATGCCGCTAGTACGCGGACAAACCAACAGTTTGATAAATCATGTTTTTTCGCATCTAGAGATTATGATTGTAGATCTAAAAAATCTCCATGGGTGATTCTTTCAGACTACATTTTATTTAGCCGCCATTTTGTTCTGCCATCTTGAATTCTGACCAAAAACTAAGTCATTTTTTTGCTGTCGCGAACAGATAGACAGACACACTGACGGAATTGAAAAAACAATTTTTGGCATTCATAAGCTCCGAAACGTGAAGATCTGACAACATCTCAAAGGGTGATTTTTTTTACGATTGCAATACCTCTTTCGAGTGAAGTAGAAATGTTTTTAAGTCTATTTTTACCTAAGATTTAAGAATGTCCGTGATAAATTTGAAATGCTTTAATATATTGTCTTGAAATTCGGTGTATGAAAAAAGTAATTTCGCCACACTTTGGGGAACTTACTTTCCTGGAAGGCAAGTTATTTCGGTTATTATAAAAATTAATATTTGATGAAAAGATCAAATATCATTATTCTTGGCACAACACATTCTTTTGTCAATGAGTAACGTATGTACATAGAATGGGAGGTAGACTAAAGGGGATGTTTCATATGATTTTCGGGTTTTCATGACATGAAGTTTAATTTTACAAATATGTTTAGATTTGGCGATATGTATTACTGATATCCTATAAATATGTGTCGTTGGTATTTCTTTACATAATATTAGTACCGTGATTGTAGCAAAATTTGGAACAATTGGAATCTTCAAAATTTTAACCTAGGTCTTGGGATCGGAAATATAAAATTCACTTTTGCAATAAATATTTTTATAAATACTAATAAAAAGGATGAAATTAAAATTTTTATAAACTTCAAATAAGCACGGAAAAAAAAATTATTCCATCCTGTAAATTTGACTTTTTTGAGCTATTTGATTTATGAAGTCGGTGTCAATCTAATAGACAGTAAATTGATATTATACTCATGGTATTCAATTCAACACACTCAATACATAGATGCCTTTTTCTGATTAAGTAATTAAGAATTTGTTTGATGCCGACTTCATAAAGTTACATTTTCAAGATAGAGTAAATAATTTTTTCTTTTTAGTATTTTTTAGGTCGGTTTTGTTTATAATTTTTATAAAAAAAATTACCGTTAAAACCTGATTCAAACACAGTGAAATATATATTTTTAATGTTATAATAAAATATAAATTCAGCATATAACTTATTTTTATAGTGAATTAATTTATCAGTGATAAACTAATTTTTTGCAATAAACTGATTTCTCACATGGTGTTTTCTTTTTTAATTTCAGGCCCACTCCCCTCTCCTGGGGTCAGGAGATAATAGGCAGGTATGTATTTTTATTATTTAGTAGATGAGGCGATTTTCGAAATAGGGGGCGCCATCTCCGAAAGAACGGTTTTGTAAGAATATGTTGTTCTCTCGAGAAACGCGCTCTCCATTTCAAGAAGAGGCGGCAAGAAGCGTATATAATACTGTTTTATTAAATGTGCATCTTCTTATTAATTATAAATACACCAGATTTAAAATCTTTACCTTTAAGGGGGAACTGCTCGCAGAAATATGGATCATTTGCAAGCCTTCCGCCGCTGCAATATTATGTTAAAATTATAAGAGATATATATTAGCTTCAACGTGATTTTAATAGGGAAATATGTATAGTTGGGCGCTAAATGCGAATTTTTATGATTTTTATTTTTGAAGCACATGCCTTCGCATATAATTTTTTTTTCCACAATACGAGATAGGGAAAAAAGTTTTATACAAAAGTTTCTTGGGTTTATCTAAATTTTTTAAATATTGTATTTTTATATATACAGGGTGTGTCATTTTGCGTTGACAGATGTCAACTTTGTTATTTTAAATGGAACACCCTGTATATTATTATGGATTTGAATAGCTCTCTTAGAGACGATTTCAACGATGTATTATAAGATGGGTCTACGAGGCACCGTTTCGGAGATATTTACGATCATCTTCAATTTATGACATACTTTCAACTTGTTGTATCTCTGGTATTTATCAACTTTTTTGTTTCATTTTTGTGCAGGAAAAAACACAATTTTATGCTTTATTGGACGTGTAGGTAAAAATATTAAAATTGAAAAAAAATGTTACAGTGTTGTCACGTTTTGCGTACCATCAGTTTTCTCAAGATTTTTAAATGCAACCCCCTATATTTAATAACGGATTTAAATAGAGCATCGAAAGACGATTTCAATGATATATTATAACATAGGTTTACAAGTCAGGGTTCCCGAGTTTTGGGGATTTTCTTCAGGAATCAATTTTAATATTAAACAATTTTTACTAAACATAACATAAACTATTAAACATGACATAACAAGAACAAAGACAAAAAATAAACATTACTTAAATTAAATTTTCTATATAACCACCTTTCTGTGCTATACATGTTGTATAAATAATGTCTAATTTTTTTATTGCCCTACGAACTGCTCCACTCTCATTGATCAAATGGATCTCTTCCATTATTCTCCTCCTTAAATCGTCTACGTTATTAACTTTATTCTTATACACTTTGTCTTTAATATTTCCCCATAAAAAAAAATCTAGTGGAGTTAAATCGGGACTCCGAGCTGGCCAGGGTATCGACCCAAATCTGCCAATCCACATTGGAAATCTTTCATTTAACCATTCAATTACAGGTCTTACGGTATGGTACGGCGCACTGTCTTGTTGAAATACAAGACCATCTTTAATTTCATCCGGTAATTCATTAATAAGAGGTTGTATTTCATTTTGCAACAAACTGTGGTATCTCTGTCCGTTAAGAGTCCTATCATAAAAAACCGGCCCAATCACTCGGTCCTTTATTATTCCGCACCAAACATATACACTTTGATGTCCCTGCTTTCTGATGGCTTTGATTTTATGTTGATTTTGCCTTGACCAGTAGTGGCAGTTCTTTCGGTTAAATATTCCCACGGTGTTGAAAATTGCTTCGTCAGTGAAAAGAATTTTGTCAAAAACCGGTTGATCAAAGTGGCGGTCCATCGTATCCATGCAAAAAGTAGCTCTGTTGTCAAAATCAGCTATGGATAGCTCTTGTACCGGAGTGAGTTTGAAAGGATGGTAATCGTTGATATTAAGTGTTCTCTGAATACTTGCTCGGCTAATATGCGGTATGTCCCGTGCGGCATCCCTTTGGGAATTTTCATTGCTTTCCTCAAAATATAAAAGAACATCAAGTTGATTTTCTTCCGTAAGAACTGTCCTAGGCCGGTTTCTTTTATTGTTTATCACAACGCCATTTTCCAGATCTCGTGTAATTCTTACGAAGATTTTCTTACTTGGAATTCTGCTATTTGGATACAGTCTTCTATACTCCCTTAACGCTAGTGCGGGACTCTTATTGTTTCTAATGAAGCACTCATATAAATTTAAACGTTGTTGAATAGTGTAGTTCGACATAATTATTTCTTAAATTTACTAATTTAATCAAGAAATGCAACCAAGCTGTCAAATTTCATGCAAATAATATTTCGTTTGTTTCCATGGTTTTGAAGCACAGCCTACTTAAAATTGTTGATAGGGTTGTGGAAAGGTTGGTAAATAATTGTGAGAGAAAAAACACGAAGCCAATACTCGACTGACTTTCAGACGCTCTATATAAAAACGAAACAACAAAAATGATTAGTAAGCAAAGACATTTTGCGGCACCATTATCGACACAGTCGCCTTGGCCGTCTGTTTCGGTAATCGCTAATCATAACATTGATAAGGCTTATTTAGTATATGGGAAGGAAACATAAAGAACTATTTTTAAATAGATTCACACTATTTTAACAAAAATACACATTATGTATTTAACTGATTTTTAGAGAGTTTTACGTTTGATCTGGAAAACGGCGTGGTAATAATTATTCAAAGCAATTAGAAAATCTAATTTAGATATTCTTTAGCATATAATATTAATTTTGTTGTCTTCGTTCATGTCATGTCACGTTTAATAGTTTATATTATGTTTTAGTAAAAATTGTTTAATATTAAAATTGATTCCTGAAGAAAATCCCCAAAACTCGGGAACCGTGACTTGTAAACCTATGTTATAATATATTGTTGAAATCGTCTTTCGATGCTCTATTTAAATCCGTTATAAAATATAGGGGGTTGCATTTAAAAATCTTGAGAAAACTGATGGTACGCAAAACGTGACAACACTGTAATATTTTTTTCAATTTCAATATTTTTACCTACACGTCTAATAAAGCATAAAATTATGTTTTTTCCTGCACAAAAATGAAACAAAAAAGTTGATAAATACCAGAGATACAACAAGTTGAAAGTATGTCAAAAATTGAAGATGATCGTAAATATCTCCGAAACGGTGCCTCGTACACCCATCTTATAATACATCGTTGAAATCGTCTCTAAGAGAGCTATTCAAATCCATAATAATATACAGGGTGTTCCATTTAAAATAACAAAGTTGACATCTGTCAACGCAAAATGACACACCCTATATATATAAAAATATAATATTTAAAAAATCTAGATAAACCTAAGAAACTTTTGTATAAAACTTTTTTCCCTATCTCGTACAGATTCTGAGATAAGGTAGTGGGTGGGTCATCTTATGTGGGCCACCCTGTACAAAAATAATGCAATATAAAGGCGAACCACAAACAAATTTTATGTCAAACTTATATAGGCCAAACCACAGTTAAATATGTCAAATTTGTCTTGATGAAAATTGTATGCATTACACATACTATTTATTGGAGAGTACTTATAGATATTTGTGAGCGGTGTTGGCACATAAAAAGTTTGAGAATGGCGAGCTGACGTTCTAGGTACCAGAAACTGTAGCTGGCTCAAAATATCACTACATTCGATCCAGTTATGTAAGATTTTATGAAGAAACTTTAGCTGAAACAGTGCGCCGATCAGCCAAGGAGTGAAACGAATGCCTACGCAATAATTCTCTTTCGGGGATGCCGACTCCAGGATACCGATCGTCAATTTTTAAACTTAAATATTTTAGAAAACGTCGCTGGACTCGTTCAATACAGCCTACATGTACCTGATAGTAAACCGACCATGTCATAGAGGCATACTCAAGTCTTGACCTCACGAAAGCGGAATAAAGTAATTTTAAGACCCTTTGATTCTTAAAATCCCTCGAGTTTCTTATGATAAAACCCAGTGATTTGAAACATGTTTTTATAAGATCATTTATATGAGGAACAAAAGAAAGCTTTCTGTCATATAGAACACCAAGATCACGAAAATACTCCACTCTTTCCAACATTTCGTTATTAATTTTATATTCATACAGTATAGTACTATGCTTTAAAGAGAATGTCATTATACTACATTTTTTTATATTTAACGGTAATTTATTTTTATTACACCAATCAAAATGCATTGAGGTCTCGGAAACTATGAAAGATAGAAAAATGAGTAAATGGGCAAAGTTTTAGAGAGTTTTGTTGGTGATTTAAAGTCGTCAGCGGCGCACTTTTATCCCTTTTGGAGTTTGAGATATTTTTGAAAAACCAATTGGTATTTTCTATAAAGCTCTGTAACTTCTTTTATTGTGTTTTTTTTTCAAAATCTGTAAAAACTTTTTTAAAACATTTTTTATGTAGAAAACAGATATTGCATAAGATTTTTGTTTCGACGTTTCGGTTATTCTCCACCATCATCAACTTTATTTTTTCGTATAGATGTCATATTGGATTTCTGTTTTTTGAAACTAAGCATGAAAACTCCCATTCATTGGTGTATAACAAGTTTATACTTCTTAAAGAAAAACTATCAAATTTTAAAAGTGGATTTTATTCTATTATTATTCTAACATTATTATTTTTTTGTTTTGAATTGTTTGTCATTTCCAAAGTTTGGTAGTTACTTCCTGTTATTGTTTTCTTTTAAATTCTTTAAACTTGTTTTGAATTATACTAACGAAGAGAAATTGTATATGTTGAAGTGTTATATTAAAAAATTTTAGAAGTGCCAATATATTGACTGACGAAACATATTTTGGGAACTGTGCATGGAATCTTTAATAAACAAAATCGACATTATTGGTCAATAGAGAATCCTGTTGAATTGCTGGCACAGCGTAGGTTGCAAACTCGATTTGGCACGAACATTTGGTGTGGCATTTATGATAAAATGGTTTTTTATATTAGCTGGTTTAACTGGTGAACGATATTTAGATATGCTAGAATACAAAATTCTACCATCATGTAAGTTTTCAGCAGGATGGCTGCCCCGGCCATAAATTCAGTTTATTAAGAAGAACTTTTGGTGACAAATTAATTTCCAATATCCATATTTATTTTTGTGAGGGCACGTTAAAAACGAAGTTTTTGAATTTGAACTTCCCGAGACGCAGTATTCGAAGAGAAGTGTTTCCCAATATTAACAGAAACACACTTCGACGAGCGACAAGTACTGTTTTAAAAAAAATCGTGCTTGCGTTGGAACAAATGTACAACATTTTGTTTAATATTCCCAATTTTTTATTGTTTTATGCACATGTGTATGTTTCTAGTTAAACTTATAAATATTTTTTTGTACTTTTTGTGATTACTACATTAAATATTACAAACAATAATATTTTTACCATGGCGATCTGAAGCTTACTAGAAAAAAAATCGCCTTTTGTAAAATTCGATAGTTTTTCTTTAAGAAGTATAAACTTCAAAAAAAGTAAAAATCCGATATGGTGTCCGTAAGAAAAAATAAATTTGATGCTGGTGCAGAATAACCGAAATGTCGAAATAAAAATCTGATGCAATAACTGTTCTCTAAATAAAAGTTTTTTACAGATTTTAGAAAAAATGCAAACAAAAGAAGTTGGGTACAGAGCTTTATAGAAAATCCGACTTTGACTATATCCCAAAAATCAAAAAGTTAAAAATAAGCCGCTGGCGTCTTTAAATTACCAACAAAATTCTGTAGAACTTTGCCCATTTAATCATTTTTCTATCTTTCATAGTTTCCGAGATCCCAATACATGCATCATTAAAATGGCCCACATCGTATATAGGGTGTCCCATCAGGGAATGCGTCGATCGATTATGGATAACTATAAAAATCTGGAAAAATCGCTAACTTTTGTGGATTGGGGTCATCCAGCTAAAATATTTTCAAGATGACGTTACTTTCGGCTATATCAGAAGTAGATGTCAACTTGCTTATTTTAAATGAAACACTCTAGACACTAGAGATATTCTATATGTAATATCTTGTACCTAAATCTCACCGTTTTTAACATATTTGATATTTTATGTCAAAAATGAAATATCTCTGAACTTTTCCTAAACGGAAGCTTCTATTATTTCACCTAGGGAAGTTTCTTTGTAGACAAATATCTATTTAGCTTTTTTTTGGTGCAATTTTGATGATTATTAGTACGGGGTGTCCAAGAATAAGAATAAAAATTAAATTGAAAAAAGTATCAAAAATATTTTTTAAGTGGAAATTTCCAATTTTAATAATCTCGTATATCCTGAATATTTTGAATTTCTGAAAGTATTGCCAGTTATGTTTCTAGTGCAAATAGTATTCTATTACCCTATGCCTTATACGTTGAGTTAATGTGAGTTGGATATGACAGCGTTAAAACAAAAAAGCGCTGGGGTAATGTTACTAGTATTTACCATTTGAAACACGTACGAGAATTATTTTAATTTATTTATTATTTATAGAGAATGTGACAAAGTGACATCAAGAACGTGCGATGTATTTGTTATTCGATATCCGCAAAAACAGAAACCATCAACTCACACCCACCGTTACAAAAACCACAGGCAATTATTATACAATTACAAATTAAATCAACTTAGTATTAAAGGACAAAAAACACTAAATTTAAAAAGAAGCTCTTTTTTTAGTAAATGTTGAAACTGACGTCCTTAACATTTTTCGCAACGAAGCAGTGGTTCTTCATGGGTTGCTTTTGTTATTGATTCGCTAGCGGAAAATTATCCAAATATTCATTTTCAAAATTCAACGCTTGAACGATTTAGAAATGTCTTAGTTATCATTTAAATTATCTTGATAAAAACGTAGTACCATAACGCTCATTTCTTTTTTGCAAAATAGAAATTGAATTACAGGATTCTTGAAAATTTTGCTCTTTAAATACATGTAAATTTAAATCACTCCAATAATGAGAATTATGTATTAAAAGCACAATTTTACTGACACCAATTTAATGAACATTATGTAGGGTGATTTTTTTATCCTTTAAAATAAAGTTATAATACTAATACATAGTCGTGTAAAAATGGCTGGCTATTTGTTCTAATAAAAATGTCCGGCATTATTTTTTAATTTCTTATTGTTGCTACAAAACGCCTCTTAAAAAATTAGTTATTTAAAAATGTCTTAGTTGCATCGTTTTTACTTCCTTCGTAAAAGGGAAGTATTGTAATCGTGAAAAACTCGTCCTCACAGGCTTTTACAGATCTTCACGTTTTAGGGTCCCTAGATGCCAGAAATACATATTTTTCGAATTCCGTTATGGTACGATAGTAAAATTGTGGTCCGAATTCTAGATGGCCGAACAATAAAATGCAATCGTGAGCAAATCAACCTCACAAAATTTTAAAATTCTTCATGTTTTAGGGTCCCTAGATACAAAAAAACATGCTTTCTTAATCCGTTGGTCTATCTGTATGTCAATTCGAACCGTAAAAACTACTTACCCGATTGACTTCAAATTTTGCTCAAAAATTAACGGATATATGTGAATAAACTGGTAACATTTTATTAAAAATCCAATATGACGAAACAAAATGGCGGCCTAATGAAATGCTTAAAAAATTATTACTGAGAAACTAATTATCCAGTATACTTAAAATTTTGCACAAAAATCGGGTGTTACATAGGAATGAACGGGTTACATTTTGGTACGGATGGCAAAATAAAATGGCTGCCACATATAATATTTTAAAAATCAGCCTATTTATTAGATTTATTTGAAATTTTATTCAGGAAATTAAATATGGTATAAAGATTAACCATATGGCGGCCTATTAAAATGTTTAAAAATCAACGTCAGACAATTTCTTATTCCATTGACTTCTGACTTTGCACAACAATTAGATGTGGTATAGAGAAAGACAGGTAAACTTTTTATACGAATTCAATGATGAAACAAAATGGCACCCAATAAAAATGCTTGAAAAAAAGTATCAGTGGCGGCTATTCAGGTGAAGTAGGTGAAGTGCTACTTCACCAGGAAAAATAAACAAGCAAACATCTAACTATATTTATTATATATCTCTTAAAGTTTCAGTTTTTACATTCATTTATTCACCTAACTGGTAAAAAATAAACTGTACATGTCGAATAAATATTTTACTTGACCGTTGGCGGCATGTCTTTTTAAAACTTTCAATCGAACTTTATTATAACAACTATAACAGTGGCGCAAACCGCTTTGACTTTGCTGGAAGTGCTGTGCTTAGTTTACGATTTTTCTACTATGTTGCCATGACAACGCGTATCCGAAGACGTCGAGCCCAGCGCCATACAACGCTCTCGGTGAATTGCAGGCGCATTACACTACACCCATGTGTCGTTCGGTTTGCAGTGCTTGTTTACTTTTATTTTCGCGGATTTCGCTGCAACCGGTGAGTTCCTTCGCAGTTAACTTGACTGTTTTGTGTTATATTTATTTATGGTGTTGTTACAACTTCAAATTCGAAGTTAGTAAATGTGATTGTTCAAGACTGGAATAAATTAAAAGACGTCTTTGAATTTGTTACAAACTGTAACAAATCTGATGAAAAATCAATCCGCCTTGCGAAAGGATTTTTAGGTGAGATGAACGATTTTGAATTCACGTTTAAGGCATTAGTGTTTAATGACATTTTCTCAATCACGGACATACTATTTGACGATCTTCAAAAAAAATCGCTTGACATTCATTTTTGCATATCCAATATAAAACACTGTCGTGAGGCGCTCTGTAAAAAAAGAAATGAACATTTTTTTAATACCATGTTTGATAAAGCAAATTCTATTACAGAAATAAATCATTACAAACGTGAGCTTACTAAGCTTTCACCTGAAGAAATTAGGGCTTAGTATAGAACCCGTTTTTATCAAATATTGGACCATATTTTAATGGAAATGACACTAAGATTTCAAGACCGTGAAAAACTTACATTTTCGTGTTTGGCAGGATCTGCTAAATTTTCCGAATATAGTTTAAATTTTCCAACTGGCCTGTTTGAAAATTGTTAGAGTTATATGGGGAAATATTTTCAAAAAGTCAACGACTTAAAAATGAGCTTGGTCTTATTTTTGCCATTGAGAGTAATTGGAATATATCGCTGCAAGAGCAAGTGAAAAAAATTATTAAAAATAAATATATTTTTACCGAAGCATATAAATTGTTTTCCCTTATTTTGACAATACCGTCGACCAGTGCTTCAGTGGAAAGAAGTTTTTCTTGCTTCAAATGTGTAAAAATTTATTTAAGAAATACAATATCTCAAGGAAGACTTACTTCTCTTGGCCATATTTCAATTCAAAAGGAATTTCTGGAGAAGATTAGGGCAACTCATCCATTTTATGAGGATGTTATAAATAAATTTGCTGCTATGAAGGATAGGAGAATGGATTTAGTATACAAAATTTAGGTAAGTCGTAAACAAATATTCTACCCTTCCACATATAAAAAAATTCTGGAAAAAAAATTATTGCGATATTTTTTTGCTACATTTACACTTCCCTCACTTTTTCACCGGCGAGCCGCCACTGCTAAGTATGTTAGTAAATGACGATGTGCGGACCTAAATTGAGTCACACTTGACTAATCCTTATAAAAGGAAAGATTCATAAGGAGGGAAATTCCGGGTAAAGATAATTTATCGATTTTTTTTTGCAATTTAAATTTAAATATACTCCCACGCGTTGTTCTATTGCCCAACTGCCAAACGATGATTTCCGTTACACGAAGGGTACACACAATTTCTATTGCTGCTAGTTTCATCCATTTTCAAAAGGCGTAAGTAAATTGTTCATTGTTATAGCTTCGATTGTAACTTAATAAAAACAGGTATTGCAAGAAAATATTTAGGGGTTTTTATGCTCATACATAGTGGTTTCCATTTCACCTATATGTGTGTATAGAAGTTTGTATATTCATATTGTCATCAGACAAGTTACTGATATTAAATATTACAATTCACTATACGGTTTTGGACCTCGATTTTGCACGTGCTTTAAACTTTTCAAGTTCAAAAAATTATTAATATTTGATTTGGCAATAGTTCGAAAATTCATAATTTTCTATTCCTATTTTAAAACTAAATATATATTTTATAATTGAAGGTCATTTATATATAAATTTTAATTTAGAGTCTACTATTGTTAGGGCTACAAAGAGAATTCATGCGTATTCAAATATTGGCAAGGATTATGTTTAAAAAGGTGCATGATAAAAATCTGCTTGTAGAATATTTTAGTTAGCTGTATTAATATTTACACTTTTAATGTGAACACTTAACTATTACCGATACGTTTTTAAAATAAATAATTGAAGTCGTACTTTTTAGCCCACTTCAAAAAAGGAGGAGGTGTTCAATTCGACCCTATTTTGTTTGTGTTGGTACGTCGATTACTCCGCGATGGTGCAAAAACTCATTTTCCAGTAAAACGCAAATTAACAAATGCAAGGGCAGGTTTGTCAATAACTAGTCTTTATTCGTTATATTGAGTAAAAATATATTACGGAAACATATTTATCAAAGATCAGCCAATTACGGCTAAAAAATACAACAGAGACAGAAAAAAAAAGTTGGGCCACTATGGCAACAACAAAATGTAATTTTCTTCTACAATGTCTCCATCTTGGACGTTATTATTGGTAGTTAAATTATTATAAGCAGGTCACTGTACTTTAGTTTATCAGTTGGCTTTCCTGCATGATACAAAAGGTCAAGATGTACATTTTCTTGAATCTGTCTGGTGTCTATACCCCTCTTGGTTACGTTCACATTATAAAACAGAACTCCCTCATTATTCGAGTACTTGTAGTATCATTGGATCTTTTGCCATTCCACTTTTACCGTTCCTTCCCCTTTCTTTCTATTCGTAATCAGGGTTTCTAAATTTTTTGTACTTCTAAAATCTTCTTTTTCAATTTTTACAATATCAGACTTGTTAGATTCCCTTGCAGATGAAATTACTTTAATCCAATCCATTGGTAAATAAATTTTGTTTTTCTAGGGTCCCGAAATCTCTATCACAAGGTAGGAACGACTGTCCTGATACCAAAAATCAATTTGCTTTGGATTAAAATCACTGGATGCTACAATGTACATGTAGATCGTTGCAATTCTAATATTGCGGTTCTGGCCTCCGCACTGGTTGCTTGTACATAATAAGATTTGGTGTTGTCACAAAATTTTTGTTGTAGTGCATGAAGCGGGAGCCAATTTCTTCAGGTCCACGAGAGGCTATTCCTTTGTGCCATACGTACATTTGAGCTTTTTTGTTTTTAGATTGTAAATCCCCAGGCACAAGGCAACTCTCTTATATTAGGCGACACCTGTCGATATGTAACGATGGTAACGTTTTCATTAAATCAAAAGCAATACAAGCTGTGATATCTGTAGTTTTGTCAGGATCGTCTTTCATGTCTTTACGGGCTGCCTATGCCATTCGCAAATGCTTTTGTTTTTCAACTTCTATGTTTTTCTTTTCGTCGGCTTCTAGATTTTTTGTCTGTATATTACCGTGAACATTGTCGGACTCATTACCGAATTTCTATTACATTTCCTAACTTGTTGCTTCCAACTGCTTTCCTTTCGTAAAAGTTTTTTTACTTTTCTTGGTCTGTCGATTTGGTGACTTGAAGCACGAGGACTAGAGCCGTCAGATGTGGCGGTGGACATTGCCATTTAGGAATACCTAATTAAAAAAACATTCTTATTACCATTGAAGCATAATAATAATGCCATTTTATGAATAAAATCAATATGATTAAAACTTTTTTAATAGTCATTTTTTTATTAAAGCCGATATGAGGACCTCCAAATACTTCCAGATATGTTAGGTTAAGTATTCTGGGTCCAGAAAATAATAAACAAATGAAAAATATTATGAAAGTCAACTGTTCTACTCTCACTTTTAGTCATTTTATTTAACCAATTATCTAATTTCATTTAACTACTAAATTTTTATACTAAAATCTAGATAAATACAAAACACTTATAAAAATAAGTAAACTTAATCACTAGAACCTGTAAAAAATTAGGTTCAGTTAATGTCTATCGTTCTGTTGAAAAAACCTCTCTTAACGATTTGGATACAAATTTGCGGTTCTTCTAAATGTCAATGAATTTTGTCAGAGATTAGCCATTCTGGTTATATTTCTGGTACGAAACAAGAAATATTCTGCTTTTAGTATTTTATTTGTAGGTTTGCTGAAGACGGGGGTAGACTTTCCCCCGAAACGTCCAGAAAACAAACATTTTTCAGTGTCGTTCCTCGGGTACCTTCATAGTGGACCCAAAACTTAAGACTATCTATTCAATTTATAAGGTAAATATATTTTATTTTCTTATTTTTTCCAATTTTCTAAGGCGAAAAACCCAAAAAATAGTTTTAAAATATGATGATTTATAATACAAAAACGTATTATTTCCAAAACTACCTAATTCATATGGTAGATATTCTAAAGTGTTGACCGTCTTTGATAGCCGCTTGATACAATTCAGCTGAGTGATAAATGAACGGAGAATTCATATGTTGCCAAGTTTATTGTTAATACGTATATAAATTATGTAATAAAAACGGAATAAAAATTCGGTAATTATTTACATTATCGCCGATATTGATGATTTTTTTGTATATAGGTGGATTTTGGGGTCTTGATCACGAATTCGAAGTCAAATTTTTTCGGTCACATTTCGTTTTTGAGTTATTCATTCTCAAAGTTCATAAACTCCCAAACATAATTTACTCTTTTTCTTTCTTCTTTTTTTTTATTAAAATAGCGAATGTTCTGTAAGAAACTATTCTAAAGTTCTGTAAGAAACAATTCTAAAAAAACGTAAAATAAACTCGCCTTTTGTTTTTCTTGTTTATATATTTAACACTCAAAAAACAGCTGTACTTCAGTTTTTTGGACTAGCAAATTTACCTTGATGGCGGCATCCTGCCATCACGAAATCCATCGAGATACGACATTAATTGATACAAATTATTTACAGACACTTTTGTTACATACATAGGTGGATCGGTCCCAGCAGGAGCGCGAACGCACTAGGTGGATTGGTACCAAGTTAGCATCAGATTGCCTCCGCTCTTTAGTGGCGTAGCCGTAAAACGATAAGAGGGTAGCGAGCACATTGACTGTTACAATTGCTACTTTTCTAGTGACCCATCAACAATCTACTATAGCTACGAGTAACACAATAAAAGCCTTTTTTGTCCTTTGGCGTAAACTTCTCAATTCTACTTGGTCTCCGCAACACTGAGAGTTTGTGGATCATTTTTTGACCTTGTTATATATTTTGTCTATGCCTTTTGAATTGTGAAAACATATTGACACTGACTTGTTTTTGTTAGCTTAGTTGCATGTAACCTGGGATATGAATTTTGCTGGGAATTTAGTGTGGATTCAGAAAGTAAGTCCGCCATTTTCTAATTATTGAACATTCAAAATAGATATAATAAATACTCACACATACAAAAAATGTAGATTTGCGTAGTGCTTCTTCCAATGTTTGAGTGTTTCCCAAAAAAGCGTATTTATTTCACTAAAATTAGAAAATCATATTGTTTTATCAAAATACAAGAGTTCTAACCAAATTACATCACAACTTGTTGTGTTCTGGACGCGTGTTTCGCTAACCAAGTTAGCACCATCAGCAGATTATATAAACTAAAGTAACTTATCCTAACCGAGACTATTTATAGGTAAATGTGGTCACATTTGGTTGCACCCGACTGCACCGTTGTCTAGTAAGCAATATTATAGGGAATAGGCCCTCTGTCTTTATTTAGTGCTTTCTTACCATATTTAACTATTTTCTATACTCTCAAATGCATCCAATAATCTATTATTAGATACATTTTTAATTCACTTAAGATTATTTATTCCTATTTGGTGATTGTTTTCCAAATCATGTTGGACAACGCTTCACTTTTCTGTTCTTCCGTATCTTAAATGTGTTATGTGTTCTTTAAAACGAATGTTTATGGAGCGTTTACTTCGCCCAATATATTTTAGGCAAGGCTTCAAGGCGACTTTGTCTTTAGGATTTCCAGTTTTTTCAAACTGTTCTCTGTTTTGTAGGCTACTCTGAAACCTACGTTTTTAAATATTTTTCTAGACTTCTCGTATATCTGGAATCATATGGGATTACTATGAACTTATTGGGAGCATCAGGTGCTTGAACAGTAGTGGCAGCTTTTAACATTTTCTTATGCTTATGTCTATTCACTAATTTATGTACAAAATTATCATTATATCCATTACTTTTAGATATATTTTTAATCCGATTCATTTAATTGTTAAAACCTTCTTTACTTAATGGAAAATTGACTAACCTGTGAGTTAAGAAATGAAATGCTGCTATTTTGTGTTGACGGTAATGAAATGAGTCGTATGTTATATACCTATCAGTATTAGTAAATTTCCTATAAATATCAAATTCTAATTTAGCGTTATTTCTAATAACTAACATGTCGAGAAAAGTTAATTGTCCATTGTTCTCCTGTTCGTACGTAAAATTATTGGATGGATATTCATTGTTTAATGTTTCACCCTTGGGAAATACTTGAGTTCAAGTTGTTTATAATATTTATTGTTGAACTGAAAAAAAAATTGTTTCATAGATAATTTTGTGAGAAGCAAGTATTCTTCAATAATTTCTTTCTTCAAATTATTGAATTCAAGTAGTTCCTTTAGGTGCTCTAAAACTAGTGGTATGGGTACACTAGGAAAAATGAGCTTACATCAAAAGATATTAAAATTTCTTTTAAGTGAACATTCTTAATTTTATCTAAGAATTCTGACTAGTTAGTATCAAAGTTATCGTACGAGATATTTAATTTGCTGAATTCTTCTACTAACCATTTTGAAATATTGTACGTTGGTAATGGTTTATGGATTTTGGAAAGGCAATACTGCTTAGATAACTGTGGGTTACTATATGTTAGTTTGAATTTTAGTTTATCGGACACAAGTTTTTACACTGTTTTAAGGTACTTTTTAGTTCTGTTGTCATTTTTGATAACGGGTTTTTCTCAATTAAATCGTAAGGACCAGCTTGAATCAAATTATCTACTGTTTTAAAATAATCTGTTTTGTCTATATAACAACCTTATTTCCTTTGTCAGCTTTTAAATAAAAACATTCTTTTTTCTTCGGTCTCTGGTAAACTTCAGTATTTTTGCAAGAAACATATTTTGACTTGTTGTTAACAACGTTTTTTGAGATTTGATTTCAATTTTAATAGTTATTTTTTTATAAGTTTCCTAAGGTCTGATTTTGATGGATCTGTTTTTAGGAAAATCTTTCCTTTTTTAACCTCATGCGTGGGCAACATTTTAATAATACTGAGAATAATAATAAATCAAATTTTTATCACCATAATTTGGTGAGGATATAAAAAATTAAAAAAAACTATATTTTTTAAATTCTCACAAATTTATGGTGATAAAAATTTGAATTGAAAGACAGTTTTTTTATTGGCTCTTTCACTTTACTTCAGCTTATTACTTACTACTAATTTTAAAACATTTGAATCCTAGGCGTGCAAAACAAACTAAGTGGGTGCATAATGGTGTATACCAAGTTGAAGATGCATAAGGAGTTTATTTATATTGCGTTATTAAAACTTAAAAAAATTTAGTGGGGGGTGGGGCAACCTAATTGTCCCGTTTACCCTCGGTGAATTTTTTTGAAATATTTAGAAATAGCGCTATTTCAAACTTTAAGAATCATCCAACTGGTAAAAACCCGAGTGTGAGCCATCTTCTAGTTTTTCCACCATTCGCTAGATTAAAAGTGTATTCAAGAATTGGGATTTAACATTAGAACCGAATTTGAGTCAGTTTTCTTACGAAAACAATACTTGTAAATGTGGAGACAGTCAACGAACAAAAAATTCACCGAGGGTAAACGGGACAATTCGGTTGCCCCTACCCCCACTAAATTTTTTTAAGTTTTAATAACGCACTCCTTATGCATCGTCAACTTGATATACACCATTTTGCACCCACTTAGTTTGTTTTGCAGGATTGAAATGTTTTAAATTTTTTTGAAAGTGGTAAGGTAAGTAATAAGCAGGAGTAAACTGAAGGAACCAATAAAAAAACTGTTTTTCAATTCAAATTTGTATCACCATAATTTTGTGAGAATTTAGAAGATATAGTTTTTTTTAATTTTTTATATTTTTTATATCCTCACAAAATTATGGTAATAAAAATTTAAGTTGAAAAACAGTTTGTATTGGCTCTTTCACGTTTCTTTAGCTTATTACTTACCTTAACACTTACAAAAAACTATGAAAATTTTGAATCCTAGGGGTGGTGCATAATGGTATATATCTCAATTTATGTAATATTCTTATCTCTTGAACTCTAGGGATACAATATAAGCTAAGGGTCGTGCATAATGGTGCATATCGTGTTACATAATATTCCTGTGTTTCAATAATAGTCAAGGAAGGGATTCATTTCCGCATCTTCTAAGCTGGCGATTTAAAAACAAGAAAACAATTGAGTTTTGGGCATAATTAAAAATAAATTCAATAAGCAGTTTTTTTTTTTTTAATTTTTAATTTTTCAATAAAATTATTTGGCCGCCGTTTTGTGCCGCTATCTTTAATTCGTGCCACAACTTTACCAGTTTTTCTCATATCACACTTAATGCTTGCACAAAATTTGAAATTAATGTAATAATTAGTGTTTTCAGGCTGATTTTTTAAATATCTTATTAGGCCGTCATTTTGTGTTGTCTGATATTCATACCAAAATGTTAACAGTTCATTCCTATATAACACTTGATTTTTGTGCAAAATTGAGGTAAATGGGATAATTAGTTTTTTCAATAATATTTGAATCAGTACCACAGTTTTACTAGTTCATTTGTATACCACAATTATTGTTGGCACACGATTTGAAATCAGTCCATTAAGTAGTTTTTCAGGCTGAATTTTTACGTATTTTACTAAACCGCAATTTTGTTTCGCCATCTTGGATTCATACCAAAATTTTACCAGTTGATTCCTACATAAAACTTGATTTTTGTGCAAAATTTGAGACAAATTGGGTAAGGAGTTTTATAATAATATTTTTTTAACATTTTACTGCGCCGGCCATTTTGTTTTTCCATATTGGATTTTTACCAAAATGTTACCAGGTCATCCCCATTGACCAAATTCTTAATTCAATCGGTTAAGCAGTTTTTATTTACGATACGTTCCTTTTGCGAGGGTAGTAAAAAGAGCTAGGAAGAAATTCGAGAGAGAATGATCAACTTTTTAAAGGCATAAAATTTTCACGTACAACGTATAAGCCATAGCGATAATTTATACCAGTAATAACTTTAAAGTACACATGTTCTTTACTCAATTGTGTGCAGTTTATTTCCTTACGTCATCTATTAGTTTCATAACTCGTTTTCTTTTATTTTAAATCTTATTTCATTTATTTTATTAACTTTTGGCAAGGAGTCAAAACAGAGATCGGTGTAGTTATCGAATTCTCCAATAACTCAGTTTGCTTGGGACCGCGAAGCTCGGCTTTTACGTTATTATAGCATTGTTTGTTTTTCGCAAACTCGTCGCTGCTTTATAGTGTTTTGGTGTTAGTGACCTTTTTTAAATGTTCCTATTAATAATGCTAAGGCCTATATTGGTTCAGTAAGATCTACACGAAAATACAATATTAAGCAAAAGGAATATAATTTACGGATAACTTATATTCAGAAGTACGAAAATAACTTCCAGACCATGTGGTATTTTTTAACATAAACTAGAATTAACTGGAACTTTTATAGTTTTTGCTGGAAATGATGCTAAAAGAAAAAAATTATGCCTTCATACATAAAATGAATTTATTTTTACCATTAATTGGTTGAATGTACCTGCTGATTTAAATAACAATTCAGTGTTTCATTAAAATTTAAATAGATTTTTATTTATTCTACAGAATTGGATTGGTTGGATTTTTACGGGCTATCTAACACTAAAAAGAAATAAAAATACAAAAAAGTGTTTGATAAGGATTGTATAAATAATTCTGTAAATTAATAAACTATATTCAAACTGCTTAAAATATGTATACCTACTAAACTCTTTAAAAATTTCCTACAAATATATACGTTCTTGAATTTTACTAAAAAATATACAAAATTATGCTAATATAAAATTTATGTTGTTTTTGTGCTTTACTTACGTTATTTTCTTATATCTTCTCTGAGATCATTTTCGCAACGTTCATTTTCTTCCGTGAAATCTTCTAGCTTACCTTAGGTTTTTTAATAAACAACTTTTATCGGTCTGAAAATAATTAATGCCAAAAAGTTATAAAATCAAATATGAAACAACCTCTCTTGCACTCAATTTGTGTTTTACAAAGAATCGTATTAAATCTAGTTTAATTATTTATTATACCTGAAATCTACATATATAATTTTTTTTCTATTTTGTTTGAATTGCTATCTACCTTGCAGTTAACTCGAGAAAAGAAAAGAGGGAAGGCTCTGCCGATGTATTTAAAATTTATTGTTATGTTTAATCCAATATATTTTTTCTGACATAATATGGTCAATACTACACCGGGGCGCTCTCTGGAAATCAGAAGGGCCGATATCATATTCCTTAAAACATTAAAAATATCAAAATTTGTACTCATTTTCTGAAACTTTTTTTTGTTGATGTTTTCTATAAGAGTCTGAAATTAGATTTTTTTAAATTTTTGATTACTCATTTACGGGGTGTTTTATAAAATCACTGTTTCTTTAACTCTTTTATGAACTATTATTTACTCTTTGCGGGCAAAAATTAGTAAAATAAGTAAATTTTCTTCTAATAATGACGGGTTTTTATTTTTTGTATCTTTATTGTGTTTACGTTTTTCCTAAAAAAAAAATAAGTAAGAGAGGATTTTTAATTCGAAGGTGGTTCATGAAAAAAAACAAAATCCAGAATAATGTAAAAGCTAAAAAATTATTAACATTAGCTGAATAACACTAAAAGGTAAAAAATAAAATTTTTAAAAAACTTTTTAATAATTTAATTTTTTAAATCCGTGTAAACCTTTCTAATTAATTACTAACGACATTACATATATTTATGAATTGATTCAGTGCTTTGGCTATTTATTTGATACTAATAACTTTTTAATTCTATTTGTGATACTATTTATATAAAGCTTTTTTATAGAGATCAGCTTAATCGTTTTCAAGACTTTAAACCCGCTAAAAACTAATAACATATAATGTGCTTACCTTTTTTTTGCAATAACCAAAAAGCAACAATGAATTCAAATATAATTAGTAGAAATTTGCCAAAAATGTTTAACATTATAGGGTTAAGTCCGGAATAGATGGTCATGGTTTTCTTAAACCAATATAAAAAATTACATATTTTTTGAAGATTAAGCAAAAATGGCAAAGGGTTATTCAAGCATTACGGATTATTATAGCAAAGCCCAGTAGTAGAAAAATTGAAAAAATTCCAACATGTATGCATAGGATACCAACATCAGTCTAGAAGGCTACTTTTGGCTATTTTATGATTTATAAAGTGTAGCTTTAAAATTGTTTGAGTAATTATTTGCTTTCTACGGTCTATTTATGAAGTCAGTAGTTTTTTAAACATCCTTAGTCTATTTGTTGTCCTATCTGAGTTACAGTTTGGATGACGCTCCAAAAAGATTTTCAATATTCTAAATGTAAATGGTGCAGCAGAAAAACCTTCCCACATTTTAAGCGGTAATAAAAAACACTTAATCTAACCTAGTTAATGTAAATAAATATTTTATTTTTTTTATTTAAAACAAAGAATGCAGTTTACCCTTTCTATGCTTTGAAAATTATTTTCGAAACGCATTTTAAGCCAATTTCTAAATTAAAGGTGGTCTCAGTAGCAAGTTTTTAGCCCCCCCCCCCCCAACGACTTTTTTGGGTCCCCCTGTATAATTTCTCAAAAAAAAAAGTAAATAAAAAATGTCATTTATTAACAAAAAATAAAATAAAACATAAGTAGTAAAAAAAATAAATACGCAATAAAAAAAAGGAACGAAATATATACATTTTGAGATTAATAGGTATAGGTAAACTAATAAACACAAAATACAAAACTAAATAAAAAACACAGAGTGGAAGAATCGTTTTCTTTGGTTGTAGACTGGTTGTATGTTGTTTTTGTATCGACTAGATAAATACCTATCAACTATAGTTCGTCAATATTTACTACTCTAGTCCTTTCGTGTTCTATTCAGATAGGAGCTAGAGAACTTAAATGACTTTGAGTCATGGTCGACCAAAGGACAAATTTAATTAATTTTAACTACTAGTTAACAATAATTCTTTTTTTTTTTCGAAAATATAGTTTGTGAATTCACGAGTTGTATTATGGTTTTTAATGTTGTTAGATAATAATAATAATAATAAATAAGTTAAATCATTTGAATATTTCTCTACTAATAACTAAGCTTTTTACAAAAAAATTTGAGTCATCTATTTTAACCAATATCTGAGGATTTAGAATTGAAAATGTTGAATAAACTATTTTAAACGCAGGAAATCTTTTATCCAGCTTACTTACTATAACATCTAAATACGTATTAAGTACTGTAATTTTCAAATATTTCATAGGGTTATTATATATATTACGTCATCTTATTATCATTTCCAATGTATCCTATCTTTGCAAAAGTTGGGAAATCGGTGATTTTTTTTTAACTATGGAAAAAATATTTTATTTGAATACCCTGTTTAATTTGCGAGCCCCCTAATAGCCGGGGCGGGCCCTGGGGGCACTTGAGGCAGGCCACTGTGGGCCATTTCCTGTATTATTGCTGCATTTTCTTAGACTCCAGCGGTAATCATCAGTGATTCTTAGTCGTTTTTTCAAAAACATTCGTTTCTTTTGATATGTCTCAACAATAAACGCACGATTGTCCAATTCATGATGGCAGTTGGAAACCGCAAGCTATAATAGGAGAAAAATGCCGCACTCCGACTCTTTCTTTTCTTTTCACTTCCGAACAGAGTCGGAATAAAAAGTGGAAAGTTTTTTGTCGTACCCTGTACATTACCCGGACTAAAATAATAAGCTGATTGTATAAACAACCTTAGTCCAGAATTAGGTTAGCAACTTTATTACTTTTTATAACAAAACCTGCGCTCAAAAGGTTACCTGATATGTTTGACAATGTCAGTTTTGTTGATTTACAAAAATGGATCGTTTTAAGGGAGAACGGCACGCAAAAAGTGAAAAACTAGCGACAAGGTCTAGTCAAGCTCAAAGTAAGATGAAAAGGTACCTACGTATTAGAAAAAACTTCCTACACGTCCGACCTCAAAAAATGTGTTAGGTATAGGCAATTTAAATTATATTTCGTTTAAAAATGGGTTCAAAAGGGTTCACGCGCTGCAGAAATACAAAAACATGAGTACGATTTACCATTTCAAATTTTGCAGTTACGTAGATAAAGGATCAATGCAAGGCGGTAAAGAGTCATTTTGTTGAAAAAAAATTGTATGCGATGGTATTTGCGTCAAAAAGTGGTCGAAAAATGGTCGAAAATGGACAAATCTACTTCTATTTTATAATTCTAGATTAGATTTTTTCATAAAAAATCGCATTTAGCGCCCAACTATACATATTTCCCTATTGAAATCACATTGAAGCTAATATATATCTCTTATAGTTTTAACATAATATTGCAGCGGCGGAAGGCTTGCAAATGATTCATAATACTGCGTGCAGTTCCTCCTTAACTGGAACCTAAAAATATGAAATTTTAATTGTACTGGGTTAGGGGCATACAATGTAACATTTTTAATGACAAATATCCTAATGGAATAACTAAATCTACCGTAAGTAAAATTAAGAAAAAAATTCATGAAACTAGAAAGGTAAAAGATACTGTACGTTCTGGCAGACCGAAATGCATAATAATTCCTCATCTTGCTACCATAACTCTAGCAAGAGAAAACAGCGTGTCAACTTTAAAATAGGTAAAAATAATCTAATACAACAAACAATAAATCAGTGAAGCTAAGTAAGGTGTTTAAAATGTTGTTTTCTACACCACATTTTTAAGGTGCCCTCACAAATAGTAGTCCGGAGTCCCAGGAGGCCACTCTATTGTAAACCTACGTCCAATCCATCTTCCAAAAAAAAAAACATATTGTCTAAATATTCCCGAACATTCCGAGCGAAATGCGGTGGAGCACTGTCCTGCTGAAACCATATTTCATCATTTGGTGCACCATTTCCTAATAAAATCAAGTTTAAGTAGTTAATACCGCAGGTAAAGTAAGGAACTTAAGATACTAAAATCGATAAAAATGCACTTTCACACATCTTTATCAAAAGTTCTTGGCCGGAAAAGATATATATGTAGAATAGCAAAAATATATAATTAATAATAAACGGCCTACAAGAAGTATTGCTTTCGGTTATGTCCGTTTTGCACCTGCAAAAATTATATATTTTTGCTGTACAAAATACCAAATTACCTATGGGTTTGCAGCCGGAAATTACCGGAGCCCCAATAGGTGGCGCTAAGTGTTACACTTAGCATGTAGTACTGTTTCAGTATGATACACGTTTTGTTTTCGATTTTGTCATATCGAGCAATTTGTTATTTCTGATCTCCCTGGGTACAAGCCTGCCTGATGAGGGTAGAGGCCCAGAAATCATGATCGCAGGAGAGTACCCTGTGACATAATCGAAAGCAGTACTTCTTGTAGGCCGTTTTGCACCTGCAGAATAGCAAAATTATATATTTTTGTTATTCTACATATAAATAACTTAAGATTATTCAGAAATAATTCTGCATAGCTGGGACAGTTTCGGTCCTTAAAAGATTCAAATTTATTTTTCCAGTTAATGTGTCTTCTATGAAGAAGGGACCGATTATTTTTGCACCCTTTATATCACATCACACATTTATCTTTTAGGGAAATTGGGATGCAATGCAATACGGGTTTTCCCTGGACCAATATCGACAATCATGCCTGTTAAGTTTTCCATTCAAAAAAAGTCGCTTCGTCAGAAAAAATGATTTGATTGACAATATATAGATTGGTATTGCAACGTTCCACGAAATTCCAAACGCCTATCGTGATCATGCGCAGAGAGTTCTTGCACCAAGTTATTTTGTATGGATGAAACGTTTCGGTTTTTAGAAGTCGATCCACGGACATGTGTGAGACTTCATTTCTCTTCATAATGTTCTGGTAGAAAGGTGCGGATTTTCTTCTAAACTGATTAAATCATTCAGAGCCTTATCACCATTTGTTGCGCATTTAGGTTTGTCAGAACGTAAAACATCTTTTACCTTTCCAGTTTCAGGAATTTTGTTGTTAATTTTACTTACGGTAGATTTAGTTACTGGTTTAGGTTAGGATATCGGTCATTAAAAATGTTAAAAAACATATTGTAGATTTCATATTCTGTCCCCAAAATCCATTATAATTAAAATTTCAATTCTTTAGGTTTCGGTTAAACGACCAATTTTGTAATTCAACAAAACTGACATTGTCAAACATATAGGTACCCTTTTGTATGCAGGTACTTTATTAAAAGGTAATACATTAAATTATGGATATTAGATTTTCGAAAAAACTGTCGAGTTTTATATAAAGTGCTTTTAATAAAAAAGGTATTAAGAATGTTACCCAGATCTTAAAGAACTATAATATAATATAACATAGGTTGTTACATAAGCGTACATATTTTATATTACATTGATATATATATATATATATATATACATATAATGTGTTTTCATTCCGGGTGTACATCCGTTCATTACTGTCGTTCTGAAAAGAACAGTTTTGCTGACGTTTCGCCAAAATCACATTTGGCATTTTCGAAGCTTTCTTTCTCGCGTCCGAATAGAGACTGAAGTGTTGGTGACTGCGACGCTTCCTTTTATATCCCCACTCGGGGCCGAAGGTTATATCTGCGCAGGCGTTGGTCGTTATTTATGTTTTCCGGATGGTGCTGTTGTTGTTGCGCTAATTGCGTTTGAGTTTTTGCGATTTTAGATATGTCGATTATTGTCTTCCATACTGTTGGTAGTTTTAATGATTCGTCCTTTTTATTCAAATCACCTTGTTTTTCAATTTCTATGGCTTCTCGGATTATTCTGGTCTTATAATGTTCTGTATTGGCAATCTCCCTAGACCCATCGAAATTTATTTTATGGCTGGTTTCCTGATGATGTAGGAATAAAGCTGAGGTTGTTTGTTTATTTCTGATGCTGAGTTTATGCTCTTCCACTCTTGCTGATATTCGCCTGTTAGTTTGCCCTACGTACAACTTTTCACAGTCCTGGCACGGAATGCTGTACACTCCGTGGTTTTCCAGTTTGATTTTATCTTTTGGGTTTCCGAGTAGTTTACCTATAGTTGTTTGTGGTTTGTGTATTGTTTGTATGTTGTGTTTCCTCAGAATTCTTCCGATTCTGTCTGTTGTGCCTTACATATGGTAAGACTACTCGTTGCTTTCCCGGCTCATATTTTTTGTTGTTCGTTGTTCGGGAAACCTGTGCATTAATAGCTTTCTCTATGGCGCGATTTGTGTAGCCATTTTTCTTTAAAGCACTAGATACTACCTTAAGTTCGTTTTGTCTCGTCTGTGTTTCAGTTAGTCGCACGGATCTAGATATTAGAGTATTTGCCACAGCTTGAATTTGTGCTGGGTGATGATTTGATTTTGCATTTAAATATCTGTCTGTATGTGTTGGTTTTCTATACACGGTGTATTCGAAATGTCCGTTATGTAGTTTTGCGACGAAAACATCTAAAAATGGTAGTTTGTTGTTTGCCTCTAGCTCTAGAGAAAATTGTATTCTGGGGTGGAATGAATTTACGTGAGTCAGAAATTTTTCGAGCTCTGCATGACCATATTGCCATATAATAAATATGTCATCCACATAACGAATCCATAATTTGGGTTTTAAACTTGCTTTCTCAAGAGCTTCTTTCTCGAAGTATATCATAAATAAATTCGCGACTACTGGTGATAGCGAGGACCCCATTGGAGCACCATCCATTTGTTTATACATTTGCCCGTTGAAAGAAAAATAAGTATTTTTGAGGCAATGCTCCGAGAGTTCTATTATATGTGCCTGGAAATCCTCGTTCATAGCAATCTTGTCCAATGCTTCGTCGATTGGAATACTGGGATATAACGATTTGACATCTAGGCTTGCTATGATATCGTTTTTTTCAAGGACGATATCTCGTATAATTCGAGTGAAATGCTCCGAGTTTTTTACAAATGAATCAGCTTTTTCTACAGTTGGTTGCATACTTTCAGAAAGGTATTTCTCCAGTTTTTGTAGCGGCGAATTAACAGCACTAACAATAGGTCTGATAGGCGCCCCTGGTTTGTGTATTTTTGGTAAACCATAGAGTTTAGGACATCTGCTCGACTTTTCCCGTGGTATGATTTTTTGTTGAATTTCGGGGTTTATTGGTGAACTTTTTATTTTATTTTTAGTTGTTTTCTCTAGGTACGTTGTTGGGTCCCTTGGAACAGGCCTATAACAATTGTCTTGTAGGATATCCTGCATTTTTTGTACGTAATCTTGAGTATTCATTACCACAGTTGCGTTTCCTTTATCTGCTGGAAGGATTGTGATGTCTTTATTTTTTCGAAGGTTTATTAGGGCCCTTTGTTCAGTGGCATTTAGGTTTTGTTTTGGTGTTTTGCTTGTTCTTAAAATTCTTGCCACCTCTTGTCGAATCTCCTCTGCTTTTGTTTCTTCAGAGGAGTCAAGGACAGCTTCAACTCCAGCTATTATTTCTTCTTTCGGGATTTCCTTAGGAGATATCGCAAAATTAAAACCCTTACTCAGTACGGATTTTTCACTTTCTGAGAGACTGTAGGATGATATATTATGTACTAATTTATCGACGTCTACTGATGATTTTTGTGGCTGACTCGACTTTCGTAGAAGATTGTCATACTTTTTCGAAAGTTTATCTGTCTTAATATTCTTATTTGATTCTGTTCGCCAAAAAGCCAAAGTTTCTATGCGATTCCACAATAAAGGGTGAATGATATTACTTAGTTTAAGGTGTAACTTTAAAAGTTCTTTTTCTGTCTCGGCTAGTTGTTTTCTAGTTTGATGGATTTGTTCTTTTAATAACGCCTTACTAGCATTTTGAAGTATGGTGTTAGTTTTTCTAGTTTTAGTATGATAAGATAACCGTGTAAAAGTAGGAAGTAAATCGCTGTCACGACACTTAATTTGAAAGGTTAGATCACATAAAAGATTAGTTTTCTTCTTCTTCTCAGTTTCTCATACATCTTGATTGTCTTGAAAATCTCCTCCCCGTAGAGGTGTATAGTTTTGATTTTTACTGCTTCACGGATGGAAAAATACAATGTGTTTTCATTCCGGGTGTACATCCGTTCATTACTGTCGTTCTGAAAAGAACAGTTTTGCTGACGTTTCGCCAAAATCACATTTGGCATTTTCGAAGCTTTCTTTCTCGCGTCCGAATAGAGACTGAAGTGTTGGTGACTGCGACGCTTCCTTTTATATCCCCACTTGGGGCCGAAGGTTATATCTGCGCAGGCGTTGGTCGTTATTTATGTTTTCCGGATGGTGCTGTTGTTGTTGCGCTAATTGCGTTTGAGTTTTTGCGATTTTAGATATGTCGATTATTGTCTTCCATACTGTTGGTAGTTGGTAATTAAACTAAGTAATAACATTCACCCTTTATTGTGGAATCGCATAGAAACTTTGGCTTTTTGGCGAACAGAATCAAATAAGAATATTAAGACAGATAAACTTTCGAAAAAGTATGACAATCTTCTACGAAAGTCGAGTCAGCCCCACAAAAATCATCAGTAGACGTCGATAAATTAGTACATAATATATCATCCTACAGTCTCTCAGAAAGTGAAAAATCCGTACTGAGTAAGGGTTTTAATTTTGCGATATCTCCTAAGGAAATCCCGAAAGAAGAAATAATAGCTGGAGTGGAAGCTGTCCTTGACTCCTCTGAAGAAACAAAAGCAGAGGAGATTCGACAAGAGGTGGCAAGAATTTTAAGAACAAGCAAAACACCAAAACAAAACCTAAATGCCACTGAACAAAGGGCCCTAATAAACCTTCGAAAAAATAAAGACATCACAATCCTTCCAGCAGATAAAGGAAACGCAACTGTGGTTATGAATACTCAAGATTACGTACAAAAAATGCAGGATATCCTACAAGACAATTGTTATAGGCCTGTTCCAAGGGACCCAACAACGTACCTAGAGAAAACAACTAAAAATAAAATAAAAAGTTCACCAATAAACCCCGAAATTCAACAAAAAATCATACCACGGGAAAAGTCGAGCAGATGTCCTAAACTCTATGGTTTACCAAAAATACACAAACCAGGGGCGCCTATCAGACCTATTGTTAGTGCTGTTAATTCGCCGCTACAAAAACTGGAGAAATACCTTTCTGAAAGTATGCAACCAACTGTAGAAAAAGCTGATTCATTTGTAAAAAACTCGGAGCATTTCACTCGAATTATACGAGATATCGTCCTTGAAAAAAACGATATCATAGCAAGCCTAGATGTCAAATCGTTATATCCCAGTATTCCAATCGAAGAAGCATTGGACAAGATTGCTATGAACGAGGATTTCCAGGCACATATAATAGAACTCTCGGAGCATTGCCTCAAAAATACTTATTTTTCTTTCAACGGGCAAATGTATAAACAAATGGATGGTGCTCCAATGGGGTCCTCGCTATCACCAGTAGTCGCGAATTTATTTATGATATACTTCGAGAAAGAAGCTCTTGAGAAAGCAAGTTTAAAACCCAAATTATGGATTCGTTATGTGGATGACATATTTATTATATGGCAACATGGTCATGCAGAGCTCGAAAAATTTCTGACTCACGTTAATTCATTCCACCCCAGAATACAATTTTCTCTAGAGCTAGAGGCAAACAAGAAACTACCATTTTTAGATGTTTTGGTCGCAAAACTACATAACGGACATTTCGAATACACCGTGTATAGAAAACCAACACATACAGACAGATATTTAAATGCAAAACCACATCATCACCCAGCACAAATTCAAGCTGTGGCAAATACTCTAATATCTAGATCCGTGCGACTAACTGAAACACAGAGGAGACAAAACGAACTTAAGGTAGTATCTAGTGCTTTAAAGAAAAATGGCTACACAAATCGCACCATAGAGAAAGCTATTAATGCACAGGTTTCCCGAACAACGAACAACAAAAAATATGAGCCGGGAAAGCAACGAGTAGTCTTACCATATGTAAAAGGCACAACAGAGAGAATCGGAAGAATTCTGAGGAAACACAACATACAAACAATACACAAGCCACAAACAACACTTGATTTTTGTGCAATGCCAGGACTGTGAAAAGTTGTACGTTGGCAAACTAACAGGCGAATATCAGCAAGAGTGGAAGAGCATAAACTCAGCATCAGAAATAAACAAACAATGTTTTCAGGAAACCGGCCATAACATTTCAATAGAACACCGCCATTTTGTTATGCCATTAAAATATTGGAAGACAATTTTTAAAATCGCAAAAACTCAAACGCAATTAGCGCAACAACAACAGCACCATCCGGAAAACATAAATAACGACCAACGCCTGCGCAGATATAACCTTCGGCCCCGAGTGGGGATATCTCCAGGTCTCTTCGAAAATGCCAAATGTGATTTTGGCGAAACGTCAGCAAAACTGTTCTTTTCAGAACCAAAATTTGATGTCAACACATATATACATATATATATATATATATATATATATATATATACATATATATCTATATATATCTATATATATACATATATACATATATATATATATATATATATATATATATATATATATATATATATATATATATATATATATATATATATATATATATATATATATATATGTATACATATATATATATATATATATATATATATATATATATATATATATATATATATATATACATATATATATATATTATACATATGTAGGCATCCACAATTGGGTAGGTCGTTTTTAAAAGAACAGAATTTTGGCTAATAAGTCCAAAATCGGCAATTCCACACACTGAACTCCACACAGACCCTACAACACTAATCGAGGATATATATTCGATATATATCAAAATGTTTATAGCATCTAGGGAGGCTAAAACATATATAAAAGCAGGGAGAGTAGTTTTTTCAGGATTGCAAAGATTTTATTTGGTCGCCATTTTGTTCCGGTATCTCGAGTTCGTGCCATAATTTGTTCATCTCTATACCACAATTAATTCTTGCACGAAATCTCAAATCAATCTATTAAGTAGTTTTTCAAACGGAATTTTTAAACGTTGTATTAAACCGCAATTTTAGGTCGTCATCTTGGATTCGTATCAAAATTTTACCAACTTAATTTCGACATAATTTTTCTGCCAAATTTAAGATAAAGAGAGTACGTAGTTTTTTAGTAATAACTTTTTAACATTTTTAAATGTGTTCAGATTATTTGTTGCGTATAGATTGACAAACAAAAATCTTTTTGGCTTTTTCGCAACTGAATAAAAATATTTAACTTTAAATTAATTGAAGCAAATATTTAATATAATTACATACCTCAACATGTAGACTAGTCTGTCTACGGAATGTTTCGATACATAATATAAACTGTTATATTATGTATCGAAACATTCCGTAGACAGACTAGTCTACATGTGAGGTATGTAATTATATTAAATATTTGCTTCAATTAATTTAAAGTTAAATATTTTTATTCAGTTGCGAAAAAGCCAAAAAGATTTTTGTTTGTCAACTTTTTAACATTTAGCAAAGCCTTATTTTGTTTCGTCGTATCGGATTTTTACCAAACTGTTACCAAGCTGTCCTCATGTAACACTTAATCTTTGATCAAAATTATGCCGGAAACACACAAACCGACCGACTGACGGAATTTAGATAAATGTTTTACGACATCTAGGGGCGCCGAAACCAGTGGCGGCTCGTGAGTATATTGAAGGGTGAGGCTACATGAGGTTAATTTTGTTTAAATGTGAATAAATTTCCACGTCACCCATGAGGTACTATTCTGCGACCCGTTGACCTTTTTTTTTAATGGAGGTCATCGCCAATAGCCCTACTAAACCATTAAAAACTAAAAAAATAAACTCTAAAAAAAGTAAATAAAAAGTAAACAAAACAAGTAAAATATGTACACCTATCACTAAAATATAGCGGTGATTGCGATAATAAAAACATAATTTAGTTTATTAAAACTTAAAATAAATAGTTGTATGAAATGAGATAAAAAAACTACTTTTTGTACATTAAATCTATACGTCTGTCTTTTAAGGTTGCAAATTTATCTATAATTTGGTCGTAAAAGTTTTGGTCTTCACTAAGTTCTGACAGTAATTCCTGCTCTATTGATATCATTGCTAAACCCGAAAGCCGTTCTTGTGTCATTGTGTTTCTTAGGTAGGTTTTGATCCGTTTAAGACATGAAAAATTTCGTTCGGCCGATACACTTGTTGCGGGAATAGTTAAAACTAAATTAAAAAGCTTATATGCTTCCGAAAAAATTGCTTTAAAATCTTTAAATAACAAAGCTAGACTTTTTTCGCCATCTAAATTTGAAAATTGTTCATCCCTATACAATACAGAAAGCTCATTCTTTAATCTATCTCTGTCAAAAATGTTTGGATAATTTTTTAATAAATTATTTAATAAGTCGTCTGGAAAGCATTTAACATATTCCGAATATTTTGTGCAATCGACTAAAGCAAAGAAATTTAAATTATTTAAATTTTCAAACCGCGTCCCTAATTGAAGAATTATACAATCTATTATTTCGAAATATAATATTTTATATTTAGTAAAAATATCAAAGTCGCTAGAACATTGCCTTCGACGTGTGTGCAGAATAGTGGCTTTTTTAGCAATATTGAAAAGTTCTTTGAAATGGTCCTCGTTTCTAAATTCAATAATTCGTTGCTTGGCAAGGTTTATTTGCGAAATGCAGTAATTTATATCTAAATGCTTTAACTGTAATATTTGAAACAGTACATCAGTGCAACTAAAAATTTGTTTATAAATATGCGTTAAAAAGCAAAATTCGAAATCATTAAAATGCTTTAGAAATCCTTTTGCACCATTAATAGATTCTGTTCCAGAACTTAAGTCATTAATAATAGTTTCAAATACTATAATTAAATTGTCCCATTCATTAGCCACTAAGTTTAAAATTTTAGACCTACATTTCTACAGCTCGCGGAATTCTTTTACCTACTATCTGATTAAGCACAAAAGACCATTTTGGTGGTTGGTGGAAATAATTTGGTATTCCTAATAAAGTGGCAAAAAATATACGACTTTGGGTAATCAGTTTTGTTCCCTGTTGTAAAACTAGATTTAATCTGTGGGCGCAACAATGAGTAAACATAGCTAAAGGAGCAATAGATCTAACTTTTGTTTGAAGCCCATTTATTTCACCTGCCATAACACTAGCCCCATCGTAACACTGCGCGATCAATTTATTTTTAAAGTCATAAGGCTCTAAGCTGTTTTGTATTAAATGAAAAAGGCTCTCTGCTGTTCTATTATCGCTAACGTCAAAAAATCCTAAAAATCATTCTTTTAAAGATCCGTTGGTCACATACCTAACTGTTATCGAACACTGTGATTTTTCTGTTATATCAGTACTATCATCCGCAATTACGCCAAAAAAACAACAATCGGTGTCATTGATTTCTTTTTTTGATATATTCTTGAATATAGTCATGTATGCAACCAATTAGTTCATTTTGTATAGTCTTAGATTGTCCCGTGAAAATATTACTAAATTTAGCACAATGTTCAGTAAGTTCGGCATTTCTTTTTATTAAGCATGCAAATATTTCCTTAAAATTGCCACGGTTAAAAGAATCTGTTGTTTCATTATGACCTCGAAATGCCAAGTCCTGTTTACCCAAAGTAATAGTAACATCAATTAAATAATTTAATAATAAACGGTTTTTTCGAACATTTTCATTATAAACAATTTTATTAGGACTTGCATTTTCTTGTAGTGCATCCGCAATAGTCGCCCTATTTTGCTCCAGTCTTGTAAGTGCTACCGAATTTTTAATATGCTCTCTTGAACTTTCATGCGATTTTACTGCTCGTGAAAAAATTTTTAAATCCGAATATCCGCTCCCTGAACTCCAATTATTTTTGACGCAACCTAATAAAATACAAGGCCAACAATATAAGCTTTCTTTATAAATACTTCCGCATAGCCACCTATAAGTTTCGTACCAAGATATTTGAAAAGTTCTTGAATATTTTTACCTTGCGTCTTATCGTTAAATATTGCTAAAATTTTCGGCGTCGGACGGCTACTTAATATCTGTTTCTTTTCAGTTTCGCTTCTTCTTAAAAAAGGCGTTTCAATTAATGAAGCAATAATGTCGTGAATAGGATTCATTTCAAAAGCAAAAAGCAAATACAAAAAATGGAACGGTCCAACTTACCAAATCAAAACAAAACAAAAACTTACTCACGCGTATTTATTCACCTTAAAGACAGAACGCCCTCAATCAGCGATTATCGCAATCTATTTCCTATTTCTTTCTCAGCCGCACGCACCACGTAAAAAGAAGCCGTTGGAATATTTCGCTAGTCATGTGATTTAAATAACCAATAAAAGCATATCCAAGCTACAGATTTATCGCCTCAAGAATGCAATAGAAAACGCGTGCATCGGCAATCGCCATCCCGCTCTGTCGTAATCAGGTGACTCGCCGGCATCGGCACCGGCCGTTGATAAATAGGTCAGAAGTCGAAACTTTCCAAGCTAAAATTATTTCGCCTCATTCGAGAGCACTTTCTTTAGGAATGGGTTTGCACGGTCGGTTTTTTGATGTGGTCAGAACTTATTTTCTAAAATATTTATTATGGGATTATATTTTGTTTTTTTTTTAATGTTATTATGTTGTAAAACTGTTAAAAAGTATATTTCTAATTGGTAATAGATAAAAAGTTATATAAAAAAATTCTCTTTTCCTTTATTTTGGGGGTGAGGCGTGGCCTCAGAGGCCTACCCTGACGAGCCGCCACTGGCCGAAACGTAATCTGAAAAAATGTGGGATGCTGATTTTGTCAAAATACAATATTTCTCTGTTAAGAGGGAAGTAAAAGTCTATTTTGCAAAAATTTAGTCTGGTAAAACACAATTAGACAATTTTTGAGACCACCTTTCTCATTAGTAAGATATCGGCTCGGATGATTTTGACATTTTGTAAACAGAATTGATAACTTAAAGGGCTGGTACACGTGCAAACGTAATGAAACAAAAAGGTCTGTCTGTATAACGTGTATATTATCCAAATCCAAAATTATAGCACACAGCTTTCGACTAACTAGTCATCATCATTGCTATCTACAAATAAGTACATCGAGTATTAAGACCCTTCAATTACAGAGATAGTGGACAAGGCCAAGAAGCCTAAAAGAAATGAAAAAGGTTGAACCAAAAGATATACCTACTCGTCAGGGAATAGGCAGAAAGGTACATGGTAGTAAATCAATGTATGTAAAACTTTTTACATGTAACAAAGACAAAACAATAGTTGAGTAACACCAAATTACAATTATTTTTTTTTAATTTATTGCTTAAAAAGCAGCCACAGTTTATGTAGGCAAGAACAGAGAAATGGGTTAATCTCTTTAACAGAAAACAAAAAAAAATGACAGTGGACGGGGTCGCCAAATTTACATGGAATTAAAACAACTACAGCTGTAAAAAAATATGATAATATTGAAATCCTTATGTTAGTAGACGAATTAGTAACTTAACTAACTAAAAATGCAATTTCGTGTTCGTCAACTTTTGTTTTGTCTTTATTCCTGTTTCTGCATGTTCACTGACGAGCACATAATACTCACAATATAATGGAAACTACCGTGCTTCGGGTTGTTGTAAAGTTTGCAGCGCCATATCTTGGGTCGTTGCAAACCTTACGAGATGCCTAACTTTTTTTTCCACAGTTAACTGTACAAACCGAAGGCAGCGATCTATCGCGAATTTGTAAAAACTGAATACGCGCGCCCAATTCAAATAATTTTTGAATGGAACTAAAGAAAAAAAGGCCTTCATTTATGTTTTACTCTCTAACTTTGTAGTGTTTTAATTTATTAGCACTTTTTTGGCAATATATAGCTAATAAAAAGTACCAAACCTGGGAAATATATACAGATATTTTTTTTTAAATTGAAAGTTTTCTGTTTTCAAATGCGACATATAAAATTAAATGAAATCTATTTTTTAAAATTATGGGATAATTCTTTAAAAATATGGTTCAAACACCTAAAATGTTTTTTTAATTTTCGAGAAAGGCATAAAATTCCTAGAGAAAAAGAAAAGTAATACAGTATTTTCGTCTCAACTTCATGCTGTATTCTGACTTATCCCTAAATCAAAAAAACTAATTTAGGTTTAAACCATATAATCAAAAATAAAATATTTATCTCTTTTTCCTAAGTTTCGTCCTTTTTACTAACCCTGTATTAATTAACATTTGTTAATAAAATAATAGACTACAAATATACAGGATGATACATAAATGAAGGCCGTTTTTCCTTTAGGTCCACCAAATATCTCATTGCAAATAGAAAAAATCACCTACTCCGTCAGAAAATAAATACTCATTTTTCTTGAAATCTTGACTGTTTTATTTCAAAACTATAATTTGATCTCACAATAAAAAATTTGAAGTCTTGTAAAATGTATATAAGTAGTGATCATGTACTTCATTAATAAAAATTTTATCTGATCCAATAAATACTCTAGGAATTATCAATTTTTAACTTTAGTGTTTCTGTTTTATTTACCATTGTATATTAACATATCTATCGCTATTATTATTATTTTAAAACCTAGATTTTGTAAAATTTTCATTACAGATAGACAAAACTAAAATATATTTATTTACAAATACGTACTTACAGAATAAACAATTGAACTACAGATGGTACAAGATACAAACTATACAATCCAATATAAGCACAAAAAAAGAACAAAAGAAAGCAATGTTATCAATAAATGACATTAAAATATCTCAGCTTTGTTTTGTTTTAACTCCGAAATTAATTATAGTGCACCAATACATAATGGTTAATTTTGAGAAATGTAAAGTAATTAAGAACAAAATTACGCAACTGTTCTCTGAATTAATCCTTGCTAAATCTCTTATGGTTATGAGCTCCATTAGAGTACATTCCCATATATACTATCGTACACAATATAATTACAGATGTAACTTTGAATAAACGAGAAAATATAAGAATATTTATAATAATACACCCTACTGGATGGATTTTAACTTTTCTACAGGGAAGGAGCTTCCAAGTCCGAATCAATAGATGTCTGTGGAAGAGCTATGATGTAGTGATTAGAGTACCCCAAGGCTCTGTTTTGGTACTACTGCTGTTCATAATATATATCTCGGACATATCTGAAAACATACAACACATAAACATATAATAAGATATATATACTAACACATTATTTTTAATATTTTCAGGAAATGCAAAAAGCAACTTTTTCATGTAAATGTATCTTACATCCCCAAAAGAGGGTTGTTTAAAAGAAATTCTGTTGCATTAAATATAATATTTTGATCTAGAGGATCAGGGCAGGCTTATTGTTAGCCGAACCAACTCAACACACAGTCAATAAATTCTTAAGTTACATTTTATGGCATCCGCATGTACATATATCATCATTTTCCTATTAAATAGAGAGTTAAGGCAAGAAGAAAGTGAATTTATCATTCTCAAGAATTTTTGGCTCAACCTTTATATTTCATTTTTAAAAACCTTTGTAGTATATATAAATCAGTTTACTTTCTTTTGTGAAGTCCAATAATCCCAAAAAAAAAACATTATAGCTCTAGCAGACCTCACGATCCCATGTATTATGTGCGATATACCCTAAACGTATTGCATGAATTGCATTGAACTTTGAGTGTCAAATAAAAAAAAGCTTCTTACATTCTTTGAGGGTAAACAAGTCTGGAAGTTCCAGTTTTGGGCTAGCTGGTGTATCTAAATAAATATTAAAGGCCAGTGTCAGTAAAATTATTTAATTGTATACAGTTTTATGCACATCACTCAGATGTACCTGTTTTTTGTTATTAACTGTTAGGTAATATCTACATTCTAGTTATAGTTCTAGGAAATTAATGCTTGTTTAACAAATTTTTCAGCAGAATAATATACTTTTCTACTGGGTTTGTTGCTTGTTGGGTTAGGTACATCAGTTTCTAAAAATAATTTACATGTGTTGTTATTGTTGATATGTTCCCTACGACAGGTCTATACACATGAGTTCATATTGAAAACCTCAAGCCCTTTAAATCTGTATAATTCAATAAAAGCATTAAGTTTTGATGTCCTATATAAATGACAAAACTAATTCTTGAAAACTGTCTTTCTTCTGTATGAAAAACAAGACTAGAACCATGAAAATTCTGTTCTTAGCTTCTTTGATTTTCAAAATACCTTTTTGTTTTAATACCGTGTTTAATCAAATTGTATTAGTATTTAGGCATTTCTGCTTTATATAAATAGATAGATATAGATATTTTATATAAGCGAATGAACTTACCAGTAGGAAATATCAAAACACATGCTCTCTGATATTTATAGATTCCTTTCACATTACCAAAATTAGTGTCAATAAACTAACAAACACATACACCCAATTTAAATTCAAAAAGCAGTGTTGGCACTGTTTACGTTTACAATCAAAACTGGCCGTATGGCGTCAAACGTCAATTCGCATAAAATCCCAACTAGCGGCGACTGTGGATCGTTGCAGAACTAACAAGAATACGATAAACTGGTTGCATACACAAAACCTTTTCGAGGGTTCCATTTGAAATTTCTTATATATATTTTTTACATATGCTGTCGAGTAAGTATATCGTTTGGTTGAATATCTTTATCTTTTCTTTTGCGCTTTTTGGCCTTGTCCACCATCTTTATGATTGAAGGGTTAGTCGAAGGCGCTCTGCTATAATTTTGGATTTGGATTATATACGCGTTATGCAGACAGACCTTTTTGTTTCATTATTTTGTAATTTATCTTCCACTATGTTTATATTACTAGTTTTATGAAATTGTGGGGCTATTGTACTTTTTTCTTTTCCCGAAACTTACCAATTTATTAAAGTTATTGTAATTTTATGAATTTATGAATGATTCCTTTAATACATATATTTAAATCAACCAGTATGTTTTACGGAGTAACACAACAGTTTGTTAAATTCTTATGTTGTGAATCAAACAATAGAACTATGATGTATATCTGTATAGTCCTGGAAATCCATCAAGTCAAAAAACAAAGGCTAAAACTTTTTTAGTTGCATTTGCAATGTATTCTTATTTTAGAGCTTTTTAAGAGGGGCATTGCTGTATATTCGAGCTGTATAGTATATATATATATATATATATATATATATATATATATATATATATATATATATATATATATATGTATGTATGTATGTATAGTCGAGCAAAATCATAAAGAAATAGTAACATTCACTATAACTCTTGACATTGGGTGACACTGATTACTGTCAATAATTTTATCTTTTATAATAATTAGAATCTTAGTATTCTTAATAGTAACTTTTTGTCTCCTGCATTTAAATATAATTAAACAATAATAACTTTGATATCAAAACTCTTTAATTTTTTGTAATTTCCAGGACGAAAGTCCGGTTCTCAAAAGAATCGATCTTGTCATAATTTGTAGATTTTCTAAAAATTGATTTTCAACTTTCAAAATTACAAGCATATCATTTTTATTTTTCTTTTGATTTTAGTTTAGTTTTCTTTGATTGTTGGCTAAAGGTGCTGACTAAATATTACATTGTAAAAGGCTATTATAATACTAAACATATGTATTAATTGTAAAATGTTAGGTAATTATTGTGTCCTTTGCCAAATTTTGTAATTTTCGAAAATAATTAGTTGCGCGTTTGCATGTCTAAATCTATTGACACTAATGGTAAGCCGGATATTTGAACTCTAATTAATTTCGCATATGATTTAACAACCTAACCATAATATAATCCATGTTCTTATACAATTTTAGTCGCCGCTGGGCTACGTTTTACGTTTATAAACTGTAATTGAATTTAGTAAACATTTAATTATTTTCATTCGGATCGGATTGTGTCGCGGACCCGGTGAGATAGTGTTACGTTATTAATGGAGGATCGCCAAAGTCTTTAGTTTCAATTATCGCATTACGTATAGCAGAATCGAATGTGTTTAAGGACATACTGTGTTTGTTTGAGTGTTTAACGTCCTATTATTGTGTTAGCTATTTAGTAATTCTAACCGATGGGTTACGGAGTGAGACCGCAGGAGAATGGTTCCATCCCAAACTTGAAAATGGTAGGTAACATAATATCTAGACTATTCTTTTTATGATAAATTTTTTAATTTTTCTTACCATCGCCGAAGTTATAATTTTTTTGTCCGCAGATAGAATTTGGGTTAGGAAGTATTTGTTTTTCTGCAGTTTCGAGTTTTCAATTTCTTTCCAAATTTTTTTGATATTTAAAGATGTTTAATTATTTTTATATTAAATAGCAAAAAGATACAATTAATATTCGCACATACATAATTCTCAGTTTATTGAGAGTATTTTTTTGATCCAAAAACCATTATTTTAGTTTCGGTCAGATAATATTCCCTTTAGATAATCTACCATAATTTTGAATAATTAGGATTTTTAAATTTAATATTTTAAAACTGCTTCTTGTCTTCTATTATCGCTACTAGCTGTTCTAGTTGCGGTAAAGTAAGAAATATATCACTATGTTATCTGCATTTTTAATTTCTCCTATAAGTGAGTTTAGACTAAGATGATGATGTCTCCGCTGAGGAGATGAAAAACGTGGCGCGTAGCAGTGTTCGAAAGGGGGAAATCTTCCAAATTTGTGTCGTCGTCAGACCATGATGTGCCCCAGACGTTTGATAATCATTTGAAACTTCATATATTCAGTTTTACTTAAACTGATATGAAATAAGGACCATTTCTTTGGTATTTATAGCTGCTGAACGACCATTACTTTAATCTCTGATAATTTTAACGCAGATCTGATAATTTTATATACATTTCTGATAATGGTCTATTTAGGGTCTGGCAACTAATCTAATATTTCGATTAAACTGTCACATGAAAGATTGAAAGTGGTGAATTTATTGTCTTATCTGGTGGACCGTCATGCTCTATGTGAAGTATAACCGGTCTATGGTTGGACACTAGTTAGGCAACGAGTCTGTAACACTATCGCATAACTGCTTGCCTACCCTGTCATTCAATAAATAATGGTTCGAACTGTTTAAAAAAATATCCTTATAAAAAGAAGTTGAAAACGAAATTCTAGATTTCGATGATCAATAATTCGAGAACGAAATAATACCCAACAAGCTAACTTCGGAATTGTAATCAGTCCCCCCCCAAAATTCTACCTTTGTATTAAAGATCATTAAAATCAGCTGTGGTAGGTCAGAGTAAATAATTACCTATATGCAAAATAAATACGGAAAATAGTACAAACTGTTTTTTTAAACACAAATAGATTTGTTTAGCTTCGTTTGTTTCCATTATCTAAAACCTGCAGTTTGAACGTTATTTATAATACACAAATTCCGCCAAGAACTTTTATATATTGCCAATAAGTTTTAATCTTGATTTTAGTGTTTATGAAGTTAATTTTTTTTCTGAACTGGGATTCAAATCGAAAATAATAAAGAAAATAAGCTTTTTAAAGCTTAAATTACTCCTTTTAATACGGTATAGTTGGAATGCTTTTTCATTTTCATCGTTTCATTGTGGAGTCGTTTTTTTTTTTACAGTAAAGAACAGCAAGAATTGTGTTTTTTGCTCACAATAATTTTTTTTTATTAATACATCAGTATTTGTATATGCTCCTTAGTCTTCTAATAATACTGTAGACAATGTCACTATTTTATTATGTTCACTATTGATATGATATAACCGATGATATAATTTTCTATTTTTGGGGTTATCCATTTTTTGTTTGTAATTTAGGCGGTATATACTATACATTGTCTCCAACTGATGGAAAATTAAACTATTATCCCACATTTAAGACAAGATTATTGTTAGATGGAATCGATCAACTAGTTTAAGACAGTATTTTGTTTCTATGTATTGGCGCTTAGACTGCAATTGCATTTATCTGAGAGTACTTTTATTTTTATGGCAAGTGGCTCGACTTGAACATACATTTTTAATAGAGGTTTTTGTAAAACTAAGTTTTCAATGTACATAATCGATTTCCATGTTCAAAATTTTAATTAGGCAAAATACTTCAATTCAATTACAATTTATTTATTTAAAAAATTATTACCTATACCCTACAAAATAATAAACTTAATTAATAAACCTGAAAACAGAAACCCCTTAAACAAAAAATATTTTAATATACAGTTTTACTTTCAAATTAACATCTATCTTATTTATTGCATCCCTTGTGAAAAATGGAATAGGTGGAGTACATTAAAACAAAGACGCCTAAATACGCGAGGGAGTCCATACATTCCCATAATATCAAATATTCTAAAACAACCCTTTTTACCATTTGAATATTTATGATCACATTTTGACAACGTAAGTATAGTGGGGAACTAGGTAAACTACAAAAAACTACTTTTTTATGAAATAACCGAAATTTTAAAAAAATGAAACATCCCAACACAGCAAATAGAAAACTGATATAGACAACTTAAGCACTTGGATGTGTCTGTACACTTGAAAGGAAATATTTTGGTGATCTTTGGAAATGTTAGGTTTTCTGTGGTAATCTTTCGAAGTCTTGGAAGTCCCTGTAGTGTACACCCTTAGGCATAGTGGTTTACCCCTCGACCGATCGTTTAAGAAAACATAAATTAGTATAGGTACAATCATTACAATTTTTATTATGTGTGTTATTAATTAATTCATCAAAATTGTCCCGTTTATTTATTTGTACTATATGTACAGTAAATATAGTGGTGGCTGGCGAGAATTTATATGAAAGTTTTTTTTCTATTGTATATTTGTATTTTTAACGCATTTTTAGAACTAATATTTTACTCGTCTTAAAAAACATACTCCAATTTTATTTTATATTGTTTCTACTTTGTTGACATCTGGTGGGACTTTTACATCATTGCTGCTCAGAAATATATCTTAAAAAACATTATGTTTAACCCAAAATTCTACTCGTCGGAATTAGTGTTTAAATCATCTGGAGTTTTAATTATATCATTCGAATTTACGTAAAGAAACATTTTGGTTTTGACTTTGATATATTTTCTATAATTTGGGAAGGGAAGGAAGAGCAAATACTAATCTGAATTTGACCCTACCAAATACATTTCGGAGCCTTACAGAGATGTCATAAATAGCTTCTAAAATTATTAACTTGCTTCCTGTTCGGTTCAAGATCAAACATTATTAAATTCATGTTAGCTATATGGATTATACTTCTAATAGACAATCCATTAGGCACGTTCATAAATTCCCCGTTAATCTTATATGTCGCCGTATAATCGTAACATTGGAATTCACGCAGCAGCATAGCTTGATATTGCGAATCACTTGAACTGAGATATACTTGTTTAGAAATACAATACAAAACTTATACTTTAAAGAGATTAATAGGATTGCTAAATAATAGCGTAAAGTCGATATTCTGTTACGTTCGATGTTTCCTATGACCCATTGCTTGACGGGATCCGGCCAATTCACTGTAGTAAAATACAGTACAATATCAAATTGTACACTTTTTTTATTAAGACCACATAGTTTAGGGAGAAGAGAGGATACGTGGAAAGGTGGAATAAAATCACCTTTCGAGGATCAGGTAGAGGAATTTACATCTGGGAGATGTTAGCCAGACCCACTCTACATTTTCTCGAAACTTCCAAGCCTCGGGCATCCTCTCCACCTAAGAGGGCACATTCAGTTCCTCCTGAACGGGAGTAACGGACTTGGGGTTTGTTGTTTCAAAATTTACTCCAAAACTTGTTGAAATTAACTTTCGGAAGTGGCGCCAAGTCTGGGAGACCCGACGCGTCATAAATTGTTCGGTACGTCTCGGCAATTTGTCGTAACTTCTTGAATGATCAGGTATATTCATATTGTGGCCAATAGTATTACTATCGCAAACGATAGCGCTGCAGTTGTTAGTATTACAAAGTCATAGCAATAAAGGTATGTGAGACTTGGTGCAACCTCTCGTGATATTTATTTTGTGTTTTTTACTTAGGTAAGTAATAATTATATTATTTTTGAATACTGTTAGGTTTTGATCCTCATAATTTGATGTAAAAAAAATCAAGTGAGTATTTTTTGTTTTATTTCTAGAAATGTCTAGTTGGGAAGAAGAACAAGAAAAAGTGCCTCTATTATGAGAAACGAAGGATCCGGTAGATGGACCGGATGATGAGGAAGCAGACAGTGAGTCTGAGTAAGATGCTGATAAAGATTTTTAGGACAATGGCCCTCCTACAAAAGTTTTCAGAAATCCATGTTTTGTTGGAACGGATGGTTGGTTCAACGTGGCGAAAACATTCTGCAAAGGAAACGACAAGAACCACACAATAAAATATTATTGTTCGCCTTCCAGAAATTAGAAATTATGGAAAGAACGCTAAAACAGCCCCTGAATGCTGGTCACTTTTTTTAGTGACCATATGTTAGAAACATTGCCAAAGTAACTCAGAACTATAAAAAGAGATAGAGCGGCTAAACCGCCTGACTTAATTGAAATTAAAGCTCTATTTGGTTTGCTTTACTTGGCTAGTACCCTCAAAAGCGGTAGGCCGAATAAAATGGAGATTTGAGATAAAAAAGGAACATGTTGAAATCGGCCAAAATGTTCAAAATAAAAATGTAATTTTAGCTTCACCGTCACGGCATGATGATGCAATTAACAAATCGACTGCTGAAAAATTCAAGCCTGAGATAATTACATATTACAATTAAACTAAAGGTGGCTGTGATAATATGGACAAGTTATTTGCTACTTTTGACGTACCAAGAAACAGCAGGCGATTGCGGATGGTCATTTTTTATGTGTTACTAAATACGGAGTAAATTCGCAGATAATTTACGCTATTAATAGTAAGCAATGTTCAGTTACAAGAAGATTATTTATTATCTCGTTTTTGGAGCAAAATGTACCACGAGTAGTACGAGAATGAAGAAGATTATGCTGGTACCTCTACTAATGCACAACCACAGACAGAGTTTGTTCCAGGTTCTTAAGGTGTTTTTTAAATAAATTAACAAAAAAAATAAAATTGTATTTCTTTCCCACCTTGGTGCCCCCTTTGTTATGATCTTTTGGAAAACCCCTAAAATATGAAATTTGCTATTTTACTAACATGTAATTTTGATTTTGGTTCTTATTTTAAGTTTTTTTTAGTAAAATTTCGTTTTATGTTTAATTTTTTACTCTCTATATGCTAAGAATTGATTTTGTGTTTGATGTTTAAATGTAAATTGGGCTCAGACCATCTCTTATGTCACTTAATATAGCGGCACTTCTGAAAGGTTAATAAAATTACTCGTAGATCTGAGTTTCACAGTATTATTCTTGCATTAAAAAAAAAACAGGTATTTACTAAGTTGGCACAGCAAGGTTCTCTAGCTTTTTATATTAGTAAATAGTAAGGTACACTTTAATATGAACAGATAAAATAGTAGCAGTACAATCGTTGCAAAAATTATTAATTATCAATGTAGATAAAACTCGGTAGTAAAAGATAAAACTTGTTAAAAATGCAAATTATGTTGAATTCGATAATTATCATTAAGCAATGTTAAATACTATAGTACGATATAAAAAGATAACGTGTGGCAATCATCTAACACTGCACTATTTCATAGTTTATTAGTGAGCGATGCAACTCCAGTGGCGTACTAAGGTGGTTTGACTGGGTACATTGTAACTCATTCACTACAAGATGGGAATTTAAGGCTAGGCTAAGGTGACTCCTCCATTTCCATAGTTTCTTCTTTGGGCTTGTGAAACAGCTAAGAATGTGGCTAGGGATAGCAAGTTCTGTAGTACCACTGTTATTCCCAAAATCCGAGCCAAAAATTGATTCAATTCACAACATATATTAATATATGATTCCATACAGGTCAATGTTTGTCTTTCAGAAGTTTTGGGTCTGGAATAGTCATTTCTTGTTGTACATTATTTCAGCTGTTAGATCTCTAGGTTCAGGATGACCAGTTTCAGTTTTCCGGATTGTTCTGGTAACAATGAAAAGTTTAGTTGTGGCAATTGAACCAAAATGGCAGGAGAGATTTCTTGGTTTCCGGCGGCAAATTTTTCTAGATTGGAAACAATGGTAAATAAGTAATTTTCAGGTTTTAATTCAGATTTATCTTGTTATAATGGGGTTGTAAACAGGAAATTATGTCGGGTCACTTAATTAGCAATAATTGGCTTGTCCAGGTGAACGTGTATAGTAGAACAATTTGTTGGGCTTGTTATTTTTAATCTCCTCTCCAACTTTGAAATGGTTCTGGCTGTATTTCTTCGCATAGTGTATCCTGATATCGATATACTCGTAATTCAGTTCTGTCGATTAGGACAAGGTAAGATTTTGGAGGGGATAATTTTTTATCAAATATTAATTGAAAATCAAAAAAAAAAAAGCTGTGATGATTCTTAAAATGTAATATTTGATTTTGAGGGCAGATATATTTAACATTTTTAGTTATAGTTATATTTATCTAACGACAAAAATGTATGGTATATTTTATTAAAATTAGCAAATGTAATAGAAGTTGTGATTTGATTTAACAAACAATTTTCTTTAAAAATAATAAAGTCTAAAGAATTTCCGTCATTTATTTCTTCAGAAATATCAATAACAGCCTGGTCAATGATTAACATATTAAATTTTATTTCAGAAAGACTATTATTTATTTTTACCATGATCTCTTTAGCAAGAGATATTTGCCCATTAATTTTATCTTGAAGTAAATGGTTGTTTTTCTTGAGATGTTTTAAAATCAATTCAATTCTTTTCGTCATCGAAGCGTAATGTTCTAATAGCCATTTAGATAATTTTACCGCCCAAGTTTATTACACCACGTTTTAATCTTGTATTATAAGCGAATTAATAGAGCAAAAAACCAGTGATTTGTTGCCAAAAATAGTACCCGGAAACCGAGTGCTCCATCACACTCAAGATTCATAGTAATATTCCATTATGTTTCCCACTCGCAACTATCATTTGTTTATTTTTTATAAAAAATGTAATGCAAAAAATCGCGTTTTCTTTCGTTTTTAACTTGTAAAATCAAAACTAACGAAGCAATGTTGATGGTTTAAAGAGATGAATTGTATCCCTTTACACCATCAATATTGATTCATTAGTTTCGATTTTATAAGCCAAAAACTGAAAAAACTTCTAATACAAGCGTTTTTGCTTGGTTCATTAAGTTGTGTTTTCGAACAACAATGCCAGTATTTTTATTTGACATTATCAAAATAAGTTTTTAATTAAATTTTAATTATTTAATTTAAATTATCTTTTTTTTTTTAGTTCAGCGAGGTTCATATAAATAACGAATATGTGTTTACTTGATATTTTACTTTTTTTTATGAATATGGGTTAGTTTTTTGACTAAAGACATTAATATGTTAAATTAATGGGGGCATTGAGAGGATAAGTACGACTCTCATATGAAACACCAGATAAGATATTAGTGTTAAAATTGTGTGTAGAATACTTCATAATTTACATTTTTATTTTGTTGTTAGTCTAATTTCTCGTAATAAATTTTTGAACTTGAGGAACTAACTTGCCCCTTGGTAGTTCTTTATGATAGACTCGATTGCTTGTATTTATTGTAAAGGGATCTTTGCGTTTCTTTTTACTTTTAGAAGTTTGTTTTATGCCCAGCAGTGTTTGACTGTCCTATTGATATTTTTCCTTTAGTGTGTCTTTATGGAATTTGGATACTATATTTTTTTCTTCAATGTCAGATGGGTCTTTAGAATTAAAATGACTAGTTATAGTTTTAAACGTTGGGTGATCTATTCTAACGTGTACACTGTTATTGTAATACAAAACAAAAATATTAAGGGATTCTGTTGGGTTTTTGTTCTAATTTTTTGTTTGTGAAAGTTTAGTGTTTTTTCGCAGTAAAACTAACCAGGTATTGGTGACTCGTCCGCGGAGTGTAGTTGTGATATGATTTTCATTTTTATTCAAAACTTTTTAAATAGATGTATCAATATCTCCAGTTTCATTAAACATTAAAGTATTTCATATTGTTTTCATAGCTTCATCTATTTATTTCTGGTGTGTATTTTAAGATAAACTGTCAACAACGTAATCATCTTATTCGAATTCATATTCTGGTAGTAATAGTTTCCATCTTAATAATTTCAAGTTTGGTTCATCCGAACATAAGACAGGTATGTCATTAGGGTTGTTATCAAACTTTTTTCAAATAAAGATTGTTTATATTTGGGTTCATACTGGAAAAAACCTTATTCATTTGCATCTCGTTACGGTTTGTGTGGCATTCTATTTCGGGATTATTTAAATTGTGAAGATCTTCAAATATCAATTAAGGTCTGGGTTGTGACAGGTGCCATCTAGACGCTTATTGTTGTAGAAAAGTATCATTGGTTGGTCTGGCAGTAGTCCTTCTAACGACTCAAATGTGTGTTGGTTTTTCTGTAGGAACTCTATTTGTAGGTTTTTAAATTAGAATTTTGAGGTTTTCCAACAACCAAAAAAAATTCTGTTAAGGTACGGGTCTGGAATTTATCTGGATTGGCTGGTGGGTTGAAAAAATTTTATTTGGTATGAAAAGCTGGCCTGAATTTGAAAATATCTGTGGCATTGTTTGAGAAAAAAATTGATATAAATTCTGTAGCAACGCTTTAGAGAGTTTCTGGTAGGAAGTCTGTGACATTGGTGTAATGGAATTGGATGAAGGCAATGAGACCTGAGAATTAAAGTTTTTTTTCCTTTATAAGTAAAAAAAAAGAATGATTTCTTCCGTGACATACCTGTTTCCAAAGATGTAGGTGGTCATGGAAGAACCTTCCCATGTATCTAATTCTAAACGGTTAAAAATTAAAATTAATGCTTTTTCTTTAAGTCTAGTCCGCATGGACTGCCGCTAAAATTAGGAATTATATCTAAAAAACTTAATTGTTGGTAATTATTCTCATTTAGCATTATTGTGTTAATTTGATTTATCTATATTTACTATGATCAATTCTAAAAATTTTGATAATCAATAGGTGAATTTAATTGAGAGTCAGATTTATAGTCGTCAGAATAAGTATCAGTTTTGTGATTAACTAAGTTTCGAAAATATTTATAATGTTTTCTATTTTTAACCTATTCTAAATCATGAAAAAAGTTAAAAAAAGAAATATTTGTGTACGGGTATATAATATTTACGTATGAACTTACAAATTAATTGAGTGAAATGCCTAATATTCAATCGTCAAGATTTTCAAAAATACGAAATTGTCATACCTGTCTTCTTTTTTTCTTATTCTCCTAGTTTTCAGATTCTTTCACTGTTTTTTAACTTGTTCACTCCTATTTCTAGTTGTCAGCCAACGGATATAAGTTGACTGACAGGCACCCCAATTGTAGATATTTAGTCTATAACTAGGATAAATTTGGAAGTCCGATTTAAGATTTAAAAATACCAGAAGTTTAGATAAAAACACCATCCAAAAATGCGCTACGCTGATTCTGTCTTCTGTACAGGACAAAATTCTTTACCGATTGCACCGTCCTTGTAGTTCGTTGTTTCAAAATTGGTTGCAAAACTTGTTGAACATAATAAAATTACTCGTAGACTTGAGTTTCAAAGTTTTATTATTACTTTCAACAAAAGCACGTAATTACTAAATTAACACAATACAGTTTCCTGACTTTTTATAGCAAATAGTAAACTTTGAAACAAATAGATGAAATACGAAAAGTAATATTCGGTGAAATAATCTTTAACTATCAATGTAGTAAAAGAATGCTTGGTAAAAATGTAACCTCTGTTGAATTTGATAATATAGTACGGTTTGAAAAGATAAAGTCTAGCAAATATCCAACACTGCACGATTTCATAGTTTATCAGTTAGCTGTGCGTCTCTCAAGTTGCGGACTAATCATTTTCAGGTATAGAGTACCGTACTCAGCATTCGAACTCAGGCTAACGGTTCTACCAAGCTGCCGTCTCGTGCCTTAACACACAACACAATTCGCCGGACCGTAAAACCGATCTATAAACAAATTTAACCAGCAGATCTGGAGGCTGTGCGTCGAGGACTGGCAACTCTGGACGCTAAGTTATGCGGAAATCTCCAAATGGATGCCAGTATTTAGTATAATACAATATGGGATCCATTCAGGGTTTAATTTTTTAAACTTCGGATTCATCGTCTATTCGGGGTGTAATCTGTCCTTAATTAATTGATAACACATACTTAATTTTGCGTTCCTTGGGACTTATCTAATCTTATTATTGTTAATGGTTTCTAGTTTTATGGCTATCTTTTAATGTAGTGTATTGTTGTATGTTACGTGATTCGTTATTGATGTTCTTTTTACATTTTATAATATAGTTCTCCATGTAGATGCACACACAGATTGCGTTATTGTTGCACTTTTTGTCTTTTGTATCGATTGTTGTGAAGTAATGTTAATCTGTAATGAAATGTACTGTGACGGTTATTTAAAGAACTAAGCAAATGATTCTTCAAACGTAAACGTTCAGCAAGACGTAACCAAACAGGCCATTCTACATGTCGTCAAATGTATTAGTTGTATTGAGTATTGAATAAAAGTTAGTGTTATTTGTTATAAAGCGAACCCATAGCAGTATGATTTATACAGGGATCTTAGCGACCTGGAAACCTAGAAAAACTTGGAAAAGTCAGGTAATTCAGAAATCCGACTAAAAATCAAGGAAAGGTCTGGGAACTTACAAAACATAATTGAAAGTCAGGGTATTTTATACTAAACCTGGAAAAATAATAAAATTGATATTTCCACCAGCGTTGCTTGATTGTATTTACACAAAATTATTTCGTCGCGTTTATATAACTATAATTATATTTATCATATGGATTATATAACTATAATTTATTTAACATCCCTCTAGTATTGTGACCTTCTAGTGTGAGCATATTATGTTTTAAAAGGTTCACCTGCCAGGAGCTCTAGTTTTACAGCTCTTACAAATTGTGACAAATTCCTATAAATTTTGTAAAATTAGATGGGTAGAAAATGTTCGAATCTGTGAAAGAGCTTTGGACATTTTATCTCCCCTTAAAATTTGGATGGAAGATAAAGCCACTAAACTTCCATCAAATGTTTCAGTTACTAAGACAAAAAATGCTTTAAAAGATACGTTTTTAAGACCAATACTCACATTTTTTCACGCATTGCCGCCATTTTAGAACCATTTCAAAAAAATCAAAGCGATCACTCTATGGTGCCCTTTTTGTATGATGATCTATTACAAATACTAAACGAATTAATCAAAACAATCTTAAAAACACAAGTTATGGATAAAGGTCTCCAACAAATTTTAAACTTAAATTTTGATAATAAAGATATTCTTTTACGTACTAATAAGACGGATGTTGGTTTTGCGACTAAAGAAGCATTAAAAGACCTAAATGTTCCGGAAAAGGACAAACTTATTTTTTGTCGGAACGTCAGACATTTTTACATAGTTAATAGATTTAAAAAGAATTTATTATTTCCAATCAAGGTTTCCATTTTATAATATAATCTAAAATAAACTAAAACTACTAACTAATCTTGACAGAAACAAAAGGTCAACTCAGTATCCCATTAGACAGTAGGCACTGCTGAAACCAGATAATTTCATTAATGTATTATATAATATATTATACGAAATGAACTTTAACATAATATTAAGAAGAGTAGTTTCACAATGAAGAACTATCCTATATAATCCTGTTTATAAAAGTATGTGCTGTTAATAATAATTAAACTAATGAAGTCTAGATCATAAGAAGGAGAGGAATTCTATACAAGAGAAGAGAACTTAAGAAAATAATGAAAGGATGAAAGAGAGCAAGAAAGTAAAGATATACTTACTAAATACAGTAACATATTGATTGTATGTAATAAATATTTTATATTAACTCCTTGGATTATTTATGAAAGTATTGATTTTTTCACCATTTTTTTTTAAAATACTAACTGATAAGGAAAAGTCATGGACTTTAAATTTATTTACTAGAATGATTTTTTAAATAGCTCTTTGTTATGTGCAGGGACTGTTAAAATGTGTTTTTTGCGATTACTAATATTGTGTACGTCTGTTCGGTGTGAGTCTACCGTGTAAGTATGAAGGGGATTTGTGTTTAATTATTTTATAAAAGAAGCAAAGTGAATGTAAAAGACGCCTGTTATACATATTAACCAGGCAAGCTCAGTTAGTTTATGAGATACTCTGTGATTTCGTTTAATACCAAAAATTAAGCGAATACATGAATTTTGCATTTTTTGAATTCTTCGACTCTCAATTGAATCTAGAAATGGCACATAAATATTGTTGCAGAAATTAAAATGGGACAAAACTAACGAGGTGTATATGGTGTATAAAAGTGGCCCCAAAAACTTCCTTGTGGTACCCCTGAAGTGATGTTTTGCAAATCCGATTTTTTCCATCAAGAACGATTCATTGAGTTCTGTCCGAGAGAAATGACCGAACAAGTGATGACGACATATCATCAAAACCTATGTATTTTAAAATGGCAAGAAGTAGATCGTGATGAAGCATATCGAAGGCTTTCGTGTAATCGAGCAGAATCAGCACTGTGACCTGACTTTTGTCTAATGCTTCCACTACATCATCTGTTACATCGGACAGCGCAGTTGAGCAACTGAAGCCTTGTCTAAAACCAGATTGTTTAGCGGGAATAAGCTCATACTGTAAAATATATTCATTAATTTGAACCTGCATTACCTTTTCAAGAATTTTTGAAAGTGTAGGGAGTATCGATATAGACCTCAAGTGTGAATATTCAGTAGGGTTGCTAATTTTTGTTAAGGGAAGTACGAATGCTGACTTCCACGATTTTGGAAAATGTGACTGGGATAAACAATAATTTATAATATGAGTAATGTATGGAATAAAAAATGGACAACATAAAATTATTAGCGTTACATTTATATTGTCAGAAGCACAAGCTTTAGATTTTAATTTCAAAATAATTTCCGAGACAAAATTTTCCTCAACTCTCTTAAATGAAAACCGTTCAGCCAAATGAACACTATTATTTGTATAGAAATCAAGTAAGTTTTGGTTTACAATTCTATTACCAGGAATTTGAGTTAAGAAATCATTAAGATCATTTAGTTTTTTTAGATTATTGGGAATTAGATTACTTTTTTTATTTATGACATTAATTTTTTTAATTCGTTCCATTTTTCTTTAGAGTTACAATTTTGAAATTTGTTATTTAGATAAACTCTTCTTTCATTTCTGATAGCTGTGTTAGTATAGTTGATGAGGTATTTATAATAGTTCCAATGTTCTTGACTTTTAGTTCGACGATAATGGTTTAAGGCTCGATTTTTAAGGTTCTTTAAAACTTTAATATTATCAGTTATCCAAGGGCCATAAGGCCTATTTTTCCCGGTTTTTTTCAATTTTCAAATAATTTCCGCAAAAATTGGAGGAAAAAGTGGTCAAGGTATAGCCAGCATCTAATAGATACCGAATTTATAAATTTTTGCAAAACATTTAATTAAACTACTCGATTGGATATATTTTTCTACAATTTCTTGGGACAAAATGACTACTTTAAAAATTGTGGCATATTATTAAGTTAATTTTGATTCTTGAAACGCCACCGTTGAGTCGGGGTTTTCCATAAATAAAAATATTTTAGTTGAAAATCTGTTGGAGGAGTCCATTATCTGCCAAAGACAAGTATACGACGCAATTTATTAAATAGGTGGTGCGTTAAATGTTAATATGTTCGACAAAATGACGGTATGTGATTACATGCTTACAAAACTTATCAAGATGCCCTTGACAACCAAAATTGCCGAAAATGGAAAGAAAAAGAAATTGATGTCGAAAAAAAAAGAGCCGAAAGTGAACTTTATCATTTAGAAAATAAATGGGAAAAACTAGAAAAGGAAGCAGCATCCATGGAATTGGAAATATCGGAACCGAGACGAAAAACTTAAAATACTTATTTTCTCTAATCCTTTTTAATTTAATTTTTAATAATGACATTATATATTAATTTTTTGTTTGTAATTGCTTTGTATAATTGCATTTTTTTACTTAATTTTAAATAGAACAGAATATCCTTTTAAAAATATATACATCTTCCAGTTAAAGTAACCCTGCTTTCTCTATTACTATAGCATTTTCTTTAATATTTTATATTTCTTATACATTTACATTTAAGTCTAGATTCATAAGTTTTATTGGCTTTTTTATAAGAAATATAAATTTTCAAAATATAACCTGGAATTTCCGTGAAATTGTCAGGGAAATGTCAGGGAATTTGATAATTCAAAACTGCTAAGAACCCTGTTATATAATATAAATGTGTCAATCTTATGTAACTGGTTTAATCTGTTTTTAAATGTATTCCTTGCTACACAGTTTTAAAAAATAGTGTTTTCCAATCGTTGATCATTTAAAATTGGATTTAATTTTTATCCCGATCTACATAGTCCATTAAATAAAATAAATTTAGTTAATGTTTTTTGGATTGCTGGTTATGGCATTGTAGAAACACTTTTTAGGTATGCCTTATACGTTTACATGTGCGGAATCTTAATATTTTTTATTTAATGCGATTTACAGCGCAGGTCGCTTCGATAGTGAAAATTCATAATTCTTCGCATATCAGATACCTATTGTTCAGAAAACAATGTATGAGTATATCAATGTTAATATCTATACCTTATTAGTTGGTAGCTTCCTGTCACCTATTTTGGTTCAAATATACTTTCGATTCCAACATTAAAACTCGCGACACGTCAAAATTCGACACAATTAGAAGCACTATTAGGCCAGTCAATAGAGACATTTTCGGCAGGTAGGCAATAATCAGCAAAATTTAAAAAAAATAAAAACAGTAAAAAAATGTAATGAATTAGTCGCTGCCCAAATGGTATTTTTGACATACGCAAATTTAAATTTCCCAAATTTACAGATAACTGAATTGCCTATGAAAACTCACTGGCGGCTTATTTCTTTCTTCAAGAGTTTAAACTTAAGGGTGACACAAATATATGCAATTGAACGCTCATTTCTGACGGATCGCCACGTTTACCATTATTTGTGTTAAAGTCAAAATATATCATTTAACGATAAATACAAAATCCAATTCTCGGTTGTTTCGCCAAATTTGTAATTAGAGTGGGCATAATAATACAAGTAAAAATTATTTTTTTAGTATTGCCAATATTATAAAATTGGAATATTTTTTAAAGCAATTCTGTTTTAATCTATATTTTTTGATATCACCCCACGTTTTTGGCAAGTCGTGCTCATTAAAGTGCGGCTTTTGATTCTTTTTTCAGTACCCGTTTGTTGTGATTAATTTTGAAATAAGAAAACAGCTAATAATACTTAATTAACTAAATAAACCTAATGCCTAATCTAATACCTGCAAATTGGTTTGTATTATTCTCGGGTTCTAAGCAGTCGGAGTTTTTGTTTTATATTTTTCAATTAATGCATTTATTGGTAAGCTATGGTAAGTGAAAATCACAAGGATTGTGTTTATGTTTCTTGGTTTCTAAAATTGTTGCAACGGTTTACTGAAAATAGTATCATATGTGGTGGTGTGATTGACGTTCGCAGCAGCGTTATTACAACTTGCAGTCGGTCCAAGTAATTTCTTGCAGGACCTTTACGTAAATGAGAAAGCCAGGATATCAAATACGGTCAAACTAAAAACCGCCCTTCTCAATTTATCCAGGCGTAGGACTGGTAAGGCGAATATTCTAAAATATATTTACACTGAATATTTAATTAAAATTAGTCATCAATGTGATTGGCACCATTTCGTCTTCGTGCTAACGTCGTACCGATTCAACTAGTGCCTTCGCGCTGCCTATAAGCAACAAAATATATATTAGTTGACCACATCTAACACGCTTCTATTTGATTATACTATAGAACCCCAAACATAATCTGCACCGACCGCAAGTGATATTAATATTGCTGGACCGGAAATGACACGACCACATCTGATACGACACCAAATTATTCGCGTTTCGTACAGTACCATAAAAACTTCTCACTTCTTATGGTATACGTTAAAATACTACTAACAAACAATTCTATAATTTTGTAAACTTTTCGTTTCGCTTATAGTATTAGGCTTTCTCAAGATATATTGTCTAAGAAATATATGTATTGTTAATATAAAATTAGCAACTTAAAATATTCACACATATCTTACTGCAAAATACAAAGAATTACAATTAATGAATCATGGTTTTTGGTTTAGACCGTGTCAAATCGATCTCAATTTCTATAGTGGCCACTATTTAAATAAAACAACTTTTAACTGTAACATCATTGTTTATCTTGAAAACGGTCTGCATGGTTTATAGACATAAAGACAGAATACCTCTACCGGGTCCTTCCCATGACACACGCCAGTCTTATGATCTCTTCTTGCCAATCCCATCTACGACTAGCATAAAAAATTCTCTCTTACTTAAAATTTTTCAGGAGATTATAAGTTGGGGGAATTTACCGTCATACCTTTTAATATTATGCATTATTTTTATTATTTTATTTTATTTTTATTTTAATGTTCATTATTTTATTTCATTGATTCTCTTTTTTATTTCAATTTTTTTAAACATTCTACATTGTTTCGTCTTATAGGGTTATGATAATTAACTTTTTCAATCTTTTATTTCGTTATATTTTTTCTAATTTTATTTGCAATTGGCTTTGTCAACAAGATACTAATCCTTGATAATAAGGCATGCTTTGAATGTGAATATATTAGAATGTTGTTGGCTTAAATGCTCTAAAACAGTTAAATTTTTCCATATTACAAATCATCGACATACCTAAACCAACATTTGGGTTGTAAAGGGGCAGAGTAGTTTCCTAGAAAGCCAGCATAAAGATGCTCGCTAGCACAGGAGATAGCGGAGATCTCATACGGCTGAGGGTATGAGATCTATATATACTTTCATAAAGAGTACCTTTCAAAAATCAAACATGTGCATTCTCTAATAAATTCAGCTAAGACCAGATCGATCGAGATTTTATGTTTAAATTTCTCTGAAATGATATTTTTGGAAGTCCATAAAATCGGGGAATCTTCGAACGGCCTGACTTCAAGACATTGAATAGGTTGCAGATTTTCATCTCAATTTTCTTAGTTGGATATGTTCCTATTGTTCTATAACTGACATTCTGAAGTAACTTGTCTGTTTTCTCTACATAGCTGTTCTTGTCGGTGTCGGGGATTATTGTTGTCTTTCCTTTATATGGTGGTAGAATTATAATATCTTCTTTGTTGTTGAGGTTCTTTATGTCTTTTCTTTCTGCAGCTGAAGAGTTGGATTTTAGCGGTTTAGAGATTCGGATTTAAGATTTCTAGATTTAGTATCTGAATTCGCCTGTTCTTGGGGTAAATTTCAGATGCTATGCTTTATACTCGATATTATATCCTCGACTGGAGTCGTGCTTGGAGCAAGTGTGTCCTTTTAATAGAATATAAGCTGATATCTCTGCTTTTGTTAATGAAATAGATTACAAAGTTATTATATTTTGTAGTGGTTATACTGGCTGATGTTTGTTGAGCAGAGTTTTGAACTTCTGGTTGTTTCGTCGTCAATTGCTGGTAAATCATTATCTGCTTGCTGGAAGCTACAAGAAAGGTGATTTTATCCAAGATGGAAACAGAATTATTATTAATATGCCAATTTACGGTATAGCTGTAGAAGGGGCCCTCATATCCAAATCACGACGGGTCGCCTTGATCCCTTTTCTAATTAGAGCCAGCCATGCTAGTATGGGTGTAAATGTTCCCCTGGCTGTCCTTCTTGAGACATGATACTTAACTTGAAGAGATTTTGGAACCATTTCCTCATCATGGCGTCTTAGGAGAACGGTCAAGATACAGAACATACTCTGGTTGTTACGAAGAAATATTTGCTCCTGCTCATGCTCCTTGCGTTTAAACAGAATGATCTAGGATGCCTTTCTCTTTGGTTTGTACAAACACATCTAACTCAATTTCCATAATGACCACTATTTAAATAAAACAACTTTTAACTTTAACATCTCTTCTCTCATCAAGACATCTTCAGGGGTCTTAAATGTACGAGTTCAAAAAACTGAATGAGCTCCCGTAGCAGAATTCAGTTATTTATACCCGATCTCGTATCAAGGAAGCGTAATTCACTGTAGTGTGATTTAAATTTTCTGTTTTATTATGTCAATAGACCCTGTAATGTTCTGTTTTGATAATGTTCCGAGACAGATGTGAGAACTTTGGTATTCTCTATATTAATAATGTGTCCTGTTTAGTGCTGGCGTTCAGCGACAGCGGATTGAACAATTTATTTTTTATTTATATATGTTTCATGCTCATAAGGCTAGTAGACACAGACTGTGTAGTTTCCCCTTACACTTTACCGCAGGAATAGGGAATTTCATAAATTCCTTCTGTTTGCAAAGGAATTACATCATAAGCATTGGCTAATCTTTTTGTGTATATTAAAGATTGTGCGAAAGTTAGATCTCCTCAGAATTATTGCGTTTTGTCTGTGGTACCCTGTATAAAAGGTAAAACTGCAGTAATTGATGGTTGATTATCCAATATTGGTCGAGGTTTGGGATTATTGTAATATCTAATCGAACTTCTTTAGTCAGTTTCTCTGTTTCATTCGGATTCATTTTTACATCACAGATTGAAAGAGCCCTAATGATTAATGAATTGATAACCGACTGTTTCTGAGATGGATAATGATGATGGTCAGAGTTAAAAACATACTTATTCGTATGAGTCGGTTTCCTGTAAACAGAATGATCTGTGGTGTCGTTCTCTTTCTTTTGTACTAACACATCAAGGAAGGGAAGGCATAATCTGACTAAATTCCAAAAATATTTAAAAAATTTTTAATTTATTTTTAATTATATGCTTTGTTTGTAGTTTATTGTAAGATAAAGTATGTGAAAGATTTAAGTTGTTACTTTTTTATTATGTAGGTACATATATTTTTTTAGTCAATAAATCTTGATATAGTTCAACACTAAGAATGAAAAGTTGTTTGTTATTTTTTTTAAATACCCAAGAAAACAAAACAAAAAATATTTCTTTGATTAAAAAAAAACATGCACACTTACATATAGACTGTTAAATACATCACAAACCTTTGCGTGCTCAGTGGGGTAAAAATATTTTTTCATGGATAGTCGTAGGTTTACTGAACGATATTCAAAGGCAAATTTTCTAAGTAACTTCTGTTTTTTGTAAAATTAAATTATTGATGACGTGAACATATTAATTATTTAGGAACTGCATTTAAAATAGCATAAGCAAATGTTTGTTAAACAGTTTTAGGGCTTAATTACGTATTAAAAATACATACTCCGCATGACTAAATAAAAACAAATTAGGCAGTGTGTTTTATTTCAGATAGAATTATGGTAGTGCGTATTTTCCCCTAAACTACATCGGCCCAAACAGTTAGTGGACCGAAACTTCACTGGCCCTAACAGTCGAAATCCCGACAGATTGGAATGTGTGGAATGCGGCACTAGCCCGACACTTTAAATAGCGAATTGGCGAGCTACGCTACTGGCTAAAAATTCTTTAAATGGGCCTCCTGTGTTGTCAAGTTTTATTGATAAAAATAAATATTATATTGTTTGTTTATTCATTTTTAATCAAAACTACACCATGAAAAAATGATGTTAGCGTATTTCCCTGTATTCTAACTTTGAAGTGAAAATATTTTTATTGTTTTTTTTGTTTATTATAAAGCAGTTGTTTATCACAAGATAATTTCTATTTAATGGAATAATGAAGATTGAATATTGAAAAAAAAAATGTTGGAAAGCCCAGGAAGAGGTTATTGCTTGTTTGCATCGAGATGATTTTAAACCTTCTACTTTTAAACTGGGTATGTTTATTTTAGAATAGTGTGAATATGGTATAAAGTTGCAACCATTTCAATTTTTACACTCAGATAGTCTTATTTGTTGATGTTGATGTTGTTCCCTACCTAAAGATAAAACAAAAGACAATATAAAAATCCACAAAAGCCTTTAAGCTTGAATATATATCTTTCAACTAATTTGTTTTGTGAGCTTTTTGAGACACATAATTTCTACTTTTTTTTAAGTTTTTTTGGTGTTTCATTTTTTATCCTGATCCTAAGCAAATACCTATCTAAAAATCAGTTTTTATCAGTCACATATTGATTAGGGTTTTATAAGATTGTTAATGATTTTCCCTAAGCTTGTTATTCATGCAGATACTTTATTAATTATAATTTGTTTTAGGACCAATGCAAGTCTTGATGTTTGATATAGGTATCGTAGACAAGGCTTAGGAAGTTAGTTCTGCTCATATGTATGTGCATTGCAGATATTAGTGACGTGTATATTATAGTCATACTTGAGTACTCTTTGTTGCCCTGTTTGCATAGGAAGAAAGAAAAGACTTTAGTTACGGGTATTGATCTGAGTGTCATATAGCCCCAGTTATAGCCCATTCCATCATTGTAATAATTGGGCCTCTTTGTTATATGGAAGCTTCAAATTCTGCACCTTTAAATTTACTAAATATGCTTGTCACATAAAGTGGATAAATTTACTAAATATGCTTGTCACATAAAGTTGCTCATTTATAATTACTGTTGCTGAGAAAGTGTGTAGTTTGAGAAATAAAAAAGATGCACCATATGATAAATGTAGTGTCAACTTTATTTTTAATTCCATGTTGAATAAATTTTTTAAAGTGTATTACATATTTTGTATATTAATTAAAGATATATAGCTAAAGTGGATTAGAAATTTAAATAATTTTTCCCCATATTTTAAAAATATTAACTGTGGCCTATTTATATATTTTCTCCAGTTGGTATACACAATTCAGTAATAAGTTAATTTAGTAAGTATGCCAGATATCGCACATCACATCTTCAATTTTTTTTTAAATCTACGTATGGTTTAGGAAAAAGTTAGGTGCATGATATAATTTTAAATGACAAAAGTCTTTCGAAGATACCCTCAATTAATTTCATGCTTTCAGATTCTTAAGTTTATTAACTGGTATAAAGTAGTTTAGATCTTGTAAATTATTTTATCAATTAACTTTTAAAATATAAACTTTTATAGCCTAATCTTATAGAATTTCCAAAAAATATTACATCTTATTGTTGACTTTACCATATGTTGGGAACTGGCCGCCAAACTTATAAGAATGCGTATTGTTAAAAAAAATTGTGGTATATCTTTTAGAATCTTTATTCAAGTAAATGTTAAGTTTTCTAAATAAATAGTTCCAAACCTTAAGGTTGAGACAGTGTTTCAAGAGGGATAGACATTGACTAAAAGCATTATCCCTTATAATACCTGTAGTGCTTTGTTTAATGTTGGATTAAGTAAAATAATTTGTAATTGAGAAAAATCTAGTTTAAACAATATCTTATTTAACTGACTTTGACATAATGTCATTATTTGTTAAACTCATAGTAAATGGTGCCAAGGATATATAATCAAATCCCATTGGAATTTAAGAACAAATCATATTATATAATTACACAAAAATCTTGAATACTTCAAAAGGAAGTAAGCATTTTATGATGGCATACGAATTTTGATTGATCATAAATTAAACCTTCATTTAACTTTTTTGTTGAAAGGGGTAGAAAAAATGGTAAATGCAGAAGTTGTAGATTTTTAATCTATTAGTTTCTATGTATACTGGGTGTTTTTTGGAAAAGCATGACAATTTTTTTTTGTTTTGATGGTACACCCTGTATATGTCCATCAAATGGGTCTTTTCTTGCTAATTATAATTATATTAGGTTTGACACATTGAACACAGGAAATTGACAATATATTTATTATCAGAGATGTTAGAGAAAACATAACACAGATATGAATAACTTGCCTCTTATGTCATGGTTTTTCTCAATTGCCTTTAAAGGTAAAGATATCAAACCTAATATATTTATGAATAGCAAAAAGATGCCTATTTAATGGACATAATATAACATGGGTGTCCCACAAAAAAATGAGGGTTCAATTTATAATCAATATTCCTGTACATCATTAGATGATAATTGATCATTTTAGATGATAAAAATACTATTTGTTTGCCTGTCATTGTTATTATATTTTGTTGTTGGTAAAAGTATTTCTGATACAACCTATCTTCAATTTTAATTGTCACGGTTTTAATATGATAATTTTAAAATAATGCACATACAGCTATAGACCATGGTATAGTGAGTATATTATATTATTATCCTTTATTTAGCATTTTGCTAGTTTACAAATTCACAATGTTTGTATTTATTTAATATATTGTTATATAAAAAGAAAACTTAATTTTACAAAAGAAATAATAAAGTACAAAACATAGAAAAATAGTTAAGTAATGAAACCTAAAATATTTAATACAGTCAGGTAATAAAACTTAGATACTGAAACTAGAAGTAAAATATAAGTTTAACTCCAAAAGAAAAAATTAAGTGCTAAAATAAATATAATATATAATAACTAGGAATAAGTTTTGTAATTTTTTAATTAAAACACATAAATTTACTGATTTATCTGTTTGTGCCCGAATGCATAAAAATCATACAATTACATTAACTATTACAAATTTAAGTACAGTAAAAAGCTTTCAATAAATAACATCACAGTCAACAACAGAAGATTTTTTAGTTCGAAAGTTCATTTAGAGAAATGATTTATATAATTTCCCATAAGAAAATATAATGAGAAAGAACTTGGTAAATTTCAATAAAAACTTTTAAGTAACAAATGTCCACTTAGACTCTGTGACATCAAGAGAATACATTTTTCGTTTTTCACTCCAATGTTATACTTCCTTCCTCAGCAAAGCTTAACTCTCAAACGTTAGCTAAACATTTTGATGGTAAGGTCTGTTTGAGATGGAAAACTGTTACTTAAATCACAATATCCAAAGTTTTGATCTTGATCCTAAAAAACAATTGTTTTGCTTTTTCAATTTCTCCAAATGCAACAGACCATAATTATTAATTATACAAAAACAGATGTTTTAGTGATCCATATTTCTTTAATTTTTTTGCATTGCGTAATGAAGCTACATATAATTTAGTGAGTTTTTTACCCTTACAATAAAAAAATACTGATATTTAATCTCCTATGATCATTTTTGAAGCTTAGATTGCATTGGTTTTGATTAAAATGCTACAACTCACATCACTTTTTTACAATATGAATAATTTAAGTCTGACTACAAATTTCATAAGAAATGAATTACTGCTACCCCTCTTTTTGACTAAATATGGTGGTGGTTTTTGAAGCTAGATTTAAGATGTGAACGAACTATTTTTAATGAATTGAAGAAGTAATCAAAATAACTGGCTTCTTAAAGCTAAAGAAGCAAGCTTTCAAATTCTGAAAAGATTAACAAGATACATTGTCTTGTTTTTAAAATACAGATACCTGTATTTTTCCTATGATAACTTTAATTAAGTTTATGTAGAGACTATATGACTTTTTTTCTGAGTCCAGTCTCGAGTAAGCCTAACCCTGGATGTAATAATAATAGCTATATTTTAAAAAATGATATATTTTAAATCATTTTGTGTATTTAGTCACAAATATTTGTAAAAGTTATACATCTGTGTAAGTTTCTAATTTTTGTGAGGCATTTGACACAATCCCTCAGGCTATGCTACTGGACATTGTGCATAGCTATATGATGTGGAGGATCTGTGTTAAATGTTTTTAAAATGTATCTGATTATGTTAAAGTAGGAGGAGCTTTGAGCCAGCCTATGCTGATGACTTTATTTTGATTTTCCCCAGTAATACACAGGAAGAAGTTTAGGATTTATTAATTAAGGACATGAATAAGGTTAAATGGTTTTTGGATCATTTTAAACTGACTCTTAATGTAAAGAAAACTAATTTATTCAATTACATCAATTAATCATCCAAATTTTAATTAAATTAGCATAGATTATTTGAGTGTACTATTACAGCTAGGAAATAAAGCAATAAAAAGTTTTAAGAAGTAAAAGTCTATTCATAAATAAGTCAAGACACATTGTAATGGCATAAATAAAAACCTACTTCACAAAATGGTGAATAAGTCCTTATATAGCTTGTTTTCAGAATAAATCTAAACCTAAGATTATATTAAACATAAATTTTATTTAAAACACATTACAGTAAATGTTATCTTCTTATGATGTAATCGGTTTTCTCAACTCACAAAGGGGTTGTTTTCACATGCCTCGCCCCTGGCAATAACTGAATCGGTATAGTTGGTAAGAAGGCCAGATTTTAACCAATGACACAGTCCAAGATATCATTTTCTTACTTTCTAGAGCTTCCATCTTGTTGGTGATCTTATTACATAATGGTCATCCTTGGGCATACTAAAAATAAAGAAAATCTCTAATTACTTTCAAAAACATTAACACACTTATTAAAAAAAAAAGAAATGAATGAAATAGATATGGCACTACTTAGAAAAATAATCACTGGTGAACTTATGCTATTTGAATTTTAAAACGAAAACGAAAAAAAAAAAACTACATATATTTAAATAATGATCCCATATAATTTCAAAAAAATGATCAAACTAAATGCTTATTTGTGGAAGTATGTTATAAATATATCAGAAGTTGTGCCATCTATGCATTTTTATATTCCGATAAAACTTTAAATTCTATGAATGTCAGTTTTTAAATATTTACAATTGGACAAAAAATGGTGGATCTACAGGCATTTCCTTTATTTTGTTTAGCTGGCCGTGTCACAAATATTAATGCAATTTTTAACAGACTTCAAAAAAGGAGGTTATCAATTTCACCCTATGCATTTTTTTATGTATGTACAACGATTACTCTGCGATGGTTTCAACAATTTGGATGAACTTTTCAGAGAATATTCCGGATATTGCTCGATTGGTCCCACAGCTAGCATATTGTCAAAAAGTATGACGTTCACCATTTTATCAGGAATTTACATAGATATTCTATGGTTATTTATTAAATATGATTTTTAAAATAAAACTCATATAAATAGAACTAAAAAGGATGAAATAAAAGATGTATAAAAATTAAACTGACTTCAAAAAATGCACCTAAAATTGGAAAATAATATTATATTCCATCTGGAAAATTTTAGTCACCAAGCGAATAGAGATAGTAAAACAAAACACTCGTTACATTAATATATTTTGGTAATTAAGAATAAGTTTGGCTTTGACTTCACAGACACAGGGTATGGGATTCGCTTCTGGCGAGTTACTTCACAATATCTACCTCAAAAAAAACACTAAAGAGTAAAAAATAATATTTTATTCCACATTGAAAATTTGACTTTATGAAGTCATCTTCAAACTAATTCTTAATAACTTAATCATAAACAGATATTTATATAATGAGTACCTACATATATGGGAATAAAATATTACTGTTTACTTTTTGTTGTTTATTATATTGATTTAGTAATTTTTATTTCATCCTTATTAGTTTTCTTTATACAAAGTTTTTAGACGCCTTGAGTCCATTGCATATGAAATTTTACCAGAATCACCATATTAACATCAATACTTTTTTCCTGGCAATATAGTGAACGTGGTATAGATTGTCTTTCGCGCTTGTGTATACATGTAGAACATGTTAAATATGGCATCATTCCGCTATATTTAATATGTTTGCTATGGGACCACTCCAGTAACATCCTGAATATTCCCTATTTCATCCAAACAAGACAATCACATACCATTGCTCTTTCCTTTCATTTAACATCTTAATTCAGCTCAATATTTTTAATTATATAAGCAAATTTAATTCAATATCTAAATCAGATTTGTCAATAAGACAGAATTCTTAGACAATAAAAGCATTTAAGTTACATTAAAATTTCAATTATATTTGTGCCATAAATAAATTCTTATTCATCTCTCATAGAAAACCTTGTAGAGTGTAGAGGAAAATTTAAATGATTTTAGTTATCATAACACTTCCTTTTTGTTTGTGTATTTTTGTCTGTTTTTCTAAAAAACAATGTTTGTTTGTTTTTTTTTTCAAATAAATAAATATATATTAACAGAAAATAGTCATTAACATTTTTAGACTTAACAAATTACAAAATCAAAGTGCAACCTATCAAAATATAAAACAAGTAAATATATATTATAAATATATATATATATATATATATATATATATATATACAAATATATATATATATATATATATATATATATATATATATATATATATATATATATATATATATATATATATATATATAAGGTCAAAGACATCTTAAAATAAAGCCTAATAGTTTTATTGTCCTATTCGTGATATTATCTATGTATTTGGCAAAAGTAAATTTGGAATTCAATAGCATTCCCAAGTCTTCAAAAGTATCAACTCTTTTCAAGGTTCTTTCGTTTAGTGTATAAATAATGTATTTTTTAAACAATGGAAACTTAATTTCTAGAAATAGAGATATCTCCAATAATATCAACACAGGGGTAGGAACGATTTGGTTATGACACTTCACCAAATTTCTTTATTTAATAAGGGTTCTCTAGTCGGATGTATAAAATTATATATATTACCATTAAAAATAAAATGTATTCAAAAGATAAAAGTAAACCAAAAAATTCTTATTGAAAGAGAATTCTGTTCCCCAGATGATTATTTTAACTTTTATATACAGATTACGTCCTGCTTATATGTAGAGCCTATTATGAATGAACTGTTCATTTAAATCATTGAAGAAATAGAGAACATCAAAATACCTTAGGGGTTCCGAGGGGTTTTCCAACATTGAAGACACAAGTGTTACATTTTGTAAACATTAACAAAATAGGTTGCCTTTTTTGAAAATACAGACCCCAAATAAATTTTGTCCCTGGCCAAAACTAGGGTAAGCATGGCTCTGTATGAGAGTAATAGTTATCTTTTTAAAAATGATAAGTATATGGATCTCTTCATGTGAAATAAATCTTCAAAGCACTTTATTTTGCTACTTATTTAACAAATTTTTCTAAAAGTTATCTTTAAATAGAAAATATTTTGAAAAGAAAAAATGCCTCATTATTATTAAAATATATAATTATTTTGACATATGAATTACCTCAGCAGTTCTATATTTATTCTCAGATGGACTATGGAAGCATTCCTCACTGCTTTGTCTGTCTACTCATAATTTTATATGCAAAGCTGATTTTCATTTTTTATTGTTGCCTGAGATACTATATACATACCCCGATTTGCCAAGATGAAGCCCACTGTGGTTAATACATCCATGAATTTACTTGGTTTTCCTAAAAATGCAAACACAACTATATATCATAATCATGTTATCAATCAATTATAACATTTACCATAATACAAATGTGACATTTAAATTGCTGTTATGTGTAATTGCATTTAAAGGTTCGGGCAAGTGCATATTAGTTTCACAACCAACTAACAATTTACAGGCATTTTTCGTCATGTTAGTAAAACTTATTTTATTGTATCTTAACACTGATACGGTAGCAGTAGAATTAATACGTAGCTATTTGCTATTTTTATAAACTAGGTAATTCTTTGAGAACGATTTAAAACTTATTATTGAATATTAATAACATGTTATCAAACATAAATTTAAATTTCATCATTGGCGTGCATGTTTATGTAATGAAGCATATGAAATGTTTGATTAGCGCCAGTGACGGTTATGTGTAATGTAAGTTGGCGTTGCCAAATACATCAGAATTATTTCTATGTTTGAACTTTAAATTTCAAACAATTTAATGTTTGAACCAATTTTGTACAAAGTGTGCACATGGGAAAGGAAAATAATTTATATATAAAAAAAATCACTTAAAAGCGCGAATACAGAATGCAATTCGTTCTTCCCTAAATTAAATCATTTGTATCTAGAAAGCAGGTTAATGAAACTTGTCAAAATTTAATATGCGGGAATAAAAGCTTATAACAGAACTTTTAGTAATATTTTAACAAATGCGATATTGCTAGTGACAGCGGTTTTCGTATTTTTAATGGAATTTCCTGTGTATTTTTTGATTCTGAAGTTTATTCTAATTCCAGATAGACTTCATATAAAGAAAAATTTACGTGAAGTTTCAGCATATTTTTAAAGGCGCATTGCACGCACAATAAATTTGATTATATACAGTCTGTTGAATTTGAATAGAACTTAATTTTTCGGAAATATTATCTGATGGGGGCTATGTTCTTATTTTTCCAAATTGATTTTTTTTTAGATTTTTGGACAATAACTGAAAATAATAAAATAAATTAATTATTATAAAAAACTGACTGCTTAGACCCGACTGTAGAAGATATACTGAGTGGCAAGTTAAAATGGTTTACACTAGAGAGCATATTTATTACTGTATCTACAACTTCTTATACATTATATTTTTTATATTTCCATTTTGAACATAAAATAGGCAAATTTGTTAAATATTAGATTTAAGTAGGGGTGGTGTTGTTTTCAGAGGTTGTTTTCTATGTTAATGAACATTCGGTCCCGGACTATCGTGATCAACACTCATCAAATACTTAAATAAACCTAACCTATTATCTAAAAAAATAGATGTAAAGCGATTTTATTAAAACAAATTTGCATTCATGAAAATATTTTTAAAACATTTTGAATGTACGAAGTTTTACAAACGGTAATTTGCTAGATAGTATATTGTCCACAATCGGCTATAAGAAGTCTGTATTTTGTTTTGTATTAGCGATGGGCACTATCGAATAAAAACTACCGAATTATTCGATAGTTCAAAATCATACTTTCAAATAATGGCAATAAATGAGTAACCAAAAAACGAATGAATGAAAATAACTCATTCGAATACATTTTAGTGATACGCATATTCGAATTACTTTTTATTCAGTCATCGGCAGATCGGAAAGAATAAACAGATATATTTCAGTCGCGAGTATATTCAACAAGGGAATTTTTATTTTATTTTATTATGAATTGAAATATTTCAAAATTATTTTGATTTAGATATTCACTTCCCTTTTCGGAATGGTTTAATGATACATTTCTAATGTTTCTATAATTTGTGGCCAAATTTAAGTAAGTTTTCCTTGGTTTTAAATGTTTTGTATTGGGAACATTATTTTTTATTTATTTATGTTCTAATGTTCAAGAAATGAGACAGAAAATTCCACAGATGTTAATTTAATTTTGAATGCAACTGTTTAATAAATGTTTTGTACAACATAACTTAACTTTATATTCACAGTTCACGCCTTAAAAAACTTATCTGTTGAGACAATCCGAACGAAATAAAAAATCTATAATAGGAAGTATAAATTAATAGTACATTGATATTAGCATAACAAAAAAAAATAAAAAGTTTTACCATTTAGAAATTATATGCACTTAGGGGATAGGGGATAGTTTTCAAGATCAAAAGAGTTTCCAAGTTAGAATTGTGAGCTTCACTCCCAATAATCACCCTTAATGCGCACCATGTTGGTTTTTTGGCATTTTTATAAAAAACCATTCATCGCACAGAAAATTTTATACTTTTCCTTGTAAACTTCTCTACAAAAAAAAGGTTCTTTTGCTTATTTCATTTTATCCAAAGCATTCCGAGCAACGAGCGATTGAAGTCAGGGGTTGCTTTCAGCGTAGATTAAATATACGAATTTTTGTTCATCTGACCTTCCAATTTAAAAAATATTTTAATATAATGATTAGTTAGACGTAAAAATTTCGACGAAAAATTATTGTAATCTATAGCTTGAGTTCTGAAAGGTACCTCAAAATAGAGTATTTTGAGATATGTCACATTGAGAGATTAACGACTAGTTAACTTTTGTCGGCCGTGCACTAGCTGTCATATTTTTGGTGTGTATATTTGTTCCTTACATGAAATATTTGTATGTGTTATAACAAGTGTGCAAGAGAAATAATAGAACATAAAGGACCTATAATATTTGTGCTTTTAATAACAATATCTTTTGAAAAATCGTATGTGGGCGTACTATGGCATCAACAAGTCGTTGTGCGATTTGTGTAAAATCGCTCTCTGAAGGAGAAACGGTGACAGTCAAAAAAGATTTGATGAATTTTGTTCTTGCTAGCAAGCTCAGGGAAGATAGCAAACACGAACATTTTATTGAAGCGTCCGAACATAGTTAGGACTATGGCTTCATCAACTGAAAAAAATGAAATTGGTTATAACATTATTTAAGTCTATTCCATTAAGCTTTTCAGCGAATAATGTGCACTGTCCATTCTCCAGAGGATTTCCGTTCTTCCTTCAAGAATAAACTGACTTCTCTACCTTTTTTTTATATGACAATAATAGAATGATAAGTTCAGCGTTTTATAATATCTATAGGAAATTATCACTTTGTACTTGCTGGTGGTTTTCTTACCAACCGCATGGTCTGGCCAAAAGAAGGTTTTTAGGAATGTTTATGCTGCATATACCAAGTTTATTGGAAAACGCTATGGCCAAAAGTCACTGTGGTATTCGACGGCAACATCGAAAACAGTACAAGCATAAAATGTGTCGAACGCGAAAGGCGATTACTTAAACGTAAGAGTCGTGAGATCTTTTTTGATAACAATACCTTATTGGTTGAAGAACAAAGTACATTCCTAAGCAATAATAAAAATAAGGAACTACTCATTTCCCAGCTTTCTGTATAGATGAATAGCCAAAATATGAGCACATAAATAGCAGTAGATGATGCCGATCTCCAGATTGCCCGTACTGCCGTCAGAATATCAGAGAAAAATGAACAAGTTCTAGTTGTTGGACAAGACTTGTTTTAGTAGACATTCTATTTCTTAACAGGACTCGTATTTTAGGCATATTAAAAGCATCTGTTTTATTTGTTCATGCTATAGGCGGCAGTGACACAACATCAGGATTTTCTGGAAAAGCAAAACATCAATACGTACAAATGTTCAGAAGGCAGCCTTAGTGAGATACGCTTGTTTTAATAAATTAGTTGGTCAAGCAAACAGCACTGTAGTTTTATCAAAATTACCTTCCACACCAGCTGCAGCGCAATAACATTCCCGGCGTACTTTCTTACAAGTACAAATATGGCGAGAAAACTCTTTAAAATCCGACCTATGGGGCTGGAAGAAAATTAACAACACACTGTAACCTATAAACATAACAGAGTTGTCCGCTCCAGCCTCAATTTTATCATTAATAACTTGCAACTGCAAACAAAGTTGTGTGAAAAGATACAGCTGCCTTAGTGCTGACTTGCGTTATACAAGTATGTGCGGAACTTGTTGTGGGCAAAAAACATGTTTTGCCTATATTTTGCAGTGTTATTTCTCTTGCATCTATACTTCGAACGTTAACACACTTTTGAGGACTATAAGTCGGAAGGCGACCTGCATTCGTTTCTACCCCTTTTTTCAATCGGTTTTTTCGAAAAGCATTGAATAAAATGAATTACGCAACAGAACCTTTGCAGAAAATTTTATGAGGAATATTTTTAATAAATATAACATTTTCTGTGCGAGTAAGGGGGTGGTTTTCCGGAGTGAAGCTCACACTTCTAACTTGGAAACTCCTTTAATTTCGAAAATTCTCTCTTCGGGGCGTGTAATCTTCCAATGGCAATGTTTTTTTTTATTCGGATATTATAGGTCTAATATAAATGTACTATAAATACAGAAGTAAAAGAATGTATTTATTCGAATAAAATTATTCGATAGTTGATTATGAATGATTACTAATTATTCAAAAGTCCATTTTATTCGTTAGTGCCCATCGCTAAGTATAATAACTAATTTGATCTCGCAATTCAAAAAACCATAATAAATCATTAAAAGCATTGTAATAAATAGATTGAATAGGTAGTTTCTCCTAAAGTCGAATTACGAATTGTACGGTTCTTTATGGGGAAAAAATAATAATTAAAATGCGGTTTATTCGAGTGTTTATAAAATATAAAATGATTTGGTTGCTTTATTATAGTAATATTTGGTTGGTTTCTTATAATAGTACGCATTACATTTTGTTGGAAAACAGAGGACGATGATCACAGTATTCGACCTCTAGTGGAAACCTTTGTTTTCATGGTTGGAACACGTTGAACTTGTATTATTTTAATATATACTTATCTTTAAAACTCAGCTTTGTTTAAGTTTTAAAAAGAAAACCATTAACTAAAATCTCTCAAATTTGTTTTGATAGCAGCCTTTATTCTTTTTTTCAATCATATTTAGAAAACCGTAAACAATTTGTGGAATATCATAGCTATCAATCTGATTAATTCATTGCAACAAGTGGAGCCTACCAAGGGGGTAATCTAGCGCCCCTAATTTTCTGCATTTTTATTAACGACATCCAAGGAAATATCTAGCAGTACGTCTTATTTGCCGACGACATTAAATAGTATATAGTGGTACGTTCAATGACCGATTACCATGATCTCCAAAAGGATCTAAGAACTATGGCTGAGTGATGTTGTAGTTACAAATAAACTTCTCTTGCACGTACAAAAATGTATAAAGATGACACTTACTCGAAAGCATAATTCAATTCTATTCCCCTATAATTTTTCACATAGTGTCCTGCCAAACTGCCAATCTGTTAGGGATCTGAGAGTGGTTATTGACAGGACCTTGTCTTTCAATGTACCAGTGGCGGCTCGCGGGTGAAAAAGTAAGTGCGAATGAAGCAAGAAAATATCGCAATAATTTTTATTCCAGAATTTTTTTATATGTGGAGGGGGTAGAATATTTTTTTACCACTTACTAAAATTTTAAAAATTCCTTTTGAATTGATATATTGCCAAGAGAAGTAAGTCTTTCTTGAGATATCGTATTTCTTAAATAAGTTTTTACATATTTGAAGCAAGAAAAACTTCTTTCCACTGAAGCACTTGTCGACGGTATTATCAAAATAAGTTAAAACAATTTATATGCTTCGGTAAAAATATATTTATTTTTATTAATTTTTTTCACTTGCTCTTGCAACGATATATTCCAATTACTCTCATTGGCAAAATAAGACTAAGCTCATTTTTAAGTCGTTGACTTTTGAAAATATTTCCCCATATAACTGTAACAAATTTTCAAACGGACCAGTCGGAAAATTTAAACTATATTCGGAAAATTTAGCAGAACCTGCCAAACATGAAAATGTAAGTTTTTCACAGTCTTAAAATCTTAGTGTCTTTTCCATTAAAATATTGTCTAATATTTCATAAAAAAGGGTTCTATACTTAGCTCTAATTTCTTCAGGTGAAAGCTTAGCAAGCTCACGTTTGTAATGATTTATTTATGTACTAGAATTTGCTTCACCAAACATGGTATTTTAAAAAATGTTCATTTCTTTTTTTACAGAGTGCCTCACGACAGCGTTTTATATTGGATAAGCAAACATGAATGTCAAGCGATTTTTTTTGAAGACCGTCAAATAGTATGTCAGTGATTGAGAAAATGTCATTAAACACTAATCCCAGAAACGTGAATTCAAAATCGTTCATCTCACCTAAAAATCCTTTCGCAAGGCGGATTGATTTTTCATCAATTTGTCACAGTTTGTAATAAATTCAAAGACATCTTTTAATACTTCGAATTTGAAGTTGTACCAACACCATAAATAAATATAACACAAAACAGTCAAGTTAACTGCAAAGGAACTCACCGGTTGCAGCGAAATCCGCGAAAATAAAAGTAAACAACCACCGCAAACTGAACGATACGTGGGTGTAGTGTAATATTTACCAAGAGCGTTGTATGGCACTGGGCTCGACGTCATCGGATACATAGTAGGAAAATCGTAAACTAAACATAGCACCTCCAGCAAAGTCAACGCGGTTTGCGCCACTGATATAGTTGTTATAATAAAGTTTGATTGAAAGTTTTAAAAAGACATGTAGCCAACTGTCAAATAAAATGTTTATTCGAGATGCACAGTTTATTTTTTACTAATTAGGTGAATAAATGAATGTAAAAACTGAAATTTTAAGAGATATATAATAAATATAGTTAGATGTTTGCTTGTTTATTTTTCCTGGTGAAGTAGCACTTCACCTACTTCACCTGAATAGCCGCCACTGCAATGTACACATTGAAGGAATAACACATTCCGCTGGACTGTGTTCCGGGTAAAACTGCAGTAATTGATGGATTGGAATTTTTGCGGAAATTGACATTGACATTCATAGTCAGCCCTTTAGTAAGTTTAAAAAACAAATTATTGAATATTTACATTTGTATTACCGTTAAAAATCCATATGCGGATTCGCCATTCTTTGTGCTGGTTGCTATGCTATTGTATTTGTAAATTCACTAAATTAAAATGAATTATGTGATTTTTCTCATGTATCTGTGATCATTTTACCTAATTACTGAATGCTTTACTGTGCCAAATATTTTATCCCTATTTATATACTAAGATTAAACTATGTAGTTAAATTGTATTATTATTTAAAATTATATGATATAAACATATATTAAGCAATATTGTCTTGTAATTGGGTCTCCTGTTAGACAATAAATAGATAAAATGTAACAATCGGGCACGAAAATAAATTTTTTAAAAATAAATAAAGACAGTGTTTTAAAACATTTATTGTCTTAATTTAATTGACTTACTTTTATTATTTCCTGAAAAGACATAAGCGTGTTTTTTTAATGTACTGCCATTTGTATTTGAAGCTGTCTAGTTGGATGCAAAATTATGTTGTTTTTTTATTGTTTTAGGTTAACGGGGACGATGAATGGGAATATGAAGAAATTATATTGGAGCGGGGTGGCGCTGGATTGGGATTTAGCATTGCGGGTGGTACGGATAATCCACACGTCGGCGATGATACCGCCATCTACGTCACTAAGCTAATAGGCGGCGGCGCGGCTGCAGCTGATGGACGGCTGCGGGTTGGGGATTCAATATTAGGTGTTAATGACCAGCCTGTGGTCGACGTACCTCATGCAATGGCAGTCGATGCTTTGAAAAAGGCAGGCAATACCGTTAAACTGGTAAGTTTGATCTTTTAAATTACAGTATCGTTTATGTGGTGAGCAGAATTGGTCGATTTGGAGTATCTACTAACTACTCAAGTGAAAAGCACTCTAATTACTTAGTAGTTATACTACTTTTGTCATAAAAACACTACTAGTAATAATTAATTGTAACTACTTTTTTGACTACTCTTACATTTAGTAAAAAAAAGAGATATTTTGTTCTGTAATACATCACACATTTCGAGAGGGAATTTACCTTCTCTGTGTTTATTATTCATTTTTTTGTATTTGTTTTTTCCTTTGTGACTTGATTTTTTAGAAGACATGTGCAAGTGTGTCCATATAGGATGAGATATTTTTGAAACCATCACTAGATTAAATTACATTTTTACTCCTATAGGCTAAACAAATAAGTAAACAAGAAAACGTTTATATCAGAAATTGTATATATCGTAAACAAAAGCATAACGAATCAGCCCAATTCGGGTGCACATAAGTTTGCCAATTTTTGAAAATTTTAATAAAGGGCATTAACGGAAAAAATTGTCTAATAAAATAGCATGTTGAAGGTTGGTTCGTTTTTTATGGCTCTTATTAAAAGTATTTATCGAGCACGCTGTCTTGATTTCATTGGTTAGAATATGTTCTATTATTGGCCGTGTACGAATTGAGCACAAAAATAGTATTAACCTGGGTAGCGTGACCGTATCTGAAACTAGACACACTAATTTCAGGTAGGTAAGAATGAAATTTGGTCATTGAAATAATAATGCTGTAATTCGTTGTGGGTGTTCAATGTACGTATATATTTTTATATTACAGATATATAAAATGGGATGTGTAAGTATAACTACATTTTATACTTACATACACATATACATACGTATTTTACTTACATATAATATATTATACTTATAACTAAAATAGAATCAGTTAGATAAGACTTAATCCTTCGGTCGGTGCTCATTTCGTGTTTGCCCTCAAAAATAAGACACTGAGGAAACAATTTTTATAAACCTAGCACCAATTTTGCATCATAAAAAGGGTATGTTAATTCATAAGGATTAAAATTGTATGTCATAATCACGCTCTTGCTACGAAAGAGTTTGGCCGACATGCAACTATTTCTTGCTTGTGTTTACGAATTATACTGGAGAATAAATCCTGACTTGGAAACTATTTATTAGTTGTAAAAATTGTTATACCCCTTAAATTAATTTTTTCGGCTCCGGACCTTTTAATAATACGGATTTGATCTAAAAAAGAGTATGATGGGATACACGTTTTCCAATGCAACACTCCGTATACGGTATGGTTTAAGTAGTTTCATTGGTATTGATAACTTTTTTATTGGGAATTTATCAAAAAAAAAAAAAATTCTTCATAAAAGTGCATGACCTAGAACTTAATTTCCGTTTATCAAGTTTGAGCATTGTCATTGCGTCCCGACTAGCAGCAAATTACGAAAAAGCCTGTAAAGAGGAATGCGTTCTTATTTTCTATTATTAGTTTTTTTTTAAAAAGTTGCTTATTTTCTTTTAGTTTTGCTCAGATATTGAATTTGGCACATGATTAATACGATGATTTTCTTAAATTACGTCTTCATTTCTTCCGGTGTAACTAAATATAAAATGTTTTACGGGTCCTAGTTTAACTATTTGTTAAAATATTGCCCAAGAGCAGAAAATATTTGTACTAAAAAGTAAATCTTTATCAATGCTTATGGAGAATTAACGATATGATTTTTATTTGACTTTGTTAGCGACACCTACTTGATCAAAATTTGTTGAAAATTACATAATTGTAATTGTAAATTTACATCTCAAACTTGTAAGCTTAGAATTGCAAATACATAACTAAAACTAAAACAGTCCTGGATAATCATAACCTAAAATATCATAATGTTTCTGTATTCACCTCTTTCAAAACAAATAATTGTTTGATTATTAATTTAGTGACGAAAGAATTAGCCTAAAATCTCATTTCGCCATTTTCATGGCCCACTACATAAATGTTATTAAATAGTTACAGATTTGGCTGGTCATAAAGGAAGGCTTACCTGAAAATTACTTATTGTAAATTTAAACAAGTTTTGTTTAAGTAGATGGCTTTAATAAAGTTATTTCAAAAATAACATCGGTTAGTTCTCGAAAAATGCATTGATCGATATTCAGCCCAAATGTTTTCATTTTTTTTCGAAAAAGGTTAAATTTTTGGTGCAAAAATTCTTAGCTTTTCGGCAACTTTATGATTAATAGTCACACTCGGAAAAACGAACCGGAAATTCAAGGAAATAATCAAATTAATCATAGGTCAACCAAATTCATTATCTGAGCAAAAAAAATAACTTTTTCTTTTAAACTTTAGACTGACACGGACGAAAAAAATACCATATGTTTTCATTCTGGGTGTACATCCGTTGACTACTGTCGTTCTGAAAAGACCAGTTTTGCTAACGTTTCACCAAAATCACATTTGGCATTTTCGAAGCTTTCGCTCTCGCGTTCGAACAGAGGCCGTTGTGTTAGTGACTGCGACGCCTCCTTTATACCCCCACCCGGGGCCTAAGGTTATATCTGGGCGGCCGCTGACCGTTAATGTCGATTATTGTCTTCCATACTGTTGGTAGTTTTAATGATTCGTCCCTTTTATTTAAATCACCTGGTTTTTCAATTTCTATGGCGGATTATTCTGGTCTTATAATGATCTATATTGGCAATCTCCTTACACCCATCGAAATTTATTTTGTGGCCGGTTTCCTGATGATGTAGGAATAGAGCTGAGGTTGTTTGTTTGTTTCTGATGCTGAGTTTATGCTCTTCGACTCTTGCTGATATTCTCCTGTTAGTTCGAACAACAAAAATTATGAACCGGGAAGGCAACAACTAGTCTTGCCATATGTGTGTGTGTGTATGTTTTATGGCTCTGGTGTAAACCAAATGGCCAGCATCTTTGCCATATGTAAAAGACACAACAGACAGGTTCGGAAGAATTCTTAGAAAACACAACATACAAATAATACACAAGCCACAAACAACTATAGGTAAACTACTTGTAAACCCAAAAGATAAAATCAAATTGGAAGACTACGGAGTATACAGCATTCCGTGCCAGGACTGTGAAAAAAGTGTACGTAGGGCAAACTAACAGGAGAATATCAGCAAGAGTAGAAGATCATAAATCCGCATCAGAAACAAACAAACAACCTCAGCTCTATTCCTGCATCATTAGGAAACCGGCCACAAAATAAATTTCCATGGGTGTAGGAAAATTGCCAATATAGATCATTGTCAGATCAGAATAATCCGAGAAGCCATAGAAATTGAAAAACAAGGTGATTCAAATAAAAGGAACGAATCGTTTATATATATATATATATATATATATATATATATATATATATATATATATATTTATATACAAAGATTAATGTAACCTAGAAATCCTTTTTTTTTGACGAAATAAAATAACACTTAGGTATTATTTTATTAATTAAATTTTATTTAATTACATTTTTGTTTTGTAAATGGTAACTCAGCCTTTCTTTTTTTTTTCAAGCATAGGTGACAAGCAAATAAATTAACACTGAAAACAAATGTATACAATTTTGTTTTGCAACTATACCTTACATATTTTGACTACAACAATTAACATTTCTTTGTGGAGTGCACTCGATACAATACAATATAATATATATATATATATATATATATATATATATATATATATATATATATATATATATTAATATAATTAACTAACCAGTGTAAGTTTATGTACGTTATACGCCGATTCCAATATATTGGAAACTCGTTTATCAATATGTATATGTTAAATGTACAATTATGAAAGAAAAAAATCAAACTAAAATGGCGAAATACAAATTACAATTATGATCACTAAGCTTCTAAAAATTGAATTGAAAATTAATTTACCGTTATAAAAAAGAAAGAAATTAAGTTATGATAGGAAAAATACAAAATTTAAATATCAATACTATTGTTACAAAAATTGTATTATAGTTTAGGAACCTCTGTCAAGTTAAAGTAAGCTTATCTTTTATAAGAGTAGATAAAAAGACGCAGCAAGTGATTGATTCATCCCTTCGTAAGAGCTCAACTGGTAGTAGCATACAATGATAGCCTAGGCCCTCGTATAATACTGTTGCTTATCAAAGTGGATCGGTTTCTCGGCAGGTTCTTATATTTAAATGCTGGATTGACGGCTCGGGACAGTGACCAGTTAATTAATATTCAGTGCGTGTGTGTGTGTACAAATTAATCCCCAGAATTATAACCAATTCCACAAATTGTAAACCAATTGCTAGAAGGAAGGAAAAACCCCGATCATAAAAAGTACCCCATAATATACGAATTGTATATAAATGTAATACGTTTTTATTTTATTTTTATTGCTTCACTCTTTTTCTTTGAAATTTAAAAACTTTCTATCACTCCTTATGCCAGATAGTTTGACGATTGTCCTATTTCATCTAGGCCTGGATTTCTGAAGTTCTATCACATTTGTACAATTATGACAAGCGAGATATATATATCTCAGATCAATCTCAACACATTGGCATCTCGAAGCAAAAAATCATTAGAAATTCACAAATCCAGTATCCAAGCATAATTTTCTTGCACATTCCATTTTTTTTTTTAATATTTCTATCTTTTTATATTACATATTACCTATAAAAAATGTCACTGTCGAAAATTGTGTATATATATATATATATATATATATATATATATATATATATATATATATATATATATATATATATATATATATATATATATATATATAATATATATATATATATATATATATATATATATATATATATATATATATATATATATATATATATATATATATATATATATATATATATATATATATATATATACATATATATATATAAATATATATAGATATATACATATATATATATACATATATATATATATATATATATATATATATATATATATATATATATATATATATGTTTTGTATTTTAAGCATGTTGATTACTTATGCTTTATATTGCATAAGATACATTAATATGATCCAGTATTAATGAGAAACTAATTCGCAATGTCTCACGAATAGCGTGGTGTTGCCAATTAAAAACTTGCATCAATACTAACAAAATAAAGATCGTTTATCCTTAATACCCGTTGTTCTTTAATGCCCATAAACCAGAACTGTCTAACAGGCAGCAAGCAATTTATTTTTTCTTACATCTGTAAGCATTGCCGCTATACTTTGCCATTGTTACATAGCGTGGATAAACACGAACTTCTCGCCACAGATTTTTTTTAAGTTTTTGTTACTTTTTTGGACATCTCTAACGGCTCTTTGCGACGATACTCGCGAACTTTTCATAACCTGCTAAATTCATGAAAACGATCAATTAAAACTCTTTTTGTAAGAAAATAGGTAATAAACATTAGTTAAAGTTAATATATTTTTAAAAGTAGTTAAAATAAAATAAAAAAAAATTGAATATGATTACCATAAAGTGAAAATTATTTTAAGTACAACTAATTTTCCTTCAAATATAGTTAACTACGTAGTTTAACTAAGGATGTCCGTCCAGCCCTGAGTTGAGGAATAAAAGAAACAAGCATTTTCTGCATAGAGTATTAATTTTTTAGAAGTAATTCTTGCAACATTTTTTTATTTTAGAGAAAATAACCAAGTCTACAACTGAAAATGCACTGTTGAGTTCTTTTATACAATAAGCGGTTTTCATGCCATAGACTACATTTATATTATCGTTTTTTCAAGCCGGTTTCTAAGTGAAGTCGACTTGAACTTGAAATTCAGTTTTTTATAGCAGGTGAAATAAGCTGATTCCAAGTCGCCTTTTAACGTTTATGTCATAAAATGAAGTGGCATGGTTCAATGCATTTCCAAAATTTTGGTTTGACCACTAATGTACATTTAATTCATTCATTCTTAAGACGCTTTCATGGACGAATTGGCTTGAAGCCCGCTTAAAAACGTTGACATAAATGTTGTCATATTTGTTTTTAAGCTTGAGATTTATATTTTAAGAACTCATTAGGCAGTTTTATTAATATTGGATGTAGTGCACAGATTAGCTATATCAGATGTAAAACCCGCCATATTTCCAATTTTTATTCATATGAAATTTTAAAAAATGTCCAAAAACTAACATAAAAAATTAAAACACAACTGTGGCGAGACGTTCGTATTAATTTATACATGTAACACTTATAGGGAGGTATAGCTGCAATGCTTACAGATGTAGCAGGCAAAGAAATATTTTATTTTTAAATTAATTGCTGAGAGGGGCACGAAAGACTCCTGCGACAGCGCTGGTTTGTGGGAATTAAAAAGTAAATAGTCATTTTTAAGTCATCTTAGAATTGATCCGATTTTTTAATCGGCAACACAGTGCGACGGCGAATTTATTTCTCATCACCTGGATCATATTAATGTATCCTGTATAGTGTAAAGTATAAGCAACCAATATGCTTGAAAATTAGACATATTTTCCCAGATTTGTTTAAAGGTAGTAGACAATGTAGAATATTGGACTAGTCCGGTCGGACTTGCATTGTCTTTATTCCTTTGATTCCACAACCTTTCGAATGATTACTAACTTCATTAATTATAAATCTACGGTCTCATATTGTAGTCGCATACGGAGATGTGTGAAGTCTATGCCTCCTCGTTACCTGGACGGTGAAGTCTCAAAGAGGTTAATTTGAACAGAAAGTGCCTTCCGTATGTTTCGAATATCTAGCTAAATATTCTCGAATTTTCTTTGACTTTCTTTGGAAATTAATGCTGGCTCCTGATGTGCAAAACATTAACACTACAACACATTACGGCATTATCCTGGGAAGTTCAGCTAGTGATGTTTCATGTAAATGATCTGCATAATTGTAATCATCCTTTGATAGCTGTTTGACTTAAATTCTAAGAACATTAGATGCCTGTTTGTTTGCGTCTGGTCTGAATTATCTAGTGATCTTGGTATTATAAGTACTTTCGTTATTTTGGCCTTAACGGTTTTTGTATTTAAGTGTTTAGTACCTTCTCTTATTTCTATATAAGATATAATTAGCTTATGTATTTTTGTTCATTTTGTGATTTTGCCTAGTCAAGTGAACTTCGATAATATAAATTATTAAACCTACCTTTTAGCTAAAGTTATATGTAGTATGCATTATAAAACATTTTATACAATAGAGAAGTTGGGATCTTTAGTTACCTTGTAGTTTGCAATGAACATTTGATTAAGTTGCTGTGTCTACCCAAAGGCGTCATGTAATTTATCAAAATAAAGTGGAAACTTGTCAGGAATGTTCGCCTAGTATTACGTGCGAAAATTTTACCTTCATACTGTTTATAGCTCGTCACTATTAAATTGAAATTAATTATTAAAGTTTTGCATTTTTATAAAATTGCATTGGAGGCGTGGAAAATATAGCTTAATAAAAAGCAGTGAACTGATACGCACAGTAAAATTGATTGTTGTTTGTAAGGTAAAAAAAGTAATCCTAATTTTTTAATTTTTCCTTGCGCATTTTATGAACTAAAGCACAGGGTATCTCACACTTTTATAGTGTATTTATTTAGTCGTTAGTCGTATGGGAAAAGTATTGTTTGTGTCATGTGGTATTTTGGGGCAAACTTGAAATGGTAAAATCAAAATTTGAAATTTTTTTCTCGCTTGATAGATACGGGGATATGGCAATTTTAAAATGTCCTTATGACTTCTTAATTAAGAGATACAAAAAGCGTTATATTAAAGTTTCCCTATAAATCTTTTAGAATAACATGTCGTTTTCAAAATAAGTATACGGGGTCATGTCAAAAAAATTTCGGACCCAGCCTTAATTTCTTAAATGGGACGCCCTGTATATTTTAGTCTAACAAGATAGTATTATAAATTATCTTTTCAAACATAACACTCAGTAGGTATTATTGGTTTAAATATAGTAAGCCGTGGAAGAAGAGAAGTTTAAATAGAAAAACAACATTTTAAAAGATTGGGATCAGGTTTATATATAAATCATTACCTTTATTTAAAATCACAATTGTCTTTTTATTGAAATAGTGCACTTACAGCAAACAGGAACTTCTTATTTATTTTTTATATATAATATTTTTTTATTAAAATAAACTTTAAATTATGACAAGGGTTGACAGTATAAAAAGTAAACTGGAACAGTAAAAAACTGTGACATTACGTAATATTAACTATTATTTGATTTTAACTGACAAATTTTAAGAAAAATAATTCGTACAAGAAAAAAATCTGGAAACTTTGAACAAAATATAAGAATTAAGAGAAAAAATATTACAATTCGATGCTAAGCTTCTAGATAGATATTGTAGCATCACAGTGTATAGTTATAATCTGCTTATATATAGCTTATTTCTGCAAAGACTTCATGAATTATATGATAAAGTTGTACTCATTTTAAAATGTTTTTTTTATAAATTCTATTTCTGGCACACTCCAAAAAAAAATCTAGGGTACTAGATCTGGAGATCATGGTGGCCACCTTATTATACTTTTTATTCGAATAGCGCTATGCGTAGGCAACATCTTGTTGAAAGTAAATATTTATTACTTGATTTACAGGAAAATCATCAAGAATCTCGAAGAGTTGATTGGGGTATGTTCTGATATTTATCTGCATTTAAATTTTCTTCAAAACAGCGATACACCAGTTTATTTTGAAATAAAAGACAACTTACATTTACTCCAAATCGACCTTGTTGACGGACAGGTCGTGACATGTGATCCAATTTATTTCACTATGTCGGTTAATCATAATAAGATAAAACATATCTTGCATTCTTACCTGAATATGAAACCCAATAAATCCTAAAACGTTTATTTCTTTATTTTCCCTGAAAACAGAGAAAATAAAGAAATATTATAGGGTTTTAGCTGCGGCTTCACAAAACAGTCATATATTTTTAGATTAGAACAGTTGTTGAAATGTGTCCTTAAATGGTCGCCGTCTTTCCGGATAGCGAACAAAATATAAATTTTGCCCCGCTTCTTCGTTTTTTTTTCAGTTTCTTTGTAAATATTGAAAAGCCATTTCCACAAATAAGCGTTAAAGTAAAAGTTAAATTGACGGAATATGTCAATAACCATTGGAACGTCAACATAATTTTTGTATCTGTACAATTGGCGTACTATGGTTTAAAGTAAAAAGTTTGAATAGAATTGGGGAAACCAATATAATCCATATCCATGGTCATATGTTTGAAGAGATAGCTTATAATGCTATATTTTTTTAGACAAAAATATACAGGGTGTTCCATTAAAAAAATGTATTACATTTATTTCTAAAGGTGTTGACAATGTCGTCTTTTCACTTGTTGGTAGCAACTTACTCGTAAATAAAATCCATTTCTCAATATGTTCAGGTTTTGGTTAAAAATTTTATAACCCTAAGGAAGAAATCAAGTGGTGTATGATAATCAATAACAGGGCTTGCACAATGAGGAGGAGCCCAATCCTGCTGGAGCCAGTTATCCGCATTTGGAAAACCAAACTGCAAAATTTGGAAAAAGTTCTTGCTGTATTTGTATACTACAAATATCGCCCTCTAGTTAAGTCGTTGTGAAAAACAAATATGGACCCAATCATTATACTCAATAATTCCAGCCCAAACATTTTTTGTGGCCTTTGGTTATGTACAATCTTTCCGTAGCGTAACTCGCTACAGATTCGTTGCCTTTCTACATTTTTTGGCAAGTAATGACTGGTTTCTTCTAGCATATTTAACCAGAGTGCATTTGTATTTCTTTTCTTTTTTAACATGTTATATTATATAACTATATATATCAAATTGTCAATAATCCTTAAGCCGCGTACTCACTTAGGGTATACAAATAATCGAATAGCATGGGAAATAAAAAAAATAGAATCTATCCTGTAGAACAAGGGAGGAAACCCCATATCAATTAATAGGAATCCGTGATAGGTGGGGGGAAACTCAGAAGGAAATATTTCGGATCCAACACCCTTAGGAGTACCCTGAATTGGGGTAAGTTGCAAGCGTTCAAGAAAGACGGGCCACTAGTTGTTTACCCAGCGCCCGACTGTCGTTTAACGCCGAATTTTACAATGTCTAATAAAGAACTAATTTTAATGGCAAGTTTGTAATAGTTGGTGAGGAGGTAAAAGCAAAGTTGCTTATGTGAAGATAGATTATATTTGCAATAAAATTGTTCAATTGTCAATGATATGCAGATTTAAATGAATAATGCAGTATCTCAGTTGAGAATTTGAATACGGGCTTTTTCAGAATTTCTGTATTTTGCTTTCTCCGTATAAATTTAGGAGCTGTAACAAAATTTTGTTACTCCACTCCATCTTCTCAAAACGAAATAATATAAACAACTCTTGCATTTAGAGAGTGAGGTCGAAAATTGGTTTCTTAATTTTAATGCATACAGAATTGCGTTAAAAGCTTTGCTGCTTTGAATGGGTCCTCATGGCGAGCACTTGATCTAAAGTGTTATTTTTATTACCCTTAGTCAGCCATAATGTTATGCATCAAGTATACTTTCTCTTTATCGACTCATGTTAATTTTGAGATAATAGTTTAAATATGATTCTATAGCGTCTAAATATCCTGAGCCAAGACATTTGTTATACTTTACTTAAGAAAAACTATGAATAATGACATTTAATAACTTTTGTTGTATTAAAATTAACCGAAAACACTTTTTAATAAATTTAAACATGTGTGTAAACGTAAATATAAACAAAAGCTCTAAATTTACAAATAAAAAAAAATACCGTAAAAATATTAGTGCATCTCAAGTTTGGTCTCCCAATCTCGAATGTAATTTGTTATATGAAAACCCTGCGGAAGAAAAACATATATCAGGTTTCGCGGTTTTCGTTTTGTGAGCTGAATAATTATTAAAAATTCTTTGTCTTTGAAGATTACGGCCGCGACTGCTATTATTTGCGATAGATCAATTTCATTCCTAATGATCTCGCCTAACCGCGCTTTATTATTTTTTTGTCTGATTGTGTTTGTCGACGTTCTGAACCTTTTTGTAAGTAATGCCTTTTGCAATTTAACGCCAAAATGTTCATTCGCCGTTTTCAGAATTTCTGCTAGGGGAATTTTATCTTCGTGGCTAATCTCTGTTTCATATTGTTATACTTTACACATATTGATTAATTGATTAATTTTCGTTTTATAACGTGCTTAAAAAGTGTTAATCAAAAATGCTTAAAAAAGTCAGTATTAACCACGGCATTGATCGATCTAATCCTGATATTTTCAAGGCAAGTTTTTCTTTCGAAATCCGGTGACGTCGGGATCCCGCTTTGCAGTGCCGGCTCGTGGATCTAAGAACGGGTGAAGCGCATTTAGCTATGTGGATAGCGCCGCAAGCGAAAATTTTTTGGGGCGCCACGCCCAAATTGGCTGTTTTCTAACCTTTTTATGATGTTAATTATCCATAGCTTTGAAGCGTTTTTTAATACTTAGGGCAAATAAAATGAATTTATAAGATTTTAAATATATTTGTTTGTTGTTAAAAAACAGTTATGTACCTATATCTTAAAGTTAATTTCGATTCGATTCGATCGATGCAAAACTGCTTCCGCCTCCGATGATCTGAGCGCACTAATTTACATTAATTCTATGACAAGCGCCTGCAGCCTACAGCAGCAGTTTATGCCGCTCCCATCTCTATTTGGCTTACGGATATTCACCATTGCGTTGCCATAGCAACTGCCGTAAACAATTCTAAGCGCGTAAGCGCCGGAGTACGAAGGGAGTCTGATGCAGAATTTGTTACTGCTGCTCAACGGGCCGCTCTTATGAAAAGATGTTCAGCGCCCTACGTTTTTATCTCATTATTATTTTTTGAGTATATAACGCACTAGTTTTGATAGAAAATAAAGGTATAGTTAGGTAAATAATTTGAATTTATATAAAACATACTGCAATTTTTATAATAAAAATATAGACTATACAAAGCTTAATATTTTAAAAATATTTTTATTTTTAAGTAAATTGATTGGAAAATGTAGATGAAGCGGCGCTTTGATGTCTTTTAACAAGATCATCGTTGTTCATTTAATGTAACTTAATGATTTAAATTATTAAATAGCCTAAATGATTAGAAATTCTTCTGGCCTAAATAATCTTCTTTTCTAAATAAGAGTTATTTTGATTCAAGAATAATAAGCTCTTGAGGCAAAGAAATTTTATCTTCGCACGTGAGAAAGGTTTATTTGGCAAAAGAACTTTTCCTCCTGACCTAATTCCTTGAAAAACTGAAATTACATTGCTATATATACAAGGTGATTCCTATAAATTGATAATTTTCTTCTAGTCCGTATAAAATTTACTCGAAATTCATGAAAATAATGAAATGTAAATGTATAACCCAACACTAAGGGAAACAGAATTTAAGCAAATCCGTCTCCGTTCATACTTTTGATCGCTTATTGTAATAACTTCTATACATATAAAAAAATGAATTTATTTTGTATGTATTATGAATTAAGCATACAATTGTTTTATTATCTTAAAAACGCATTTTAAACAAAATAACGATATTCCTGTAAATATTAAAGTTTCATGTTTAAAAATACAGTTGTATTTTCAAACATAGAACTTTTAAAATGTATAAAAATATGGTTTTATTTATTTATGCTATTACATAAAACCACATAGACATATAAAGTTTAACATTGGCGGCTATACGTACTTCACAGATATTACAGTTTAACTTGATTTAATTGCAGTTTCTTAGTCTTATTTTTACAACATTTTCGTTTTCATTAAATAATTTTATTTCAATTTCACTCTCGTTAATTGTCTTCATCGTTGTGTCTATAATTGAGCTTTGACCATAACTAGTTCAATATAAATTTCTATCAAAGGCTGGAATGCCTAACAGTATGCAATGGTATAATAAAATTTAACTAAGTGACAGCATTTCAGAGCAGTCTATTTTAGCATGTCTTATAATTTTAAATTCTAATGGTTGAATGTGTATTTCAGCAAAGATCAGCAATAGCTGAGCTCTTTTTGAAACAAATATATGTAAGAAAATTGCTCGGAATTTTTCAGTTCCATTTACATGAACAATCTAAAAGGTATTCGAAATTCCTACACCATTTTCGAGGTGTGACCTAACCAAGGTCATATGGAGAGTTTTAATAGCAATAATGTTTCTGTAAAATAACGGGTATTTCTCTTTATAAATTCTAGCATCTTCAATGCTTTACTACAAACTGAATGTATGTGATGAATAAAACTTAATTTTTCATAAAAAAAATATCAGGGCGTCCTACGACATCTGTTTTTTTTTTTCGTTTTTATAATTACTTAAGCAGTATTCTGATAAAATATGACTTTTTAATCTACCGAATGGAATAAACTTCCATTTAGGGATATTTAGAAACAGCCTGTTTTTTCCGATTTTTTCGTATCGTTTTTGAAAGGTTTTTTTCAGGTCATCCTGAATTAACAGAGAAACATCCAGACTTCTTATGTTTAAAAATATCTTAAGATCGTTAGTATCTAACAAAATTCTTTAGTTTACGAAACATTCACTAATATCGTCGATAAACATATTAAATAATAGATAATAAACACTTGACGTCTCTTCAATTACTCGAGATGTAGTGCCATCCAATTTCACTTAAGACCGTCTCTAGTTATGAAGAACATCATGCACACCATACTGTTCCGATTTATGCATTCACCTTGTCAAAAACCTTGGAGAAGTCGATGTAAATCGAGTCCACCACGTAACCCTCCTCCAAGCCATTGACAAGGTATATGTGGTATGTTAACAAATTTGACATTACAGGGTGGTTTTCCAGAAATGCATGCTGATATGGTGTCAGAATACCTTTAAAGGCGAGGTTTGTGGTGAGTAAAGATGGCCTTCTAATATTTTAGGGATAACAGACAGTTTTGAGATTGGCCTGTAACTTATCACTGTATTTATATCCGCTCTTTTTATAAATCGTAGATATGAATTACAATTTCCAGAAATCCGGATAAATACCTGACTTAAGAGATTAATTAAGGAAGAACCTCAGAGGTACTTGATAAAGAGAAAGCACAATTTTTCAATAATGCAGGTGGGATGTTATGAGTACCGGCCCCTTTTTTTGAATCCAAATTATTAAAATGAACTTCTCAGGCTTGCAGACCCTACATCTGCAAAATTCTGGACGACCAACTGAGGAATACTACAGTTAGCTACCTGTTGTTCTTATACAGAGGCAAAATAGTTTGCAAAATAACCAGCGCTCTTTTAGGGAGTTGAACTGATATTATCCATATACTATAAATTGCACAGCATTTCAATGTAGATTTGTTATCGCTAAAAACGCCGCGATGTGAGTTTTTATTAAATTTTTAATTTGAGTATATACAGGGGCCAACAATGAGAGTAATTCTTCTCCAGAATATTTGAAACACCCTGTGGATCGTTTCAGCCATAACAGCGGGTATACGCTTGATGCAAATTATAGCCCCATGTTTTCTTAACAATTTGGTTTTTGTTTCACATCGACGACTCATACTAGACACAAGGCGTTCAATTTGCTCTTGATCAAATTCGTTCCATAAATTTGTGACAAAATTTTGAATGTCGCCAAGAGAGTGTTGTAAGGGCTGATGGTTGTCTGTCTATGATGTCCCACAAATGTTCAACAGGGTTGAGGTCTAGACTATTTGCAGGCCTGTCCAGAGTCTTAATACCCACCCCATGTAAATACTCTTGCACTATACGAGCGACGTGGGATCTTGCATTGTCGTGCATTAACAAGAAATGTTGGCCTATGTAAGGAGCAAAAGGAACAATATGTTCCTATAAGATGTCAGTAATGTACCGTTTACTGTTCAATGAACCACCACGTAAAGCAATAAGTTATGTTCGGGCAGTCAAAGAAATTCCTCCCCAAACCATTACAGAATTACTTACATTACTGTGAATAACGCTCATTTGGCCTGCGTAGTACTCGTACGCGTGGATCGGAGCTGTACAAACAAAACCTCGACCCGTTCGTGAACAAGACTCGCTCCAAGATTCCAGTTTACATGCTGTCTGGCGAATTGCAGTCTCGCTCTACGATGGTTTGCGTTTAACCTCGGCCCTTTTGCTGGAACTCGGAATCTTAAATTCTGTTCTGCAAGTCGTCTTCTTGCGCTGGGTACACTTATTTGGACGTTATGTGTAGCGTTAAGTTGTACCTGAAGATTTCTTGCTGTTTCAATATAACATATATATATATATATATATATATATATATATATATATATATGTTGATTCTTAGTCATTCACGGATGGAGAAATACAATGTGTTTTCATTCCGGGTGTACATCCGTTCACTAATGTCGTTCTGAAAAGAACAGGTTTGCTGACGTTTCGCTGAAGTGGAAGTTGCCCTTGACTCCTCTGAAGAAACAGAAGCAGAGGAGATTCGACAAGAGAGGGCACGAATTTTAAGATCAAGCAAACCGCCAGAACAAAACCTAAATGCCACTGAACAAAGAGCACTAACAAACCTTCGAAAAAATAAAGACACCACAATCCTTCCAGCAGACAAAGGAAACGCAACTGTGGTTATGAATACCCAAGATTACGTACAACAAATGCAGGCTACCCTACAATACAATTATTATAGGCCTGTCCCAACAGACCCAACAACATACCTAGAAAAAACAACTAAAAATAAAATAAAAAGTTCACCAATAAACCCCGAAATTCAACAAAAAATCATATTACGGGAAAAGTCGAGCAGATGTCCTAAACACTATGGTTTACCAAAAATACACAAACCACCGGCACCCATCAGACCTATTGTTAGTGCTGTTAATTCGCCGTTACAAAACTGGAGAAACATATTTCTGAAATTATGCAACCAGCTGTAGAAAAAGCTGATTCATTTGTAAAAAACTCGGAGCATTTCACTCGAATTATACGAGACGTTCTTAAAAAAGACGATATCATAGCAAGCCTAGACGTCAAATCGTTATATCCCAGTATTCCCATCGCCGAAGCATTGGACAAGATTGCTATGAACGAGGATTTCCAGGCACATATAATATAACTTTCGGAGCATTGCCTTGAAAATACTTATTTTTCATTCAACGGGCAAATGTATAAACAAATGGATAGTGCTGCAATGGGGTCCTCACTATCACCAGTAGTCGCGAATTTATTTATGATATACTTCGAGAAAAAAGCTCTTGAGAAAGCAAGTTTAAAGCCCAAATTATGGATTCGTTATGTGGATGACATATTTATTATATGGCAACATGGTCATGCACAGCTCGAAAAATTTCTCAATCCACCCCAGAATACAATTTACTCTAGAGTTAGAGGAAAATGACAAACGGACATTTCGAATACACAGTGTACAGAAAACCAACACATACAGACAAATATTTAAATGCAAGAACACATCATCACCCAGCGCAAATTCAAGCTGTGGCATACACCCTAATATCCAGATCCTTTCGATTAACTGAAACACAGACGAGACAAAACGAACTTAAGGTAATATACCAGATATTACATTAAAGAAAAATGGCTACACAAATCGCACCATAGAGAAAGCTATTAATGCACAGAGTTCCCGAACAACGAACAACAAAAATTATAAACCGGGAAAGCAACAAATAGTCTTACCATATGTAAAAGGCGCAACAGACAGAATCGGAAGAATTCTTAGGAAACACAATATACAAATAATACACAAGCCACAAACAACTATAGGTAAACTACTTGGAAACCCAAAAGATAAAATCAAACTGAAAAAGCACGGAATATACAGCATTCCGTGCCAGGACTGTGAAAAGTTGTACGTGGGGTAAACTAACAGGCGAATATCAGCAAGAGTGTAGGAGCATAAACTCTATATATATATATATATATATATATATATATATATATATATATATATATATATATATATATTAGTATTGAAGTATCCCCGAAGCTGCTTATTCCTTATTTAACGCTTCATGGAGGTCCTTATAGTCAGATTCTTGATAAGATTAGTCTTCAGATTTGATATCTCTTTTTATTTATTTTTTTGACCCACATTTTTTTTTCGTGGATTTGTGAGGGAGAATTTTTCTCGGACTTTTTGTATTTTCTTAATATGTTTATGTATTTTCTTAGTATTTTCACGAGCTTGTACACTATTTTCTCCAGTAGATTTTCCTTAAAATTAATTTTAATTAATTAAATTTAATTTAAAAGGCATGTTAGAGAATTTAATGAGATCATTAGGTAATCAGAAAATTTGAATAGAGACGCGGGCTACGTGGAAACTGATCTGAAGTCGCGAACCGGTGAGCACAAGTCAAATATTAATATATTAACTCTGCTCACCCGAGCTCATTCACTATTTTGGTCTCGGGAATTGAAGATCTCCGAAAATAACTCGTACGATTGCTGAGGAAACGTCTTGAAAAAAAAATTCTGAATTGATTTCAGGTGTCAAAGCTATCGTACAATGGAGACTTTTAAGATGCGTATTTATTATTAAAGTTATTTTTACGAGTATTAAAATCGTCATTTATATGCAGTCATGTACAAGGTTATCTAACGAAGACTAGACAGGCCGGTCTTCCTGATGGTTGTTTTGATTTAATAAACCAAAATAGTCATTTATTATATTTCTTTTGGATGAATCCGAAAATGATGAATGACAAACAACTGAAAAAGTGATATATTTTATTTTAATAAAGTCGATTTTCCGCAGTTATAAATTGCCACTATGATTACATCTACCTGTATAACCTTTGAAGGTATGTAAATGTGACAAAGTGTTTTATTTTCGACGAATTAATAACATTAAATTAACTTTAAATAAAGCTGTAGTTTTTTTTTGTATTATTTATATGTTATTGGCTAAGTTGAATATTAGAGTCAGTGTAAACAAAATATTGGTATGTCGACGCATATAAAACCGAAACATTACAAAAACTGAATAATATAATAATTATCAACAGCAAGTATTTTAATAATATATTTGTACCATATGTCTCCATGGTTTTCAAAACAGGTCTGATGCACCCTTTTCAATTTCTCTAGAGACTATAATATTTTAATCCTGGTTAATTCGATTAGTTTTGTATACAATTGCTTTTTTTGCCGCAATTCTCCGAAATTTCTGTTGGCCGTTGATATATAATAGTTTTTTCAAATGACCCCTTAAAAAAGTATACATGGGCTTCCAATCCATCCAATCCACATAAGGTGGAGTGCCATCCTACTGCCAAATAATATTGTAGGTTTGAATTACCTTAAGAGGTCTTCGATATCGTTTTGAAGGAACTCTAAATATCTTTGACTTGTTAAAGTGTCGCGATAAAACAGTGGTCCAATAATTTGATTTCTGAGCATCCCACATCAAACATTAGATGTTTTATCATTTGCAAAGGTAGTTTGTATTTTTCCTGTTGAGTACCCCTGATGTACATGACACCTTATCATTTCACAGGCATTGATTGAACCAATTATTGTCCTCGTCTTGTTCTCTCATCAGACTCAAACAGCAACAAACCGAGAACGAAGTTCTTTTTATTTCACTGTTAGATATTGGACGAGAATGATGTAATATTATGGTTTTAAACCAAAATGTTTCACAGTTCTCTGAACCGTTCTAAAACGGACAATACGATGTTTTGGAATATACCTTTCTTTTCGCACCGCCTGCAGCATAGAATTTCGCCTATGTTTTAATACTTTTGATTCTTCCAATAGCATCTTCATCTTTTTTTTTATGTATAGCAGACCACGAAGGCTTAAGTACTAGGCACCGTGGTTGCTTTAAATGAAGAGAGGGCAAGTTTATTGATAAAGGATTTAAAGACTTACGTACTAGGATAAGAGTGAATAGCCCTTGCTGGTAACACATTCCATATACGGAAGACTCCGGGAATAAAGGAGCGGACAAAGGAGGAGTTCTTGGTCTTTGGTTCTTGGACGGTAAAATGATTTTTGTGGGTCAATGCTCGTATTTCCCTAGTAGACACGTCTAAGGAACGCGTAATGGATGATAATTCATATCAGAATAGAATACGTGGTGTATCATTAAATCAGAGACATATCGTCCACAATTTGACGATGCTGTAGTGATGCCAGCTCCGTTATGATATTTGGATCATCAATCAAGCGAATAGTTGAAAAATTTTTAAACACCATTTTTATTAAAAACGCCTTCTTCTCCTTAACCGAAATAATTAATTCCTTGTTTATCTTCATTTTTGACATTTTTAACCAGTTTGTGTAAGTAAATATAATTGTAGTTAGTTTTATATAAGTATTATTTCTGTATCTTAATTGTTTTTTATGTATTCTATTCAGTTTGACAGTTTGACGAAGTATTGGTTTTTGTAACTTTTTATAAATAAAATTCTATTCTATTCTTTTCCATAGATGAGAGCAATACTCAACGGTCTAATAACCTATTTCTTCGTGGCTACTGTGGCAGTTGAGGTGATGTGATCATGCCAGTGAGGATCTTTCCGAAAAGTGTTACCCGGTAGGCTAAACGAATCTTTGGCTTCAAGCATTTGATTATTCATTTGAATGGTGTGAGTATTGGGAGATAATTTCTGAGATAGTAAACATCATTGGGGCTTAGTGATGTTAAACTGGACGAGGTTTCTTACTCTCCATTCTACGATTTTTATTAGGTCTTCTGATAGGGATGAAGTCATGACTCTGTGCCTATCATCAATGTCAGTTTTGGAATAGGTTGGGAAAAGCTATGGAGTACTATCGTCAGCATAGCTATGAATAGAATTCCCGGTAGAAGAAAGTGGATCATTGGTGTGCAGAAGAAATAGGGTAGAGCCAACACTGAACCCTATGAAACGCCTGGGTTGATTTTGTGAAAGATAATTGTATCCACTGAAACTATCAAAAAATATTTTTATGTTTATCAAGCATTTTTTTACTTTTGTGAAATAATTTTACAATTTATAGCCGTCATCTAATGATATTTAATTTTTTAAACTTTATTCAAAGTTTACTAATACGAACGAAAATAAAAAAAAAACTCTCATAAATTTAAAATTTTTTTTCCTTTGTCATAATGACATTGAAGTACCGTCAAAGATTGGTACAGGTAGCGGTATCAATACTAGCGCCAATTGCAGGAGTAACAGTTTTATTTAATGTTCATTTGTCTTTCACTTATCGTTTTCGGATTCCACGGGAAGAAATATAATTAATTGCTAAACCAAGACACCCACGGTGAGGAAACGGGCTGTCTAGTCCTCGTTGAATAACTAGACGTATATATTTAAATTAACGCAAAAGGTATAAACATTTATCCAAAAGCTAACAAACACTTTTATAACAACCATATTATAGACCTAATTTATAACTCTCGGGAACGTGGCAATAACAGTCAGATGCTGAACAAAAAACAGCCGTTTGGTTTGCTATTTATTATCTGCACTGGTATATAATGGCTTTTTTAGGTAATTCATACCGTGACAGGGATGATGCTAGTTTTTTTGCAAAGCCAGTAATTAAGCAGATACCTTTTTTTTTTTTCGGTACACTATTAGTGGGACTGCTTTGATCATTTCATTTATATAGTCTATAAATTATGTTATTTATAGGTGTTTAAACCAGGAAGTGGAATTTTACCGAATATTTAAACATTTAATTTGGTCGCCCATTTTTGCACTATATTTTAAGCAGTTTATTCCTGTTTTACACTTGATTTTTGTGCAAATTTTAAAATAAGTTTTTGGTATGGAATTTTTAAACATTTCATTAGGCGGCCACATTTCGGTCGGTCTGTCTATACGCGGCACACGTCAAAAACTACTTGTGCTATTACATTTTGTGACACTTTTTGGTCAAAAATCAATGGTCATATTGGAATGACATGGTTGGTGAAAATACAATGGCGCCCTCACAAAATGTAAAAAAAATCTTTAACAAACTATTTATCGAGTAGCCCTCAAGTGTTGCATAAAGTATGATATAGGGATAAACTGGCAAAATTTTGGTGTGACACCAAAATTAATGAAACAAAATAGTGGGCTAATTAAATGTTTAAATATTCCATTTCCTGAAATAAAACCTTTTTATGGAGGCAAATAATAAATGGTATTATTTATTTCTTATAGACTATGTAAATCAAGTTATGAACTTGATTTACATACTTCCCTTCCTACAGAATTCCATCGCGTACAGATAACACAGTTTATACCTATATACATATGTATACTTACTTGGTAATAACTTTATATAAATCCCATAAACTGCTATTTATTTTAAATTATTACCAAACATCTGTGTGGATTCATAAAATTTGTTACATTTATCTGCTTTTAGTGGAATTCTGTACAAGAGAGGTTGTGGGTAAAGACGAATTTGTCGATTTTTTAAAATTATTCCTTGTAAATAACTGTACAGGCAGATATGGCAATGTTAGCAGCCACCAAAAAATCTTATCTGTGAACGTGATATTTAAGAAGTTACCAAAAATTTAAAACTAGGGATGGTCGTTCCGTATATTTTTGAGCACCAATGGAGCCTTTATTTTAAAAATTAGAAAAAAGTTTAAATTACAAAAGTTGAAGGATTTTTTCTGGATTTTCAGAATTTGTCCCCGTTAAAGCAAACATCGAGAAGCTGTCAAAAACACCAACAGGTTTTTTTACCATAGATGAACATAAACTTTCTTTTTATATTTTAAATTACGCGGTGTTGCCGCTTCTACCTTAAACCGGTGGCAACATACGATTTCTAAACAGAATGTATATTATTAAATTTTTGTATTTTCCTGAACAACAATTCAAAAAGGTTGATGAAAAAAAAGAGGATGTTGGCATTTTTTGACATCTTTTCGATATTTGTTTTATTCGATGGCAAATTCTGATAATTCAGAAAAAATCCTTCAACGTAATATAAAGGCTCCAGGGGTGCTTTAATATATTCGTATACAGCGTTTCTACACACCACTTAACAAATATTTTACTTATGTTGCAAAATGCCCAATCTACTCAATATTTTTTAGACATTTTTACAATGCAAAACTAGTTTCGACTCTAAAATATTAAACAAAAATACACTTATTAATTTTTGACCGAAATTTTATTAAGTTTCAATTTATAATGCATATTTCCTTCATAGAGTATTAGACGAAGGCGGCAACCTCGACATATGAGACTTTTGGAAATAGAACTAGTTAAAGGCAATAAAGGACTCGGCTTCAGTATCGCAGGTGGTATTGGAAACCAGCATATACCAGGCGATAATGGTATATATGTGACCAAAGTTATGGAAGGCGGTGCTGCCCAAGTAGATGGCAGACTAATGGTTGGGGATAAGTTAGTAGCAGTAAGAGATTCGGTGGTAAGTTTCTTTTTTTCTAGTTTAGTTCTATTATAAAAAAATTTAAAGGCATAATTGCAAGCTATCTGTCGATAACTTTGTTTTTCAGCTTATCAATCATTCACCGACTTTGGTAAATGGTCAAAATACTTTATTCTCAGTCATGTCTTAAATATGTTTTTAATGTTTAAATAATACAATTTCAAGAATAACAGAAATAATAATAATATTGGAGATAACTTTAGAACTCACAAATAATAAAAATAGACATAAATCTTTTTCCATCACCTAAATCGTGCTGGAAATATGTAAAAAAGGGGCTGAAAGGTGGTACTTTTTAATAAAAATCCCGGAAATATTGTGGAATTAACAAAATCTAAAAGTTTTATTACGTTCAAAATAGCTTTTTACAATTTTTCAGAACATGCAATGTTTTTCTCGTAATAGGATCGAAAATCATTTGAAAAGCCATTACCCGGAACTTCCCTCGTAATCATTTTTCGTTTAATTAGGATTAGTGTATTGAATCCCAATTTAGTTCTGTACATAAACATTTAGTAACACATAGATTCTGGATTTCTCAAACATTTTTATTGTTGTGTCATTTTGTTGCACTATATTGGATTGTTACAAATATTTTTCCAGTTTTTACACTAATTTTTAAAAACTTGCATGTCGTCATTTTGTTCCACTTTCTTGAATTCGTATTAAAATTTTAGAGTGTGTATCTCTATGTCACAATTTAATTTTTGTGCAAAATGTAAAGTCAGTTGAATAATAAGTTTTTTACGTTATTCTTTTTCTTCCGCAATCTCGAATTCGTACTACAATTTTACCAGTTTATCTCTATGCCACACTTAATTTGAAAATAATCTAAAGAGTATTTTTTTCTGGCTGTTTTTTAAATAATAGGACGGTATGTATCGTATTGTCATCTTGGATTCATACTAAAATGTTATTAATTCATTCCTATGCAAAATTTGAGGTAAAATGAATAACTATTTTTTTATTAATATTTTTTTAACATTTCACTAGGTCGTTGTTTTGTCTGACCAAATTGAATTTTTATCCAAGTATTACCAGGTCATCCCCATATGACCTCTAATTTAAAGTAAATCGGGTAAATAGTTTTTTAGCTATGCCGTGAACAGACAGACAGACCGACGGAATTGTGAAAATATTTTGTATCCTGGGACCCAAAAAGGTGAAGATCTATAAAATCCTGGAAGGGGACATTTCTCTATTAGAAACATTTTATTTGGTCGCTATCTTGAATTCGTACCACAATTTTACCACATCGTTTCTATATCACATTTGATTCCTGCACAAAAAATCAATCTAGTAAGTAGTTTTTCAGACTGATTTTTTAAAATATTTTATTGAGCCGCCATTTTGTTTTGCTATCTTGGATTTATACAAAATTTTAGGTATATTAGATAGTGGCTTTTTAGTAACCACATTTTATTTTATTAAGTCGCCATATGTATGAAATGTTACTATTTCACTATCATATGACTCTTAATTTTTGACCAGAATTTGAAGTCATTCTGATAGTAGTAGTGTTTAGCTATCCTGTGAACAGACAGGCAGACCGACGAAATTGAGAAAACATGTTCTTTGACATCTAGTGATCCCGAAACGTAAAGGTCTGAAAATATCTCCGAGGGTGATTTTACAATTGCTCTTACGAAAATATTGTAAGCTGTACTTAACACCCAGGATATTATAAAATTTTCTTCTAAGATTATTAATTTACAAAGCCCCTATAGTTTCTTTGAAGTTTATTAATGTCTTTTAAGACCAATATGTTTAGAATGACAATAATTATTTGAATGCTGTAAATTTTTTAATTCATGAAAATAACGACCAAAATAACCAGTTTTTCTAATCTCATTTTTTTCTTTTTTGTGTACATTTTAACAGCGAGCGCTGTCGAAAGCACAAATATCATATTTATGATTATATCTATTACCTTTCGGGTTAATTTTCGTGGAAAATTCTGCATTAGGTTATTTTGGACCTAAAATAGAATCCTCTCTCCCAAATATCAGCCATGAAGTTTCGATAATTCAGATGATTTTTTGAGTAAATAATGTATTTATAACATTCAAATTTTTAAAATTTCAATAAAAACTTTGATTCTTATTAAAAACTTGTCGTTTTTATTTGGCTATACCCTGAAAACAGGAATAACTTAACTCACTCCACCTTTCCTCTACCCCTCCGCTGTTCTTGGTTGGTTCTGGATAGTTTTTCATGAAGGAATTTGTATTAACGTATTCTGTACATAAAAAAGATCCCGTCTTCCAAAAATCAGCCTTTATGTACTTTTACGAAGCTTTGCTCAACGCGCTGCTGAACTATGAATTAAAATCAAATCATTGTTCTTGCTTAATAACTTCTTTCATATACAGGGGGTTTTTAACAAGTGACATTCATTCACAAGACAATCCCTCAAGTATTTCTGAGATAAAAAGTTCATATGTGGTCCAAAACGCTTCATTTCCAAAATACAGGGTGTTAAATTTTTTTAAATTTTCATTTTCTAGATCCGTCTCTTTCATTTTTTTAGAAAAGCGAACTAAATGTGTTATGCTTAATAATTGTTACAATATCTACAAGGCAACCTTATTATTTAATATGATCTACAGGGCGACGGTATGACAGGCTTAGCCCCCCAAACTTTTTTTTTGCGGTTACACCGACTTACGCCGTGGTTATAATTAACTTTCTAGTTCCTTTTATAAAACTTTTTAATGTCTTGTATTCCTCCAATATGTTTCTAATCGTTCGACATGAATTTGTTTTCGATTTGTTTTAATTTTGAACAGGTTTGTGAAAAACTAAGGTATTTAAATGCGCCCAAAGAAAATAATCTAAACAGTTAAGATCTGGTGATTTAGGGGGCCATGCTTAAGGCCCTTCCCGACCAATTTAACGATTATTGAGAGTTCTATGTTCAATCTAGTTCATGCATAAACCACACTTCACTCGCAATAAAACTGGCACATCTTCGAGTAAAATGGACAAATCTTTAAGAAAATGACGGTATCGATCGCCGTCTAATTTTTCCAAAAGGAAGAATCGACCTATCAAATAATGTCCAAGGATTTCAACTCACACATGGACAGAGAACTGTTCCTGAAAATGTGATTCCTCTATGCGTGTGGCTTTTCCACTGGCCACAAATTATTATTGTTAAAATTGCGTATAACGTTGGGTAAAAAACTTGCTTCGTCAGTAAACAGGGTTTGCCTTTCATATAAGGCATGGGAGAAACCAACGACAGAAAGTTATCAAACTGGGCAGTCACGAAGGAGAAGCGCCTAAACTCTCTGAAAGGGGTAAGAATATAACAAATTATCGACGAAAATTTTCCACACCAGAACATAAGAAATGTTTAACGTTAGTGCTGCTATTATGGTGCTTGTTTCCAGATGTTACGAACGAAGATGAGATTAAATATTGTTTGACGTGGTTAAGCAGAGAAAGGTTTCTCACTTGGATCATAAGCTCCGGGACCATGATTCTACCTCCTAAAATTGGTACTTACTGGAAAAAATGGGAGCCCTGGCAGAAAACATTCTTGGCTGAAGAACATCCGAGATTGGTGCGGAATTACTGATGTCGGAACTATTTTCCGAATGGCGGAGGGCGGAACCCTATATAAAGCACATTGACAGCTCTTGTTGGCTTACAAGCTGCGAAGAATATAGCATCAAAAGAAGATGGTTGGGTTTTTTTTTGAGTAGTTTGACGACGTTAATCTTGTGATATATTTACTCTTATTATTCTTCGACACTTTGCCTAAGAAGGGGTACGAAATATGCGCTGCTTTTTTAAATAGTCTAATGTAGGTTGGTGGACTAATTTTAGTCTAAAATTGCAGAAAGGCTGTCTGTGTTATCTTTGAACTTGGCAATCGTCTCTGAATTCTGGATTATCAATATAATGTGTTTTAATTCCTTATTTGCAATTGATAAATATTCTGCAAAAATTGTACTATAAGGATATTTTATCAGGTGTTAGGTGAAGTATTATATTATCTTTTTTATGTTAAAGTTAGACCGTTGAACTGCACATATAAGACGTAAGATTTAACGATGACATATCGTAGAATATTTTTTTTATCTATAACCAATTAATTTATATGAAAAAATAGAAGTATTGCCAATAGCAACGAAACATTTTAATTTTCTATTACGTCTTCAATAAATAGTTCAACTTATTAAAAAACTTAAATTTTAATTGATAGATTTTTGTCAGATTTTGCCAAGATTATTCTAGTCCTTCGAGATATGAACTCTTAGTCTTAAAATTGCTTTTTTAGTAAACATTTATTATTTTGATGTACACCGAGCTCAATCTCGCATTACAAGAGACTGATCCTATAATCCTCCATCATTTTGAGAAATTGCCGGTAAAAAAAGGGTAGTTCATGCCGGAAAAGTGTGCTACAAAAATAATAAAGTATATGGGCCATTTAACCTATTAAATGAGGGGATCATTTCGCTTTATTTCGAAAAAGAGTATTCTTGTGGCAAATTATAAGTTATGAACATTCTTCTTTAAAAACTAAGTATTTGTTTCCGATTGTGTGTAAAAATGGTTTCATTTTTCCTTATTTAAATGTTGGAGTTTGTGCAGTGGCGGATCGTTGGGTAAAATACTGGTGAGCTTTGCGACGGACATAATTGTTAAAACTTGTCAGACCTAAGTTTATGGTAATTTTTCAGGTCAGTATTCAGGTGTATGTATAAAATTTAGGATGGTGGTGTTCGAAAAATTTTTAAAAGGTCCGGCCTTATATGGTTGTTTTTGAAAACCATGACTGGACCAAAGAACAACCTTTTTGTATTAATAAGAATGTGCAGCACAGCACGTGTTGTCATAGGTTTCGGTGCTGTTTTGGTATACAAAATATTGCAAGGACATCTGAAGTAAATCATTTAAAGTGTAGGAAACCATTCCTGTCATTAAACGCCTTTAGAAATACATATAAAACCGTATTTAATCAAGGAATTGAACCTTTATGACGGCTTTTCTGACACTAAATATAACACTTGCGTAAAATAAAAACTAGATAGAAACCAAAAGAAAAATTTTTGTGTCAACAAAATGATTTATTTCCCCTCGGAAAATGCCAATCTTCCATAATAATAAAATTATATGATGTCTATGTTAAATTCTAATAATAATATGATAACTTACTTTTTTAGCATAATACTCAACTCAACAAGTTGAGTTAAATTACTAAATATTCTTAAGTGTCTTTTGCCTTCCAGACAAGAGTCTGTTTTTCAAGACCTCCAAATTTTACTGGGGCAAAATAAATTGTATTACAGTATATATATATATATATATATATATATATATATATATATATATATATATATATATATTTATATATATATATATATATATATATATATATATATATATATATATATATATATATATATATATATATATATATATATATATATATATATATATATATATATATATATATATATATATATATATATATATATATATATATATATATATATATATATATATATATATATATATGTTTATATATATATTATATATTTTTTTCGGTGAAATATATACCTGAATATCGTCCTGAAATGCTTCAAAAAGTTATTGACACGTTGAAACCTAATAATTTTCCGGAAAATTAAACAGAGGACTTTTATATTATAATAAAGAAAAACAAAACAACACACCAAAAAATATGCCTTACACAAACCAATTGTCAAAAAAAACATTTTAGCACAACACAATATAATAATATGTCACAAAGCACAAAATTTAGTAGGTTCGGTTTTCTAAAAATTAAAAAAGTAAAAGTTCTAAAAATTTAAAAATCAAATTTGGTATACTCGATACCTTGCTTAAACTGTCCAATGAAATATATAAGCATGACAACGCAACTTTTGGAAAACAAGTTGCAGGGACACAAGTACATAAAAAATGGGTCAACAGCTCTACATGAATACGAGCAAAGATTTGATTATGCTAATACAAAAATGTTAGATACAGATCAAAGGTATAGAAAGAGAAAAATATGCTGTAAATGACAAGCTAGACTTTAAAAATTTGAGTCAAATTTATTAGAGTTTAATACATGCAAAATAACAAAATGTATATAGTCATGGTATCTTGAATCTACCTATATATTAAATTAATAAAAAAGAAACTAGAAAAGTATTTCTTAGGAGTATGGTAATTTAAATAATTAGTCAAGGGACCACACAAGTATAAAAATAAACATATATATGCATAAAGTAATAACAATTTCCGAGGTATGTACTAATTTCCTGTTTGTTTTTTGCTTTTTTGTGTTTTATAACTAAAATATAGCTAAATTTTAATTTTTGACTAAGAATATATGAATGTGCATTTTCTACCAAATATTTTAACAATCTGTGTTTTTTAAATATTAGATTTTTTAAATACTTGTAGGTTGCCATGAAAAATAATTCAATAAATTTTGAAAAAGCCTGCTAGGATGAGCAAGAAACATAAGTCAAGAATAGGAAGATAGCGTAGTTTACTCAAGAAACATAAGCATTATCGAATAATATTTATGGTTTAAGAAAACACACACACACACACATAGAAATATATATATATATATATATATATATATATATATATATATATATATATATATATATATATATAATGATAAATATATATAAATATATATATATATATAAATATGTATATATATATATATATATATATATATATATATATATATATATATTATTCGAGAGGTGAATCAGAAATACTTTCGGGGAAAATATTATCGCTAATAACCCTGTTGCAGAAAGTCTGGCCGGCGAGAATTCTAAAGTTTGCTTTACTATACATGCTCGTACTATTTTTAGCTAAAAATTTAAACATATTTTTTTCAAATATGAACATTCTCTTAACTTTTAAGTTTAACCGTCAATTTTTTGTCATCAAAAAAACAAATTATTTATTGTCATTTGACGTTTGATATCAAAATTCTACGTACAGAAATATCTAATTTAAACAAGCTTTTTTCTCAAAATTACTACAAGTCTTTTTTGTTTTAATTATATGTAAGTCTAGACGCATATATTACTTTAATTATAATTCGATAAATTTAATTGTTTAAATTTTAAGGACCCATGACGAAGAAATAAAAATACTACAAGTCTTTTTTGTTTTAATATATATATATATATATATATATATATATATATATATATATATATATATATATATATATATATATATATATATATATATGTATAGAGTTAGGTTAATTATTATCGAACACGTCAATATAGACTATGCATAATTGTAAATTTGCTTCTTAACAATAAAAGACCATTATTATTATTATTATTATATATAAATTATAATAATATATATCTGAGTGAATTTAATATCTCGTTTCCGCTAGTGCCCATATAACCAAAGCATAAACCACAAGATGTGTACAGGGTAACTGGTCGATGCATGCCAGGCACTGACAGAAACCGCATTTGCATAACCAACGATGAGTATCCGATTTATCCATATAAAGTTTGGCCTTAGAATACGGGTTTGCATTAAATAAAATTTCCTTGTTTAAAATATATCTAGGAAAACTAACTTTTATAACGGAATTTTAGAAAGTCCATAGTTTCAATTAACAAAAATACACTTCTTGGAAATACTAAACAATTCAGAATTAAAAAATATTGACTTTCCTATAGTCTTTATAAACGTGTCGGGAAATTGAAATATCGCAAAGGTCAGCGCACATGTGTTCGCATCAGACGGAGAATCGCAGGAAAATTACTATTTTCAATATTTTAAACGAGATAACGCTTACTAATTTGCATCGAACGAACGGATAGCATAAGCGAAATTTCGACTGATGACGTCTTTTGGAAATCCTCGCGAGTATGCGCCATGTCACAGCAGGAATCTGTTCCTAATAGTCGAATCCACTACAAATCATTTTTAAAATAGTTTATAATATAAGTAGGCCAGCTTATAAAAAATAATACAATTTTGCTAACAAATTTTTTAATTTTGCCAACAATATTTATTCAGTGACATACATAAACTAATTGCTAAAAAAAGGTCATCGCTCTCAGCTCAAGACAGGAAAAACAGTTTAGATAAAGAGCTGCATAGTATATAGTTCCAACAGGGCAAAATATACCTCCTATATGTCCTGCAGTTCTTTCTTCCAAACTATTGTCCCCGTAAACCTACACGAACCCGGTTAGCAAAACCTAAACTAGATAATTTTAAACTAAATGCGTGAAGCAATTCTGAAGAACGTGCGATGTTTACATAAAAATCAGTGGCATATTCAGGGGAGGGGTTTGGGGGCTAACACTTTTCTCTATAATCTGAGTCCAAACTAAGTATAAATTGTTTTGAAGCTTAACAATATATTATATTTAATCTAGATAAGCTCAGTAAAAATAGTTTTTTTGGCAACCCTGAAAGTTTAAATCCCTTCAGCAGCAATTTCTAGCTGCGGCACTCATAAAGATACGATCGGTCTGATGTATAGGACGTATTGCATGGGCGAAATTCCGTATTCGAAAATCGTCGCGTATTTACTAAAAATCAATTTATAGGTAGCTAATACGTTAGGCCAAAATGGTTGTTGTATTATTAAGAATGTTAGTAAACAGTACGGAGATACTAAATACCTAAAGCCAATCAGAAGAAATGGGCGATGTTTGCAAAAATAATACTATTCGGTGTATGCGCTCGATACGTTCAAATGCACGCTTACCTTAAAGTGATACTGACAACGTTTCTTGATATATATATTCCCCATAATATACTATCTATTTTGATATTGAATTAAATTCTATGAGATAAGCCACTACGTAGTTCTTTATATCATTATCTTCTTCCTTTAGGATTTTAATCAACATGTTGTAAGTGCTTGTCACATATCTAGGAAAAAATTCATTTTCGTAAAACGTAATTTTTCTAAATTAGTTAATTGTCATTGGGTTTTGATACATAATTTAACATTTAGTTTTTTGCGTAGAAACTTACATAAGATGTAACTTAGTAGAACAAGTAGGGCGTGCATTCCGTCGTCAATTTAAGAACAATAGGGGTCATGCTCCAAACCCTAAGACTAGACTAACTAGAACTGCGTTCAGGGAGACGTCCTACGAGGTCTGCTAATAGGCAATCCCTTATTTTGGGAATATCAAAAGGGAGCCTACATCGAATTCTTCACAAGGACTTAAAATTTTAGTTATTAAGATAAATAGGCCAAATTAGCTTTTTGCGAAGAATTTTTAAATTTACGTGGGGGGACATCCACACTCTTTTAATGAGTGACGAGGCAAATTTTTATTTGAACGGCATGGTTATTAAACAATTTTAGGTATTGGTCAAGCGAAAATCCTCAAGAAATCATTACAAACAGTCTCCATAATCCAAAAGTTTGATGTCCGGTAGGATCATTTGGCATTATTGGTCCATATTTTTTGAAGATGGAAATAACATCCTCTAAAAGTGACGTCCGAGTGTTACTTAAGTATGCTAGAGATGTTTTTTATTCATGATTTAGAAAGAAGGGGATTACTAAATAATGCATTATTATTCCATCAAGATGGAGCAACAGCCTATACCGCTAGAAACTCTATAAGAGTTCTGTGAGAAGTGTTTACTGGGCGACTCATTTCACGATTTGGGCATTTAAATTGGCCTTCTAGGTCCCCGGACTTAGCTGCACCAGACTTTTTTCTCTGGGGCTATTTAAAGGCACATGTTTTTGCAACTGGTCCAGAAAATATCTAAGAACACAAGATCCGAATTGCTGAAGAAGCCCGGCCAGTAGGTCAGATTTTGCTTCATCGTGTCATGAATCATTTCTTGTCCTATCTTGAAAAGTGCATTGAAGTTGATGGTGGTCACTTAAAAATCGGAATTTTTAAAAGTTAGGATATGTCGTACGTTTCCGTAATTCGCAAAGAGTATATTGTAATTAACTGTAATAAAATATTTGTTTTATATTCTGTTAAGAATTTTATTGACCTATTAAAATGGGTAGTCTGTTATAGGAAACCCTGTACTTCTCCAAATAAAATTATGTCAATTTAACTAAAATTCAACGCATAGGAAATTAACAAGAAAGCTAATTTTCTTTTTTTTGCTCTTTAGGTTAAATTGTAGTTGGATTTTTCAGCCTCCCCAATCATACGGCGTTTGCTATATTCATGACTATCAAAATGGTTGTGCGTCATTCAAAATTCAAAACTTCAAACGTTTTATTAATATAATAGTTGGCTTGTCACGAAAATGTACGTGGCTCTTTGGTCTCTCTGAGACATATTTATGACGTTTAAAATTACAGAATTAAAATCATTTTTTAAACCTTCCAAGAATTTTATAACGGGCCTAAGCAACAAATCCTACAGAACAAGCAGTTGTTAGCACAAACTTATGTTCTCCATTTTCCACTTGTTATTTGTTGGTAACGGTATGTACATAACTTTATGATTTGGTTATTGTTTTTAGGGTCTGTATCGAACAATTTTTTGTCAGGAGTTTACTAACATAATTTAAGATTTTTACCTGTTTGATTTAGATTTTAATTAAATTCTTTTTTACATTTGACTTGAAATAAAGCTTTTTCCTAAATATGTATTGAACAATGAGGCACCATAGTATGGGTTATTTTTAACGTGTAGCTTGTGCTCTGTTTAAAAACATTTTTTTCGGTATTTTAAATTCTGTAGACTCTGCCTAGAAACATTTTTTTTCATATATATATGTGTGAGAGTGTGTAAACACAGTTTGCGCCTACGATAACTTGGGAATGGTTAAACCGATTTGTTTCAAATTTTCATTAAAAATAGTCAGTATATAGTTCAGCAAATATATAATTTCTAATAAACGCTCAAAGGGAATTTAAATTGAGTAGAAATATTTGTTTACATCAAACAGTTGTGAGGTGATTTTCGTAGATATTTAAATTCTTCTTGTTATACAAATTAAAAATAAAACATATCTTGTAAACATGCAACGGAAATATTTTTAAGGCAAAAAAATTTTAGGTATCATAGCCTAAATAAATAAGGTTTTAGGGGTATATATTTTAAAAAAAATCACATTTTGAATGGATCTGAACTTCATGTTGAAAAAACCATTGATATACATATTCGGGAAAGTACTGTATTGCCAAAACATATTTGTTTGCGTTAGGGTTTATAAGTTTATTCCAAGACACACGAATATTATGATTATTAAATATTAAAATCGGGATGAAATGCCGTAGTGAAAAGTCTGCTTTTATTGTTTGATAATTAATACTGTTTCTTTGGTACTAAGATTTCAGAATATCTGAGTAGTTGTTCAAAAATATTATGTATTTTTTTGATTCGTAACATTTAATATAAACTTACTAGTACTTTTTTTTCGATTAAATTATTATTGTACGAATATGTTGCTTTTTAGAAAGGAGAAGTAAATTTGGAGAATGTTACACATGAAGAAGCAGTAGCAACGCTCAAAGCGACTGAAGATGTAGTGACACTCGTGGTAGCCAAACCTGATATAGGATTTAATGTCCCTGCCTCCGACACGTCTTACTCGCCACAGTTATGTAAGTTATCAGTTATCATATAAGTTGTAATGGGGCATTGACTAGTATACAGTTGGGCCGCTGGATATTTATCCATGATCCATGATGAAAATTTCAAAGACGTGCTTTTGAAACATCGCATTTCTCTTGTCGATTAGTATTCAATAAATAAATAATAAAAGAAACAGACGAAAAATGAAATATTGTCTTCCAAATATCATTACAGAGATGCTGGTTAGAGCAGAACTACAGACAAAGACATCAACATAGGCAGGCTTTTCACGTCAAAGTCTCAAACGCCAAGGATTTGTTTAGAGGTTATTATTATTGTCATTTTATATAGTTCATATTTTTGTTTTTATAAAAAGTTATACAGTTTATTCTTCAAAGCAGTCCTTTTAGAAAGCTACTTTTGATATATTTTTTTGTTGCTGGTAAATACTGTTATTTGTTAATAGTTAATTATATTTACATCTAAGTTCATAATAAATGTGGTCTTTTTTTGACTATTTAATTTATTTGATTTGATTCGAATGAATGATGACGCGTGGGTAAACATCCAACGGATCAACTGTAAAAACTTAAAAATACAAAAATTATTATGTAAAGCAACTGGCGAATTCTAAATAAACATATTGTAAGTCGGGAAATCAAAGTCGCAGAAGTCCTTGAGATATCAAAATCGATGGTAATCTTTACATATATTTCATTCATGAATACAATTTTTTCCATACAACATGCGCGCAATTCAGAGTTACATAGGTACAGCAAACTCTTAAAAAAAGCCTTTACGTCAAATCAGCTAATCTTATAAAGGGGGGAAGGTTCTAAAATGTATCATATTTCAAGAAGTCTTTCAACTAGGGCATTTTTGACGGGCCTGAAATTTAAATTTTAGGGAACCTCAAATGACTGAATGTTCAAGTCTAGTGTTCGAAAATGGTTGACAACTACCAGTTTAATATATCGTTTTTATTAATAGTACAACTGCTCGTGTTCCTCAACATGTTTTCTATTTTATTATTGAACAATCATGAATTTGAGACCCAACGCTACCAAGTTACAGAACTTCTTAATAAGTAATGGAATAATTTAATTAACTAGGGGTACGACCTTATCGGTTCAACTCATAATGTATATTTTTTTATATGCTACTACAATTTATTTAATATAAAATTTCTCTCAGCATGGAAGAAGTTACGAAAAAGTTACCACTCCCGGTCATCTACCCCAGAGTCCCTTAATATCCTTGGGCACTTTACTACAGAAGTTTTATTTTTTTAGTACGCTTTTTCCACTGATATAGTCAAATTACATTCATTTTAAGATTTATAGTAACTATAATTACCTTCTGCGATATTAAGAAATGGAGGGAGTAAATATATATAGCTGGGTCATCATTGATTGTGTAGACCATGGAATCCTGTTAAATGAACTTGCAAAATACAACTTTTGTCAGGATCGCATCCAGCCCTTGAAATCCTACCTTGTGGGCAGGAGACAGGTTGGCAGAGTTGGGGGTGTATCATTAGAGGAAAGTGTGATGCATATTGGAGTCCCCCAAGAATCTACTCTGGGTCCAATTTTATTTCTAATTTTTGTGAATGACCTACCAACCTCAATAGAGTTAGAGAAATAGACATTTCTTGCTGGTGACACGACCATCTTTGCAGCCGAAACTCTTCAGGGAGTTCTTTAGTGTTCCATGGAAGCACTAGAAAGGGTCGAGGAGTGGTTCTGCCCCAATAGGCTTCTTCTTAACCGGAACAAGACAATCCTTTCTCTGCGTGAGGTGGGGGTGTGTATGGCTGCTTGGCAAACAATGTATCCCCTCTAGTTTTCAGGGTAGCATACTATACTGTGTTCCACAAGCGGGCTTATGCATCTCGCGATATACTCATATTTCCATCTCAGTATGTCCTGGATAATTTACTGCATGTTAAGCGGAGTGGGAGCTTATTTAGAGCCCATACAGAGGTACACGATCATGATACTAGACATAATCTTAATTTTGTCACAACTTTTTAGAGACTAAAGAGATGTCAGAGTTGACCAGGTTACTGGGCAATACATTTTTTTAACGTGGAAATAAGGAAGAAGTCATGGCTCTCAGTTAATAGCTTATAAATTGCAAGAATCAATTATTTTCCTTAAAATTGGAACGAAGAACCGTTTTAAAAATATTTTTTTCCAAAAGCCACTTTTTAATTTGTTGTTGCATTTAAAATTATTAAAAAAAAGTTAATTTCGCTGGGACTTGAATCTTTGTGGTTCAGTGGTCAGAGCGTTTGGCAATTTACTACGATTCTGGAATATTAGGAAACATTGCCCGAAATAAAAATAATGATAATAAGTTCTTTTAGACCCGCTCCTCAAGAATATTTGCATTCATGTTGTCACGAGAGTCTTCGGAACTTACTGTAATCTAACCTTACTTTTTTTAAGTGCCCCTTGAAAAAATTCTGTCAAATCACACGTTGTTTTCCCTGCCATTTTCTTTTTCTCTAATAAAATAACTTTCCACTTTTATAACAAACCGACGATCCTCTGGAATCAAATGTTTGGGCTCAAGTTGGCTCATATTGCTAAAAAAAGCTGATTGTGAGGATGTTTCCACTCCAGATTTTTTTGGTAAATAAAACTTTTTCTGAATACCGACAGGTGTCATGCAAGGTCATTTTATTGATACATTTAAAACCAGATCGAAATTTTACGTAGAAAATCTCTGGAGTTGATCAGCTCTCCTAGACATATTTTACAGGCATATACTTTTTCAATAGAAATTATAGTACCTAAAAGATATTTGTTAATTATCACGTAATACATTTTAAAATTTAAACCAATTTATTTCAGTTCTATTCTGCCGTTCTATCAAAAAAAGCAGTATGTCGATTTTCTGTTGTTTCGAAATTACATACAGTCAGATTCTTCGAAACTAACATTTCTCATCTATTAATCCATTTTTTAAAAATTTGTCATCAATATATTCCATTAAGTAAGCTCATCGCATTAGTTAAATGTCACCCGTTAATACGAATAACTCAGTAACTCTTTCTTGCTAGTAAAATCGCAGTAAAGTGCCAAATGAACTGCAATCTCTTGGTATACGATCACGAAACATCATCATATCCTTACCAAAAAATGCAGTTAATTAATATCACTAGGCTAAACAGCAGTATCTGTCCGATTATGCTTTATTTTATTATGTAGGCGTGCGCTATTACGACAGACTTTGCTAAGATAAAACGCAATCTGTGTAAGCACGAATCAGTTCATCGTAAATAATAATCAGTGGTATTTGTTAGTGAATTTTTGTGAGATTTGGGAGTGATGGAGAATAGCAGAGCGGGAAGCATTAGAGTGCAAATTTGATAATAAAGGGCAGTAATGCTTATCTACAGGCTGTTACAAATTCGCTCACCATTGTGATCTTGGACACCATAGGAGATACGAGAATGGTTAAATTAGGGCAAAGTTGCGCATTTGTGTGCCTAATAGTATGCCATTGAGACACTTTTTAAATTCCGGTTCCGGAGATATCCGGAAAAACGAAATTTTGCAAAATTTTATTTTTTTCTGAGTTTATTTAATTAGATATTTTAAAATAAATGTCACATCATTGTAGCCACTTTTTTCTCTCTACTTACGTCATTAAATTTAAAATTCGACGTTTCATCTCCGAGCGGCTATCATCTACTTCATTTTTGAAACACCGACCTGGACCTTTTATTTCATTTTTTGGAAGCTTATTTCCCAAATACAATGATGTATCACACTTAATCGCCATAAGGAGCAATGTGTTAAAGAGAGATGGGTATACGGATCTCTTTTGGGCAAGTGTAATACATCATTGTATTTAGGAGGTCATAAGCTTGCAAAGATGAAATAAAAAATCCAAGTCCGTATTTCAAAAAATTAAGTTGAGGATGGCCGCTCGGAGATGAAACGTCGGAGCTTAAATTTAATAACGTAATTTTGTAGGAAAAAAAAGAAAAAAAAAGATTTTGCAAAATTTCGGAACTACTAAGAGTTAGACCAGGTCTAGTTGCCATAGTACTTAAAACTCTTACTTCGTTACTTATGTTTCGCTTATGTCACTGTCATTTTGTAATTGTGACATATAGAAAAATTATTTGTTTAGTTATTGAAAATGTCATCTTAAACCTATAATTGTCAAGTTAGACCTGGTCTAAATTTAAACCTCTTTAGTGAATACGGGTGTTAAAGTTTCTAAGCGGCGTGCTATTAGGCACATAAAGGCTCAACTTTACCCCAATTTAACCAACCTCGTATCTTTTAGGGTTTCCAGGATTTCAATGGTGAGCTGCGAATTTGTAACAGCTAGTATGGAGTGGACCAATTCAAATTCGACAATTTGTGCGAAATCCAATAAATAATAATTACTTACCTAAAAGTACAAAAATGTTTGGCTCGTTCTATTTTCGTAGTCTTATTTCTGTTTCTGAAACTAAAGAAACATTAAATAAAAGTTCTCTGTTAAGGACCTCTCGGATGAATAAAAAATCAGGGATTTGAGCAGCTTCAAAAAGACGGTTCTTTAATTTAACGTAAAATAAGCCTAAAAAATACAAATTGAAAATTCGAAAGTTTCCAAATTTATATTAGCCCAGGCTCCAGAGGATAATGAGAGAACAAATAAGGCTAACATCATTTTCATTTTTTCATTCGATTGTAAGCAGCTCTCAGTGAGCTGTAATGTCAAATAAGAGAAGAGATTTTTTTGGGACAATATTTAAGAATTTATCAATGTTAGTGATCTGAATACATCTTTCAAGTGGTTATGTGATATATTCAATGTATGTATGTATTCATTGTATTTCAATTAACTGCAATATTATAATTCACCAGTAACTAGAATATCTGGTACTTTTTTTGTCTTCATATTTTTGGACATCTGACTGCTGTAATTTGTGTATATGTATTATAAGTATTCAACATTCAACTTAGAACTTTCATCTCTACTATCTAGTATTTTTTTATATTATGTTAAAAATCTCCTTTTCTCTCATATAACCTAATGTGGGCAGTTCAAACGATATTAGGAAAGAATGCAGTAGGTTTAATAAAAAAGACAACTGACTGCATTGTTGTTTAGGAAACGCTAGACTAATACCACACACCCATTAGGCAAAACATTTTTAATAAATTATGTAAATACTATCAAATTAATTTGAAAATACATCTGAAAAAATAATTGACATCCAACTGAAAAAATAATTGACAAAAGAATTCGAATATTATAAATTAAGTCAAAACAATCAATGTCAGTTTTCTCAAACCTTTTCACAGATACTGCGTTTTTCATTAGGACGGCAATATATTATGTATGTTAAACTACGAAAAACGATTCTAATTTTTAGAAGAAAGATTTGAATACTATTGATCAGCGCAGAACTGTTCCTTGCTACAGTCGTACAACAAGGTACTTGAACACAAGTACCGATCTGTTCTTTTAGAAAAGCATTGACCTGCTGCAAGCCGAATGATATGCTTCGACATTGACCAGTGGCGGCTCTTGGTCAAGGTTTCAGGGGGGTTAATACATATAAACCACAAAGAGTCATCTGAAAAAATCAGACACACGAAACAATAAAATGCCTTTGTTACTTCGCAACCGCATGTCCAGGCACATAAATCGTACATATTTCTACGAAAAAACTATTTACTTCTTTGTTTTTGTCTTTACCTGTTTGGCTGAATTTTAAATTTCGGCAAAGGTCGACTACTGGTCTTTAATTCGAGTCGTTTCTCGAAGTTCAGCTCGCAAATATAATTGAAAACGGATTATAAAGTCTTAATATTCTAAAACACTGTAGGTACCTTTCTTTAAAACATTAATTTAAACCAAAAAATCAACAAACAAAATGTAAAATCTTCAAAATAAAATCTACGCAATCGTAACCACAACCTATCACACGATCCACATTAAACACATCAACTGTCAAACACAATTTAATCGGGAATATTCGGGAAAAACTCGCCTCCGTTTATAACTACGAGGTCAACGCGGGCCGCCAGCCGTGATCGATCCCAAAAGAAACGAAACCTCTTCGGAGTTTGCGGTGCGAGGCATGGATAGTGTATCCCGGAATTAAGAGAACGGTCAACGAGTTTATACGCTTAGAATAATAGAGGGAATTTCCAAATTTATAAAAAATTGAAAAAATATAAATTATGTATTATTTATTTGTTTCTGTTTTGAAATATGTATTGGGGGGTCATTGATCATATGACCTGATGGAGGAGCGGCCACTGACATTGACTGACAACAGACCGAATGATATACGGCTTTGATTATTGTGCAACTGATCTGCTATATACCTACATTGTTTGTTGCATGGGAATTGGAAAAAAATAAAATGAATAATTGTTTATTTTAATTGTTTTATACCTTTAACTATAAGCAATCGTGCAGCTCCGGCATGTAAAATTTAGTGGTCAGATAAAACGAAGCTAAATGTATGAAAGTTAAGGATCAGATGAAAGGGGAATAGGCAAATCGGGATTATAAGAATATGAAGGCACCTGGAGATGGAAAATAATAATATAATAAGATATTTGATTAGGCTATTAATCCATGAATATCGGGTATCTCTAGTCAAGCACCAGAGGTATACAGGAAATTATATTTTTGCTGCAATAGAGGAACGCATAATTATTAGTCAATAAGACGAATTGTTTTTCTCTGGTAGGATTCCCTAACACAGGAAAAATTGGTTTCTTAAATACATTTTGGCCTTTTCTAATCTTGGATATTTTTCTTATGGCATCAGCATTTCTATTAATTATATCTTTACTTATCTGAAATTTAAAATAGGAAGATATCTTAAAAATTCACATATATTATCTAAATATTGTAAATTAGTTCAAACAAATGTATTCAGTATCGATTTGATTCACGTTAAAGCACCGAAATTTCCAGCAAAGCCATGAGCCAATTATTTTCATATTCATTCAATATGTTTAGCGTTATTCAGTTACAGTAGCATATTTGAAATCCAGTGAAAGGTAAAATTAGAAGTTAGGAGTGGCCGTGTAAATTAAAAAAGGCCTGCTATCGAATTGGAAATGAATACAGTCAGATGTAACTCGACAATACACGCGCTTTGTTTTTGATCTGTATAACGCACATGGAATTACACTTGTAATTCATGATTTATGTAACACCAATAGAGCTCCTAACAAAAAACGAAAACAATATCAATACAGTACTATGAAAAAGGTGTATAAAATCAAAAACCTATTATACTACGAATAAAGAGTCCATCAGGCAGTTTCATAAATTCGCTACTTCACCCTTTAGACGAATTTAACCCGCAAGTCTGAGGCCGTGCATCGCGGACTGTTAACTCTGGCTGTTGAGCTTCGATATTTTTAATACAAAATACTTTAAATACTCATTCTAGATATGTAATATAGATAATAGGTAATAAAAGATTTTTACAGGGCATGTCAGTGTCTCGCAAGGATTAGATTTTGAATATCATGGGCGTAGATCTTTTTTATTTTTTTGGGGTGTGAATGTTAAAAAAATCATGTTTTGGGAATGCGCAAACCAATAATAATCGAACTGAAAACATATAAGGTTGAGGTAGATGTTCTGACATTGAAAAATTGTGGAAGTCATTGGTAGATACTTGATTGGTTTATTATAAACATTAAAAAAAAACGAGATATTTCGAAAAATTGCGAAATACGTCAATTTTCTTTTATTTATTTAAATACAAAATGTTTGGCCAGAATACAGGGAGGATGAAACAGGACCTTAAAAGAGAAAACTATATTTGAAGAGCGTTTAGCTTCAACGCGTCAAATTTCTTCTAGTTTGTTTATTTCTAAATAATTTTTTTTTTCATTATTCAGGGTAGCCTTAGATATATGAAGCAGCCTCCAAAAAACGAAAATATATATATTTTTAAAGCGATTAGTTAAAAAAACAAACAGTGAAATATGTCAAATTTATTTTATATCATTGTATATAAAACCTAGCTAATTCTATTACGAATATTCTGTATTATGGACCATGTTGACACCAGATTGACAGCTGCAAAAAATGTAATTTTTCCGTAACCTCCAAACTACGTAAAATTTTTAAATACGGTTTTCATAATTCCATGTAAGTTTTTGTGGCGTAATTTATTTGAAAAAAATGTTTAGACAGCTGTGAAAAAAATGTATCTCCCCATGGCCGATTAAAAAGACTGGCCGGGGCGCCCGATGCACCACGTGACCAAAGTAGGTCTGTCACCTTTGTCTGTCAAGCGTGGGTTGGATACCCCCAGTCGATATTGCATTATCTGTTGTTTACGTTTTTTCACGGTGGATTAAAAAGTAAAAACTATTTCTGTGTAAAATAAATTTTGCAAAATAATAAATATTAAGAATAGAGTAATTAAGTTCATGTGTAAAAGTGCACGTGAGAATAGCTTGTGATAAAACCACAGAAACATGCCTTGTTCAGTTTGGCAGGCTGCAAATCAAATTATAAATCAAGCCACTTCCAGAAAAGATCATTCCTAAAAATATTCTACAGATTCAAACCACTATTACTTTGAAAAAATTATTAGATTTTATGGAAAAAAAATTGAACAATTTTAGCCGAGTACTTCATTATTGACATTGTAAATGGTAAGCTTTCTGGTATACCATGTTACGAAGATACTCAAAATGACTTCCCTGAACCTGATGAAGGTAAGGGTAGTAGTACACAACTTCGCTTCATCATAGAACAACTACAACATCCTAAAGTAAAAGCTAAATTAAGAAGATATCGTGGAGAAACTCTGATATTAGCTGTGTCGCTCTTCATACAATCCTCGTCAGCTTATCATAATTATATATTTTGTATATTTTATATTTACATTTTGAATAAACAGTTTCCCACCAAATTAATTATTTAAATTATTTTTAACGTTAATAAATTAAAAACATTGACCTACTTTAGTCACGTGACACGAATAATGAGCGAGTGCCCCCCGGCTAGTCTTTTTAGTCGGCCATGGTTTTTCCCCATAAGTTTTGAACTGCTAAAAAATTTTAAATACGATTTTCACAGTTTCATGTAACTTCTAGTGGCATAATTTATTTAAAAAAATACTTTGACAGCTGCCAAAAAAATATTTGTTTTCCGGATTCTTTAAATTTTTTTAAATTTTTAAATACGGTTTTCATAGTTTCATGTAACTTTTAGTGGTGTCGTTTTTTTGAAAAAAAATATTTTGACATCAAAAAAATGGTTTTTTCCTGTAACTTTTGAACTCTTAAAATTTTGAAATGCTGTTTTTACAGTTCATGTAACCTTGAGACGCTTTATTAATTAAAAAAATATGTCAAAATATCTTTTCCGTAACTTCTAAACTACTTAAAATGTTTAAATACGGTTTTCACAATTTTAATGGTGTAATTTATTTAAAAAAATATTTTGATAGCTATCAAAAAATTGTTTTTTCCCTGCAATGTTTCAACTTGAAATTATTAAATATGGTTTTCACAGTTAACTGCAAGTTTTATTGTGGTAATTTATTAAATGTTTTTTTTTTTGACGTCTGTTAATAAAAATATTTTGCCCAATACGATTTCACACACACAAAAAATTTTAAAATATGGTCTTCACATTTCCATGTAACTTTTAATAAACTAATTTATTTTAGAAAAATATTTTGGCAGCTGCCAAAAAAACGTCTAGTCTTTCTAACTTTTGCACATCAAAATTTTTTTAAATGAGATTGTTAGAGTTAGATGTAACTTAACTTATATAAAGTGGATAATAGGGGGATAGTATTATTTAAATCACAGCCGTTAGGTTATGGTCTAGATATAGCTTGTTTAGAAATACATTGCAAAAAGTATGATGTTAAGAGACAAACAGGATTGCCGGGGGTAATAGCGCAAAACCGATCTCTAAACGAACTTAACCAGCAGATCGGATGACGTGTGTCTAGCAACTCATCTGGGCGTTAAACTAGGCGGAAATGTCTCGATGGATCCCAGCTATACTGATTACAATACAAATTTGGAATACACTTGGGGTGATTTTTATTTTAAGTTGGATGAATGGTCTACTTGGAGCATAATCTATCTTTCATGCAATATAATGGGGTCTTTTAAGTTCCGTTTGTTAAGTCGTCTATTCGGAGTAATCGGTCTTTGGTAAAATGTGACTTAAGCATGGATTGCCAGAGGGTAAATATGCTCTAATCTAATCATTACATTACTGTTTTTTCACAGAATAGGTTACTGATTTTTATTTGCATATTTTTTAGATGCCCTGGGTACATAGTTTCATTCGCTGCTCTAGATACATTTGACTGTATTAGTAGTCTCGCCTTTGCACTGTAATTTGGTTCTTGGTCCTACTTCATATAGTAGATTTCTGTCGTCGTCTGATCCATACTTATATTTTTATATTCGTTCTCATATCAACGCAACTTCCTCAATATTGGTCTGTGATATATATTGTATTTATTTCAATTTTAAAATATTTATTAACAATACCCCAATTTTAAAAATGTACCCCGAAATTTAATTTTCACCCGGTATATTATATACTGCAACACTGTCCCAAATCCGTTGTAAATAAAAGAGCAACTGTTCGTCCGCCTTAGAACTATGCGATTTCCAACGTATCTGGTAATACACAAATTCTATGTATAGCACGTCTAACCACTCCATTAGCGAAGTTACTCTGCCAAATTGCCATTTGAATGTTGGAGTATTATAACATTTTAATAACACCAATGCCCCAATCTTTAAATATTAGTTGTAATTTTGTGTTTATGTAGTTTTTAATTGTAGCTCGTAAATTTAATCTCGTTTACCAAAAGTCTTGAAGCATAGTTTGTAATCGTTGGTATTTGTCCCATCTGTTCTCAGGAACATACAATATATTAGGATCTGGTAAAAGAGTAATAGCACTAAGAAAATGCGCTACCGTTGTACTTGTAGCTCGGAAGAAATAGAACAAAGCGGTCGATAATTTATAACTTCAGTTTGTATTGATATTGTGTAAAGTTTCTAGAAAATTAACAAACTATTACCATTAACTCTTTTAATATGAAATTTAGTACTTTATTTGACGGCTTCTAATTCCTCTGAAGATTGGGAATCTAGTTGGAATAAAGTGCGAAATAATATACTGTTTGCCTAGAGTATTTGCTATGTTATTATTTTCTAATTTGAAATAATTTACTGTTGGGTCCAATAAAAGTTTTGCCATTGTCTCAGCATATATTTAGAGACCTATGTCGACTATTTAAAAATATATGCAACACCACAATAAATGCTTTGGTTGTCAGATCTGTAACTATATAATTCAATATGTATGACTTTGATACTCCTACACACATGGCTTTCAAAATTTTCGCATTGGCAAGGGCCAATAAGTCCTTAATTAATATTTGTTCATATTTCAGGTAAATTACACATAAGATATTCTATATAAAAAGGATTGACCTAAAACAAGTTATGTGTTTTTGACTAACTTATTATTACATAGGTTTTTGCCGGAAATAGGCCAGATACCTTCTCAAATTATGTATAAAAGGGTTTACATTTAAAATTTTTGTTTTTTTGTATGTAACTGTTTTTTATTTAATTAATTATTTAATGCAATGTAGATAAAGCATTATAGTATCTATTGCCATGACTTTTTGTATGGTTATTAATGAACCATAAAATATAGGCAAAAGCTCTGATTATCTTATTTAAAGACACAACACCTATGTAAAAGTTAATTTGTTACTTCTGAAATACGTTTTTCTGAAGTTAAAATGTAATAGTTTGGACAGTTCCTCAGGCAGTTTCATATGATCACCATATCAAGAGCTTGTGTCGCCGTTTAATATTAGCTATATTAGCTAGAATGATGGAAAGTTAGAAAATCAATTTCGGAGGTCTTTTATTTTTCGTGTGTTGGTTCGTCTATATGGAGTATAATTAGTCTTTGGTTTAACTATAAAAACACGACGCCGCTTCTAAGCAGAATTATTCTAAATTCAAACAAACTAGGGATGTCAATCCCAAAAGGTTTTTCTAATCTTCGTATTTTCGACATTGTAATCCCGGGATACTGAGACTAAATCCTGGGATTAATTAGACATAGAAAAACAAATAATGACGTTTTATAACTTTATTATATTAAGTTCAAAAACATCTTTCAGATTCCACGCATCTAGTTTGAAAGTTCGAAAAATTCGAAGGCTTTTTGAGGATTATGACCGCGACTGCCACCATTTACCAATAGATCAATTTCTTGCCTAATGATGGCGATCAACCGCTTTGTGCTTAATGCCTTTAATAATTTAACGCTTAAAGGTTTATTTGCCGCTTCCTGAATTTCTGCATATTGATTAGTTGAATCATTTTCGTTGTTTAGGTTGATTCAATTTTTTTTTTAAATTAAGATTTATTAAGATTAAATGCTTGATGTTTTGCAATCATCTTGTTCGGATTTGTGAGATAGCAGAGAATTCCAGAATAAATGGTTGTCGTTCTTAATGTCTCTTGCAGATCAGTGCTAAGTGGTATTTTAATTTTGGATAATTCCTTTAACTTGAGTTTTAAATTTTTTTTCAAAGCCGGAGCACGATAATATAATATATCATTGACGCGTCAAACCCGAGAAAAATCTGTATTATTACGAGAACTGAACAACGGGGAATTCCCAATTAAAAAACTGGGATTAATCTCGGAATTGATCGGGTTAATCTCAGTATTTTTGAGATTTTCATCCGAGATCCCGGTACGTGTACAAACAGAACTAGTTCTGCCTGAATTGTAGTGTAAAATTCGATGGCTCTTTCTGTTTGACTATTTAGATTTCAAGATGTGAGACTATCGTTTAAAAAGAAAATATTAGGCAAATAATATGCAAAAAATATATAGGTTTCCGGGTAAACGGAAGTTGCATTGGATCCATTTAAGTTATAAAATAGGTGTCATTCTTAAGGGAGTTTCAAAAAATGGGTAACTTATGTTTATTGTCACCGGGTATATTTATTGGTGTCACCTAAGCTTGTGGCTGGAAATAAAGATGATATTTTTGATCATTATCGTAACCTTGTTTTGAAGCAGTTGGCTAAATTGTGATTGAGATGGGTACATTATGTTCGAGTTGGAAAATTACCAAATACATTTACAAACAAGCAGAACAAGTCTCTATAACAAATTTACTGTCATATAAAAGCGAGGACATTTATATACTTGCGATCAGTGTTGCACAATTACTCACAAAAGTCATTAAAATTACTATACCATTTAATGACATGAAAATAGTTAACTCAATTACAAATTATTTGTGATTGGTAATTAAATATTTTTCAATTATATTTCTATTCCCATTATTTACATAACATACAGTATACCTTACGTGATTTTAATCTTAAGAGGGCAGGAGGGGATGTTACATGATTCTTGGGGTGTAGATCGTAGTTGCTTGGGATGCTTCAGTTGTAGTATTATTAAAGTGCAGCGGCGATGGGTTCCGATTTACTAAATATATACTTACATATTGCTCAATTTACATAGCTTATTAGAAAAAAATAATTATATTAATAGTATGTCTGTACTCTGCATTAAACGAAATAAAAAATATAAAAACAAATCGATTTTTTCAAGGAATAACAATTCGCAATTGTTTGTTTGAGCGTTAAACAAGTTAGTAACAACCAAAACTTATAACAAACATTATAATTATTTATTCCTAGGATTTGCATAAATACAAAATTATTGTCATTACATTTTTGTTGCTTTTGGGTTCGAGTCCCAGTGAAGCGTTAACTTTTTCAATTTTAATTTGTCTAAAATGCCGAATAAAATAATTTTGTGAAATTTATAATAATAAAAATACAGATAATTAAAAAGTAACGACAATTTAAAAATCAGTACGGCTTAATATTAGTAATTAATAATTATGAATGAGTATTTTTTCTCTTTTAGACCCTTTTAGGTTTGTCGCCGCCGCGCCGAACGTTGCAGTACTGTAATATTCTATTAACATAAAACTGAATAAGTTAAATTGTCGTAGTTGTTGTGTTCATGGTCTTCATGGCTGTAATTTGTCTAAAAGATAGAATAATTTTAGCAAATTTATAGTTATTAATTTTCTTTGGAACTTTATTGCACTAGTTGTTAAAATAAACACTATTGATTAAATTAGAAACTCCAAAATAATCTATAAGAGTTTCACGTAAAATGATATTTTTATGCAATATATCCGCGGATATATCGGGAAAAACTACTAAAAAAGTCTTTTACTTTAAAAAAAAATTATACATTACAAAAATATGTATAATCCAAGAGATAGGTTAAATCCAAAATATGAGTTAAATATTAAAAATAAATAATAATAAAATATTCCGTAATTCTTATTATTTTGTATTGACAATGGAAGAATGATTGGAATATGGAGGTGCTGTTTCAATAGGTACTAACTTCTTACTTCACTCGAAGAAGTATTGTAACTGGAAAGAAATCACCCTATAATATTTTTTCAGATCTTCGCGTTTCGAGGTCGCTAGATACCGAAAAATATGTTTTCTCAATTCTGTCCGTCTGTCTGTCTGCGTGTCGGTCTTTTCGCGGTCTAGCTAAAAAACTACGTATCCAATTGACAAATTTTGGTCAAAAATTAAGGCTCATTTGGGAATAAAATGGTAACATTTTGGTAAAAATCCAATGTAGGGGAACAAAATGAAACGTAAAAAAAAAATTCTCAAAGCTGTTTATCCAATCCAATCAATTTTGTACCAAAATCAAGTATTATAAGAAATGTACTGGTAATATTTAACAAAATGACGGCTTAATAAAATGTTTAAAAAATAAAAGATAAACATGACAAACTGTTTATTAGATTCAAATTCAGTTTCAGTTTTCAAATTCTGTACAAGAATTATAGAGCTAAACTGGTAATATTGTGGTACGAATTCAAAATGGCGGAATAAAATGTCGGTTAAATAAAATGTTTCAAAACAATTGACTTTAAATTTTGCATAGTAATATAGACACATGTAAAATTTTGGTACGAATTCAACATGACGGAACAAAATGGCGCTGCAATAAAAATTTTCAAAATTCAGTGTAAAAACTGCTTATTCAATTTATTTTAATTTATTCCCAAAAATCAAGTGTTGAGTAGGTAGAAAATGATAACGTATTGGTACAAATCCAATTTGAATTAATTCTTCAATTATTTTGGCGAAAAGTGCAAAATGATACATTACTTATATATTTTTTGAGTGGTAAAGCAGTTACAATTACTTTTTGAACAAATGTAAAACGGCGTTTTAACTTAAATATATGTCAAATCCTGACATATTTAATTTTACACTAAATGTTTGTTAAGTCTACCGAAGAGTCTGCCTAAAGGTTACTTTCTAAATTTCAGCATAAATTCATGACTGACATCCAATTTTATAAGCCAAGCAAAATAAACTTAGCCGCTTAGATTCTTCCACATACCATTTATATGACGGATTTTCTCGGGTATGAAACGTTTGAATAATCAGTTTCCACCGGGTTTGAAAAACACCCATCTTTCAAGCGAGAATAAGCTATTTCTGAAGGCTCTCATCTTCATATGTTATGCGAGCAGGCACTCTGAAAAGGGCCTTTGTTATTCGCAGTGCTATTCTAGTTTTAAACGCGACAAAGATATGGCGTGAGGGGTAGCCAGCCTGTCGTAAAAAGTATTTTATTAAATATTTTCGATAAGCTTTAGACGCGGGGATACTTCCAGGAATATGGTTAGGAAGATATTAGAATTTTATTCTAAATATGAATAAATATAAAATGAAGGTGTTCAATAGTTCGATATACAGATATTATTCGTTAATTTTGTTATGACAAATGAAGGATGAGTATGCTTTTTTAATTCTCTTCGTGGGATGGATTTACTGTAATCGTGAGAAAAATCACATTCCGATATTTTTCATATGTTCACGTTCTACGGCCTCCATCCCACAAAATAAAAAACATGATACATCCTATTCCAGTCCGGGTTTATCTGCCTTTTCGCAGCAAAGCTGAAAAATCATTTATTCGATTGATTTAAATTATTGCACGAAAATTATAAACATTTGTATAAATATTTATTCAATAGTAAAAGTTATGGGACGAGCAGGGATCGAACCCGCACCTCTAAATCTCTAGCCCATTGTTCTAATCAATTGCGCTATCGCACCACTCATAAGCAATTCGTTACATTAACATTTTACTACGAATCCAAGATAACGGAGCAATATGAAACCTACTTTTCATTTCGTAAAATAATAATTTTATAATTTGTTTATATGAAATAGCTATGTGTAAAAATTTAAAAACCTAGTCATATAAGGAAAACAATAGAAGACAACATTTATTTTTTACATACGATTTCTTAATTTAAATTGAATACTACTTACTTGCAAAACGGTGATAATGAAGTTTTTGTTAAAGGTTTTGCGTTTTATAAGTATAAATATGTGTATGCATGTATGTATGTTTTTATTCTACACTTGAGGATAAAGGGGGGGAAACCTTTTCCTATATGAGCTGACGATTTACTTTGAAAAATTGATTGCGAATTAAGTTGTGCATTGAGGGTCGAAAGGTTACTTTTTAGCGCAAATAAATAAAAATTAGTCGGAACTACTAATGTAATTGATGTATAACCTTAAAATATCAAAATTAATTAGCAATTTTGTCCGGCCGAAGCCGAATATCCAGCCGGATTAGTCGGATATTCGGTTTGGTTGGATACCAAACTATTCGGCCGAATATCCAGCATTTTCAAAATACCTAACAAGTAAGGAGAATAACGGTTTTAATTCAACGTATAATAATATTCAGTGCTCTTCCTTTTAATAATACTTTATTTAAAATAGGCCAAATTCATAAAAAGGCGCTAACAAACTGACAAATGAAAAAAATGAAGACTAAAATATTAATTACGTTCTGTGTAAAAAATTTAAATAATCCTTATAATACCATAAATCAAACTACAGTTTAATATTTCAAATCAATCAACCTAAAATTATGATTAAATGTATTAACATTTTCACCATTTTTTGGAGAAAGTCGGTTTCGTTTTTCCTTAAAGACCTTACCCGCCTCCGGAAAAATCGTTCACTGAATATTGTGGTTGCTGGCTCGGATAAATATTTATAAACCTATTTTGATAATATAGGAAAGTCTTTCTTGTTATGTTTCCACCACGAATAGAGACATGTTGGTTTTTCAATTAACAGTTTTTCTAAGTATTTTTTAACTTCGTTGATAGTTCCAGTCTCTTTTAAAGAATATGAAGTAGAAGCAACTCTTGCTACTCTATCCCAGACAGACAGAGCATTGTTTTTCCTCGTTTCTGATTTTATTATTCTGATAAATTTAGATTTTATGTGATATTTTTTGTTAAAGAAACTGCACTTGTATCTTGGATCTAAAATGGTGGCAAAAATAAAGTTACCATTTAGTTCTATATCTGAAGATTTTAAGATTTATATATCTTTAAATTATATTTTAATGTTTCTCGCATTGTATACAAGCTTGGTTCTTTTATTTCTAAAAGTAAGGTATTTAACGAAAATATTGTTGGAATAACCTCTGAAATTCCACACATTGATGAACTGAAATGTTTAATAATTTCCTTGAATGGCTTAAGCAAGCTCAGCAAATGTTCAACTAACAACCAGTATTTGATGAAAGTGACGGTATATTAGTTTTTTCAGCGGCTAATAAGGTAAGAGGCCTTTGTAGCTCATACAGTCTATATAGCATATAATATGAAGAGTTCCATCGGGTTGGAACATCCTAGACAATTTTTAACAGGCATATTAAGCTCTTTTTGTTGCATTTTTAGTTTTTCTCTCCAATATGATAAGTGATGTAAATATGTTGCAATAATTCTGTCAGAATGAATAGTATCAATCACAGTCATATTGTTTATATTTTCCACTGTATGTATCAGATAGCAGAATGCCTATCACAGAATGTTTTTTCTTAAAATATTTATTAAGCCAATGAGCAGTTAAACTAATATAACTATGATGGCTTACATTAGTTGTCCATAGGACTGTCGTAAGTGGCACTCATTTAGCATATGAGAGGAATCCTTTTATTGCTTACATTTTTCAAAAAGTTGCGGGATTACTCGTCCAGTAAAATATGTACATCCCGGCATTTCAGAGAGAGGTTATAATTTGTTTCTAAAACCTCTGAAGCCTGAAAATAACACTGAATACAACAAATTAAACTAACTATATTATGTAATGCATTCTACCTTTATCTTCAACCACTGTAAATGTCTGATTATCTAAGGCAGTCATTTATCCTATTGCCCTATCAATTTCTAAGGATTTTTGATCGCTCATATCCCACTTTTTGGCAAATAGGGTTGTTCCACATTAAATGTAAATGTTTATATTTAATACAATTCTATAAGCTTGTAGTAATTGACTTAATTCTTTTTTTTTTCATCGGTAAAAAATATTTCCAAATTTATTTAAAATTTTCCACCATCACTGTCGCAGTCTATATCTCTCAATACTAAGATTAAAAACGTTCATCTGCCTTCATCCATACTTCCCCGACGTACAGCGCGGAGTGATGCCCGACGTATATTATTCGGCAGAATACTCATCTCGATATTACTCGAAAGTACTATTCGTGGCATCGCTGGCAATAACCTCCCGGAAGAAGAAATAAAAACTGTGGCAAGAATTTTAAAATCGAATAAACTGGAATCAAACATAAATGCCTCCGAACAGCGGGCCTTAAATATACTTTATAAAAACTCCAACATGACCATTCTTTCAACGTAAAAAGGGAAAGCAACTGTAGCTATGGACTAACTTCGGAAAATGCAGGATATCTTGTAACATAAGTCTTACAATCTTGTTCAGAGAGATTCAACGATGTATTTGGAAAAAAGTACTATATATAAAATAAAAAATGCACTATTGGAAGTTGAAATACAGCAAAAAATCATCCCTTTACAAAAATCCAGATGTCTTAACATTAACAATATTTTGCTATAATTACCTTAACAACTCGGAACATTTCACTGGAAACATACAGGACATCACACTTAAAAAAACGACATTATAGCTAGCCTAGATGCCAAATGGTTGTGTCCCAGAATCCCTATTGACGAATCATTGCAAACGATTGTCATGAATAAAGAATTTCCAGACAACTTAATTCAACTTTTAGAGGATTATATAAACAAATAGATCGATGTAGTTCACAAATAGTCGATAGTTCAGTTCTTACTGATATCAGACCTTGCTAATTCATTTATAATGTATTTCGGGAGAAAAGCCCTTGAAAAGATAAAATTCTAACCGAATTGGGAATTGATTGTGTAGTTTTTAGCATTTGATTTGGATGTCCAATAAATAACTAACTTAACAACATTATCATAAGAAATAAAATTTTAATTAAAATGGCATAAAAAAAATTACACAACACATTATAGTTTACAAGTGCAGTTACAAAAATTGTAGTCTATGCATATTAACACAATATAGACACATCGAACCGATGAAGTGGAAGAACACATACGATAGCTACTGGAAAAAAAATTAGATACTATGTATAGTAATTATTCTGTAGTACTTTTCATGAAAATGATCATCAAATGAACACGATTTTTTCCAATACGACTGTCGTTTTTATGGCGAATAAGTGTAAGTTCAATTCCGTAACGATGCATTGGTGTCAATTAAAAAAATGGCGGTGTCTGTAATTGAAATAAAAACGTTTATACACGTCCGGTGCAGTGACTTTTTTACCTTCATTATTACATCATAAGCATAATGACCAGGTTTCAGTTTTGTGTAGTTTGTCCTATGTAATATTGATCGTGTATTTATATTTAGCAACAATTTAAATACGTAGCTTTTTTTATACATCTTTAGAAACATGTGACTCGTTTTTTAAAGAAACAATGATGTTCAGTTTTTGACTCATTAGTAAGTTTGAAATAAATTTATGTTCATAAGTTGTTAATGTTATATCGGATTCCGTAGTAAAGTGCAAATATTCGTTAAACGAATTAAAAGTCTACAAAGTAGTTAAGAAAACTTGATTCATGGGTTTAGACCTTGTAAAATTGGAATAGTTTTTATATCAGCCGAGAGGACTATGATTACTATCATCAACAAATATATATAAGAAAGAAAGAGTATAATTAATTCTAATGTATAATAGGTAAGCCCCTAAGAGTTCCAATTTCGCTTCCATGTTTATTTTCTTTCAGCAACTAAAACATCACGTTACCCGGAATCATTACATTCTGCCCATTCGTCTAGTTTAGCCCTGCATCAGCCTGTTGGATGGGCAGTTAGTACAGAAGATATTACCAGGTGAGTACAATCCTTTCGTTATATAATTGATATATTTACTATACAAATGTTAAAATAAATTGTATTTGGTGGCTTAATACAATTATTATCTAGAGGTCATAAAAAAGTTTGTGGTTTTGGTATATAAGCCAATCACTTTCGGTGTGAAAATTTTGTACAGTCCAAGTGTATAAAGTTGGTATGGAGAGTTTGTATTTTGGTTTCACTAAAACAGTATTTGGATAGGAAGTGTGTTACAATTACTAAGTATGTTATTTTTATCTACTTTATTCAAAAAAAAAAAGTTTTCTTTGAAAATTTTCAAAATTACAAAAACATTGCATTAAAATTAATTGTGTCTATGCACAGTCGTTTATACTCTAAAGGAATTTAATAACAATAACATTTATTTTATCCCATATTTTTAAAGACATTTTATATTTATTTTCCTTTAAAGCAACTGAAACGAATAAGCTAAATTGGTATTTTTTTGGTATCTATCGAAATAATCTTCCTCTCCTGTAGTAATGGAAATCTAGACTTATAAATCATTGTAAGATGAAAAACTTGTGCGCTGAAATGGTTCGTGCTACAATACATTTTCGAACATGTTGGAAATAAAAAAAGTAATACCCGATTTACCATTTATACAGGATAAGGGCGAAATAATTTCTTGATTGATTTTGTGAGTTAACGATTAATCATCGTTTAATAGTTGGTTGAGTTAAAGAGAATATTTATTATAAGAGCTTGGAATGACTAGTCAGAAATAAAGATGTATTTGCATAGCTTAAGCATAATTATACTTATTTGGTTGTATATAGATATCAATAAATACTTTTTTCCCTTAGTAAACATCTAAGGCAACTACATCTAAAATACATAACAATAGATCATTTATAAAAATTAGAGAGTCAAAGGAACTAGTTCTATTTAAATGCATGTAAATTACTTCATATTACACTACTTGTCGGGTAGTTACTTAAATATACCCAGGTATAAAAAATATGATCATTTTCGAAATGAAAAAATAAACTCTAAATGCAAGTTTTTTAAATAATTTATCGAGTTAGTTAATGGAAATTCATTATCACTAGTATAATAAACAAACAAACTATATTTGTTTAATAATTTCCTCGATGGCTCGATCTATTTAAGTAAAGAAGGTTTAATAATGGGTAATCCGTTAAGTCCTATTTTAGCTGAAATATTTCTTTATAACTTAGAACAAATAATAGATAATCACCCGGTACAAGACAAGTTTATTTATTGCTACAGATACGTTGACGATATTTTGGCTTGTTTCACAGGCACAGAGAGACAACTTAACCTCTTTCTAAATTCTATTAATAAATTAGATAAAAATATAAAATTTACTTTAGAATTAAAACAACTTTTTAGATTTAGAAATCAGGAACATTAATAATAAACACGATTTTGAAATTTATCATAAACCATCCTATACAGATATAACAATACATAATACATCAAACCACCCATTCACAAGATAAGATGGCAGCTTTTCATAGTTTTGTACTTCGTTTAATTAATGCACCTCTGTCAACAGAAAATTTGAACAAGGAACTTAATATTATAAAACAGATTGCAGTTAATAATGGTTATGAGGCAACCATAATAGACAAAATCGTAAATAAAAACAATATAAAAAAACACTCGATTTCGTTTATCCTAATTTCAATACAAAAGACAATATTAAGTTTAACACATTATCTCATACCCGAAAAATTAGCACTAAAACATAGAATTATCTTAAAAAACAAATCATATAGTAGCTTTTTGTACCAATAATACTTAGGTAGATATATTAAGAAAAACAAGTCTAATACAAAAAAGGACCAAAAATCAGGGGTATATAAATTAAAATGAGGTTCTTGCGTAAAAGTATATATTGGTCAAACGTGTTGATCCTTTTATAAACGTATCAAAGGACACAAAACGTCATATATTAAACAAAAAAACTGATTCTAATTATGCAATACCACTATTAAATCTTTATAGCTAAAATCTGCTAGGATTAGGTAGATAGACTCTTTTATTATCGCAAAAAAATCTTGTTTTAGTATCAGTCTTAAGTTGGTTTTTGAAAAAGACACATTATATTTATATGTCCCTTTTTTAGCAGAGGGGTTAATCTTTCTTGTTTATACCTCTTCTTTTAAAACTTTTCGTTTCACACAATGTTTTGCTTTCTGCAATTTCTCTCTTCAATATTCTTTATCTCCTCTTTTTCTGATGTGCCAGTTAAAATTGTAGTGCGACCCAGGCGAGGGGCAAAACGCTTATTCCGAGGATCTGCATTTGGAGTAATTTTTATATCGTTTAGAATTTTAATGTTATTTTCACGAGCTCTTTGCATATCTTCAATGCTTCTTGTTCCGACTTGGTATACGCAGTTTTTTATTCTATTTGCATGCTACATACATCAGGCGTTGTGTTGTGAGCCTTGTTGAAAACTGTCTTAACTAATTCTGGAATTTAGTACATCAATATTATTTTTCCGGGATTAAATGTTATCCATGCTGCTATTAACCAACAAAATATAATTCTGTTCTTGTATCAGTTTTAGCATCTGATAAATACATCACTATTACGAAATCCCCTGCTGATGCTGAGTTGAACTGAATGGTTAAACTCGGGTTCTGGCGGATTTTCAATATCAAATCGTTAAAATAATTTATTCTTCTATGCTGTGACTCTCAAAATTATATTATTTCTCTTTATATGTCCCTTTTTTAGCAGAGGGGTTAATCTTTCTTGTTTATACCTCTTCTTTTAAAACTTTTCGTTTCACACAATGTTTTACTTTCTGCAATTTCTCTCTTCAATATTCTTTATCTCCTCTTTTTCTGATGTGCCAGTTAAAATTGTAGTGCGACCCAGGCGAGGGGCAAAACGCTTATTCCGAGGATCTGCATTTGGCATCAAAAATTGTGGAGTAATTTTTATATCGAGCTCTTTGCATATCTTCAATGCTGCTTGTTCCGACTTGGTACGCGCAGTTTTTTATTCTATTTGCATGCCACATACATCAGGCGTTGTGTTGTGAGCCTTATTGAAAATTCTGGAATTCAGTACATCAATATTATTTTTCCGGGATTAAATGTTATCCATGCTGCTACAGACGAATTGTAATGTGTCTTCATTGACACACCGTTCACACGACTTTCATGGTTCGCAAGGAGCGACAAACAAGGATTTTTCCGTGGGGCACCAGCATATATGTTATATAGAATAACTTTAACAACTTTGTTTTGGCATCCCTCCTGTTGGATATGCTAATCCTGCGCTATTTAAGGGGTAATACATACATAATCTCTATTCAGTGGAAGTAACTTCCCCACTTTCTTCTGTCTTTTTTGCCAATACTTTAGATGGCTTATTACCGTAGTACATCCAGCTGTATCACAGTTATAAATGTTGACATAAATGAGGGACACCTGTAATTTCCTCTTAAAAAAAGTTAGTTTTTCGAAAATTGTGGCAACATTATGCGTACTGAAGCTTTTACTTCTAGATAAGCTAGTAGCCTCCGGCTGTCTTACATAAATCTCTTAATTTCTTTTGCATAAATCCCGCTAGTGAGACTTTTTTAGTAGCCTTATCCAATTCTTTTCCGAGAAGATTACTCGCTCTCTTAATATGCCTTTGCAATGACGCAAAACTAAAATCAAAATTTTCAGCCAGTCTTCTAATTTACATACCATCTTTCAGAATTATGTTTACTGAAAAACTGATTTGTCCACTGCTTTTTCATACCGTGTTCCAGATTTGTTTCTCCATATAGGAATCTCGGCTTCTATTATACCTACATCAAAGGTTAAATGGGAAAAGTTTTAGAAGAAACTTAGCGCATTCGATATCCGGCTTCAGATTTACGATCGGTCAATTGCTTTTGGAAATATCGGCGAAAACCCGAAAATGGCGAATTTCGTTTTTCGCCAGCAAATCCAAGGCGGTAAATTTGACAGCTGTCAAAATGTGATATTATTGGGTTACTTTTTTAAGACGAATGAGATTACGGGTACGACATGTCTCCATCGTCTTTTGTTATCCCGCAACCCGCCTCAACTTTCATTTTTCTTATGGCCGCCATATTGGATTTTTCAATTTTTGGAAAATTTCCAGTCTAGTGATGTCTCACAAGTGCATAAAACATTTGAATATCATCGAAATATCCCACTTTCTAGAGTTAGGTCTCATTTTTTTTCTAAGGAGGCCATGATTTATTTGACACAAGATTATATTAATAAGTAATGTATTAAACGCACTGAATTTTTAATACAACATGAACGTAAATAACGGCTAAAAACATCTAAATAAGTTCTTAAGCACTTCGTACATTGGTAATTTACAGAATTGCAAAATGACGTCAATTTGTGCATGGATATACTTTTGACAATTGATGACTGCCTTTTGTACAACCCTGGCAACTGTATTTCCGTTAATATTTCTAGATGTGTACAAAACTCTTTGTCTCAGGATCTGTGGTCGCAGGGGGATCAAATTCATAGGCCTCATTCTTCGTGTGACTCTGTTCTCCGTGAGGTAGAAATCCAAGGGCGAGGGGTCAGGGGATCTAGGAGGCCAAAATATTGGACCATTGGACATCCATCCTGTTGAAACCAGGTTCTTCTGAACTCATCTTCCGTTAAAGTAGCTCGTAAAGCCGGTACAACCTAGTTTCACAAAAGCTCTAGGTATCCTCCGTTTAGGTTGTAGTCAAACAAAAATTGTCCTATAAGTCGATTTCCTGAAATGATTTATAATTTATAAATAGATACGCAGTTAAAATAGGTAAGTTTGATTAAATTACCAATGACCCCACACCAAACGTTACTTCCAAATTTGGTCTGTAGACCTCTCTCTGCCACTTCGTGAGGGTTTTCCACAGTCCGATGATGACTGTTGTGCCTATTAAAAACCCCATAATTCGTAAACCTACATTCATCGGACCACAAGAAATGATTGACAAAATCGGGATTTTCATTACATTTCCTAGTATGCCACTCATAAAAGTGTAGTCGTCTTGGAAAATCAGTTTCCTTAAGTTCTTGAACTATTATGGTTATGTATGGATGGTACTTCTTCTTTTTAACACTCTCTGTACCGTTGCTTTTGACACATAAATTTCCTGTTCTATAGTTTTTACCGATGCACTAAGGTTTTCGTTGATAGCTTGTAAAATGTTTCTGTCCCGATTTTCAACGTCAATATTGCATGACTACAAGTACAGCGCTAACATGTCAATTTTTTTTTCATTTCAATAGGGAATACAGGACATTTGTGTGTCAGATTTTATGATTTTACTGAGAGAAAAGCGTAGGTACTACTTATTAAAACACAACTTTGATACTTTATTTTATTTAACGTCAAAGTCAAACCCCGCTTTTGTTACAAATAAATCATGGGACCTAACTTTAGGAAATGTGATATTTCGATGAAACTCAAATCTTTTATGCACAAAAATCGAAAAATCCAATATGGCGGCTTTAAAAAAAATAAAGTTGAGGCGGGTTGCGGGATAACAAAAGAAGATGGAGACATGTCGCATACGCCATCTTATTTATTGTGTCGGAAAACCAATTGACCGATCATATGCAGTTAAAATAGTTATTTTTATCAGGGCGAAGAGATCAGATATTAAACGAAGTATACAAGATAAAAAATAATCAAGCAAATTCAACGAAAAAAAGAACTATTAAATGAAACAGAAAAAATGTGATGAATTATATTAAATTTTATTTAAAGCCTTTGTTCTTTGGAGCTCCAATAATTAAGTCAACACATCGGCGATAGTATATTAATAGTAAAATAACAACCAACTGCAGTTTGTTATATAGACAGAGGCCACGAAGCGATTAAACAATAATTCAGGATGGGATGCGGTTGCCCTGCTCCCTAGCGGCGTTAAATATTAAAATGATTTGACGTTTCGTTATAAATATGGTTCGTATAACTTCTGGATTGGGCTTTCATAACTCCATGGATAGGGCATTTGCTTTGCAATGCAAATATCTTGGGTTCTATTTGTGTTGGGCTTTTATCGAGAAGTAAAACAGTATTTTTTATGTAGTCATGTTTTAAACATCGAACTGCGTTTTTGGTTAGTTCTGGTTGGGCTTTTTTTTTGGGTTGACGTAAACAAATGTATCTATAATCACTTTCATATGTAGGCAGCCAGAAAGCAGGGCAATGGCTGGATCAAGCGCTTCGTTAGAGGTAGCGAAAGCCATTTGATGCAATAATTGAAGTAGTTAGAATAATTGGGTAGTTAAAATCGATCCAGGAAAAGAATGGAATGAACCTGATAATATAAATAAATTAATTTTGTAATAAAAATTGAGATATTATTATTTTTAAACACTTTGATTACTATAAATAAATAACAACATAATAATATCCTAATGTACTTAGTAAATTATAACTTTTATTACTTAGAAAATGAAAAACTGATATAAAGTATATAATAAAACTAACACTTAATTTTACAAGGCTTAAAAACAGTCAGGTCCCACCCGATTTTTGAAGGCATATATATGCCACAAATTTCAATCTTCCATGAAACAAACAAGATGTTGTTAGACTGAGAAAGTTTTACTTTTATTACAAAAGATCGGGATTTCGGCGAATCTTGGCGTCTGACTAAAGAGACCTTCATGTAAAAGTAAAATTAGTTACGGAAAGTATTTACTGCCTACTATTTCTTAATAAAAACTTGGTTGCGATAGTTGGTGCAATGAGTAGAAAATAGTCATTATATTGTTCATACAAAAGAATCGAAAAGTTGAACCGATTCTGGCCATCTCTAGTCAGAGTTGGGCCAGATAGTTGTACGAGACAGTTGGTATGGTAATTGGATTATTGATTTCTGTTCCTGCTGGAACAATCGATTCTGGGGTGCAAATATAAATGTGTTGTTAATGTAAAAAATATTTTATATACTTCCCTTTGCATTTTTAAAACCACAAATGTCCAACAAATCTTATGGAAATGTTAACTAAATATGTTGTGTTTTTATATACAGGGTATTCTAAATGTAACCCTAAGATTGGATTATTAGAACTGCGGCAAGGGGCATTATGAGGAACAACCAGGCCTCACACGTTCACAGCAATTTGCTCGAAATTAAATCTAGCATGTGTTAGAGTGTTCCACAGGAACAGAGAGTGTTTCCCTAGAAATAAAGCAGCAGAACCGAACACGTGGAACCACTTATGTTAATAACACAAAGGTCTGCCCTCGACAAGACGAACCGGAAGACTGTACGAGACAATTCGTGCACAAGGGGTTCAACATCGATTCTAGCAAATATAAATGTGTTGTTAAAATATTTTATATACTTCCCTTTGCATTTTTAAAACCACAAATGTCCAGCAAATCTTATGGGAATGTTAACTAAATAAGTTGTGTGTTTTTATATGTAGGGTATTCTAAATCTAACCCTAAGATTGGATTATTAACGACTGCAAGGGGCATGTTGTGATTTAAACTGTTACAAACTTACGCAGTTAGCCGAAATTAAATGCCATATGTGTTATGACTGTTAGAGGAACAGAGAGCGCTAGAGGAAGAGGAAGAGATAGTGAAAGCATTCTATTACATATGATGAAATGGATGGAAATATATTGGCTCCTATTACCGAAATTTCATCAGTTTGTCGCGGTTTTTCTTACATAGGTTGAGAGAATTGGAACACAAATTTCAACTTTATGTATTTTCTGGAAGTCTGTTTTCTTTTCCTGATAAACATACCATGTATTTAAATAAGCATCAGTATTTCAGGCGCTTGGCATTCATAAATCTGTTGGAATACCTATCAGATACCACCAAACGTCTGTTTCAGAAATGTATAGAGTAATAAAATAGGGAATTCCATCCAGTTTGGCTTAATTTCTGGGTCGTCCATAGACGTAGGTAAATTTTGTTTATAGAAATAATAATAAAGATCCTTTAATATCCCTGTCTTTTTGCCTTGTCCTGATTACAATTATTACCTAATGCATACATAATATTCTAGTACTTAATGGAGGCAGGTAGTAAAACATGTTCTAATAATTCTCCACTATCAGTGAGTGAAAAAGTTATTATTTTGAATGTTTACAAAAAAATTAGATAGAACACCATTACCTTAGTTGTACTGTATAAGAAATCGTTGAACGATATTTCCGAATGACTGGAATTGGAAAGTCCACCGTTTTTAAATTATTGCGGTAAAGAAAGGTAGCAGGTAGCAGGTCAATTGGAACCTTCCAAGAAAATTCCAGGAAGACCAGCAAAGGTCCTTGATGAATTCACCAAAAGTGCAATTTAAAGAAAAGTTCACTCTTTTTATTTTAACCCATTCTAGACAAAATTTTGATGGACCGATGGAAGATTACAGTATTCCTTTGATAACCAAAAAACGCTTAGGGAGTACTTTAAACAATATGAATTTTGCCTGCGAAAAGCATAACCGAAAAGCAATTTTATTGGAAAGCGAAGAAATTCTTTGCTGGTGACGAAAATACTTGAGAATTATAAAGCAGTACCGCAAGGAGCAAAAGATTTTTTTTTATCTTGGTGAGACGTGGATGAATGAGGGTTATATAGTACAAAAAATGTGGCAAGGCAAAAATATAACCAGTGCTCACCAAGCTTTCACCGAAGGCCTGACAACGGATAGTGATTATGGATAACGCAAGCTATCATTCACTGCGCATCGAGAAGACACCAACTCCATTTTGAAGAAACCAAGAAATTATCAACTGGGTAACTACCAAAGGTATTGAGCTTTAACTCAATTTGATAAAAAAAGACCTACGAGCCATAGCAAATTTACGCAAAAATCGTTTATTGAAATATGCCCTGGAAGATATAGCAGACAAATATAATGTACCTTCATACCATTGCGAACTAAATCCTATAGATCTTATATGGGCGCAAGTGAAAGGATTTGTAGGAAGATAAAACACGACATTTCAGATGAAAGATGTTAAACTCCTGTTTGATCAAGCCGTTAAGCAAGTGACACCATAGAACTGGCGAAAAACAGTCCAAAATGTGCTTAAACAGGAGGAGAAAATGTAGGAACTTGACAACCTGATCGATCAGACGGTCTACACTTCAATTATATTGTCAAAAGGTGATGACAATTCGTCAGATGACAGACAATATAATTTATTATATTTAAATTGTTGTATAATAATAAATATATATATATATATATATATATATATATATATATATATATATATATATATATATATATATATATATATATATATATATATATATATATATATATATATATATATATATATATATATATATATATATATATATATATATATATATATATATATATATATATATATATATATATATATATATATATATATATATATATATATATATATATATATATATTTAATTTTTATTTTGTTAAAATTTCGTTCGATTTAAATTCTTTCTATAAGTATCCAACCATTTGTTTTTGGCGTACCATTTTCAGTGGTTACGAACAGATAACAATACGCACAACGCAGAAATTGACCCAAAACCGGGTGGCACTACCTGCACTTGATGAAAAGAAAGCGTTTTGCAATGAGATTAGTGCCAAACTATGAAAGTGGCATAAATTATTGGTGTGTCACCATACAGTTCTTTTGCATACCTATAAGGTTTTATTACTCTTTATATTTCATGTAACATATAACCCTACGCACGCTACTGCTGATGTTTTAAACATTTTTTAAGCCACCATTTTGTTTCGCCACATTAGATGTTTAACAAAATTTGCAGCAAATCGGATAAACAGTTTTGGAGCTATCAGAGTTGTGAAAGTTACTTCAAAAAAGTATGTAGTATACTCGAGATACTAGTCATTTTATGAAAAAAATTATCTTAAGAAAAGAAAACCTGTATTTGTGTAAATTCTGGCTTTTCATGACGTAAAATTTATAATTTCATTATATAATCGGGCTTTATATGAATTATAGATATATTGTTTCACTTTAAAAATAATTCTTCTATTCTCTGTTCAAGATCCCTTAAAATAACCTCTATATAATATTTACATTTTTGACCTGTAGTAATGAATGAAAATGAATTTCTCGTGATTTGACATTTATTTGATAAAACCTCTATTATTTTGGTCATTCTGAATACTTAATTTATATTTTTTCCAAATAGTTCATAACCACTTATCAGATATTTCTGCAGCATTGATAATTTTTGATTTGTTTCATATATATTTTGTTTCATTTTTAATACGAAACTACTTACTATTTATTTTTATTGTAGTTTTTACGTGAAAAAATATATATTAAATTAATTATATAAATTGCTAAATGAGTTGTAATCGTGAAAAATCTCTTTCAGAAATTTTTGCAGATCTTTATGTTTTAGGGTCCCTAGTTTCCGAAAAACTTCCGTCAATCTGTCCGTCAGTCTGTCTCTTTTTCTGTTCCCGGCATAGCAAAGGCAAAAACTACTTTTAAGTATCTTTTGTTTCCTATATTTAGAAATAAATTTCTTTCCACTATCCGGATAAATGTGAATTTTATTCCTCGAGAAACTGAAATTATAATTTTCTGATTGAAATATTAATGTCAGTTCGCTGGAGCTATTAAAATTTCACGTAAAGCGAAGTCTCTAGAGCTGCATATCGATTGAAAAATATTGGTCGAGTAAATCCTCAACAAATGCCTCTCGTACCGCTAACAATGGACCAAATCATTTAAACTTTAACGGAATTCCACTGTTTCGGTATCATTACCCTCTAGGTGTATGAATGCAAAAAATATTTGATTATCTGACTTTGTTCCATCTCATCGTTTTGTTTTACATTTAGAGTGATTATTGTAAATGTTTAATAAACTGACATACTGTTTGCAGTGCCGGATTAACCACAAAAAATGAAAATCAAAATAAAAAAAAATAGGTAATGGCGATCGTGACAGGCACACACAAAAATCGTTGTATGAAATATGGCCTGGAAGATATAGCAGAAAAATATAATGTTACTGCCCTGCGCTTACCTTCATATCATTGCGAACTAAATCCTGTAGATCTTATATGGGCGCAAGTGAAAGGATTTGTAGGAAGACAAAACACGACATTTAAAATGAGAGATGTTAAGCTACTGTTTGATCAAGCCATTAAGGAAGTGGCGAAAAACAGTCTAGAAACAAGAGGAGAAAATATAGGAACTTGACAACCTGATCGATTAGACGGTCGACTTTTCAGTTATATTGTCAAGAGGTGATGACAGTTCTTCAGATGACAGAGAATATAATTTATTGTAATTAAATTGTTCTATAATAATATATAATAATTAGTTTATCTATATATATATATATATATATATATATATATATATATATATATTGTACATATTATATATAATTTTTATTTTGTTAAAATTTCGTTACATTTAAATTCTTTCTATAAGTATCCAACCATTTGCCTTTGGCGTACCTCTTTCAGTGTTTATAAACCGATAACAATAACAATAGCCACAACGCAGAAATTGACCCAAAACCGAGTGGCACTACCTGCACTGGATAAAAAGAAAGCGTTTTGCAATGAGATTAGTGCCACCATGTAGTCCTTTTGCATACCTATAAGGTTTTATTACTCTTTACATTTCATGTAACATATAACCCTACGCACGCTACTGCTGATGTTTTAAACATTTTTTAAGCCACTATTTTGTTTCGCCACATTAGATGTTTAACAAAATTTGCAGCAAATCGGATAAACAGTTTTGGAGCTATCAGAGTTGTGAAAGTTACTTCAAAAAACTGTCTAGTATACTCGAGATACTAGTCATTTCATGAAAAAAAGTATCTTAGGAAGAGAAAACCTGTATTCGAGTAAATTCTGGATTTTCATGACGTAAAATTTATAACTTCATTATATAACCGGGCTTTATATGAATTATAGATATATTGTTCCACTTTAAAAATAATTCTCCTATTCTCTGTTCAAGATTCCTTAAAATAACCTCTATATAATATTTACATTTTTGACCTGTAGTAATGAATGAAAATGAATTTCTCGTGATTCTGAATACTTAATTTGTATTTTTTTCAAATAGTTCATAACCACTCATCAGATATTTCTGTACCATTCATAATTTTTGATTTCTTTCAGATATATTTTGTTTCATTTTTAATACGAAACATTGAAAATAGTAAAGAATACATTAAAATAGATATGTATATTATTTAAAAAGCAAAGCGATTTCTTCTTCGGTTTCGCTAGGAACTTCCACTCGACCAATTTAGTTATTTATTATTATTATTAAAGCGCTCTACCCGCAAATATCTTATCACTACTTACTATTTATTTGTATTTTTTACGTGAAAAAATATATATTAAATTAATTATGTAAATTGCTGCTTCTCTGCTGGCGGAGAGCCAGCGCAGTGTTTTTGCCGATTTGAAAGATTTACTTCTCAGGTAAAAGAGTTGTAATCGTGAAAAAATCACTTTCAGGGATTTTTGCAGATCGTTATGTTTCAGGGTCCCTAGTTGCCGAAAAACTTACCTAAAACTACTTACCCGATTGACTTCAAATTTTAATAAAAAATTAAGGGTAACATTTTGGTAAAAATCCAATATGAGTAAAATTGTGGTACGAATTCAGAATGTTGGAATAAAATTGCGGTCAAATAAAATGTTTGTAGTCGTGGAAAAAGTCACCCTTCCTTCCATGTTTTACATGTATTTACGTTTTAGAGTACCTAGATGCAAAAAAAAAACAATCTCAATCGGTCTGTCTGTCCGTATGTATGCCTGATTTTATTAACAGTTGATATTGGGTCTATCTGTTTAAAGCTTTAAAAGTGTATATCCTCATAAAATGCTACTAAAAAGATTGACAAAGCTCGCAGATAAATGATTCGTAAATATCCACACCGTCAGATCTCGAGATATCGGGGCCACTTTTTATTTTATAGTTTGCAGGTATAATTTTAAAACTATAATAAAATTGCCGTCTAATTTCAGCTCCGTAGTCTTACTGCTATGATTATTTTCATTTTTTATCCATTTAAGTATCTTTTGTTTCCTTTATTTAGAAATAGATTTCTTTCCACTATCCGGATAAATGTGAATTTTATTCCTGGAGAAACTGGAATTATAATTTTCTGATTGAAATATTAGTTTAAGTTCGCTGGAGCTATTAAAATTTCACGTAAAGCGAAGTCTCTAGAGCTGCATATCGATTGAAAAATATGGGTCGAGTAAATCCTCAACCAATCCCTAAAGTACAGCTCACAATGGACCAAATCATTTAAATTTTGCGGATTTCCACTATTTCGGTATCATTACCATGCAGAAAATATTTGATTATCTGACTTTTTTCCACATCATCGTTTTGTTTACATTTAGAGTGATTATTGTAAATGTTTAATGAACTGACATACTGTCTGCAGTACCGGATTAACCACAGGCATAACTTTTGATGCTAAACAACTTTTCTTAATAACATTTTGCTGAATCTCTCGAAATAAGGGTACTTTACTCTTGCATGATTTTAATATTTTTTGACCTACCCTGTATGCTGTTCGACTTTCAACCATTCTAAGTACACTTTATATGATTATCGAGGATGGACCAACTTTTGGCAATATTTTTATTTTGATTGTGTAGTTAATAAAAAAAAATCCCATAATAAATGACCACACTGTATACTATAATTAATTTACTTTTTTTACAACAATGGCGTCCTACGAAAATTATAAAAAGTATGATATGTTGGTTTGTTCGGAATTATATTTACAAAGATAACATGTTTTAACTGGGTAACCAGTCCAAATGACAGAAGTCTGACAGCGGTTTCTGAAAAACGAAACACCCATCAAATAATTGACAGTTCAGACATTGGTTACCCGACAACCAACAAAATTCATCGGTTGTTCTGGTGACACTGTTAGTTAGTTAGACAGTTATTTTCAGGAACCATGTACCGTAAATAACCGACTTTTCAGATAAACGATGAATACGGAACACGAAACCGAAACCAAGATTGGAAACGGAATACGGCCTTCGTAGAGCACCGATCCTTTATCCAGCCCTGTCCAAAAGCATACACCAATCAAGATAGATATATAATAATGAAAATTTAAAATTAAAAGTTGATAAAAATAAAAATTAAAAATAGATAATGGCGATCATGGCAAGCTTATGTATTCTCCAGCCAAAGCTATTTTTTTTTGCTGCCCTTGCATTCTGTTTTCCTCTGACCGTGTACAGATTTCTGGTCCAGGATTCACCAGTTGAAGGCATATGAGCAAGTAGTTAAAAGCCAATGAAGTATGCTAAAAGTAGTTGAAATCAGTTCTGTCATCGGACTATTGCACATGGGCGCGTTGATGAGCAATTTCATTGCAATATCATGTTGTGTTACGACATTTAGTGGTTTCGTTTTAGAGCAGTAAAATTGTTAGCTCCACAGACAAGAGACGATTCTTTGCTTGATTTTAAGTCAAAAAGTTCATATAAACATTGGTCCGAAAATTTTCAACAGTTTTCAAGATGCAGAGTGTTAAAATTCTATAAAAAGAGTTGTTTTTATATCTTAACTTTTATATCTCTCTAGAAATTTTTACCAGATTTGATGTACGTCTTGGTCTTGACACAAAAGATTTTTTTAATTTCTACTTTTTTATTAATATTTTTAAAGAAAAAAGGGTACACCACTTCTTTTTCTGAAAACAAAAATTATTTTTGAAATCCAAATTTAATTTGAAACAAGATCCCTAGACTTACTTTTGCACGGTTTTCACCTTAAAAAAAAACATTGCAATGGTAATTTTATGTAAAATTCGCTTCTGTTTATTTTATATGAAACATACTTATTCGAAAGTTTACACGTTTAATGCTGTGACTAGTACCCATACAAAGAAATAATTATAATTTGGAATAATTTACTGAGTGAATGTTTTTTCAGGGTCATGTCCCCTTTTATCCCCTGAACTTTTTTTTGCGATAACACTTATTATTTTCCATTACCAATCACGAGCACCTTTTTAGCTTTTTTTTTTTAATTTAATAAAATATACTACTACACCATCATTTCTAAATGTACTACTTTATAATTGAACTAACAATTTGGTAGGAAAATTTAAAAAATAAACTGCAATTTAATCCACTAGTCAAAAAAAACCTATAGTGGCAAAGTGGGCTTTGCTGAACCACGGTTTCATTTTTTTATAACAATAACATGACAGTTGTCAAAACTTTTGATGAAGGTGCATAAAAAATAATAAATAATATAAAAAATAAACTAAACTACAAACAGGGAGGCCTTTATTATTAAAATAATAAACTAAGATACCTGTAAACTAAAGATAACTTAACGAACCTTACAAATAATAATACTCTGCCAAAAAAATTCAATTTAAAGGAACTGCTGGAAATGGCTTTCCGCGACGTCAGAGCATGCATTTGTAATCTTTATTAGCCACTGGCGGACTCTTTCGAAAATACCAGGAGTCTCTTCTATCCGATTTCGTAAATCTTCGCTTTGAACTGATGTTGTGTATACTAATGTTTTTAGAGATCCCCAGAGAAAAAAATCTATAGGAATAATATCAAGTGACCTGGATGACCCAATCCAGCTATCGGTATAATTTTCATCTAGGTACTGACGTACTGAAGTACGGTGGAGCACCGACATGCACTAACCACAGAACGTCTTTGCCTTAGTTCGACACCTTCCAAAAGTTCGACTAAAACATGCTCAATGAATTATCTGTACTGATCACCAGTAAGCGTGCCAGGCAGAAAGTGGGGGCCGATAAGGAAATCCCCTACAACTCCAATCCAGACATTTACAGAAAACGGATCTTAGAAAAGATTTTCAATTATGGCTGGAATATTATCACCGGCACATGATTGTTGTAAAAATTTATTATTGAGTTACGGGAAAAACATGCCTCGTCGGTAAAGTTTTTATCGTTTAAAACTTGCCATAATAATACATGAGTAACGCTTAATTCGATCGCAGTTTTTCTCGTACTACTTTCTGGGTTTTCTTTAATTGCATTTCCCAAGTAGCACTTTTAGTCATGAATACGCCATTGTTACCACAAGTATTTTCGATGAAGTAACTGGAACTTGGTGTCGCCAATTTCTGAGACTACGTTAGATTAGATTACAAAAATTGGGAACAGTTTTAGGCTAACTATTTCGTGAATAACATGTAACTGTGACTGTGAGTATTATGTAGATATTATGGAATTGTGTGGTTCCATTTAAGTAGCCGACTAGTAATAATTCACCCTATTTGTTACTTCCTTATTTCTGTTTTTATTTAATCCGTTTTAAAAATATGTATGGTTCCTTTTAATACAAACAAAACAGTTATGGCGACTACAAACGCTCAAATTGGGAAAATCGTGTCGAGCGTATATAGGATACGTTATAGTTGTTGAGGTAGGATACATGCGTTTCAGTAGTTTTCTAGTTATGCCAAGGACCTAAAATTAAAACGCAGGCAATTTCTTTGGTGAATATGGTAATGATAAAAATCGTTAATTTTCAATACATTTTGGTCAAATAGGTCGGCCAATTTAAATCCCAAAAATTTAATTTTGGAATTTGGTTTAAATATTAATTGTCATTAAATGTCTTGTTTTTTTTTTTTGTATGCATTTTAATCTTTATACTCACAAAAATAAACATCAAAGCTAAATATTTATCGGGGAGATGAAAATAAACAATGGCGTTCTATTGGACTTTTACTTTAAACTTAGCTGCATTTCTTTACTCAGAACATTACTTAACATCAAGTGTCTACGACTGCCCCCACACGCTTTTATGGTTTTGGATTCTTTAAATACACAGCTGTCACTTATATCCGATTACTTTGAAGGCTTGAACACTAATGTGCTACGAATAAAGTTATCTACCATAACCATTTGTTTCGTTTCATTTTTTGTTTCCTTAAAATACCACTTTATGTTTTTTGTTCAGGTATGACATAACCAAGTTATGATATTTTTAATTTTCTATAAAATGTGGATGAATAACGAAAGCTACTTTTTTTTCTTGTGGGACGTGACGCCATTGTCATTTTATAACTTGTTACTCGTAGGTTATCTTCTACAACACATACCCAAGTAACTGAGATTGACAAATTCGGACCAAATATAATGGAGTTTAATAATGGTTGTATACCAAATTACAGTGACTATATAAGGAAGGTGGCGACAATAGAGTAACCAATTTTTGATTAGTTCGGCCATATTGCTGGTAAAATCGTTTTATTTACTTTTTGCCTACGTGGGTTTTTATGAGGTTTGTTGTTTTAGTGTATTATTTTATTAGTTTTTGTGATTATTAAAATGATTATTGATTCAAACAATAAGTTCCAAGCCATTGGCCACATCGAGAAATGTGTTTAAGCCTGGTTCACCTGTTTTTGCCTGTAATTATAAAGTATTTGTGATGAATTTGAATGAAGTTTAAGTCTACGCCAAGAAAAGTTATTAAATATTGCACTTTATTATGTTTTGGTTTTATTTTGCTGTAAAAGGCAATATTGTTTCATGTCTTAGTGTATGTTTTGCTTTATTCAGTACCCCAATTTGAGGTAGAAGTTCTAATAGATTAGCATAAAAGAAACTTTATTTTGTAGGCCTTCTTCAGTACATACTACATTACTAAATTTACGTGTGAGACAACTGTCATTAATCACATGCACAAACATTGTTATTTGTTAAAAATCTAAATGAGAAAGTAAGTTTGCACTAGATAGTTTGCATAAATTATTAGAGTAAAGCATTAACATATCCCTACGTTTACAACTTACGCTGACGGAGGTTGTCACTGTAAAGTAAATTTCGATTTTTTTCTGCGGCATATTACTTTTTGTAGACTGAAATTACTAATAATTTCATTAATTAACCTTTTAGCTGATTGAAATTTCTTATATTAATGTGTTAATGTAGATTAATTTAGTCATATTTTGCGAAAAACTAAAAATAATATGTGTGCGCATTTAAACCTTTAGAAATTTTGCATCAATATGCCGGGCGGGCTTCTATTGATTGTCGCCACTGTCCTTATAAAGTCACTGTAGACCGAATCTCGTACCAGCGCCCCCTTTCTCCGGAACCTCAAGCACAAGAGGTAATTGTTTCCTTGTAGTAAATAATAACTATAATTCTTACTTCTAAGTTGCAACGGAAAAATAAAGTCTGGTAATAGCCAGTTTAAAATAACATTAGACGATAAATTGTTCTACTCTGCAACGACTTGTTTTACTTTTTTTTACGTTTTACTTACTAAAGTGTTTATTGATATATAGTTGGATTATTAGTAATAAATACGTAAAAACCCTTAAAAAGTAGTAGTGGAAACAGTTACAACTACTTTAGTGGCCGGTGGGTTGGGACAGTTTCCTATATTTAAACCGTTTTTACTGTTCTTGGTCCCCATATAAGGGCAATGGACCTCAAACCACGCGTTTCACAGAGTCTGGAATAAATATTAACAAAAAATTGTCTGTTAGCTAGCGGACGGTCAGGATATGTTTCTTGATACATCCGTATCGCGGCGTTACATTGAGCCATTCCATACACGAAGTGCATGTCTGCTATCTCGCGGTTTGTGTATTGAATCATTTTCCCCCAAAAAAATTAAATAAACCTTTAAAAACCACACAAGTGCACCTTAATCAAAAGTTTTAGCAACTCTCGTGTTATTCTTGTAAACAAATGTATTATTGTCGTTTAGCAAAACCCTTGCCACTTTAGGTTTTTTTAATTAGTAGATTAAATTGCAGTTTGTTTCTAAAATTTCCCTACCAAATTTTTACTTCAATTACAAAGTAGTATATTTAGTATTTAGATGGTGTAGTAGTGAGTTTTAATAAATTAAAAAAAGCTAAAAAGAAGCTACTGAATGGTAATGAGAAATCATATTTGTCGTCGCAAAAAAAAAATCGGAAGATAAAGGAGACATGACCCTGAAAAAAGAATCACTCAGTAAATTATTCCAAATTATAATTATTTCATTTTATGGGTACTACTCATAGCACTACACGTGCCAACTCTCGAATAAGTATGCTTTATATAAAACAAACAGAAGCGTGTTTTTCATAAAATTACCATTGCAAAATTGCAGTAGATGCATGAAAATATTTTTTTACGCGAAAACCGTGCGTCCTACCAAAATTAGTCTAGGGAGCAAATTTGCTCCAAATTAAATGGGCATTTCTTTTTATTTTCAGGAAAAGCAGTGGTGTACCATTTTTTAAAAATATTAAGTCCAAACCCCGTACGGGTGCCACTGGTAGAAGTTTCATAAAAACTTTGCGTCAGAAACTGCCCTTTAATGGGTAAAAGATGCACACCAAATTTGATAAAAATATCTAGAGTGATATAAAAGTTATGATAAAAAAAATTTTTTTTCACAGAATTTAACACACTGTATCTTGAAAATTACTCATTTTTGAACATATGTTTTTATGAACTTTTTGTCTTAAAATCATGCAAAAAAATCGTCGCTTAAGGTTTGGCGACGTACTTTTTTAACACCCTGTATAATACTGCCTGCAATATGTCTGGTACTTACAATATCACGCAGCGAATCTTGAAACACGAATTATTTAGTGGGCTATATCCCTTGTACTGTCCACTCTTTGAGATTAGTTGACCAGTTAGCTGTAGTTGCGTTGTAGCAGCAGGTGTCCTTATGACATGTTAATATGTTAAAGAGCAGCCTGAATGCCTTATTCGAGAACACCTATCAGATACTCGATGATCTGCTCGAACTGATGCTACAGGAGCAATTTTTAATATTGGAATGATATTTTGCAGTGTTTTAAACGCAATGACAGGTTGCTGCAAAGTGTCACCTATCATCAGCTAGTCTTTTGAGGAACTTAGATAAATTATTGAATGAATGCCGAGGCACGTGTTCGCTGTGGTAGTAGCACATACACATATGAAAGTCGGCGAGAACCCAAGCGAAAAACATCTCAGTGATTGAGATGCCATACGCGCGAGGCCCGGCCGTGCGGAAGGAATGTCGGTCCAGCAAAATTTAAAGTCAACACCTTTTGTAGCTTCATCGATAAACTAAGTAATGCACTCATAAAACGTAAAGATTTAAAAAAATATGATAAACGATGAGACAACAATGCCTTGCTATGCTGACAGGTCTGTGCATCGAAAATGATTTAATTGATTTGAAAAAATTAATTGAGGAATTTGCATTCGCAAAAGCGTCAAAGTTTTAATGTAGCTACTGTAATTTTATAGTAATTATAGTACTGTCCAAAAACACTGTTCTGAAATATTTTGTTATAAATATTGTGTTGCTATATTTTCCTTTTATTTATTCTTTATGGGATATCACACGTGATATTTTGACTTTTATTTTGGTTAACCCATAATATCAGGGCCAGCAAAGCGTTAATCCGGCACTGATTGTTTTTTAACCGTCTACTTTTTTCATCCGCGAAGGACCAAAAATCGATATATTTTTAGACAAATAAACTAATAAAAAATTAAAAATATAATGTATAACATCCCGTGATAATAATAACAATACCATGCATACTACCACCGTCAGGAGCAAGACGACTGCATGGGGCCAATTTTACAGAACCGGTTCAAGAAGTTATCGTATCTTCTCGAATAGTAGCAAAACCCGATTGTACTTCAAATATGCGATCCAACAAATGGAAAATAAAATACCTCTAATCCTTTCTTTGCTTCTTATCAATATACTTGATCTATCGAGAGATTTCTGCGACCTAGGTTGCGGGACAGTATCCCGTGGCGATTTCCGACCCTCTCGATCGATCATTGTTTGGCCGTCTTTAACGTAAATCGCGCTGATGGCACCACCGCGCCAATTTTTCTTGCATCTACTAGGATTAAACAGCGACACGTGAATTTGATGTTTATTTGGATCGTTACCATTTGATTCTGATGAACACGGCATTGGCACAAGTAGGAAAAAAAGGTCTAAAAACCTAAATTGTAAAAGAAAAATTCCATATATCAACTATTACTCGCCAGAATTTCGTTTTGAATTGAATATGTATCACAGCAGTCTAGATTTTTTTAGAACGGTTCTAGAAAAAGAAATCATCCTTGTGAAAATAAACAAATCGTGTTTGATGTGAAATTAAGCGTCAATAAAATGCTCATAAACCAATTTAGTAACAGTAAATATTTATCTGCGTTTGCTTCAGCATCAATAACTTAGGCTGTAAATCGTTGTTAAACAGAGATCCGCTTACTATATTAAATATTTTTATTTTTCCCCTAAAACACATGCGTTGTTGAGTCCGATACCTATCTGACATACTATGCTGTAAAGAAGCTATAACAATCTGTAATTGTTGTCCTAATTGTATGTCCGGTCAGTAATCACTTTGAGGTTTCTGATGAAACTAAGCCTGTAGAAAAGTCTCTTGCATTACCAGTACTTTCGGTTAAAGTTGGAGTGGGATATTTCAGCAACAGAAAAAGATATGGATTTCCGTTTTCAGCAAGTTATAGATACTGTTGTGTCAGATCTTTTAAAACACAATATTATTTTAAATTCGGTGGAATTTTTGTAAAAATTCAATTTGGCCACGATGTTGGACAAATTGTACTAAAATAAGATTTATTATATCTTTGCTTATGAACTTATTCGGGTCTTGAATTGGCGCAGACGAAAACACCAATTTTATAATTAATAAAGAACGTAAACACACTAACTACGTAAACTTATTTCTAAATCTAGTGACTTAATAGGGAAAAGGTATGCTCTAACAATACCTAATTACGCCCACTCTTACTGGAAAGTTCTCTATTAGTACAAAGGTATTCCTGAAAACTGCATATAAAAGACAATATTTACACATCTAAAAATATCACTATATTTTCAACTTCAAGACAATATTCTAAAAGATATCCGTCATTAAACCGTATACAACTAAAGATCTCTTAATACAAAAAAACTTGTTCTGGCCACTATTTGGTCGAACTCAGAACATATCTTTACAGATGATTCTGTAATAAATAATAATACATGTTGTGCCATCTTTCATAAAAATAAAAAATGTTTTAATTAATTTAGATTATTGAATTTTCTCGGAAATCCTTTAGATATTGTATAGATTTTAACTATAGTAATAGTTTTGCTATATTTATAAACAGCAGAAGGCTCTTTAGAAGCTATTACTAATTGTAAGCACAAAGTTCCTGCCGATTATATAATAAAAGATGTTTTAAATACATTTAAATCATTAAAAGATATCAAGAATAATGTTACGCTGCTCTGGATAAAAGTTCACATTGGAATTTTAGCTAATGAGGTTGTAGATAGACGGGCCAGGGATGCAACAAAAATTTCAGCCTTTGCTAATAATTTTTATATTCCTGTCAAAGATATTTTTAGAATAGCAAAAAAATCCATGCATGATAACTGACAGGAATAATTTAATCATATAAGCATCTCTTTCCAAAATTATAGAATATACCTTGGTTTTTTGAGGAAATTAATAAACATGGCATTAGGATTATCTGCTGCGTTAGAAATTATCATGCACTTTGTTCAAAATACATGACATAAATTGAATTAGGTAACGACAAATATTGTGAAAAAAAAAACAAAAAAAACAATATAATCTCAAAAAATATGTTAACTCATAATAAAAATTGTAATAAAAATAGAAAATATTAATTTGCAAAATATGTACAAACAAACACAAACAGAAAAAAAATATTATAAAAACAAAGACAAAAAAATGCTATAATTATTGTAGTTTTAAGTAACTTTTAAATTGTAAAAAGTATTATTATAATCTCAGTAAATTTTATTATAACAAATTATTATATATAGATAAGCTAGCCAGTTGGTGTAACCAGTGCCATAGAACTTATAACACACCCATAAGCATCGTGAGCACCAAAAAAGTGAAATAATTTACAGGAATCGATTTTTTCTAATAGCAACTGTATTATTAAACATGGAAATGAAAGAAATTTAAAAAGTTTTTTCAAGACGACATCATCGATATTAACTTAATATCAAAAGATATCTGAGAATAATACGTTTCTGGACAACTAGAATATAAGATTAATATAAATTTAAAATTTATTTAAATCGGTTTACAATAATCTAGTAAAATAGACCATTCCCCATAGTGAATACTTAAAAAGTTGTGTCTTCCATCCAGTGGCGTATATAAGGGGGGGTTTGGGGGTTAAAATCCTCCCTCCAGAGCCACTTTTACTTAAGCTAAAATGATAAAAATAGTATAAAGTACCTTGTTTCCGGATTGGCGGGTAAAACCCTCCCCAGAGCCATTTTATCTACAGTTAAAATAACGTAATGATCATTTTTTTATTCAATTAGGTAGAAAACAAAAACTGAAGACGTTTTTCTATAGTTGAAAATTTTTCATTATCTCAAAGCCCCCCCCCCTTCAGAAGTAATGTCTATATATGCCGCTGCTGCCATCCAATTATTAGTGGTTGGCCCGATCTGAAATTTTTGTTAAAATAAATGAGCTAGGCATAGCATAATTATTCACAAATAAATTTTAACTTTTGTTTTAAGCTATTGGCAAATGTATCTAAGGGTGGAAATATATAATTGAACATAGATAATTAAAACGAGTCTACTCACTTATATTTTTACACTATCGGCTTGAAACTAGAACATAACGGTTTGAACAAATGGACATTAGGATATAAAATTTCTATAAAGACAAGTTATTGAAATAAAAGTTTGAAGTATTTAATTGGTTCGCTTTTTGTTTTATTGCCTTAATTTATATCGACTGGGTCCGTTACATGTGGCTTTCCGAGATTTATTTGCCCTAGTTGTTTTAACCAGGAAAAGTTGTATCGGAATTATGTGAATTTGTTTTATCGGCGCGACATTAAACATATATACATTATAAGGTTTGAACTGTGTCGTTAAGAGATTCAGAAATGTTTTTAGGTAACAATAAAGGCGTGTAATATAAAAAATAAGAATTCTCTAGGAAAGGACTAAGCGAATAGTTATACAAAAAATAAGGAACGCTCGTTTTTTATGATGAATGATTTTACGTATTAGAACGGCTTAAACATAGTAACAATAATAATAATAATAGTTATAATAATACTTATAGTAATTTGTTTTTCTTTTACTGTAGGACTAAAGTCCTCTGAAATGTGGAATGTAGCTTTGTCGTTAAATATAAAATTTGTATGTATATTTTGCCTTAGGAAATTTGATTTTTTTTCTTTTTCATTTCTGTTACTATCTTAAGGTTTTTGTTAAAAAAAATACATAGTAATTTGTTTTTCAATTATTGTAGAACTAAAGTTCTCTGAAATCTGGAATAAAGCTTTGTGGCCAAATATAAAATTTGAGGAACAAGAAGATATATTTTCCAATTTATCATTAAAATATTACATTTTTTACTTTAGGAAAATGTAAAACAATATTTTTTTGTGTACTTTGCAATATAATTCTGAGAGAAATATGGTATAATTTACTAAAAAACATTTTCCTTTTTAATGTTCTGATACTTCAATGGATTCCAAAGAAAATTTGTAAAAATAAATATACTTCTAGTGGTCATTAATAACCATACTAAATTTTATCTTTATGTATCTAATAGAACGGTTAAAAAGCGCAATCCAATTTGAAAATTAGATGGTCTGTATCTCAAAATTGTACTAAAAAACTATATTTTAAATAGATTCTATTTAATTTCTTAATTAAAAAATTACATATTTTGACAAAATTCAGTTTTTTATTTTTTTATAATTAAATATAAAAACGGTGATTATACTCAAAATGAAAGTCAAAAACGTATGAAATCCTATTTTTAACTAATAAAGATATATATTAGGCCCTTTGCTTTTCTTGGTTTATACCTCTGATGTCCTTCAAGCTATGGTTAACTGCAGAATCCAGTCATATGCCGATGATACCCAGGTTTATTTTGGTTTGATCGCGAAGATTACTTGGAGAGCCAGGCAATAATTGATAATAACCTTAACATATTTTACCAACTTTGTAGTGATCATAAAATTTATCTTAATCCTAACAAATCATGCTGCTTACTGTTTGGTAACAAGAATAAGGTTGGATACTTACGTAATCATATTAATATTAATATCAGCGGTACTAGACTTCCTGTGGTTGATTCAGTGAAAAATCTTGAAATTTTGGTGAACAGTGATCTTAGATTTAAAGAACATCTTAAAAAAATTATCTAAAAAGCATTTTTTTCTTTAAAAATACTGTATAGTAATAGACAAATATTACCTTTAAACTTAAAAAAATCTTTGTGTGAATTCTTAGTCCTATCCATCTTCAACTATTGTGATTTTGTATATGGTTTTTATTTAGATGCTATAAGTAAAGCTAGAATACAAAAAGTGCAGAACTCCTGTATATGTTTTATTTTCGGGCTAAGGAAATTTTATTATGTATCTCATAAACTTCACGAATTAAACTGGCTAAATATGAACTCCAGAAGGCATCCTAATTCTCCTACTTCCATTAGAGACCGCCTTGTCTTTCGTAGAGATGTTCATAACGTTAATGTTCGACGCTCAATTAGATTAACGGTACCGACTCATCAGAGTGCCTTGTTTCGGAGATCTTTCAGCTATAACTTCGTTCGTTTGTACAATTCGATACCGGAAGAATTGGTAAACTTAGATTATTTAAGATTTATATATAAATACAAAAAGTATCTTTTAGACAATCAAGGTAGATAGTTTAATGTACACGAATTTTGTTTATTTTATATTTTTTTCCGCTTAGCTTCTTTTTTGACACTTTTGTGCTTTTTCATTTTTTGTTTTAATTTTTTTTTTTAAAAATTATATTCTATATACATAAGTATTTTTTGTAGACACCATAGAAATTTGTTAGATTTGTGGAACAGTCTTAGCGTCATTTATTAACTTTAATAGTTTTTAATAATGCTAATATAAGTAATAACTTGTTTCTTTAAAATTACTGGTGATTCTCTGGTTCAGTAGAGTAGCTACTAAGCTAGACTGCTTTATTTATATAATTAATTTAATTTTATTTTTAAATAAAATAAATTTCAGTTTTTTAAACAGCTAATGATATTCCTTCTTATCAAAAAATATTGTCTAAAACTTATTTTTGTTGAAAAATAAGCTTTTGTTACTATTTAAATTTCTTTTTGAGATAATCGTTTTTTTTACATTTAAGTATAAAAATGATATCTAAAACATAAATAAACAAACTTTTATTTTTTTTTAATTTTTAATTAAGTAATAACTAATGCTGTTTTGAAGAGAATAGAAAAAATCAGACAATCGATTTAGCTATTCAATGTGCACAAAACCACCGGCTACTCAATTGAATTCAAATTGAGTTGCAGTTTTATTCTATTAGAAACAGGTATGCTTAATATCACTAGAAGTATCTTTTTACAAGCTTTTATCAAAATGTATTAAACACAAGTAACCTATGACAAAAAAATCGATATTTTTTTGTTTTGTAGGATATGTATTAGATATAGACATCTGAAACAGCGCAGTTTTGTAGAAAATTTAAAAACGAAGAAATTGTCTTTTTGGTTCCGGTCGGACCGGAAGCCGTCTTTGCTAAAAAAAAGTGAAAAACGCCATTTTTCTATAAAAGTAAAAAATATGGCTTTCGGACATTGTACAAATGCTCAGGATTGTCATGCTTTGTAATCTCATCAACATGTTTGTACAAAAAAAATTGTAGGAGACGAGCAGGTCCTTTTTCACGAAAATTTCCGGTAGATTAACTCCTAAGATTAATTTATAAGCAGAAGCCCTGTACATAGAAATAACATTTAAATACAAATTTATTAATAAAAGTACAAGTATTTTTGTTGACAGTAAATTAAATATAAATTGCTTAAACCAAACCTAATCTAACGCAACGTGAAAACAACTGACACAATTTTTGTTAACATAAGTTTAGCGATTTTGCTACTAGTTTTAACAAGCCTATAGTGGTTAACAACTATTACTGCTTTCCTCTTTTACCTAACGTAGTTAAAATAAGTTACGAATATACACTTCGTCCTGCTAGCCACAATTTAGTTAATTTATCAAGTCTAGCTAAGTCATTTTAATTTAATTAATTAAGTACCGTTTTCGAGATTTGTAAACAAAATATTTCCATTTTTGATATCTTAAAGTGCCCTAGACTTTCTCTGTAAGGTATTTAAGTCGCATAGAGTTACAGAAATAGTTGCTCACACAAATAACTTTGCAAATTAGGTATCAACATCCGGGTCTCATTATAAAACATATTATAAACAGATAGGATATCTTAAATAACTAGTCGATCGAAACAAGACTGTATATTGCGGAACACCCAATATATCACGTCGGCCATGCCGGTCTAAGCGATAAACGACAATCGACCTTATTCGGATATTTCGCAGGGTCGACAGGCTGAACGCCTTTTCGCCGTAGTGTGAACTTGGACTACTTTGGAAGGCCGAAGGAGATATTGGGTGGGACAAATCCATTTACTATAGGCCTGAAATTGTTATTATTTTAGTGTGCCTAGTCGCTAGCACTTTATATCCCAACAAACATAATATAGTTTTTCCACTCTGATAATATAAATTTCTTTTTCTTATCAAGGAAAATTAAAGATTTTGTTATTATAACAGTATTTGTATGTGTTACCATATAATCTAATATTTTTAGATGGAGATACCATAAATATAAATAAAATAAACTTTTTTAAAAGAAGCTTTAATTTAAAAGCTTCCAAATTGCATTATATACGGTGTGTTTATAATATGACTGATATGAAAATTTATCTACATTGTATATATTGACTAGATTTTTTTTAATTTTCTTATTTTTTACTCTTTTATTCACTTGTGTGTAATAAACTAGTATGTAAACAAAACTAGGAAGTCGATTTTGACCTACTTCTAATTCTCGTATCGATTTGAAATTTTGCAAGTGTATGCAATACGGAGGAAAACAGATTAATTTGGTACCTTCGAACTGATCAGGTCAGTTCTAATTATCGTACAGATGTATGTAGTTCGGCTGACAATGACAATACAATAATTTGATATTCGATGACCGCATAGTGGTACCATGGTATCAAATTGTACCAGTCGATTTTAACCCACTTCTCATTGTTGTATTGATTTCAAATCTTGCAAGTGTATGTAATTAGTATGTACAATGTTAATTAAAGCTTGTTTTTTATTGTCATCTTTTCAATTTTTTAAAATGTATGAAAACTGTAATTTGTATAGCACTCTGTCAGTATACTGTATAGAGGGAGGGCAAATGATCCCACTATGATATTTTCTAACCCATATTTCGTGGTTAATGATCACTTTCTCACGAGCCAATACCTTACGTGATCTGAATGTTTTTCTGTTTCATATAGTTGTTTACTAGCCCTTAGACTAATAGCTCTATAAGGCATTGTTGTTTTATTACTGACTTGTTTTGTTTTTTTTTTTAATTTTTGAATTAACTTCTCTATTTTATAAAAATTATTTAAGCTGTTCTATGGTATTGTACTGAAATACAACCGAAACTACTATAAACACAACATGTATTGTCTGCCATCAAACACAAATGTATATACAAAATTTTAAATCACTCCGAACTTGCAATATCAGGGTAAACGTCAAGGTCATCAGAATACTTGTATACAACATTTTAAAGCGGTAGGTCAAGCGAGAGTGGATATAAATTGATTTTGTAACATGAAAACCATGGTGGCAATCACCAGGTCATTGTATTTTCATAGGGCCTATGTGTGTGTACAACAACTAAAAACATTTAAAAGGTAGAGGTAAAGTGAACATGGGGTAGAAAAGACTTGAAATACTGAAGACGGTCGAGATCATAAATTGTTCTTTTTGCCATGGAAACAATACATGTACAAAATTTCAAAGCAATATGTGAAATAGAATTTCTTAAGTCTAACTTGGCAGAATATCAAGGGCATGGTCACAGTTAGGGTCATCATATTTTTGTATTATTATAGATCATCTATAAGTGCGCAAAATATCAAAGGAATGGCTTAAGTGCAATATTGATCTAAGTCACGGTCATCGGAGTTCATATGTGTAGTAAATTAAAACAATAGAACAAAGTCGTTGAAATACTTTTTCAATAGTAACGTTTCAGTAATATTTCAAAGAACTACATTGTTTGGATACTAACCCCCGTATTCACTAAAAAGGTTTAAGAGTTAAACCAGGACCAGTTGTCATGGTACTTAGAACTCTTTTGTTTGTCAGTTATGTTTCGCTTATGTCATTGTCATTTGGTAATTGTGACATTTAGAATTTTCAATTGTTAAAAATGTCATCTTAAACCTATAACTGTTAAGTTAGACCTGGTCTTAATTTAAACCTCTTTAGTGAATACAGGTGTAAAGGTTTAGCTTTTTTAAATTAATGCAAGTTTGGACGTTAGAATCTTAGTATCGAAAGTATTTTTTTTCGGAACAAATTAACTCATATTGTATCTTAATCCTATTTTTGTTTTCTGCTTTGTATGTCGGTTCAATTTTGGCCACATTTTTGTCAATTACTGGTATTGGATTTATGGATATCACCCAAATCAATTTTGTACCCAAAGCTGTTTGTTTGAAATCAATATAGTAATCAAGTTACTACGTTGCATACGAAAATCATTTCGATAAATGGTAGTAATTTTTATGGGTTATCAAAATGATATTCATAGGCTAGGTTGCCACTATAACGTCTAAGTAGCGAGTAATTCTTAGAGTAAGAATAAAAATGGAGATTATTATTTACATATTTACTAACTGCCAATATTACCTCACAGAATAATGTCGAACGTACCACGTTGCCAAGCTTGCCCAGTGTTTATACGAATTTATAATACGGTGGACATTTTTAAAGACATGATGCTACAAAATTATCATACAAACAATAGTAATGTTTCTGGAATATTAGTTTCCAAGTAGTATAAAGAAATAACTTTTATTGCAAAATACAAGCTAAAATACCCAAAGCCTCATATCAGATTACCCCAGCAACAAAAGTTTTAATTGGATATGACAACCTCGATCGACTACTCTACGTATTAGACCATCCCACTTTCATTGATCGGGGATTCTTATAGTAGAATAGTACAGTGGTCTACAGCAGAATGTTACCGGGTCACGTGACTGGTTTTACGAGTAGGCAAGGCTTAGAAACTCAGTAGCGGTTCGTGGAATTACAATAAACTTTAACACTGAAGAACTTAATTTGCTAAAAAATATTTAGGCCAGATGTTAATTGAATTAAAATTACTATCAAGTACCAAGCTTTTTGCAGCTTCATTTCTATTTTAATGTATTTTATTGTGTAGTTGTTGATCTGGTTCAAATCTTCTAATTTTATTTTGTCTTACTTTAAGAAGCAGCGTTCTAGATGTGTGGTAAAAATAGGAGAACAGTGTTTTTTTAAGTTTTATTTACTTAATCTTGGACATTGCGAAACTAGAAGCTTTAGTTGATATAACTAGGTACGGCAAAGTGAAGTTTGCTAGAAAATAGCCGTTTAAGTCTGGAATTGTCTTTAAATCACTAAGTAAACAGCTAGATATCCCTTTCAAGGGGACTTGTAATATGTAATGGAAGATACGTTATTGACTTATCAGTCAGACTTCAGTATCATATAACGTGAATTTTCTCAGAAGCGAAATCATGTAAGAAAATCTCGGAGGTGATTTTTCTCAAGATTGTAATAGTTTTTTCCTATTAGAGAATTAAAATCATTATAGAATAAGATGGCATAGTGGACGAATTCAACTAATAATTGTCCTGTTCGAATAAAAAAATATTTATACGTGTATCGAAATTATAAATCTATCTATATAGCAACATTTTCCTGTACCACATCATTCTCAATAATTACCTAGATGCTATTATATGCTAACCTAACTTAATTTAAAGTATTATTTACTGGGTAAATTTTTTTTTAGTCGACTCCCAAAAAAAAAAATACTGCGATTTCCAAAATCACTTAATGTCGGATATCTGGGGATATAATTTGATTTTGGGTCATTTTTTAGTTTTTATTTGAGTTGGGCCAATTTTTAATTTAAGTATTGTGGGGTAAAAGAATTTAAATGGTGATTCTTTGAGTCACTAAAAGTGAAAAATATGTTCATTACTATGTCTTATACTGGTGAGAATTTAATATTTAGGATATTGAAAATAAATCTTTCCTTTTTTAATTTATCTATTAACGTGGAATAACAAGATGACAATTGACTGTTTAATGTTTTCTCAATTCCGTCGGTCTGTGTGTGTATGCCTGTCCGTGATAAAGCTAAAAATATGTAAATTGCACTCGTAATATCGATTTTAAATCAAATCTGTATAAATGTTAAAACTTGTTCGGAATCTTGGCATTCTTACTCTGATTTTTTTAAATATTTACTAAAAATTTATGATATGCATTCCTGAATATCCTCAGATGCCGACTTTCAGTCAAATTTACACAAATGTTAAAATTCCACCGCCATGTTGAATTTTTAAATGTCACCAAACATGATGATGTGTAGTGTTAAATACCCCCAAACGCTAAATTTTAGTAAAATCTGCAAAAATGTTAAAATTAGTCTGTTATGTTGGCGCCGCCATTTTTAATTCTCAAATATCGACTAAAATTTAAAAACTTTAATTCCTAAATACTCCTATAAACCCCTATTTTTTTAGTCAAATCTGTACAAATGACAAAATTCGTTCGCTATATTGCGTCACAATTTTGAGTTTTGCGTTCCTAAATAATCCCCACAAATATTAAATTCATGTTGGCGCCGCTATTTTGAATTTTTAAATGCTGATATTCTTAAATTTCATTTAACCTTCACAAAATTCGATGGGCGTATTGGCGCCACCATTTTGAATTTCTAGATGTCGACTAAAAAGTTTGGATTTTTTTTATATACGAAAGTGTATGCAAGTCAGATTTGAAATTAATGGGTAATGTGGAAGTGATGAAAAATCCATTACAAGATTTAAACCAGACATAAACATTCAATCAGACGAGTAGTGAAGCCAATAAAAGGGTGTTAAAAATAATTGTTTTTTAGTTTAGAAACCTAAAAGCATAATATATAAATAACTAATTATCGTTTAAACCATACCTAACTTAATGGTTTGATTTTAGATAGTGAAGTGGGGGAAGTAAAATCTCGCGCTGCCAGTGGCATTGGTCAACAAATGGCCACGGCTTGGACATGGGCCATCCCCACTTCTTGTTTTATCGTACAGAATATAAAAATAGGGGTTCCTTTTTTTCTTACTCTAAGGAATGATTAGTGTAACCAAGCAGCATTGAAAAGCGCGATGTTGTCGACCGTTATGGAAGTTGTAAAATCGTAAATGTTCAAAACAATATACATCTACATATACTACCTATAAACTCTGTTTTGCAATGCTTCTATAACATCGTCAACTATTTTATTTAAGTGAATACTTTGTTCGACAGTAGAAGCAAAATATAACACACTTTATAACTAAATGAAATGTACCAAAGCTGAGAATTTCATTGGTGTTTAAATCTGCTGCTCTAAGAACAGGATGTGCCTTTTTGACTCTGTTTATCCTAATCAACCACTCCAGTCCGTAGCACATGGGAGAGATGCTCTGTTCTGTGTGTTAGGTAGAGTGAATCAAAAAATTAAAAAATAGTACTGCTGGAAATATCGCAGCTATAGAAATACGTATTTATGTGAATTAACACAAACGTCGCAATAGTCTCAGGAGTGTTACAGTGGTTAACATGGGAATGCATCATTTATTTTTTATAATTTCGTTAGGGTGTTTTTCTTTTAGTTAACGTGAATTGCGTAGAAAATTCGTAAGTTATATAATTTAAAGCTAAGCATAATATTGTATGCTTACTGTTGGACAGCCTTTACCTAATAACCTATATTATCTGTGGCCCTCTCAAAATTGTAATTTGAAATTAAACCCTAGGGTTTGCATACCATAAAATAGCAGCCGTTTCATACGACTTGTAAAGTGCCGATATAATAATTTAACTTACAAATTATCGATATTCCTATAATATTAGTTGTGAATATTAAATTTAAATTTCTCTAAAAGGTAGGCTTTTTTTAAAACCAGTGTTATTTCGCTGTACCTATCGAGTACGGAAATTTGCATTTTTTATTCCGACTCGACGTATAAATATGGAATACGGATGGATTGTTTATGCCCATTAATTAGTCGACTTATTCGCTAGCAGCACATGCTGTTTGAATATTCATTGAGATGGTTGTTTGAGTTTATAAATTATAAAATTGAAGTGCATGAAATTGCATCTGGTGAGCAAGTACTTGGACTGATTTATTATATATTTTTTTTCTGTGAAGTTGAATTTATTCGGTGACTTGCTTGAGAAATATCAAAAATGTAATCTATTTTTTAAAAATTCAGCACGTCATGTAGAAATTTATGGAGATGTTCATTGGATATGAGAAGAAAATCATCTTTACTGAGGATAGAACTTTTAAATGGAAAAACTATATTTTAAAGAAGTTGCCATTAGAAACTACTTTTCTAATTTTTTACATAAGGACATTTTTTTAAGTTTCTTTTAGACTAGCAGTTATGTTATGTTAAGGATCATAAAAAGATAAGATATAATTGCACAATGGGCAAATCGTTTAGATTTCGTGGCCTCTAAAATCTAAAATTCGAAAACTCGTGAAATTAGGTTTAGGATATGCTGCTTGAAAAGTATGTAGATTCTTGAGGAGAATGCAAAAATCGAAAAAAGTTTCATTTAAAAATAAAAGTTACCACTTGTCGTGCTTTTTTGAGACACACTTTAAGCAAGTGTAGTTGGTAAAAGTAAAAAAGTAGCATAACATATGTAAATATAACTGAAATACTGATACGAGAACTGATAGATTGTTCTAAAAGTCCAGAGTTACTTTAAATCAGGGATGAATTCGAGGGGTGACCAGGGGATTTCTTCCCGGAGCAAAAAGAAATCCCCCGGAGCATTTTTAATAAACTAGTATTAATAATTTAAATAAAGTGGCTTTAAAATTATATTTTTTATAGTTGTTTGGACTTCTCGTCGGAACTATAAATTTATTATTAGGTATATTGAGCAAAACAAATTAAGGCTTTTGAAATAGGGGTTTAAATTCAAACACTTATAATTTTGTCTAAACCTGACTAACCTTGACTTAATTGATAAAATTTCATGGATTTGATTTGCATTATCTCTCTCTCTAATAATTTTGCGAAAAAAGTAAGAAAACCCAATATATAACAAAGTAAGGTCTAGAAAATAAATCGTTGATCTTCCAAGCTAGTCTTGACTTATTTCACAATAGAAAGACTGTTGAAATTGTAGCACGGGCCTTAGGTTAGGTGAGGGTAAAGGGCGAGTGAGATTATATATCTTATGAAACGAGTATTTTATACAATGTTTGGTATTTTGTGCACTATATTTTAAAAAAGCATTATCTTTAAAAAAATATCTACTGCTGAGAATTTTTAAGTTGGCAATGCATGCCAATAGTGACAATTATATGCGCGCCATTTTTGTTTTTCACTTTTGGGACGTAACGGGTTTCAAATTCAAGGTAACTGACAGCATTGTCAACTTTGTCGAGAACAAAAGTAATGTCGGAAAGAAGGCTACTAAGATACTACTTGCCGTCTCGAAGAGGTCTTTATGATTGCAAAATAGAAAAAAATATATAAAAGTTACCAGCCACAATAAATTGAAAAGTAATTTGGAAAAACAAAACATCAATGAGAAAAGAAGCAAATGGGCCGTTTATGACTCAATGCCAGATCAGAGTCAGAAAAAAACATGTTTTGGCGATATTTATAAATAAGTATAATTATAACGAGTTTTGACGAGTGTCATTAAAAATGGTTTAGAATACTCATAGTGCATTATTATATGAAAAAGGCATAATTTAACTGAACAAGAGACTGATTACTGATTGGTTTGTTACTTACGTGAGCATGGTTAAGACAAGCTACTATAAGATAATTCTAGGGAAGACATAAGTTAAGGAAGCAAAAATAAAAACTATAAGACACTGCACAATTTTGAGCCTTTTTTGCTAATAATAGAAGTATCATCACTCGACTCTCTTAAACCAAATTTCTAAATAAATAAATAAAACAGCATTTTGTTAATTTAGGCGATTAAATAAAATGAATGGAACACTGTCATGTTTGTAGATTAGAGCCGCTTCTGTGATTGTAGTGTTTTGTCGTTATATCTGTCTGTTAATTATACGCAGGAAGTGAATAATACTGCTTTCGAAAAGAAACACTGTTAAGGTATGAATGGGAATGCATTTTTTACATTAAAGAAAAAGTAACTTAAATGTTTGTGTTAAAATTATGGCAAGTAATACGTATATCAACACCAACCATATTGTCGATTAATTTTAATTAAATCTGGAAGATAATTGTAACTTATTTGATCACAATATGCGTCCTTGTTAGACAAAAATTCCAATAGAAATTGTTAAAAACAAACAATACAATTACCTATCTATTATTCTTATTAAATTGATAAAACAATATAAAAAAAATCGGTTTCCTTTCTTTACCAGGAACTTCCCTCGTAATTAGTACTTCCTTTTAATAGAAATAGTAAATTATGATTATGATCGAGATTTTTATAAAATTTTAAAGTTTTTTTGTCCAATGTATATTTTTTGGTAAAACGGATTTTGACCTACATTTTTTTCTTCACCTCCCAAAACAAAATCTTTTCGACCGGAGGAAACTCTCTAAGTTCAACTCTACCGTGACCTATAGGACTCAAACTGTTAGTGAAAGATTTGAATGTATTGTATTTCTTTCAAATATTTAAAACGTACATCGGATTCCCATTAATTTGCTCCACATGAGCTCTTATGCACGAAGTAATTTTGAAGTTTTAATGGTTTAATTTTAAAGACAAATTTACAAGGACTTTTTCTGTATATTAACAACTTTACTAGCACTATCAAGTAGCACTTTTAATCATGAACACATCATTGTTACCATAAGCAATTTTGATGAAGTAACCGGGACTAGGTGTCACCAAGATCTGTTTAAGCTGAGAATACGTAGTCATTACCAAAATGGGGAACAATTTAACTATTTCCTGAATAACATGTAACTGTGACTGTGACTATTACGTAGATAGTACGGAATTGTGTATTTCCTTTTAAGTAGCCGAATAGTAATAATTTACCCTATTTGTTACTTCCTTATTTTTGTTTTTATTTAATCCGTTTTAAAAATATGTATGGTTCTTTTTAATACAAGCAAAACAGTTATGGCGTTACAAACACTCAAATTGGGAAAATGATGTAGAGCGTATATAGGATACTTTATTAGTTGTTGAGGTCGGATACATGCGTTTCACTTAGTTTTCTAGCTTTGCTAAGAATGTAAAATTAAAACGCAGGCAATTTCTCTGATGAATATGGTGATATTAGTCGTAAAAAATGACGCCCCTTTAAAACTCGTTAACTTTAAAGACATTTTGATCAAATATATCGCCCAATTTAAATCTCAAAAATTTAATTTTGGACTTTGGTTTAAATAGTAATTTTCATTAAATATGTTATAGAGAGTGATTCTTTTTTTAACGTTATTAATGTGTATGCATTTTTAATCTTTATACTTACAAAAATAAACGTCATAGCGAAATATTTATAGGGGAAATGAAAATAAACAATGACGCTTTATTGGACTTTTACTTTGAAGTTAGCTGCATTTCTTTACTGAGAATATTACTTAACATCAAGGGTCTACGACTGCCCCTATACGCTTTCATAGTTTTGGATTCTTTAATTACGCAGCGGTCACTTATACCCAATTACTTTGAAGTCTTGAACACTAATGTGGTAAGAATAAAGCTGTCTACCATAACCATTTGTTTCGTTTTTTTATTTTTTGTTTCCTTAAAATACCGCTTATGTTATTATGTTCAGTTCAACCAAGTTATGGTATTTTTAATTTTCTATAAGATGTGGATGAAAGACGAAAGCTCCTTTTTTTTCTTATGGGACTAATGGAGATTATTTGAGATTGACAAATTTGGACCGAATATAATGGAGTTTAATGGCGGTATACTAAATTACAGTGACTTTATAAGGACGGTGGAGAAAATGGGGTAACCAATTTTTCATTGGTTCGGCCATATTGCCGCTAAAATCGTTTTGTTGACTTTTTGTCTACGTGGGTTTCTTATGAGGTTTGTTGTTTTAGTGTATTATTTTATTATTTTTTTGTGATTATTACAATGAATATTGATTCAAACAATAAGTTCTAAGCTATTGGCCATATGGAGAAATGTATTTAAACCTGGTTCACCTGCTTTTTGGTTGTAATTATAAAGTGTTTGTGATGAATTTGTAAATGTCACTGTATGACCGTAAATATCTTAACCTTAAGTTTACTCCAAGAAGAGTTATTAAATATTGCACATTATTATGTTTTGGTTTTATTTTGCTGTAAAAGACAATATTGTTTCATGTCTTAGTGTATGTTTTACTTTATTCAGCACCCCAATTTGAGGTAGAATCTCTCGAAGATTAGCATCAAAGAAACTTTATTTTGTAGGCCTTCTTCAGTACATACTACAATACTAAATTAAGACAACTGTCATTAATCACTTGCACAAACATTGTTATTTATTAAAAATCTAAATGGAAAAGTAAGTTTGCACTACATAGTTCGCATAGATTATTAGAGTAAAGCATTAACATATCCCCATATTTACAACTGACGCTGACAGAGTAAATTTCGAATTTTTTCTGCGGCATATTACTCTTTCTAGACTAAAATTAATAATAATTTCATTAATTGACCTTTTAGCTGATCCAATTTTCTTATATTAATGTATTAAATTAGATTAATTTAGTCATATCTTGCGAAAAACTATGTGTGCACCCATTTAAACCTTTAGAAATTAACGATAACTTTTTCTACTCTGCAACGACTCGTTTTACTTTATAGTAATACCTTGTAGGAGTACACTTGGACGTAATGGAGTAGTATACAATACATATATAATACTTAAAATTGTGTAATCCAAAGTGTTTATTGATACATAGTAGGATTATTAATAATAAATACGTAAAAACCCTTAAAGACTAGTAGTGGAAACAGTTACAGCTACTTTAGTGCCAGCTGGGTATAGTTATTTGAAGAACAATCAAAAAAGCTTACATAAAATAGTGTTCGTTTTTTATTGAATATTTAGAATCCGTTGACAAAAAAAGCAAATAAAATTAGCATGGGAAATTTTTATATACCTTTACATACATATACTTATTGTTTTATTTGAAACACCGTTCTCAATTAGATAATTACTTACTTTATTTTAGTATGTATTAGAATTGATATTAGCAAAAAGAGAAAAAAATATTAGCAAAATGCACAAAATATAAATGTAATTTCCTATTTAATTTTTATCCTAAAATAAAGCATACACATATTTATTAAATACAGAAAGTGTTCTTTATTATTTAAAATATGTGTGTATACTTCAGACAATCGGGAGGCTACGTTTTCTTAGAAGTACTGATCGGACCAGCACACATTAATTGAGTGACACTGGGCCTGCTACGTAACTAATATTCTGTATCGGTGGAATGAATGAACGGCTAGTCTTCCACTTACAAGCCCGAGCCTTGCAATACGATATGCGTATAGTACGGTTCTTCGGACGATAATGGGCTATATTCGGTTGGATTTTAAGTATTCGAATGCTAGTTATCCGGCTGTCTGCGATATACCCTAATAACAGTTGACTCATAAGGTTTTCAGTCTTCTAAAGGGTGGTGTATGTGCACGTTAGGGTGAATTTGTGCTGTTTAAAAACTCTATATAGTGAGACCGTTGGTGATAATTTTTTGAAAGTTGTTGAGATATGATTCATTGAATGTTTTTGAGAAATAAAATTAAATTAGTGTGATTAAAGGTAAAACCGGATTATTTTGGTTCAGGTTTCGGGCATTAAGTATTTGATTTTCTAAAAGTATACTGGAATTATTTAGTATATCAATATTTATTTCAAATTAAAAAAAAATTAAACTTGTATATTAGAAGAAAATTATTTTTAACCTTAGTCATTCTTATTCAGTATCGGCTTCTATAGTAGATACTAATTGGATTTAGTTAAGTTCTTTATGCCAATGATATAAAATAAATCAAACTAACCCACACTACTTCCTTTAATTTCTATATTTTTATAGTCATAAAAGGAGTGGACAATAAAATTATTCCCTCGTAATATCTATATTTTGTGTGGATATGCAAGATATAATGTGGGGTTATACGTAGGATTTATTGTAATTAAGTTAAATTATAATTTCTGGCATGGTGGAGATTGAAATTAATAACATTGCAGAAGTATCACTTCAATTTTAGCTTTAATGTAGGAATAAAGAACATTATTTACTCTTGTGTTTTAATAATTAAACTGCATTTGGACGTTAACGGCTCCAATGTTTTGCAGATGTAATATGGCTCCAAAACAATTTTACATTAATGTATACTGACTTTGGATTTGCTGTTTTCTAGATCTGCTGCTTTGAATTATTCTCATATGAAGTTATAAGAAAACTTACTGCATGTCATTTAAAAAAAATTAATATATGCGCAAGGACCTTTTTAATATTCACGTATTAGTGGAAGCGGCCGATATTTTCTGCGGTTTGGCTAATTATTGATTTTATTTTTGGCAAATGGTAGAAGATCTTTTAGTACAAAAATTTTTTCAATTAATTCTAATTTGTTCGATTTTCTTAATCAGTATTGGTGATTAACGTCCGTCAAATATTCACAAGGCTTGTAAAGATTTACCTTGGATTAAAACATCCCAAAATTAAATTATAATAGGTACTTTTTGCTAAAGCATGAGATATGTTTGAAAATTCAATCTAGCCCTTAAGAGCTTAAACTTTTGCGTTCTAAAATTTTTGTTGGGTTAGTTTTTTTAGTGGAAATGTGTTTTTTTTGTTTGTATAGGTCTCGGTATATCTTTTTTTATGTATTAAGAAAAAGTTTTCCAGAAAAATATCTTTATTTTTGTTTATTTAAGATTTTTAGTTTGCTGACAATGTAGTGCAAATTTATAACAACTTTTGCTATTTTTTTCTTGCGAAAATAAATACATCTAAAGAAAAAATAAATATTTTGAAAATACAACTTCTGCAATAATTAAAATAGTCTTTGCAAAAATATTGTATAAAAAACGGGTTACAAAAATCATGGTTTAAATCTACGTTTTTTTTAAATTATACAAAATTAAAAAATAATATTTTAAACCAAAACAAGTACATATTTGTTATAATTAATATTAATATTCGTACTAGTACTATTAAAAGAACGTAACTAAACCGAGAACTAAACAATACTAATATATTAATGTGATATTTTCAAAATTAATGATTTTAAAACAAAAGTAAGTTTTGCTGCTTTTTCATTTCGTAGTCTATTTCAGAGCTCCTTGTGGCGTGTTATCAGTTTAACGTCTTCTTCACTTATACCATTTTTAAACGAATGTATTGGTTCCCATGAATCTAAAATGTGACCATCTAAAGCTTTCGCAGACATTGGCGGTCCAGTAAAAGGTTCTGAACTTGTAATTAATTTTATGGAAATTTGTGAAAGGCTGATCGTTTGAAAATGATCTCCAACATCTATAATTTTGCGCTTCCAAATCTTTTTGATAAAGTGCCTTTTGCGATGTTATTCGGTATAACTGCCGAACACTATCCTTTTTTCTTCCATTTTTCTTAAAAAAAATAAAAAAATTAAATCAACGATTCTTTTTAAATCACTTTATTTAAATCAAGCCAACCCTGAAATATTTATTGGGTTAAAAATATAATATTAAAAATAATGAAAATTGGTTTATTGGCCAACATTATGTTACTATTTTTTATAAAAAAAAATATATATAAGTAAATTCAATAAATTAGACCTTTTTTTCAACAGGCAAATTCTGGTATAAAGATTTGCTATTATTGCAAGTAAGCTTGCTTTAACCGGTTTTCAGATTTTTGGCTCACCACTAAATTTGGATGCGCTCATCACGAATCTGAAGTCATTGTAACGTTTCGTTTAGCTACCCAACCTAATTTTCTTCTGGCGCATTTGAGTAGTTTAAAAATAAAACTATACCAACCCGCTACAGAAATACGTAAATTTCTTCTACGGCACTATTGGTTAGCATCTGATTTCCACTAATTTTAATAGGAATTTTGCTATTTTTCTCAAGGATAGAATTTCCAAAAAGTAAAATATTCCATGACTTCTATATATGAATTGAATATTCATTGGCGGGCTGGCTCCAATCCAGGGCCCAAGTTTCTGTTTAGTTTTACAAAAGAATCCTCACTTCGGTGGTAAAACTTGCTTGCACAAATTTCTTCGATGGTCGAGGACCGCGTCTAGGGCGTTTAGGGCCTTTTTAGCTTGAGATCGCCAAATCGCTACTACCCGCAGGGGATGTTTTACCGTATACGTAATATACAATATTTTCTTCAGTCCTTGCTTCAATATAGATAAACTTTTTATAAACATACGCTTTTTTGCATCATCCCAAAAAAAGAACCTAACCAAGGCTAACCTAAAAGCAATCCGCTTTTTAACAACGCCAACAAAAAAAAATTAACCAACACTTTCCGGGCGTTCAGGAAGATATGGACATTTTAGGAACCAGCGCCAGCGTAATTAAAATTGAGTGTTTTTTACCGTCTCAAAAGTACGAAAAAGTTTCAGAATTTATATCTGAGACCCTCATTATATTTGATATCGATATACCGGGTGCCACAAATAAGTCACTCACCTCTATAACTTTTTCTTTGTCAAGGTATTAAAATAAATTTTTTAGGCGTTTAAATAAGAACTAATTCTACATTTTTTTACTATGTTTTTGCCCCTAATTTTTGATTTTTAAAGGGGACACCCTATATATGTTTATATTGTTGTTTATTTGTTGAGACATTCTGCCCATATGTCGTTTTTGACATTGTGGCATGCAAAGCAATATTTTAATTAATTCTTATTTTACAATTACTGGGAATGAGCAAATACGTTTAATTTACCTCCAAGAAGCCTGGGAAAACTAGATTTTTACGTATGGTTAAAGGCACTCACAATGGAAGAGCCCTTGGAAAGTCCTAGACTAAGAAAGCGGGAAACATATCACCATAGCTCTTAATGGGAGTTGAAGAGTTAATGGAAAACAGGCGTCGTCTGAGGCATGTTTTGTAATCAGCTAAGGCTACAAAAAAATAAGTTGTTTAACCTACATAGGTTTCCAAAAATAAATTGCGCATTACCAAAAACCTTAGTCATACCAAGGAATTATAAATTATCCTGATATTCTGAATGGTAGTTATAATTTTCTATAATGTCTTAACAAAATTCCTTTTTCCAAAAGTTGAACGGCGGATCGAGAACCATAATGGGTCAGCACTAAATAAAATACAGAGTTCATAGATAAAATCGATGATAGATAAAATCGGCTCACCTTGACCACATTTGTTTGTCGGTCAACCCGGCATGAAGCTATTGAATATCTTTTTACTTTCCCAGCACCGCCTTTTGCGTATTTTAATGTTGGTCCACATTTCAAATTGCTTGGGAAGTTTATTTGTTCAGTGAGGATCACAATTAGGCTGGGATATTATCTCTTTAAATAAATGTATTGAAGTTTGTTACATGATATCTGACAAATAAATCAATACTGATCATCTAGACTAGACTTGATAGTGTTTTTTCAAACATCTATAGCAATTTTTAAATTGTAGCTTCAAGGACTATAAATAGAATAATTTAGATCTACATTTAGTTTATTATTTGCATATGCCGTACTTATACACGTAATATATTTATTTAAGTGACATATTTTAGGGTACAGTGGTGACGTAATATAATATGTAAAATTGTAAAATAGCGGAATAGTTCGTAGGTGTGTGCAAAAAGTGTGTTAGCAAAAACTTATCTTATTGGTAATATTATAATATGCAGCTCTGTTCACACACTGATATTTATTTAAAATATTTATTTGTTTTTTGGATATTTTAATAGTATTTTTAAAGAGAAGTGTAACCGAACTTGCGGAAAATCTCTAACCACTATTTAAATTGTTTTCTTTGTCTTGTACCAATGTAACCGTACAGTAAACCTGATTCATATGCGCTACAGGGAAAACTTGCACTTTTTTGAGTTCTTCAAAACATTTTTTTTCTTCATTGCACTAATGGGTGTGACATCGTAGTGTTTATACTAACTTTTCAGTTGTATGAGTTTTACGTTCTAATAGGTAGATGAAATTTATTAAAAAATGTTTTAGGATCTCAAATTGAAAATTGTTATAAGAGATAATATCGACATGTCAAAAATTATAGCCACATAGACCAAACTTAAAATAATAAATTAAATGTTCTAAAGTAGGAATTAAAAAAAAACGGTGAGTGTTGTAAGAAATTCGTAATAGTCGGGAAAAAAAAATGAAGTTTAAAATTTCTTTTCATACAATTTTCTTTAGTTTATTAAATATATTTTAAAACTGTCAGGTACCTTTTGCTTCCCTCGTAAAAGGAAAGTATTGTAGTCGTCAAAAATCACCGTACGAGATCGTTGCAGATTTTTACATTTCAGGGTCCCTAGATGCCGAAAAACATGTTTTCTCAATGTTCGTGGCATAGCTAAAAAACTAATTACCCGATTGGTTTAAAATCTTGGTCAAAAATTAAGGATCCTATGTGGATGACCTGGTAATAATTTGGTAGAAATCCAATGTGGCGAAAGAAAATAGCGGCATAGTGAAATGTTAATAAAAATATTACCTTATACAAACAATAGGTAAAATTTTGGTACAAATCCAAGATGGCGGAATAAAAGGGCGGGTTAATAAAATTACTAAAAATTCAGCCTGAAAAACTACTTAGTGGATTGATTTCAAACTATGTCAAAACTAATTGTATTGAAATGAGCTAGTAAAATTTCGGTATTAATTCAAGATGTCGCAACAAAATGGCGGCCAATTAAAATGTTTGTACTCGCCCTCTCAGGTTTTACACATATCCCCACGTTTTAGCATCCTTAGAAGCCAAAAAATATGTTTTATCAATTTTGACGGTCTGCTTGTCTATGTGTTAGTTTGCGTCATAGCTTATAAACTACTTACCAGATTGACTTGCCTTGACTACTTGAAATTTGAGTCAAAAATTAAGGGTCATTGGGGATGATGACCTGGTAATTTAGTAACAAAATTTACCTCAAATTTGGAACAAAAATCGAGCGATGTGTAGGAATGAACTGGTAACCTTTTCGTATGAATCCAAGATAACACAATGGAGGACATAGGAAGTTCGTTCAAAAAAATTCATTCCAAATTTTATTCAGTTGACTTTAAATTTTGCAGAAATATTAAATGTGATATAGGGATAAACTGGTACGAATTCAACATGATGTAACAAAATGGCGGCGTATGCCAATGTAAAAACTACTTATTGAATTTATTTTGAATTATATTCAAAGATCATATGTGGCATAGGTTGGAACTGGTAAAGTATTGGTGGGAATCCAATATGTGGAGCAAAATGGCGCCCAGTAAAAATGTTTAAAAAGACAGTTTATATGTGTTACTATAACTAGGTACTGAACTAAACTGGGCCATACTTCACTATTCTTAATAAAAAGAAGGATTCATAACGACGGAAGTTCCCAGAAAAGGAAATTTACCGATTTTTAATAATATATTTTACTTCAGTGAAATAAATAGAGTGTTGGCAAATTTGAAACACGTAAATTGTGTTAAATACACCTTGGTTCACTTTTTTTGATATGTGTAAGAAAAGCATTAGTAAGTAGGTCTATGTTTGAACCGTCCAAGATCAAAAACCGGTAAAATTAGTAGAAGCTATACACGATATTGTCTAAAATTATTTTACATCAAGTGCTTTTATGAAAGGTATTAATAGGAATATGAACTGGAATTAAAAAATTTTAAAAAAAACATATTACATTTTCTCTAATACCGTAACTTTTTAGAATTTAGAGTATAAATTGTGTATGTAATTAATTAGAAAGAAATGATAATGACGTGAATTTTATCTCCCAATTTTTTCAAAATTAGCTTCCGGTGGTTTGTGGGTTTGGGAGGGGTTTGAAAAGACACAATTATATTCTGTAAAATGATAATATTACATCTATATGTTGCTTTATGCTCAGTTTCCGTAATTCTGCTGAAAATACCACAGCTAGCTCCTCTGTAAATATATAATTAATAAAATTACCTTTATTTTTTCCTTTTCTAGACGACTTGCTTTGATATGATAAATTGTTTTAGGAGCAAAGCTCCTGCTCATACAACAGTTAAATATAATTTAAATCTGTTTTGATTAGCATAAATACTGAAATCACCACTTAGCAAAATTTCTAGGGATTAAGTTGCATATTTTAACAGAAAAACAAAAAATGTACAGAATTCAAATCTGGAATTTAAATTCTAAACGGTTATTCGCTCAACTATGCATTTTCCTTTTTGCGCCATAATAGATCCGTACTTCGCTCATGAATATCACATCTAAGCCCTCTGATTGCTATCAAAATTTAAATTTTTGCGACCATGTATTAACGCTTCATGTAATTCTCTCCGAACCAGTGATTGAACATGGTGATTATTCTAGGGTGTGCCGAATATGTAATAGTGATTTATTTATCTACTTGAATTATGGTTTTACGGCAATTATTCCCTTGTATTTTAAGTTACTTTCTATGCAGGCTCTTTGGCATAAACATACGATTGTCAGCCCTTTCTTTCTTTTATACCATGCTACGAGGGGTGCGAAGATGCCAGAATCTTATACACCATAATTCATTATTTAGGGACTAAAAGTATTAAATATAATGCAAAATATTGAACAAGGTATTTAAAGAGAATTAACAAGTATTTAACAGTATTAAAAAATATTCAAAGACAATTGAACGTATTTTAATAAAAAAAGGCATTAAAAGGAGAACAGCTACCTTTCTTTTTTATTTGGTTATAGTCTTAACAATGATTTTCACAAGGTATTAAACGGAAAATAACCTGTCAATGGTTTTTATAATAACTAAGGAGGTAACTAATTTGATGTTTTGAGTTAAAACATATGAAAATGGGCTTATCAGTTTTTTATTTTTTAGAAAGAGCAATATACTATGCCTTAAATTTAACTATACAACTTTTGTGCCTTTTCACAAAAATATTTCTATTTTTATTCTTAGCTTGCCCAGTAGTTTCGGGACGCGATAACTATTAATTTTCAGCAGAGATAGGTTTTCGAGTAACTATTGAATATGTTTTTAACGCTCAAATCGAATTAAAATGTTACTTGTGCCAAAAAAAAACACCAAAACATATTATTTTTACTCATGAGTCCACTATCGAAAAACCCAGAAATCATTTTTAGATTATTTTTGGAAGCCAGTGAAGAAACAATACTTTAAAAATTCCATTTAATTCAAGAGTTTACCAAAAACTGAAAAAACGTTCCGAAGATAATTTTGGAATTTCGAAAAATTCCTAAATCTGTTTTTAAATACTCAATTTTGAAGGCCAATAAAAAAAATAATTGCTATAAAATCTCGTTAAGTTAAATAGTAATATTGTAAAAAAACGCAGTTCACCCTCTTATAGGAGGAATTTCGAAAAACTCGGAAATAGATGTTTGAAAGCCACTGTAAAACAAGTCTGCCAATGTCTCTCCTTTTTACCCCTTAAAGGTGAAATTTTAAAAGATCTAAAAATGTATTTGTAAAAACAATTTTTTTAAGGCCATGAAGGAAATAATCCCAATCCCCCAACCCTTCTTAGCTTCCTAGGGGACCGGTTTTAAATTTATTTTTATCGAACATCTACATAGCAAAAATGAAGGTCCATGCCAAATTTGAACATTTTATCTTTAATGGTACACATTTCAACCTTTTGCACTCCCTTAAGGGTGAAATTTAGAAAAATTCAGATATCGATTTATAAATAATTATTTGAGAAAATTGTTAACAAGTGAATCGTCTTAAAACCTCATTCAATTGAAGACATTTTGTAGAACCCAAAAATACATTATAGCCCTTTTCAAATTTTTAGGCGCGAGTTTTAAAAAAAAATCTGGCCCTACTTCACATGCCAAATTTGAAAGTTTCATTTTTAACGGTTCATTCGAAAAATACAAAAATGTATTTTTATATTCTTATTTGTGAAACCTCATTTAGTAAATAAGTATAAACAAATGTACTTTTTCTTCAACTTAACGCTAGGATTTAGAACGATTAATAAATTGATTTTAAGATAATTATTTTTGAGCCCTTAAGGAAAGAATAGTCTTAAAATCTCATTTAGTTGAAAAGATATTGTAAAAACACAGTTCGCTGATTTTCACCCCCTTAAAGGGATTCAAAAAAATATTATCTTCTCTTGCACTTACTGCACAAAATGACATGCCAAATTTTCATTATATATTTGGCACTCTCACAGGTATAGTGGTCGATGAATATGTTTTATAATATGTATAGATTTGATTGAAATTGGCTTGTGTTTTACAGAAACTAAAAAAATACTTCCCATAAGGAAATCAAGTGTCTACACCAATGGTTTCATCATTTTATGTCATCAAGATATCTACGTAACTATATTTTTTATCAATTGAACTGAAAATTTGGCTTGTGTTCCTTAAAGCATTTTAAGAAAATTTTAATCTCCTAAAAATTATTAATAATCTACTCCCATTTCACCTCAATATATGAGTTTATTAATAGTTTTCCTGCTCGTATATTATATTTATAAAAAGTAATCACTTGTTATACCCCTATTTTACGTTAAAATCTCCATTTCCCATTTAGAACCAGTTAAACCATAATATACATATAGATTTCCCTATTTTTCCTAACGTTATTTATTTTATTATTTATAATAACATAAGAAAATATTAAAACATTTTATGTATTTAAATGGGCGTTTTAAAATGATAGCAAATAATATCCATTAATCCAGTACTTCTTGTTTTAAGAACGATCTAATCAGATAAGCCAACTAATTGTTCTTTAGTTTTGTTTGTGTTTTTTTAGTTTAATTTACTACATGCTTCTTTATACTATAAATCTTATGTGTTTTTGACACAAAAGATTTTTTGTTTTGTATGTATAAATATTTATTTTAAGTATTATAAGGTATGGAACATAAACATGAAATTTCCTAAATAAGTTGAGGTTTTTTTTTTAAAAAATTAGTAAGCCTATTAGCACCATCCATATTGGTACATACATGTATATTTATAATTATTGAAAAAAAAAATTATAACAAGCTATAGAGGTATAGCCTGCATATAAAACGATCACCATGCTATCTTGTTAAAGTAAAAGAGCCAAAAAAATTATTGGGATAGTTGTCAAATGGACCTAAATTTTTCTTTTGAATGGTCTGGTAAAAATGTTCAGTTAAATAGGGTTTTTATTTGAGCATTTAAGGTAACTTTTTTCGATAGTCTTACTTATTAGCATTTTATAACAATTGAAAACTGAAATTATTTTAAGTTATGTTTTTCAATTTTTAGATATATTTAAAGTAAGAATAATATACAAAGAGATATTTTGGCTTAATTTGCTTTCAATTAAATTTCTTTTAAACCGAACTTTTAATGGCCAGTATTCTCGGTTAACTTTCGAACATGTGCGGCACGGACTATGATATTTTTAGCTGGGTAAAATAAATAACCTGGTATTGAGATTATTGAACTCCTTTAATCCAGATGTGGAAGAACACTTATACGAATGTTGCTTTCCTGATATTTAGGTACTAGGGAAAGATCTGTAACGGCGACACATTTTAAACCCCTTTTTACGTCCCTCGTAAATGTAATGTAATCGTGAAAAAATCGCCCTCCGAGATTGACGTTTCAGGGTCCCTAGTTGCCGAAAAACATATTTTCTCAATTCGGTCGGTTGGTCTGTCTGTCTGTTCGGGGCATAACTACATACCCGATTGACTTGAAATTTTGGTAGAAAAACTAAAACTCATAAGGGGATGATGTGCTAACATTTTGGTAAAAATCCAATATGGCGAAACAAAAAGGCGGCCCAGTCAGATGTTAAAAAATTATTTATCCTATTTAACTAAAATGTTGCACAAAAATCAAGTATTACTTAGTAATCAAGTGGTAATTGTTGGTATTAATTTAAGATGGCGAAACAAAATGGCGGCTTAGTAAAGTATTTAAAATATTCAGCTTGAAAAAAAATCTACTTTTTAAATTTTGTACAGGAATTAATTGCTATATTGACATAAAAACTGGTAAAACTGTGGTACGAATTCAAGGTGGCGAAATAAAATGGCAGCCAAATGATATGTTTGTAATTCATAAACAAAAAAAAATCGGTCAAAAATTAAGGGTTATATGAGAATGACCTGGTTATATTTTGGTAAAAATCCAATATGATAAAACAAAATGGGGTCCTAGTGAAATGTTAAAAAAATTGTTACTAAAAAACAAGTGTACTGTAGAAATGAACCTGTAACATTTTGGTACGAATCCAAGGCAGTATAACAAAATGGCTGCCTAATAAATTATTTAAAACAATCTGCCTGAAAATCTCTTATTAGATTAATTTCAAATTTTGGAAAAGTATTACGTGTGATACAAAGATAAACTGGTAAAATTACGGTACGAATTCAAGACGGCGAAACAAAATGGTGGCAAAAAAAATAAATTGTCATAAAATCTTCGCAAAAAATCTTATTCAGTTGACTTCAAATCTTGCAGCAAAATTGGACTAAATGATACGAATTCAACATAACGGTGCAAAATGGCGGTCTTAAAAAATAAGTGTAAAAACCTTTTATTCAATTTATTTTAAATCATATCTAAGAATTAAGTAAGGCATAGGTAGAAACTGGTAAAATATTGGTACGAATTACGAATACAATATGATGGAACAAAATGGCGTCCAATAAAAATGTTTGAAAATACAGTATACAAAATTACTGTGTGCGGAACACTTTACTTTTCCTAATAAAAAGAAATATTGATAAGGAGGGAAGTTCCGGGTAAAGGAAATTTACCGATTTTTTTCAAATGTCCACGTTTGAGGTCACATGTGTAGACGTTTTTTGTGAACACCAAAGCTGAAAAATTGTTTATTTTGGCATAACATTTAGTTAGTGTACAGATATGAACTGATTGGAATTTGGTGTCAAAACATTAAAGAATCTTAAAAAATATATGATTTAAACTTTCTAGGTTACATAAATAGGCTGCTAATATTAAATATAAAAATATATCTGTGTTGTAGTAAAAAAATTAACATTATTTTTGAAATTACCAATGTGTAAATATCGTGGTAGCATTAATTTTATTAAATTCAGCGACCTAGTTTTGAAAATATCAACTTCTGTGTTTCTTGTATTAGGTAAATATTATATTTTTTGTATCTTATGAAACAAATACTCAATGATAATTATGTGTAGTTTAACCCATTGGGCTTAATTTTGGGAGGATTTTTTAAATATGTGATGTTAACCTTTCAAGATGTTCCGACTTAAACGGGCATACAAAATTTAAATATAATTCTCTCAGTCTCAGTCCAATAAAAGGTTTATACAGAAAGTTTTTTTGTATGCTGGATGAATATTTTACATTGTAATACTTCACTTGCGTTTCGTGGCATTGTAGACTTGTCGACACGAGAAATTAAAAACCTTATTGAACGAATTATGTACGTCTGGTGCCGACGCACGTATGACCGTCTAGGTTGACATCAGAATACGGCCATATATACTGTACTTTCTCACTTAGTTTTATAGTACCGTGTCCCGCACATGATGCCAGGTAGATAGGACCGAACATGGAACTCGTTAGTATCTTAGGATAAATCCCAATTTGATTTAAGTACAGTAATGGTAAAGTCTTTTTAATGATCAGTCGAATTTTTGATTTTTCTCTCAAATGACATTTCTGTGAGTGCATACGCCTTGAACGTAGGTTAATATTAGTTTTCACTAGCAATTTGCGGAAACTATTGACTTTTTGTTAGTCCAAGGAATACAAATAATTCGGGGTTTTCATAACAGGGGGCGTCTCTTAAATTTCAATTCAATTAAAGATACGTTCAAATAACATCTCTTCGGTTTTACTAAGTCGTTACAGGGTGACGGTATGTCTTAGATTACTCAATTTCTCCCCATCGATACTTATGCATTTCTTCTCCCTTTAAAATTATTTGAATGGGTTTCAAATGATTTAGAAGCGTGTTCAAGGACAATTTTATAGCACTTTTATTTCACAATAACTGATTTTCGTTTTTTTTTTTAAGTAGAAAACATTTAATATCATTTACATCGCAAGCCATGCGCAATTTTGTCTTAACCAGTTTCACTACTATGGATGAGATTGTCTCATCAGTTTCCTATATCCCGTGAAAACCTGCTATTGATGGGCTAGGGTTGAATAAATTAAAAAGTTTTAAGCATTACTTATTGACAACTTGTTGCTGAAGACATAATAAATTTAATTACTTGCGCGAAAAAACTTTCAAATATCACTAGGTAAACGTTTTTCAGAACATTTTTTCTAGATTTCCTTTTGTAGGAAATATACTATCATCTAGATTTGATTCGGCTGATAATTTTCATATTTACCTTAATCCATGCTATCAAAAAATATTTATAGAGGTGAAATGTTCAGATCAGTTTGATCGTTGTATTGTGTGTTTGTTTATTTCTAAATGTTCCACTAAATTTAATTTTATGCTTTTTGTTTGTGTATGTAATACTTCAATACCGTCATCCCTCATGACAAAGCCTTTATAATGTTTGTTTATCCTTTTGTCGAAACTTCTACCTGTCTGACTTATGTATGTTTTTGGACAAACTTTACAAGTTAATTTATAAAAACCTGATTTTGTTTTTAAATTTGTTTTTGATTTATTATTTTGTATGCATTTGCCTAAAGAGTTATTTTTTTCACGTGTAACATTTACATTTAGTTTTCTTTGAAAATTTCCTTTTTTTCTGGATTTTCCATAGTATCTAATACATTTATAGTTATTGGAATGGTCTTTTTAATTGTGGTAAACTGAACAGATAGCTTTTTTATAACTTTTTGTCTTTAAAATATTATCAGTCGAATTTGGACTAAAACCATTATTTTGGAATAATGTAATTAGTATATGGATCATCCTACGAAAGACTGCTAACTTATGTTGTATTGGATAATATTATTTTTTTATCAGTTTGTGTTCTTTTGAAAAAATATGCTTATTATTTTCTGTTTTAATGGGTAAATCCAGGAAGTTAATAGAACTAAACTACTGGAACTTCGAAGTGCACCAAGGAAATTTTTACTGGAAATTAAAAATGAAATGTTCTTCGTCTCGGATATACGGAATTTTTTAGAAAAATTGATTTTTTAAAATAATCTTCTGAACAATGTGGTAATCAAAGGTATATCTATTAGATTATGCACAAAGTTGGCACTTCAAATTTTTCAACATTAATATTGTGTACAAGGTTCATCAAAAACTAAGAGGTAGACATTAAATAGTGATTTGTTAGGTTTGATTTTTTTAATCAATCTTGTATTCGATGTTGCTTCTAATGCCAGTGTAAGTTATAATGAACATTTTTTAAGAAACAGTTTTTTTAAATTGAAATTTGCTCTTTCTTTCAGATATTACCTTTAATTTAGAACATTTTTTTTTTATAAAAAATGAAAAATCGCATTTTATCATTGATATCTCTTTTTCCCAATAAAATACAGTTTCACATGTTATTATGTTTATACAAACTTACTTAAACTGTTTACCCATTATTTCGAATTAACTGAGAATATGTCCCAATAATACAGTGCATAACAAAGGTCTGGAATACTACAACCTTGCTGGACAGAAATTCAATATTGTTAAAGTTTAGAATCGGTAGTGTTTTTGGTGCACCCTGTATACAGTATTCATGGTGAAGTACTTAGGGGTGCCAACCGTGTTCATATTCTGATAGACCATACTGAATGTGATTGCCATAAGTGTGCTTTGTCCAGCAAACAATTTAAATAAAAAACCCTGTATGTCGGAAGAGAAAAAAAAATCAAAACCACTGGAAACTATTTTTCTGTACCTAGCTCTACATTAATTTGGTTGCACTAAGAGAAAAAGAAATCTTCCTCAGTAAAAGTTCTGGTCGAATAAACTTTTCAAAAAATGACAGGGTTACGTATAACACCCTGTATAAGACGGTTGCGATGGAGTCCTGAGGCTGCCCTTATCGGGTGACATACTCTAGGAATTGGAAATATTTCATTTTGAATTTCTAGTAAAAATTTCCTTGATGTACTTCGAGGTTCTAGCAGTGTATTGGTTTTATTTTCTATAGTGAATTTTATATTGGTATGTAAATTATTTATGATTTATCAATCAAATACATTTCTAGGATTTATAAATAATTTACCTACCAATATAAAATTCACTCTAGAAAATGAAACAAGTAATTCTATGTTTTTTAACGAACTAACTTATATTGATACAATACATTACACTTCAGGTCATCCAATACAAACAACATAAGTTAGCAGCCTTTCATATTAATATGATCCATAGATTAATCCAATTACCCCTAAATAAAAATTAACTTAGACAAATTGCAATAGATAATATATAAAAAGCTAGTGTTCATTTTACCCCTGATTTAAAAGGCCCTTCCAGTAACAAAATTGGCAATTTTCTAAAAAAAAAACTAAATGTTGCATATAAAACCAATAACTCCTTAGGCAAATTCGTAAAAAATAATAAATCAAAAACAAATTTAAATAAAATATCATATAAATTAACTTGTAAAGATTGTCTAAAAACGTATATATATGTCAGCTAGTTAAAAATTTCGACAAAAGGATAAAAGAGCGATATAAATGCTTTTTCCAGGTGGATAACATTAGGCTAGTAATTTTAAAAAAAATGTTGGCGAAAAATGTCATGAGATTATTTTCTTTAATATTGTGGAAGACCTAAGTAAAAATTGTTTTTTTTTAATTAGTGCCATAATCTTATATACTATCAACGTCTACAATTTTATTATTTGTTTACAAATGTCGTTTTTCTACAGTGATATCGCCTATATATTGCAAAATACTATTAGTTAAAAAATTGCAGTTGAAAATACCTGTATCCGTTTAAAAATTTAGGTTTTAGCATTTTGAAAATAGTTTTGGTCTCTTAATATTTATATATTGCTAAAAACTATATTTTGTAATAATTTAAAGTAGTTTTTCTAAGAGGCCAGAAAACCTATTTAAAATTAAACATTTTCCACTAAATTTATAGATCACGATATTACTGTGTACAAGAGTAGTGAAGCGGTACAAAAGAGCTAAAGCTTTTTATTTAATTAATAATGCGCTATATACCCAAGTTGCGTGAATCAATATAACACACCTTTAATAAGCCGGCTTTGTATTTGTCGGGGAGTGTTTCCACCCTCTACGAGCTGTATTCTTGCAATGTCTGCGCTAATTTTTAATTAATTGCTAGTTAGAAGTATTATTTGTAAAATTCAATGTTTTCGACAAAGAGTTAATGTTAAGGCAAAAATCTTTTTTCTATTGAAGTTTTTAGTTTCTGATTATGAGTACGGGTATTCGTTATATTATTTAGATGAATATTTAAAATATTTTTAAACTAATTAAGGGTGCTATTGATTAGACTTTTCGATATATTTTAACTATCATCAGGTTTGTTTTATCTTGTGGAAGCCATATTGGACTGTCACGTAGCTAGAAAGACCTTATTGTATGCTTTCTAAGGATGTTCCACTTGTGTGTTGCGAAATATTAGAATTACCCCAAAAATTAAATAACTTTGATATTTTAGAATGTTACATAAAAAATTATAGAAATGCTGCATTGGCACTAAATCAATATTTTAAATTGTATCCGGAGAGAAGAGAACCAAGTAAAAACATTTTTCGAGAAGCCAAATCCTAAAATTACCAAAAAGACAATTCAAAATTCAACTTCGTCTACTCGAGAATTGGATATTCCTAGAACTTCAATACAGGGAATAAATTAAAGAAAACTAGGTACCATCTTTATCAACCGACCATTGTACAAGGTCTGGAGGTAAATGACAATTTAAAGAATTTTAATTTTGCCCCTGGTACATTAATAACTGCCAAAAAATCCAAATTGGCTCATCAGTCAAATAATGACAAAGCAAGTGGCTGATTTGCGTGAGGAATATTGAAATGTTAAACTTCCTCGTAAATATTGAATTATTCATGTTTATACTGCTGTATGAGTCATTAATTTAGTATACTTATCATGTTAACAAAAATATTTGCGTGCGATCACATTGTAGATAATATATAATGTAGGTGCTTTTGCAGCAGCGATATTTTGCGATTATAACATTTTACTTGTTTATATATACACGCTATCCAACTGGTCTATTTACTTGGTTAATTGTGTATTTTTTGAATATTACTAAAAAATTAATTGCCGAAAATTATTCGTATTGTAGATGGTTAAATAACATTTTTTAAGAAATATCAAACAAATTTTATTTATATATCTACAAAAACACTTCAATTTTAAATATTTTCTGACACGGAAACTTTAGAGTAACTATAAGAAATAGAAAGTCGGTTAAGTGAGAAGAAAGTTGTGGCTTAATAATGGTTAAGTGAGAAGAAAGTTGTGGCTTAATAATATGCCGCTTTGAAATCTAAAAAATTCTGATTGGTTCCGAAGATATCCGTAAAAAACCGAATTTTGGTAAAATTGTTTTCGTTTGTTGATGAGTTGATTTCAAATCCGACGTTTTGTCTTCTGGTCACCATCATCACTTTTATTTTTTAAATGCGGCCATGGTTTCACGAAATTAAATTCGAGAAGAACTTTTAATTCTGAATTCAACGGTGTATCACAAGTTGTAGTTTAAATATGTTTTAGACCTTTTTTATGCATTATTAAATGTTCCCGTTCTTTGTAATACATTATTACCCCGGATCTATTTCACATATTGAATCCAAAATGCTCCTGGTGTCGTAGTACTTCTTTCACTAAACAAGGAATTTCTGTGGCCCAGTAATGATCATTTATTTTATTGTAAATACCATTTTTAGTTATCATACTCCCACCAGACCAAATATCTGATAAGGATAATCTCCTTTATTTTGACGTTTCCTCGTGTACCACTCGCAAAATGTTCGACGCCTTTCTGCATCACCGGCTCTAAGTCCTTGACAAAGCTTCTATTTATGTGGATGAAATTTGTGTTTCTTTAAAATTAATTATGTTGTGGATCGCCTACGCCTACATTTTCCTCAATTTCCCTTGTTAGTATACCAGGGTTTTCATTAACAGCTAATAATATATTGTTAACTTTTTCTTCGTTAGTTGTTTTTTGTCCGGAAAGCTGCATTCCTTCATATTGGTTGCTAACTTACTAAATGTTCTTCGATTTGGCTGCCGTCTTTCCAGATACTTGTTCAAATACATCCATACCGTTTCATAACAGTTTCGGCAACTTCAAAATGATATCAATTTTTTCTTCATTAGAAAACATTTCTATTTTGTATTCAAAAAGCAAAAAAAATTCATACAGTAAAATAATTTAAAGGTTAATGTCGAACTTCATGTATTTCTATGGCGACTATTTTTTTTCCAAAGCCTATTCTCTTTTAAAAAGGTAACAAAGGAAAATACGGAACTAATTAGTTGAAATAGCTCCAGGTAATAATGTAATACAAAGCACGAAAATATTTAATAATGCTTAAAAAAGGTCTAAAACATAATTAAACCACAACTTGTGATACACTGTTAAATTCAGAATTAAATGCACTTCCCGAATTTGATATCGAGAAACCAGGGCCGTATTTAGAAAAATAAAGTTGATGATGGCGACCCGAAGACGAAACGTCAGATTTGAATTTAGTAAAACCATCTTATAGAGTGGGAAAATGGCTATCAAAGTGTTATTTATTTTTAAAAACCTCTTGAAATAAACTCAAGAAAACATTAAAACAATTTTGCCAAAATTCGGTTTTTTACTGATATCTTCGGAACCAATCGGAATTTTTTACATTCCAAAGCGGCATATTATTAGGCACCAAAAGCCGCAACTTTCTTCCAATCTAACCAACTTTCCATCTCTATACTGGCTCTCCTTATCTTAGACATGCTGTATAACTAGTTGCTGTAAGTAATTGCACATACAAATACTAACCCTTAATATCTTCTTCCTTTGCTAAAATATTTAATGATATCTGGAACATTAGATTTTAAATCTAAACATTAGAACATTACATAACTAGAATTAGCGAAAGGGCAGAAATAGAGAGCATTGTTATAATTCGTGATTTTAATAAATGTGGGTAACTCTGCCTTGTACTACAAATAGTATATCAGTTCACTACAGTTTATATTAGCAATGCTGAAATGTTAATGGTAATTTGTGGTTGAATAAATAATAGTAGCATATATTCGTTGGCATTATGTGCGTTGCAGATATTAATTTCTTCTTATTCCTTATTCCTAATGTTTACCTCGACAAACAAATGTCTGTTTCTAACTCTAGTCGTACAATATTTTCAAATGCGGAGCGTCAGCGTTAGGAAAATAGGTATCATAGGATATATAGACGAAATATGTATATGAAAAGTTGCTTGTTAGGTAGACAGACAGGAGTCCAAACATATGATAATTACCTGTTAAGTAACTAACACTAACATGGGGCATAAGATGCACACAAAATAATTTACATTTAGGTAGAGTGGTACTTTAATAATAAGTTTGGTTGGACAGGAGACTTGATTTTTATTATCGCAATAACATAGGCTATCATTATCAGCCCGTTTTTCTGAAATCTTTATTTCTTATGACCCATGTTAGTATCATCCTACCTAACAGGTACATATATGTGACATCAATTTTGAAAAGAGCCATTCTGTTTGTCTACCTGAAAGGCAACTTTATCTTTTTGTTTATTAAAAAACTGAAGTGTTTCCGACTTTTTATAAAACTTAGTTAAAATTTATTTTACATTATTTTCGTCAAAGCAAAAGCGATACAAAACTGTTTTTTTTATAAACAAAAACGCTTTTGTTCAAGGTCATCCGGTGGTACGTTTGCTAGAATAAAAAGTTTTCTGCCTATAACCCACATCGATCACACTACAGATATGATATGATTTATGTGCAGAGTAGATTGAGAATTTAAATTCTGATATGCTTAAAATATCTTAAACTAATACTAGGACTACTGCCAACTTTTCTCGTGTTGTCTGTTGCTTCTGCTGAGTGTTTTCGTCCGGGAGGGGGTTCATTTTTTACCTTGTCGAGGTGAGATATTTTATGATGACTCTAATAACTCTATTGTTTTATGATATTAATTTTTATGTTGGTGATTCCTTATGGGTTTTGCTTTGTCACAGACTTTTTTATGTTTTATAAAACGGTTCGATAATAGTTAAAACATTATTATTGGTAATATTATTAATTACAATTTTACTGCTTAATTGTGTTGTGTCTCTGTTCGTTTTCTTATAGAATGAATAATAAATGAAAGCTCTACAATATACAGTGTTTATCATAATAAATAGAAATGCAGTAGGATATGTATGTCAAATCAAAACTGAATGTCATTTAAAAAAAAAAAATCATTTGGCAAAACTTTCTTAGTAGCATATCTGTCTCACTGGCTGTAGTCGATGGTCCCTCCAAAAATCGCCAAAAAATGTATTGCGCCAGTGCCCTATAAGGAATTTAGGAAAGTACATGCGTGAAATTTATAGATACCTAGTATTAGATGTTAGTGCTTGACTTAATGGCGTGTTTAGGGGGTGTAAAGGGGGCAATTCCACCCCCCCCCCGCGGAGCTGTTAATCCAAACAAAATGTTTAAAATTATTACCACGATTATATAAGTGTGAACTCTTTATTTTTGTCATCGACGCTAATTTTTATGAATATTAAGCTTATGTTGTATTAGCAAACAAAAAGTAATGGTGTGAGGAGGGGCGGTGTTAGTTTTAGTTTGCCCAAAAAGAATAATATGTCTCGCTCTCTGTATCTAAGGTCATATTGATCAACAAAGTACTTTCAGTTGAAGATTCCTACGGACCCCTATATTTTGTTGGATTAATTTTTTTTTCTGAAAACACGGGTTTCTTCATATTTATTTTTTGTCTATGGAAGCGCATGCAATTTAGAAAAACAACTATCTAAACAAAGATGGCATTTCGTATCGAAATCATGTGTCTTGGTTGAGATACACCTGGCTACGACTTTAGTTTATTGAAAGTTTATTAGCGAATTTTAATTTAGGTTCATAATATTAACCTAAAAAAACTATATTGTGTGTGACAAGTAAACAAAATCGCTACCTTTCCTTTACCTGTAACGTCCCTCGTTATGAATTTCTTTTTATTTTTGATAGTGAAGTATGACCCAATTTAGGTCGGATATAGTCATTTAGTAACACTGTGTATACGCCATTTTGTTACGTCCATGATATTGGATTCCCAGTTCCTACCAATATTTTACCACTTTCTTTCTATGCCACACTTGATTTTTGGGCATAATTAAGTAGTAGTTTAAGTAACTAGTAAGTAGTTTTAACATTGACACACACCGCCATTTTGTTACCTAATGTTGAATTCGTACCGGCTTATTTCTATATCACATTTAATTTTTCTGTAAAATTTAAGGTCAATTGAATAAATGAACTTGAAGACATGAGGGTGAATTTTTCACGATTACATTTTATTTGGCTGCTATTTTTTTTCCGCCATCTTGAATTAGTACCACAGGTTTAATAGTTCATCTCTATACCACAATTAGTTATGCACACAATTTAAATTCAGTCCATTATGTAGTTTTTTCGGGCTGAATTTTTAAATATTTTATTAAACCACCATTTTGTTTCGCCATTTTGGATTTCTACCAAAATTTTTACCGGTTGATTCCTACATATTACTTGATTTTTATGCAAAATTTGAGAAAAATTGGATGTAGTCTTTTAGCAATAATGTTTTTAAAATTTCACTAGGCCGCCATTTTGTTTTGCCATATTCGATTTTTACAAGAATGTTACCAGTTCATCCCCATATGACCCTTAATTTTGACCAAATTTTGAAGTCAATAGGGCAGGTAGTTTTTTAGCTACGCCGCGAACAGACAGACTGACGGAATTGAGAACATATGTTTTTCGGCATCTAGGGACCCTGAAACGTAGCGATCTGACAAAATCTCGGAGAGTGATTTTTTCACGATTATGAGGGAAGCAAAAATGTATTAAACTCTTCCATTTAACGTTTTGTGGTTTAATTTATATTTTCGTGGATGTTAAGTTTGGCAAATCTAGTTATGTATATCTCGAATAACAAAAGGCAAATTAAAAAGTGACTATTGGTATTTTTTATCTACTTACGGATAGCTAACTAGTGATGAGTATCAATAACTATCGATATGTTTTTCATTATTCCCTATCGATAGGGAGATAGTTGGGTCTATAACTATCTCTATATCGATGTATGTAACTATCGGCCTATCGATATTTCAGTTTGCCATGACCCCTATTCGTAGGTAAAATCCAATGTCGCCCATCCCTAACTAAAAATAACTGCACATATTGCAAAAGGGGCTGTCTTATATATCAGCGAACCGTGTACATTTTTTGTTCTGTGATATCTTAAAAATACAAGCACGAGCTATTTTAAAACGCCTTTTGTGGAGTTCGTGTATGAGCGAGAGCATACAAAGATTATGAATTGCACTGCAGCTGTTTTAAGCCCTCTAGTTTTGTAAAGCGCGACCGTGAGCCTTTAGTTTTCATGAAAGATAAATAGTCGGTTCATTTTGTATCTCTTTTTATCCCAGTTTGCTTTGAAGTCGAAGCCTTTTTCTTCATTTCGTGGTAGAAACATATCTCTAAGGTCAAAGGCCTGACATATTAATACATGGAGAAATGTGTTTTCTTACTAACTACAACAAACATTATAGATCAAAACAGAGAAAGAAGCTGTGGTAATAAATGTGAATTTAGACATTTAGAAATCATTTTAGATTGCTATAAATATTTTATATATTTACTGCACTTTCTGCCGTTTCTCATCATTATTATAAATTACTCGCATGAAGAGCAAGGTATTCATAATCACATTGTCCTTAAGTAATTATATTTTAATATATTAATACTCTCATGGTCGAGAATCAAATGATGAGGCTGAAGATTATACAGTATAATAATACATAGATTACATGTGAATGTTAGAGCTGTGTAGCATAATTTGTGGGATTATTAATTTATAACTAGATTATAATGGAAATAGGGTTACCTATGGCTATCATATATCTTTTTTAACTTTTGTTCAAAAAGCAACATGCTTCTTAAAAGGAAAATCAAAGTAAATGTATTTTAATGAGGACTCTAGTCATTATAGTCATTGAAATACACCAAGTCAAGAAACAAACGACTAGAACTTTTCTAGTTACAATTTGTACGTGTATTCTTATTTCAGAGTGTAACTGCAATTATACCTGTATGTAGGAAGTTCAGAAAATAGCTCTGAATAGTGCAAATTAACTATTTAGATAAAAATGGGCGTTGAATTTCTTTTTTTATATAAAAGTCTTCTCTTAACATGGAAAGAAAGATATAGTCCCAGATCTGCGGACAGATTTTTCATCCACTTGTGTTTTCTGTAGAGATACGAAAACTGGTACACATACATACAGGTAACAATACAATTTATTAGAATTTTAACACCCCAAATGGCCACATTTTGAGGCGCAGCACCCCTTTTTTACCGTTTAGAAAATCTGATAAAATATTTAACTTTATTGACAATAAAATGTATTAATATTTTGGTGCTCAAAATCGCCCTTTTTGAAGGGGGGGGGGGTGTTAGCTCGCCGTAATTTTTGACCAAAAATGGCTCCTTTAGAAGTGCGGAACACCCTAATTCAATATATTGTTTGAGGGAATTAAACTGGAAATGAACTGACTTACTAAACGAATGGAAAAGCAGATCATGAAGAATTGTTACCAGTAACTAACAAGAAAATAAAAAGAATTGTTTTTTTTTGCTAATACTAAGATCCATCTAAACGTAAAATGTATTGAAATGCGGAAAAGGTGTTTCTTACTCATAATTAATATATATCAATCAAATTATTAATTTCAAGCGAAGAATTTTAGGTGTACAACTTTAATAAAAAATTCTAAACAATATAAAAAAATCATATAAAATTATTTTCGCTGAAACTTATCGATTCTTCATCAGATATATCTGTTCCCTTTAATATTATGATAGGTTGAATATCTGAAACATCTATATATTTTTCTGTCTACTACTCAGAAAATGTAATCAAAGAAAGTCATTTGCCGTGTTATTTTTAGCTTTCAACATTTTTGCGTCATAATATCGTTTAGCTTGTGACCACACCATTTCTGTTGCATTATATTGGCAATAATAAGAAGAACTTAAAATTGTATGACCATGTTCTTATTTTATATCATCTGCTGATGATCCTAACTTGCTTAGCGAAACGCGCGTCCAGAACGTAACAAGTTATGGTGTAGTGTGGCTAGAACTCTTGTATTTTGATGTTCTTATATGTAAATATCTAAGGGATATTTTTTTCTGGTGGTTTTGCGCTAACTATTTTCCAAAGATCATTTTTCATAGCGTTTTCTAGGTAATCAGTTTTTTAAATATTAATTTAAGCGATGGTTGATTGTCTTTGTTGTACTTTTAAAGATTAAACACGCGTTTTGATGAATCCTTTATTATTTCCAGCATGAACGAATATATATCTTACTCCATTACCTCTTTTTTACTAGAAGTAACCACTGTTCCATCCGGCCATGTTTTCCTATTAATACCCTTACTAAAAATCTAAGTTTCATCAAGAAACGCTAGATTCAAAATTTGCACTCTTTTCTTTTTTTTATAGTTTCTTAGAAAAAAGGTGCGCCTGTCACGAATAGATTGAAGTTCTAGAAAATTTCGGTTGTTCGATTTTTTAAATCTAAAATCAATTTTTTAAATCAAAATATGAATAAACCTTGAGGTACATGGTCATTTTCGAAATGCATTTTGTGAAGTACTTCGCCCAGCGCCTTTGATACAGCTGGAGTTAATTTTTTCTTATTTTCTTTGTTTTTTTTTTGCGAAAATATTTTTACATACGCTACATCGGAATATGTATCTGAATTCGTTAACCAGTCATTACTTCTCTCCCAAATCTTCATTGTTTCGGCAGCTGCTTGTGCGCATTTTTTCCCCTGGCTTCGCAATAATCTCTTTGGGCCTCAAAATATAAAAGAACATTCAAAATTATATTTTTAGTTGGATCGTTAAATCGTTTTACCATTTTCAATTTACAAACTCAAAATTATAATTAAATCAACCCTTACTTTTTAACATAACATGGATGACATTCACTAATTTTAATGATTTGACGGTTTAAAATTGACACTTGGTATTTTTAAGGAAGGACATTCAGTTTTCTAGTAATTTTTTGTCTCATCTATTTAAATATAGTTAAAGAAAAAGGGAATTTGCTTTGGTGAATTTCCAGGACTGTACTAGACTAGATGTGTAAGTGTGCGCTTCTAGAAATCTTAAGTCAGTTAGGAACTTATCGCTTTCTCTTTTTTTTTGTATATGTTAACTTCGATAATATTTTTCTTTTATGCTCTTACTTAATCTGTGCTCGAATAATAACTTTTTTATATAACTTCTGTGATAATTTTGTATATATTTATTCCCTCTCAAACCGCCATTGATCATGAACTGACGACAATCGTCTGTGTTCCTGGACACTGCAGCCACAAGACACTTTGGCTGCGAAAGAATGCTCAAGGCGTAAATGCCTCGAGGCTCAAATTCGGACAGATGAACAGCTGAGAACCTATATTTTGCCAATCAGCCGACCTCCTCACCTCATATGTTCCACTCCTGACCGGAGCGATCACCTATATGCCCTCGGAACACCGTTGACCTTTCGAGAGCCCGAAACGTCGGATTGTTCATTATCGACGGCCTTTACTGATGGCCATTATACCCCACAAAAACCTCGCCTCATCACAAATTGACCAATGTATTAATGCCAAGTATGGCACATCCAACTCCCATCCGGAAAGGTTGACACCGGTCAAAACATACCGTAACCCTCGGGTTTTTTTTTCTATTGAGGTCCAGCCGAAAACCGCAGATAAAAACATGCATTCATATGCGCCTATTCCAGAGTCGGAACATATCATAGCGTAAAGAACCACCCCCAAAGCCTCGAGAGAGGATATAAAATTGAAAGTGTCCCTCCCCTCGTCTTATTGGGACGAAACACCCTCCGAACTTTGAACCGGACTTCTGGCAGCTAGCAATATGGCATTCACTAAGTTCGCTCTCAAATCCATTTATGAACCCGGATGTGTCGCCCTCTATGGATGAACATCCCCAAATCCTATACATGGCACCCAACCTGCCCAGTCCCACTGAAATCCGGGACAGTATCACGCTGGTAGGAAAATTAATTCTTGACAATTTTGTAACAAGTAACTTGTAATTTACGCAGATGTTCTTGTCACACTTTTTCTTACTGCAAAGTGTCTCCGAGCATGCGCCGTTTATTACCGGAGCATATCAATGTGCTGTTAGTGGCTAATAGATACGGCAAACACAACTCTGAGCAAAATTATTGGAATCTAGAGTAGACAAGCGTTGCCAGCCTTCAGAATCTATAAAATATGGGCTATGAACCACTAATAGATGTCTCTAAATAAATAAGGTTTCTAATTATTGTAATGCAATACATCAAAGAATCTGATAAATTCGCCAGAACCGCGGTCTTGTCATGTAAGGTTAGCAATAGTCATGTGAGTTGCCGCAATAGTATAAAAGATTTAAAGAAATGACTAAAGTTCGATTTGATAAAGTGTGAAAAAACTAATAGCTGCAAGTTGGCCAAGTAAACCTAGGGTAACCACAGCAAGTAGAAGACAGTATACTGGCAATGTCTATGAGAAGTTATATTTTGTAAGAGGACACTGTCAGCTAAGAAAGCACCATTAAGCATAGAGTTGATATGCACTGGTTGCGTACAAGAAGACAAAACAGTTACGCACGTGTCGTTGTCCTGCTGTCTCATAAATCCATTCCAGGAAAGAACTGGCCTATCACTACCAGTTTAAGGGAAGTTCACTTAGACATCTCATTTACACTCAAGGTCAAAAATACTGCATAATATAAAGTGAGAGATGAAAAACTGATTTAAAAAAGGAAAAATTAAGAAAGGAAGAGGCTTCGCTCTAATTTCAGTAGAACTGTGCTATTGTTGGAGTTACTTTTTCGAGTGGGTTTAGAATTCTCGATATGAAAATAAAAATTTTACACATACTATCTTAAAAACAATTTGGACTCTAAAAACAGGTTTTATAGTTTCATAAAATGACAAAAGTTACATAGCTGTTTTAAATTCCATATTGTTTTGGGTGTGAAATATTTTGGTTTTTATACCGAGATTTCGAAGCCCACTGCAAAGAGTATCTTATATATTATGCAATATTATACTCTTATAAAAAAATATATTTTGTAAGAATATACTGCCTATAATGTGAGCGATGTTCCCGAGGAAGGAGGGCACAAACGGAAGCAATCCTGCCATATTTAATGCCCGGTTTTAACTTAAAAAGAAATAAATCGATTAGGTTTTCATTTCAAATTAGAATTTGATATTTACAAAATTGTAAAGAAAATAATGTTAGTACCTATTGGTTTTTCATTGCATTTTGGTATTAAAATGGTCGTATTATTAAAGAATTTTTAGTTAGACACGTTAATAAATAACGTGCATCGTTTAACTGAAACGTATGAGATGACATCCCGCATCAAAATATTACTATTATACCAAGATATTTTATTGTCATCAAAATATGTTCATATAAATACCTCATATCATGATTTCTCTAGTATTATCCGCGTTATTTAATTGAGCTTTAATAATTGGGTCTCGTCTTTTGTGCTGTAAATTTGCATCATCATATTTATTTATGGTTTACTTAACCTTGATTTTTTCCATTTCATGATTTAAAAAATCCAGCAAATAATGGCGTTGACATTTTTAGCAAACAAATAATCTTTGTATTTTATGTCTGTAGATGTCTATTTAGTATAAAATCATCATATTTATAGGTCTAATGTTCTCTTCTTTTAACGTATTTTTAGATCACTAAATGTAGAGCACTATACATTAGACCTAAAATAAATTGGAGACAATTTTTTGTGACAGGAATTCCTTCAAATGATATTCTTTAACGTTTGGTGTTTGGCCAGTCAGCTTTGCGTTTACGGAGTGTGCGTCCCTCTATTTTAGGATACGCATTTATTATAGAGGCGTTCCCCAATATTATGAGCAGTTGGTTAAGTTTTGGTTCAGCTGTATCAAGCCAGCACCAGTTGGAAAATTATGAGAAACGTTTACAAACAAGCAATGCCGACGGATGTTAAACTCGATATACTGAAATTAATAAAACACCAATATCTAATTTAAGGCATACTTTTTTTTTATTCATCAGTTGGTTTTAATAGAAGTTGGATATATTGTTTTAATACAAAAGAAATGAGATGATCTTTTTTTTCATTAGTTGTTTTTTTCTTCCGAGCTTTTTTGCACAATTTCTTTTATCCTAACTTTACTTTAAAACAATGGTTTCCTGTTGGACATAAAATTGTTGCATTCAAATTTAAATCTTTGTACCAAAAAAAAATTGGATTTTAGTTTCCCCAACATACCGTCTTCCAACATTAAACCACATTCGCCATTTCGAGCACCATCATACCTACAGACAACAGAGAGAATCTTAGTAAATAACCACACTCACAAATCCTAAAACAATAACTTACAAATAGAACAAAACACACTGAAGTACAACAAAACAAACAACTATTTACACATATTTGATTGGGACTAAAATGAGGTTACGTCTTACATGATTAAAACATATAAAATATTTAAAAAGATTCATGTCTTTAGCTTGGATCGAACCCGAACCGCCTGAATGGGAGGCCGAAGTAAGTACCTATAGACCTCTAGACTAGTTAAATAAAACAACCATAAACTCTCACTCTATAGATTAGTGAATGAAATGAAGGTTGCCTACAATTATTATTACATTAAATTGTTAAATATTAGAGTTGGTTCCAATCTTTAACGCAAGTAAGAATATGACTTTTTATAGCTTTGGTTATTTCCATTTTTCTAGAAGGTCAAGCTTTTTCCTCCTCGGATATTCATGTAAAACCTCAACGTCAAAATGGAAGAGTCATGACCTAACTCTAACAAATGATTGGCAAAAGCTGAAACAGATTCAGTTACATCCGTATTTCTGAATTTGTTGACAAGGCACAAATGTTCTCCCACCCTTGTGGAAATTTTTCTACCTGTTTGTCTCACGGAGGTCGTGGAACATTCGCCACAATTTAGCGCATAAACCCCAGATCTGGACATTTTATCGGTTGTGTACTTTGTCCTTACTAAATGTCTCTTGAGAGTATTTACTGTTTTGAATGAAATATTTATCTTTTTAATATTTTAAAAAAATTTTGCGAATTGGAGAGAAATACTTCCGAAAAAAGTAATGCACTTGAAAATATTGGTCTCATCCCTAAGTTTTGAATGTATCACAGTATAGGACATTTTGTACCTGTTTATAAATTTATAATATAATTTGGACTCCAAAGGAAAACCGTTATTCATAGCGATCTGCATTATAATATCACTCTCTTTGTTAAACGCTTCCGTTGACAATGGTAAATTATACAACCGATAGAAAAAGGAGTTGAACGCAGCGATAGCAAAAGGTCAAGAAACGGTAGTTTTCCTTCATCTTCCATTTCCAATGTAAACTCAGTTTTAGGATGCAACACAGTTTTGTTATGGAGTGGTATTCGCCTCAAGAACTCACATAAATTGTTTAATTGTAACGTAGTTGAAGCAGAACCACAACCCAATTTTTTTCAAAATTTGAAAAGTGCCCCAAAACTGTTGGCTTCCTAATCGAATGAACAGACAAATGATGGTTTTTGGTGAATACAAAGCCTTCGTTTTATTCCAGCAAACATGCACTTTAATCAAAAAGTAGATGTTTCGTCTGCAATATGCTCTGATCGAATTATTGGACCTTTCTTATGCTGCACGTCTTCTTGTCGAAGAAACACCGAACTGTTTTTCCGTGTGCGGCTCTCTCGGGATTAACAATATTGCATGGCTGGTTATATTTTGCTGCACTAATTCTAATATTCGTAGTTTTCGTTAATTCCAGCAGTTATTCGCTGAAAGTTTGGCTCAATTTTTGCAGAATTCCTTGTTATATTTAAGGATTTTTCCCAAATTCCATTTTGATGTAGAGTTTTCGTACAGAGCAATTATTATTTTCGTGACTTACAACTTGAATTTTTAGTATTTGTATGTTTCAGTACAAGCGCATCTATCCCTAGTAAAGGCCTTTACTTTTTAAAGTTTCCATTTGCTAATGAACATCCTCAAAAAAAATCTATTTTGTTTCTTTACAGATATAGGTAAGCATAAAACTAAAGGTATCTTAAACAAATTATGTAGAAGTTCTAAAACATTTCGACATTTTTCTAGTTTGGGGTTTTTGCACGATGTACTGTTAGGCGTTTATTGGGATAAACCGTTTGTATATAAACAGTGGACTTTATAATGACGATTGACGCTTTAACGAGTTTTGCGGCGTATATTTTGAAATTGAGAACTTTAATGACTATATTTAGCCTAAACGAGATCACTTCAATTTTTTTTGTTCATCACTGTATAGGAGTAACTAAAACGCATTTACTTTTCAAGGCCTTTTTACTGCTGTAGAAAAACTCTCCAAAAGAACTAAAAGTCCTTGTAGTGTTTTTATGAAGCTTGCAGGAAATACAGTTTTTCTTTGTTTGAAAAGAGTTAGGAAGATTTTTGTTTAATGAAAATGTATAATCTTTCCGATTATTCTGTTATACAATTAAGATACAATTGATCATAACTTTTTTTAAAGGAAAATGAAAATTGAATTACTATCCACTCACTTGCTATATTTATGCACTTTATATGGGGACCGACATCGACCTGAGACACTGCAGACTGCAGATATTATGTAGTTTATATTCAGCAGCAAAGTGGGGTATGTAAATAACCTGTGATATATCTACATAAGCAATACACGGAAAATTAAGCATATGCACCTTAATTCAATCCGCAGTGGTTCTTTTAACATTTAATTTGTTGTTAAAAAAAATTTCCCCGGATTTATTAAGGAAAACATTTCTGTAACAATATTGTAATGATTGTTGGTATTCCGAATATGTAAACCTGGATTGTTTAGAAACTTTGATTCCTAGACTTTAAAGAAAAAAGTTAAATTTGACGTTATTTCATCATATTATGAATTATTTATTTATAATTTTGATTAGTAAAGTTGTCTAAATAATAAAAGTAAAAACTCGAGTAATGTTCATATAAGTAATAAAATAATATTCCATGGACTCAAAATATGTACATAGACAGTGTTATAATTCCTTCATAAAAAATGTAACCGTGAGAAATATAGCTCATTAATGAGATTATAAGCAAACTTGATTTTATTATTACAATTTTCCATTGGCCTTGATAGTACGAAAATAAATCACACCTATTCATTCAACCTCATTTGCAAACACACACCTAATGTTGCAACATATTTTGGAAAGATTTAATTTTTGAAACATATTATTTATTTTGATGTGTGTCACTCTATTTCTTTGTTCTTATGCATTTTAACGAAACACAAATATCTTTGTACAATTTTTTACCGGTCGATCTTAATCGACTCTTTTGTCACCCCTAAACATTGCGAATCAGCCAACACTCTTTTTCATTCTTATACAAGAAAAGTTGAAAACAGAGCAATATTTAAAGCACTAAAAGATTTTCTTTAAAATGCAAACGGGCACACAAGGGAAACTTATTTTCCTAGGACTACTTAAAAACTGAAAAAAATACGGTTAACTGGGACAGAAAGTGCCATGTATCACACACGCATTGAAAAACCCAACACTTGTTATGTAATACACTATTTCTATCGACAGAGACCTCATATTGTATTGCTCGCCACTCCTACGCTTTAAATTTAAAATATATGATTTTATTGAAGAAGACTTGAAAGTTTGCTTATAGAAAGATTGGCTATTATTCTTTTTTTTAGTGATGGCTGTGTGCACGTAAAAGTAAATTTGCGGAATTATGTAGATCCTACAGAGCGATACACATTCTCAGTGCTACTTTAGGAATTAATATTTTTTATCATGAATTTAAAATATTATTATTTAAATATATAGCCTTACATCATTCAGTTGTTAAAAATTTATTCACTTGTCCTTTGGATCTATAATAAGACAAACATGGAAAAAAATTAATATCTTTAATTTCACTTCTTTTGTATCTTCCTATAATTTCTTAGACTCGGGAAGCGGTTTATTTGCTCCTATCAATGCATTGTCAGATTTGTCGTCCGCCATTTCTTGCAAGTGAAGCCGCCTAAAAAAAGTATTCAATTCAAATTCAAATTCAAATTTCTCTATTTGCTCAAATACATACAAAAGATGTTTAGCATTGTCAACAGTGGTGTTAAGATTAAAATATAAAAAAATAATAATAGATTTAAAAGTTAATACATACATAGATTAAAAAAGTTAATATATACATAGATTAAAAATTACAGGTATTAGGTAAAACACACTAAAACAAAAATATACATACACTAAAACTAAATAAAGCTAGTAATCTTTAGAATAAAATTATAGATGCTAAGACATTACAGTTACTAATAAATAAAAACTTAGGGAAGTATATTATCACATACAAAGGAAAGACAAAAACTCTTCAATAGTGTATGAACAGATCTCCAAAATTAATTGTTTTATTTTTGTTGTGAATTTATTGATGGGTAGAGCTCTTAGGTCCCCAGGTATGGAATTATACAGTTTAATAGCAACATTAACATAGCTTTTGTGTGTTAGTGTAAGTCGATATTGAGGTAGTAATAAATCTTCACCATACCGAGTATTGTATCCATGCCTACTATTAACTGCTGCATAATCTGTTTCATGTGACCTAACAAAAGTTAGGCACTGATAAATGTACAGGCCTGGCATGGTGAGCAATCCGTACTCTGTAAAGAGTGGTCGACAACTCTCTGTTGAGGATTTTTTTCCGAGAATCCTCAGTGCAGATTTCTGCATCTTAAACACCCTCAGCCATTCAGTTGAGTTTCCCCAGAGGAGAAGCCCATAACATATTTTGGTCTGAAAAAGACCCATATATGCAGTTCTGGTCACCTCTAATGGAGCCATCTCAGCAATTCTACGGGGCAAGAATAATGTGGACGATAGTTTGCCTGTTAGTTGATCAATATGGCTTTTCCAGGTCAATCTATTATCCAATTGCACACCGAGAAAACGAACACTGTTATTCTCTAGTTCTTTTAGAGAAAAGGTAACTTTTTCAGTTTTATCTAAATTGAGGCAAAGATTGTTGTCTGCAAACCAGGAATGTAATTTTTGCAACGTATTATTGGTTCTTATTTGAAGCATGGCTGGACCAACATGATGGTCAAGTAGGGTGGTATCATCTGCATATTGGATGGTTTTAAGTTCGGAGAAGTGGGCTGGAAGTTCATTAACATACAAGATGAACAATAGAGGGCCAAGAATTGACCCCTGTGGTACTCCTGCGACCACATGAAGAGGTGGAGACACACTTCCCCCATATTCAACTCTCTGTGTTCGCTCAGAGAGGTGAGATTTTATAAGATGATAGGAGTTACCTCTGATACCATAGTATATTAGTTTATCGAGTAGGATCTGATGTGACACACAGTCGAAAGCCTTTGAGAGGTCACAGAATACTGCAGATACAGTCTCCCTCCCCTCAAAGCATCCGACTATGTGACCCACCAGCTCACTCAAGGCATCTGCTGTAGATTTCTTCTTTCTGAAACCGAACTGAAAATTGGATAGTAAATCGCTCTTCTCTAAGAAGGGAACTAGTCTTTTATTGAGACAGATTTCTATAGGCTTAGACAAGACTGGGGTTATTGAGATTGGTCGATGATTTCCTGGGTCATTCTCATCCCCTTTTTTATAAATGGGAACAGCTTTACTTAGTTTGAGTTTTAATGGAAAAGTGCCAGAATGAAAGCATTTATTTATAATTAAGGAAAGTGAAAACGCGATTCCTTCGCTAATTTCCTTTAAAAATTTATTGCTTAAACCATAGACATCACGAGCTGTACTGTTACTCATACTTTCTATTATTTTAACAACTTCATCTGTGTCCACTGGATCGAAAAAAAGGGTATGATTGTTGTGAATAAACCTAGATGTTATGTTTGATGGGTCTTCTCCAGTTTTTTGCAGTGAAGTAGTTATTTTGTCTGAAATGCCAACAAAAAAATTGTTTAAGTCCTCTGATGTGAGGAGAGTACTATTCTCAGCTTTCTTATTTTTGGAGTTCTTAATAATGTTCCATATTGTCCTAGACTTATTGATACTATTTCTTATCTTTTCAGAAAAATAATTATTTTTGGTTTTCAATATTTTATTTTTATATTCTTTTTTAAGTTCATTTATTAAATCAGTGATGTCAAGATGTTCATTTTGCCTATTAGACATAGTTAGAAAGTTAAGGGTATCTCTGCAGGTTTTTAGTTCATAGTTGAACCACCCATTAGCTTTGTTTCTATTATGTATTGTTTTTGTCTTTTTGGGAAAACAGGATTCAATAATTGAAAGCAGTTCATTTAGAAAAATATCAAATGCCGAGTTGACATTGTAAGCCCCTGAGAGCATTGACCAATTGACATGTTTTAAAATGTCAATGCAACGAACAATCCTTCTTTACAGAAAGGTCTAAAGTGTATAATAGAAGTACTGTTATTTGTTCTTATATTTGAAAAAAATCTGTATGTGTTTGATATTGCCATATGATCGGACAAGTAAGTGTCCCATAGTGAATATTTACACTGATCAAATGAATTAGTGATACAATTATCCAAGCAACTATTCTTACAAGTCTTTGATATCCTAATTGCCTCATTCACCAAAAACCTAAAGCCGTATGATGTAAGTAACTGGGAAAACTCAACTGAGTCCCGTTCTTTCAAGAGAATATCAATATTAAAGTCACCATAAATAAAGGTGGGTTTATCTTGCTTTGAGAGAATATCAAATATTTTGGTTAATAATTCAAAAAAGGTATCTAATTTACCATTAGGAGATCTGTACATACACAAAATGATAATATTTGTGTCCTTAATTTCAATCGCAGTCACTTCACAATGTGTTTCCACTGAGATATTGTCTATGGCGAGTATTTTCTTTGGTTGAAAGTTATTTTTGGCGTAAATAAGTACACCTCCACCTGCTGACTGTGTACGACAAAAATGGCTAGCTAAAACATAGTTTGGTATATTGTAATTCACAATCGCTGTTTCTGATAGCCAGTGTTCACATAAGCATATAAAATCATAAGCTTTGTCGGTGATTAGAAATTCTAGTTCATCCAGCTTTCTTGCTAGGCTTCTCACATTAAGGAAAAGTGTGTGTACATTAATATAGTCCTCGTACCTGGATTCAGCAGACCTCAAGTATTCTTTTTGTGTGTTTTGATTTTCATGCTCATTTTGGTAGCATATGAAATGGAAATTGTCTGTTGTTGTTGGTAGTTTTTTTGCTTTTTAAAATCATATCCTTTGATGCCTACATTTTTGGGCCAGAAATTGGGATCATATAGGTTATCCTTTTGTTCAAAAGGTGCCGTTACCAAAAAACATTTGTTTTTGGTTGCTTCTGTATGAAGTTCAGTCACAGAGATGGGCATGGATTCAAATCCGGGTTTCTTCTTAATATAATTCTCTACCTGCCTTGCATCTACATTTCGTTGAACTCGATAAAGATAGATCCATAGGCGTTTTTCGACACCCACGAATCCGTTTAACGAATTTTCCGAAGTTCCCAGTCTTTTTTCTTTTCTCCTAAATCCATTTTGACGTAAGTAATATTCTAAACCTTTTCCTTTAAAATCAGAAGGAACTAATAACAATATGAAAACAACATAGAATCTTCGACGCTGGATTTAGTTTACTTTCAGGGAATGCTTTTTAGCAGTAACCTCAAATTTAGGAATCAAAGGTTTAGTTAATAAGTTTATTCAAAGATGGGTAGATAGTTAAAATGAAAATTTACAATATAATTCCACTTGTTAGTTTATAGCACAGTTAATATCAGTTATTTTGGCCTTGGCAACAACTTTTGTCATTTTTTTGAGTTACTGTTCGTCGGAAGATGACATATTCTTAAACTGAATAAGCTTAAATATTCTAAATTCTATTTCTGAGACATTCTTAAAAGATATCAATGTAACTAATTATTATGCCTTAGGTTATTCAGAATAAATTTGAATCGAATATGAATCTTATGGAAACACAACTAGAATTTCGACTAGATTATAAAAATATATTATATTAATAAAAAAGCAAAGCATTCTACTTTAATCCCTCTTTTCTTCTCCATTCCATCAATGCCAGCTTTGCATACAATATGCACGACATTACCTTCAGGGTTGAAAGGTACAGCGTATTCTCAAAACACTTAAGTGTTTGTTAGTCCTAAAGAAGTGCCCTTCTGAATTGACGTCTATACTTTCCACGATTGTCCAATGTCCTATGACAACAGCATTTTTCCTGAGAGCTAGAAATCTGCTCGTGTACAACCTGTTCCTAAAAAGACATCCAAAAATCTTCTCTCTTATGAGGAAGGAAGAGAACTATGTCAATAATGATCTTTTAAATTGCCTTGAACTTATCCATGACAGGCAACATGGCTTCCGACACCAAAGATCTTTAGCAGATCTTCTTACCTTCGTAACCCACAACTGGAATAAATTCATCGAATTCCACAAAGAATCCGAATTATTGCTCTCGACATATCTAAAGCATTTGTCTGGCATGGCGCACATCTTAACAAACTTCTTGCCTGTGGTCGTCCTCCAAAAGTTTGTACTTGGATTGCCAGTTTTTTTTCAACAGAAGTAATTCTGTAGTGGTTGACGGCCATTCTTCAAACTCACCAAATCAACGCAGGCGTTCTACAGGGCTCAGCGTTGACACCGACCATAATCCTCCTGCACATTAATTGTCTACTCTGTTCTACCAGCTGTGACAAGAGTCTGAGGAACAGATTTATGGGAGCTCCGAAATAGCTCGATGGTACTCTTGTAGTTAAGCTGCCAGTGATAGATTTTTCTGATGTGTTGTGTGCATGGCCATGCACGATGTGAGGAAAATAGCCGTTTTAACTACTTTTTGCAAAAAAAGACTAGAATAACTTTTAACAAGTAGTGTAAGAAAAAAATAATAAAAATACGAAATGAATGCACATCATTAAATTTAGTAGTAGAATAATGTATGTTTATTAATAATTTTAACAAGTAGCAATAAAAAAATAATAAAAATATGAAATTGACTTTAAAAGTAGGAGAATAATGTATGTTTATAAATAATTTTAACAGTAATAACGGGTGAGGATATTAAAGTGTTACAAGGAGATATCGGAAAAGTGGTTTGGAATATTTTTATAAAAAATTGATAAGTTGAGAGTGAGGCAGAGGCACATATTTTAATTTTGAACATTAATAACTAGATACAGCATCATCCCGAATTAGGGCAAAATGTGTGTCCGCAAAAGAAGAGGGAAATTTGTTGCGATATTTTTACTTACTGATCAAAAGTGCGTTTAGGATAATCCATTTATTTGGATTACGCCAACATACCATACACTAATAGTCACTGTATCAAACAGGGTCTCTAAAACCTTCACAAACAAGTGAAACTTGTTTGTGACGGAGGAAAGGAACCGGTAAATATTGCATTTTTATACTCATTGATGGTATTGCAAAACCTCTTCAAGCAGCCATAATTAACGAATATTATCAAAATAATAGAATAAACCATTCGGCAGTGTAGGCACGATTTTCGGGTAAAAATATTATTGAAAACGTTTGGAGAAGGCTAAAATGCAAATTAAAACAATTAAAAATCAACCACAAATCATCCCAGATCTAACACGTGCAGAAAAAATGAAAAAGTATTCCACATAAATTCATTGTCTCTAGTATGCTACCAGAAATTGTTGAGAGGTGTATTTTTTACACTCCCTGTGTAAACACTCTTTTAAGCTAGAAAAATATGGCTTTTGTATTTCCTTTAATTAAAAAGAATATACTCTATTGAATTTAGCTCTGACTACCTCAATGTATGGACCAACTGATAACTAAAAAAATCGTACCCTTTGTATTAAGTTAACGGCAACCAAACTTCATTATGGTCTATAGTAACTTAGAAAACACGATCATATTTCTCAAAAGAGAGAATATTTGTCGTACATATAGTAATAGTTACAACACAGAGTTCATAGGCCTGAAAAAGAGAACTTTACTCTTAAAAAGAGTACATATCTTATCACCCTAGATAGACTATAGTTTATTTTTTGTTTTAACTTCCTTAACTTTTAGAAATAATAAAACAGGTTATTAGAAAATTAAATTATAATTTGAGCCACCCCCTTAATATGTAACAAAAGAATTCCTTCGATAATTTTTACATTTTTATGCATCACCAACGATTTTTTAAATATATTTTAATCATGATGATTGGCCATAGTTTGGGGTTTTTAACTCACCTCTATGGTATAAACTATGCCTTCAATTGTTATGCAATCAAACAATTATGGTGCATTAAAACCTCTCCACCGATTGATCTTGTTTCTCCTATAAATAATCTTAATTGTACAGTGTGTTACGGAAAACTAAAAGCGTTTTAGGTATTTATAATAAAACGCACCTCTGAATGGTTAATCACTTTCCCCAAAACTAGTTTATAAAAGCAAGTCTAATTTGATTTAACACTTAACAGTGTTCTGTGATCTAATTGAAAAAAATAATTAAAACAATAAAATATAAGAATTCTCTGCACTCTACACGGTCTGGCAACACGAGAGCGTTACATGCGTTGTCGATGCCAGTCGTGTAAACTCGGAGCTCCTACAAATCTGTTCCCTAGACTCTTTTACAGCTGTGCTGATGATAGTACACTCCACTCAAATATGCAATTCCTCAAAGGTGTCTCCAAGACTGAAATTGATCATTGGCGTAGAGTAATGACTTTATCCCTAACCGAGGACCTCATTAAAATCGTGGATGGGGAACAAAAAACCTTGTTCAGTTTAACGTCACTAAGACACAATCCCGTTTTTTTTCCGAGCTCAAAAATGCTTTTCTTATACCAACTTGTTTATACCCCTCATGCTTCGCGAATAGACCCTGCCTTGAGTATTATTCGCACATATGAGGATCAGTCTTCCCCTCAATCCTTAAAATTCTTGACTCTGTCCAAACAAGAACTATTCGCCTGATTCATGATCCAAACATCACTAGGAAGCTTGCATCACTAGAACATCGTCGAATTGTGGGCGATCTATCTCTGTTTTACATAGGCTACTACGGATTCTGTTCTGACCAATGATCATCCGTTATGCCATCCTTAGTTAGCATCCGTTCATCATCCAACTCCAAAGATCAAGGACTTTCGATTATGAAGTCTTTAAATCTCGTATCAATAAACTTTCCCTGTCTTCACTTAAAGCAACCACGGTACGTAGTAGGTCCTTCGTAGTCTATAAAAAAAAACAAAGCAGAAAAATTAAGAAAAAATATTTTTCTGGTGTTTAATAGTAAGTTTATGTTCATATCAACCATCAACCACCCTGGTTTTACATATAATCCGTACAAAATTGGCAATAAACTGCACAAAATGAACAATCAACTTCTCAAAAATTATTTCCTCAGAAATTAAATCACGAAATTTAATGTGGTCGCTTGGAAAATTTTTTCTCCAACGATATTGTTCTCTACCAAAGAGATTTTTGATACCTTATCTATAGTTCAATATTTTGAAAAATAACAATTCAATACAAAATACGTCAGGTAGTCCGTATCAAAATTTCGTTAGATACTATGTGCGCTTGCCAATTTTATTGCGACTGTATAAATTTCGATTGAGGCAAGCTTAAAGCATATCTTCTAAATTTTTCGCATGTTATCTAATTAGTCAGGCAAGCCGTTCTGAAATAATATTGTGTGGCAATAAACGATTAACTTAATTTGACTTGATTGACAATGGTTACAATATAATTGTATTAATACTGTTTGGTCAATTGGTTGTTAAATATCTCATCCAATTATGTAATTTAAATTTTATTCAACAGATAATAGATCTAATTGTGTATACTTTTAAAATAAAATTATTGTGTAATTCATTATAATCGTACCGTACCTAGAATGTAATCGATTGCAATAAAAAACTTGTATCATTAAATCAATTAAGGTTTTATTTGTAATATCTAGTAGTGATAGAGATACGCTAGAGCAATAGAATTTGGCTAACCATAGACACGTGTTTCGTTTATATATATATATATATATATATATATATATATATATATATGTATATATATCTATATATATATCTATATCTATATCTATCTATATATATATATATATATATATATCTATATATATATATATATATATCTATATATATATATATATATATATATATATATATATATATATATATACATACATATATATATATATATATATATATATATATATATATATATATATATATATATATATATATATATATATATATATATATATATATATATATATATATATATATATATATATGGGGAACTTTTTCATATTTTATTTCGCAGAAAATTCTTGTTCTAGATGAAAGTTAGTGCAACAAAAAATAAACAATTAGTTAGTTAATTTTAGCAAAAGTCAAAAGTTAGACAAGAGAGGCAAAATAATGTGAACACTGATCTAGAGTAAACTACCCTTAATTTTAAAAATATGGCAAAATGTTATTTAGAAAAAATGTTTAGAATGAAAACCTCTGTTCAGATCTGGAATCATAGCCTATTTAGAAAGAAATCAATAAATTTTGAAAACCCCCCTTTTATTGCACTTTTGCCCAATAAACGAAAATGTTAATAACATCTAAGCAAGATCAAGTAACCTGTGCCTAAATTTCAGAATATATAATAAATTAATGTAACTTATTTAGACTTAATATTTTTAATAATAACGACTATATTCGTGTGTTGCAAGGGCATTTAATGACTTCAGAATTTTGAGTTTATTTCTTAATTTTTATAGAAAGCTAAATGTTTAATCAGTTTAGCATGTATACATAAAAACTTAAATCTCAGTCCAAAATGTTAATATTTTAATGTTTCTATATCAAGGTTTAAAATAGCTATAATAATGTACTGTGTAAACATATTCTTATTGTCACGATTTGGTTATAGTAGGTTGGGGAAGAAAAAATAGGAACCTATAATTTCATATCTGAACACAGATTTTTACACTAAACAACTTTCCTCAACAACATTTTGCATACCCTATATACTTATCTGACGACTTTTACTAAAATGTTAATACAGTATTTTTTGATGCACTATTTTTTGTCAGGAATAAAATTTTCTTAGAAATCAAAAATAAAAAGTTTCGATATGTTGCACACTTCTTGGATCACACTGCATATATATATATATATATATATATATATATATATATATATATATATATAGCCAGGTATATCTCGATAATATATCGTTAAACATTTTTAGTATTACTTTTCTGGAAAATGCCTGTGAAAAAATTGCTTATTGGTTTACTATTGGGGCCATGTATGTGGTATAATATTATAGATATAACTTTTATTTAAACAAGTTTTGTTAAATATATAATAAAAACTGTAGAATAATTATTCAATACATATGGGTCACTCTGTAAAGATAATTAAATTAAATTAGACTACAAAGTTTTTGTTTCACTATCATTCTTTCAGAAATGAAATTAGTGGATCAGGCTTCGGTCATTTGAAAGTTACCAGGCTAAAACGTCTATTACAGAGCCATCTAGTAGTGGAGTATAAATTTGTTTAAACTTTAAAAAATATGATTTTAGTTTTTTTTTGGCTGGGCGGCGTAATACTTATTTTAGTACCAGTGCATTATAGTAGTGGTCAAGGTAAGAGACCGTACCCCGGCGGCAGGCGTTATCCCCTGTCCACTCCTGCTATGATAGCAAGACAGTAATCCCTATCTAAATACCTTATTACTATAGAAATATAAAATTAGTCGACGATATAATATATCTTTCTCTAAAACAGTTCGAAAATATATACTTTATCGCAATAATGCCATCATTACAATGATATCGCCAAAGGTGTACAATTTCCTTTAATTGTCACAACATTTATTACACGGGAGCAAATACCAAAACCAAATCATAAGACTTATTTTACATCTTGATGAACGAAACCCTAATAATTATTAATAGCTTTTTAACATGTAAGTCTTAAACTTAAGACGAATTATACAATAAATAACTATTTCTTTTAAAATACAATTGAATTGGATAAGAACAATAAAATTTCAACAGGCGGTTTAGGTAAATAGAAAGCTTGTCGTCAATCGTCAATTATCGAAAATTTTTATCGAAACACGTCGACTTTCGTATGCATATTAGGACACCCGCGAAATGCCGCTTCTTTAATTATTTCGGTCCAAATACGTATTCAGTCGTGAATTATTTCTAAAAGGAAATTACTTGGAAAGCATTGTATTGTATTTGCCCCGAATTCAGTTCGAAAATGTATTGCTTTCTTGCCTGCAGTTAGGGAACGAAAAAATTGTTTGGTGGAGAAAGTCGTACAGATTTTTTAAAACAAACTTTGTTTACTTTATTAACTCATCAAAGATATATTAAGTCTTGCCACATGGGTATTTTGTATTAAAACAAAGAAATATTATTAAAAATGTTTGACGTGAAGAAAATATTTAGCTCTTGTTCTATTTGAGACTACTGCGCATACAAAGGAGGGAAAGTGTTTAACCGTATTTTTCTTTGTTACCACTTACCCTCTAAATACCTGGAATTAAATGTTCTTAGCTACATTTGCTTTTAAAAATGGCGGAAGTAGTGCATTATTTTGCCAGCATGAGAAAATAAACATTTTCTAAACTCATATATATATATATATATATATATATATATATATATATATATATATATATATATATATATATATATATATGGGTGTCCTATATGTTTATTTATAAAAAAAATATATCTGTGGTTGTATACAGTTAATAGAAATTTAATATTGCGGAAGTCAGGGGCCATTTTGGATAGGATGTCAAATTAAAGAGCTCGTTGCAATGATCTTAAATATGAATACATTTGCCTTTATTCTATTAAGGTCGTCCCTGGAGTGGTACCCGCCCGCGTACCAGAATTTGAAAATTTTGACTCCTCCTGTTTTAATTACATAAATTTAAAAAAAAATACATGTGCTAGTCTTTTTCAAACTGAAATTTGTATGGTATTTGTGTACCTAGGTATTATATATTTATAGTTTTAGTAAACATTTTAAGGTCAACATTTTTTTTAGAAAAATAATGTGAAAAAATCATTCACATTGAAACTATTTAACAAAACAAACAACCTGTAATTAATAATATAATAAAGACATAACCCTAAAATAAACAAAAATCTAACGAATGTTATTATTTTATATAAGTAGTTCATTTTATAACAAATACACAAGAGGTTTACTAAATATTTAGACCAAAATAACAATAATAATTGCGAAATTAATATGAGCGTTAGGTTAAATGGTTAAAACCTGTAGTACAAAAATTCTTCCTTTCTTTAAAACAAAATCAGCAGTTATCAGCTACGTCAATGTTATATTATAATTCATTTTCAGTGCTCATAATAGTTTGGAAATCTTTACTACCCCATGGTTAACCTAATATGGTTTTCTATAACTTTTAATTTGGAGGAATGTCTTTTACCATTGGCAATAGTAGATATACCAAACTCATAATTTTTGTTTTGTCGAGATTAATGTGGAGATCGTGTTTAATTTCTCAAGCATGGTCGTTACTTCCTCTATGCCATTGGAGAATAATATAATGCCATTAGTGAAGAGCAGACAGCTTAAGTATGATCCATTGAATCTAATGCCTCTTTCATCCCAAATGAGCTTCTTGAAAAAACCCGGAATGATAGAATAAAAAGTTGGGGATATGCTCGTGTGCTCCTGACCAACCTTTCTCTCTATATCTATTTTTTTTTCATGGGTTCCCCGTTTCACTTGCATTGTTGTGTTCTGGTTATTGTAGGCGTGTTTAATGATTTGAGAGTATCCTAGCTCTATCAAGGGATTTGAAAAAGTCCCTGATAATCATGGAGTCGAAGGTCGTATGGAAATCTAAAAACGCGATGTACTTTTTTGGATTAATGTATTATAAATAAATGTTTGTATTATTAAGTATTTTTAGAAGTGGGTTGGTAAAAATCCAGTGTTTGGCGGTTGACAAGTGAGCATTTTATAAAAATACGACAAAAACATCACGGGTCTTTTGTATTATTCGTCAAGTCTTCGTTCTTGTAAATTAATATTACTCAGCACTATCCCAGTTTTTGGCACTCTCTTTTTTTAGTAGAGACTTATTTAAACAGTATATTACTGATTTGTAGACAATATTTCCACAGAAACTCAGCCTTTTTGATGTTATTTTTAGTATCCATGGGTGTTTACCATTTTTAATTTTTTTTAGTGTTTCTCTTGTCTCTATTATTATCAATTCCATATTTATCTTGTTTCGTGTATAGTCAAATTGAAATAAAATATAATATGCCACGCGACCGCCGCTTGACCGGCGCCCCCTAGTTTCTCACACCCTCCTGCATTGCACGCTCAGCACGGAACGGCCATCTATGCTAAAGAGGGTGTCCGATAAATATGTAGTTTTTCAAAATATGTTAATAATACTTGATTGAAACGCAAATGCGTTGGCAACTGTTTTTAAAACCAAGAGTTATATAAATTGTTGTACATCAATACGCTGTTTATTTCTGAAATACTTAAAATGTATATATAAGACATCGGCTTAAAAAGGTCGGAATCCAGTATGTAATTTTTTAAATTTAACCTTATATATTATTATATTTTTAAAATTTACGACAAAAGTACGATATTGTATACCCTTCACCTCAACATGTAATACAATCGGCCTGACTTATAGCAAAATCGGAGCTGCCACAAGTCCATTTATAAAAGCCTAGATTTTAAGTCACCGGAGGGCATTTCCCCGATTGTTAGAGTACTTTGTGAAGTGCTTAGAATAACTAGTAAAATTCAGCGGAGCATGATCTCGTTTTCTTTGTTAATAATCTGGCCACAATAGAGTTGGAAAACCTGAGTCTGGGAAGTATTATTATTATTATTATTATTATAGATAGAGCAAAATGCAAAATCGCGAAGACATCTAACAAATAATTAACAAAGCGACAGAATACAGGTTAACAATAAAAGAAACCTTTTTACGCTTCGTCGCACTACCGAATGAGAAAACCGAGTAGGCACTTGAAACGACAGTCGTTAGTTCTTTCACGCGCAGAACTTTATTTTGTTAGCCATTAGTTTAATTTGACTTAAGTTTTTTTCTGTCCTGATGTAATTCTTTGAAGAAGTATGATAAGTCATAGAAAGTATGACATTCCATTCAGAAAATTAACTAGAATGAAAAAACTGAAGTCAAGTCTATATATGATTTAAATATTTTCAAGTCTGACAGATTCGAATTTTAATTGAGATTTACCACAACAACGATTTTTTTTAATCCGTCTATCGCATTCATCCAAGAGACTTTTTTCTACATTGATTCCAGCCTAAAAGTCTGTCATAATTTTCAGAGTGGATTCTCTTTAGGGCTATTGACTGATGATTAATTACATTGAACATTATTGGTTATAAATTTTAATTACCGATTTAAAATTATAAAAAAATAAAAAACCCTCCAGCTTAGAACCGACTCTGGAATATATACTGCTAACAAAAGACCACTAAAAGATTTATTATGCATCTCCGCCACAGATTATACCTACCAGATGGGAAAGTATTAATATTCGCCATATCCAAATTTCGTGACCTTGACAACAGATGTATTGACTTTAGCTCTCGGTTGTTAAAAAAAACGATAAAAATTAGTCCCGCACTGTATCGGGAAGATTCTTATCTAGTAGGTGTAATCTATAGTACACCAGACGAATCTAAAGCGGCGACGAAAGGGCGAGTTATGTCAAAAGCAAGTCGTTTCCATGGAGAGGGTTCTAGCCAACCGCGAATGAATATTGCATCGTTTCAATAGTTACTTGGATTCTTTCTATGCTTCTGCTTTATTTTTTACAATGCTTGCCTAAATAGGTGACTAAAAAAAGTATTTAGTCAACTCTTTAGGCAAGCATTGTACAAAATAACGCCAAAAGGTAAGAATGCTTTTCTTTTTTACTTTAAAAAAAGTTTTTTTAAAAAGTTGTTGTAGATTAAACCGTCTAGTCTTTAAAAACTTTGTAATAGCTAGAAGTCTTATTTTTAATACAGCTAAAGATACAAACTTTACTTAACGACAAGAAATACAATACACTATCAAATAAATCAAATCAATATATTATATGTGATTCAAACTTCAAATCGAGTTGGTAAGTATAAGTAGCTCAAAATTGACTTACAAGATTTAACCCATATATAGGCAACCTCGGGCCTCTGGACCGGATCTGGCCCGCAAGAGATTCAGAAATTTCAAATAACGCACAAAAAAAATAAAAATTTAGCACACATAGTCTATTTGTAATTACTGTCAACCAACCTAGAATTGTATTCTTCAGATCATAAAGACTATAATCGATAAATAATTATAGAAATAGTCGTTAGAGAGAAGAGACAAACAGATAAACATTCGGGAAGTCGCTCGATGACCTTGAAGGGCTCCGTTATGAACAGTCGAATCTGAGCGTTCGCATCACATATTTGCGTACGATCAAGACGCTTGATTCGAGAGTATTCTAGTTGCTTATCGCGGGTAATATATAAACTGCTCAGCGCGCGTGTCAACTCATTTATTCTTAACAACTTACAAGAAAATACGAGGGAAATATTCAAGCAAATTCAGACCAGAAGAAAAAAAATCTATCAAGATGTCTGGTTGAAAAAAGCGGAAAGTGGACACAGAATGTCGTCAATTCGAAAACAAATGGACTGATGAATACTTTTTTATCATACACAGTGGTAAACTTGTTTGTTGTGCAATGAAACAATTTCTGTTTTAAAAGAATACAATATTAAGCGGCATTACTCGAGCAAGCATTTCGCTCAATATAATTGACTTACGGGCCAGTTAAGAAGGGATACAATTTTAAAAACTCATTACCAATTTAGGGAAACAGCAAGAAATGTTCCATTCACAAAGATCAAATCTAGACAGTGTTCTTCGATATAGTTTTATAGTTAGTTCCAAAGTAGCGAAAACATCGAAGTTAGTCACTAGATGTTACAGAACTTTTGTGCCCAGAAAAGAAAAAAGAGTTTGAGAAAGTAAGCTAATCGCGACGTACTGTTGTTGATGGCTAGTGATATCAAAAAAAAACATTGATTGATAGTTTGGCTGGTTTTCAAGCTTTTTCGATTACTTTGGATGAGAGTGCCGATTTATCTGACACAGCATAGTTAGCTATTTTTATACGAGGTATTGTAGAAGAATTTGTAGTGACAGAGAAATTTCTGGCTTGACGGCCACTACAAGGAACCACTACTGGAAAAGATATTTTTGCCGCGGTGGTCGGTTCACGAAAAGGTTTTATCTGAATTCTGAACGAAAGAGCAACCGCTATGAATGTTCAAGAATGTGATTTAATAATTCTGAATTGCATTATTCACCAATAAAACGTCCATTCGACTTAAGAACGTTATGGATGTGGTAGTAGGTACCATCAATTTCGTTAGATCCCGCGGTCTTAACCACCCAGTTTAAAGCATTTTTGGATAAACTCTCTTCAGAACACGATGATGTGACATACTATTGCGAAGTAAGGTGGCTAAGCAAATGTAAAATGCTAAAAAAATGTATGACCTTAGAAGAGAAATAGCGGATTTTATTTGAGACCCAACATGATTTTATGACTTGGAATTCTTGGTAGACATCACAGAACACTTAAACGACCTGAACTTAAAGCTTCAAAAACAAGGGCAATTGGTAAATTAGCTGTACAGTAATTTTAAAGCTTTTCAAAACAAAATTTGCTTGTGGAAAACACAAATGAGAGGTAAAAACTGTTTTCATTTTTTAACATTATCGAGTCACGAAAACATACATACTGTCGCTATGCTGAAGAACTGAAACATGGATTTTAAGAATATGGATAGATGGTAAGTGTAATGTGGAAGATGCTCCGCTTCACCTACAAAATGGAGTTGATCGAGCTTCAAGAAAACTCATATTTGAAGTCTAAATTTAATGATGTGGAACTAAGCGAATTTTACAAAACATACCTTTCCGAAGAAAAGTATCCACAGCTGAGAGTTTTTGCACGAAAAATAATTTGCACATTGAGTAGCACGTATAAATGTGAGCATATTTTTTTTAGTCGTGGCGGTTAATAAAAATAAGGATTCTACTCGGCCTACAGATGTTAATTTAGAAAACACTTGGCGCCTATGTACTAGTGATATTGACCACACTATTGATCATCTTGTTTCTCAGCTTAAAACTCAAGTCTCTCATCAATTTTCATTTTTCTTTCTGTTTGTTTTTTATATGTTTGATAATGCTATTATGATTAATAAACAAAAAATATGTGAATTTTTATCGATTTTTATTCACTACTATCTACTTATTTTTTACCTACGGCCCGCGACTTGATTACGCCCTCAGCTAAGCAAAGTTTGCCCATACCTGATTTAACCCAGACAGACAAAGACAAATAAAGCATGTGAAAGGCTTTTCGCTTGCAGAGATCAACACTGAAATGAGAAAGCAGCCATTTAGTTAACTAATTGATAAACCTAGTACCTACAAATTGATTTTAGTTTACCTTAAAATATAAAAAATCCTACAATGTATATATTATCCATAATATAAATGTTTGCACTTGTCACAGCAAGAGCTGAATTCTAACATTAAGTACAACTGGACAACAACTTTTGCCAGATACATTTTGCTGATATTATCGACAATACGCAAATGTCCTTTCTACATATCTCTACATTTATAAATATAATTAGACGATAAGATAATATAGCAATAGCACGTGTTCTAAAAACAAAATGTTATACCACTGAACTTCAGAAAGTAATAATAGTGCTTTGCCTTAAAACAGCTGCTATTAAAGTCACTTTTATAATGAGATTTGGAGTAAAATATTTTTAATGGAAATATACGGTTCTGTAATCTATAATGGCATTAATAATTTTATCAGTTAAACAGTTTAGACTGAAATATTAATTGCCGTTGGATGGGCGTAACATTTACGCTATAAATCAGTGCAATGAGGAATAATATTTCAACAAATACCTTTATATAAAGAACGTTTTTTAATATTATGAAGTTTCTTTTATAAAACTGTTTGCCTTATATTGAATTGTATTTGTGATTTGTGTTTATTTAAAGGTAGTAGTAATTTACCTTAAAAGACCGGATAGTGATCTTTTACACTTGCAGGCCGAATAAGAGTTTTCAGGACTAGTGGTAAGCGAGGCTTGAAAGCATGTGACATTTGAAGGTAGTTTCCAGCTGTATCACGTGCAATATATTTTTATATATTATATATCTAATGGCTTACGTGAAAATTGTAGTAGATATAAAAATAAAGACAGAAGGACCGGTGTAGGATTTTTAATTTTTTGTCCATGGACAGACCATGGAAGTTGAAAGCCTAAGTTGCGTTAAGCCGTGGTTATTTTAAGTAAAGAAGGGGGAAGTTAATTGTCGTGGGTTTTAAAGACTTGCAGATTAGTAGATGAGAGAAAGAGAGGTAAAATAATACATGCCAGACCATTGTTGTGTCTTCCGAAAGACAGATAAAGATGGCATATTTGATGATAATTCGTTAGAGGAATATAAAAGGTATTTTCTATAGAACAAAGAAAAAACTTCCACATTCCGGTGATGATCTAGTGATGCAGGCTTCCTTATGGAGTCGTCTTTTTCTTTTCATGCCGTGCTTACCCACACCTGGATATAGACGTCTCAAAGTTTTCCAATTTTTCTATCAGAGGCACTTTGCGATCCGTTGTATGTTGTCCCTCCAGCTTTTCTGGGGCCTTCTTATGCTGCTTTTCACTTCTCTAGGGTCTCCAAGTAATAAGTCTCCTAATGCATTTTTTTGGTGCTTTGTATGTTGTCCACTGCCACTTTTCTGTGTTTTCCTTTGGATCACTTCATTTTTGGACCTTATCTAGTAGAATAATGCCGAACGTGTTTCTTTCCGTTTGTCGCTGTGTTATTTCTAATCTATCCGTCATTTTGCGAATTATGGCCATGGTTTCTATCCATATGTAACGACTTAAGTAATAAAAAACAGTCGTAAGCTTTTCTTTTAATGTGGATGGGTATATCTCGGGATGGTTTGAGAACGAATGAAAGTTTGACAAACACCGCTCAACCTAGCCCTATTCTTCTACAAATTTCAAAGATTTGGTTCTTCTCTTCTAATTTGATTTTATGTCTGAGCTGTACTTTGATACATTCTCTATAACTTGGTTTTCGTAAGGTAAGGATTTTCTGGTCTCATTATCTTGGTTTTTCTTAGGTTTATGTCCAAAGTAGGAAGACGCTTGGTGAAGGTATGTTAGCATGCAATGCTTTTAAATGGCTGCATTAAAATGAATACCCGTATTGTTGTAATTTAGCCCAAAATATAACTGTTGGCACGCCACTGTGCGTAGGTACTTTTGTCGAAAGGTCCATTTGAATTTAAGGACCATGTGTTTTTGCCACAAGGCTAATATGGAATACGTGTTGACCGTTACGTGAGGGAAATCCATAAATACAATTTTAGAAAAAACAACTTGCAGTTTTAACGATTTTCACTATATTTATTGTCAACATGACATGTTTCGCATATACAATAGCTTCTTCAGATATTGAGGTAAAAATAAAATACTACGATGTTAACATGTAAAAGGTAAACAACAGGTAACAAAAATAGAGAAAAACCCAAAGAATTAGAATAGAATTAGAACAAAATACCTCCATTAATTTTCTAGATTTAATTATACAGAAAGTTGATAATAAACACGATTTCTCTATTTTTCATAAACCTTCTCATACAGATATTACTATTCACGCTAGCTCAACTCACCTATAGCAGCATAAATTGGCGGCTAAAGAGTCTCACTATATTTATTGTCAACGTGACATGTTTTGCATGTAAAAGGTAAACAACAGGTAACAAAAATAGAGAAAAACACAAAGAATTAGAATTGAATTAGAACTAAATACAGCACGCCCAACATAGGATTGCGGGTCTAAAGGTTCACGAGATGCGCGGACGTAAACAGGGAACGCATTCAGACCAAAAAAAAGGGATACACTACCTATGTACTACGACTGAACTAGGTACACTCTGTATCAACAATACATCCGCAATACCTATGCTCTTCAATTATTACAATCTACGATGGCTTTTGCCTCCCTTATAAAACATTTGCATTTGGATCTGAGAAATTCCGGGCTATCAACATTTTTACCTAATTTTATTGAGGGAGCTATATTATATATCATATAGATTGAATTTAAACATTTCCCTCTGTCTGAATATCGCTGTTTCCTCAATAAAAGTAGGTGTATAGCCCTTAATTGAAATATATGGTCAAAAAATAACATACGAGTCAATTCGATTTTATTTAATTAATTGAAAAACAAATGAACTTACATTAGGATTGTCTATTTTGACAACACTGTTTAAAGGTAAATTTGGTATGAGTTTTTCCTGTAGCCATTTTTTTTTGTATTTTCAAAGTTAATTTCATAGTGGTAATCCCTTGATTTTAAGTTGGACTTAAACCTTAAATAAGCATTTACAATAAAGCCTTCTCCGTACCTCCATTCACTTATTACTCTTTGTCCCTTCGATACAGGTTTACGTACGCCTTTATTTGAATCGTCATTCCACTCTTCATGGGAAGACTAAATGTAAGTCTCATCCATATAACTAATAGGCCGATTCTCACGACGATACTGGGTTATACTTCTTAAATAGTCCACTCGCAATCTTTGTATTTTAGGTTTTTCCATGAGCAACTTTCTATTGCTTTTCATTTTTTTTTCCAGCAAAAGCCCATTTTTCTTATTATTTTTCGAAGGCTCTCGACATCACCAGTATAATCGTAATAAACTTTTGATGATTTCGCCGTAGAGTAGGAGCATTTTTCTTATTTATGTGATATTGTAAAATAAATCGCCTGATTACATCCATGTCACAATTATCAATGGCACTTTTTGGACTGCTCTTCTTCCTTTTTTTATTTGGTGTTGAAAATGAGGCTCTCGTTCCATGTAACAGGTCGCTCATTTCCCTGCAAATGTTTTGAATGCTCCAGAGACTTGCTCCCGTGTCTGCTGCAGCGCGTTCTAGAACCTTGCCTAGGTTTTTAATAGGTTGCTTAGCTTCCGATTCTCGCCTCATGTACTGAATAACGTTAGCAATTACTTCACGGGTTTGCCCGTGCAACACTTTGTTTTTGGTTGGTTTGAAACTCTATAATAACTTTAAATTGAACTTTGCTTAAAACGCTAGTACTTTCTTTTCAGGCTATACGCACAGAAGCAAACTTTGCCCACCGAAGATCAACCGTCTTAACAATGCGCTTCTCTGTAGTGACCCCGCCCAGTTTTGTCAACGCGCACAAATGCAGTACGATAAGCGATCCGCAATCCTATGTTAGACGAGCTGTAATTCCATCAATTTTTTAGATTTAACTATACAGAAAGTTGATACAAACACGATTTCTCTATTTTTCATAAACCTTCTCATATAGATATTACTATTCACGCTAGCTCAACTCACCCATATCAACATAAATTGGTTGTAGTATGGTTCACAGGTTAAAATAATAAAACAAGTTGCTGTAAATAATGGTTATGATGCCAATATCATAAATAGTATCCTTGTCAAAAAACATTATAATAAAGCCATTAGTCAAGTATATCCTTTTTTTAAAAATCAAACTAATATGTTTTATAAAACTTTAACTTATATTGCATCACCCACTGAACGCAACGCTACTTTGTTACGTAAACCGGATCTAAATGTTGCTTAAAGGACAGACAATAGTTTGGATAAATATATAAGAAATAATAAAGACAAAAATAAGTAAAACAAAACAATCAGGTATCTATAAGTTAACCTGTAGGGACACTCCAAAAACGTGCACAAGTCAAAGAGGTAGAACGTTTAACAACTGCGTTTCAGAGCATGAAAATAGTTTTTTTGAATAAAAAAATCTGATTCAGCCTTTGCAATTCATCTTTTACTGGATCAACATTCATTTAATTATAATTTTGAAATTCTACGTATCGAAAATAAGGGCATAAACCTTAATATGCTTGAATTTATGGGAAATAAACAAATTAAAGTCAACAGACCTTTTGCTTAATTACCAATTAGAATTAAATAGCTCTTCTTTGTTAAATTTATTTCACTAAACTGTCTTTTTGTCGTAGATATTTAAGTCACATAATTTTAAGTTTTTTTCATTTTTTGTTATACCACCTTCTTTGGGTTATTCCTATTTTTTTTACCTGTTGTTTACCTTTTATATGTTAACATCGTAATATTTTAGTTGTACGTCAACATCTGAAGAAGCTATTGTATATAAGAAACTTGTGAAACATGTTGACAACAAATATAGTGAAAATCTTTAAAACTTTAAGTTGTTTTCTCTAAAAGTTTAAAGGCTAATATGTTGTTTTAATGAGGTTTGAATATTTTGAATCGACTTGGGCATTATCGAGAAATTTGACGACTATCCATATTTCTAACAAGTCGACAGGCATTTGCAAGTCCACGAACGTTAGATGCAGTTGCATGTTGTATTCGGTTGATCGTTCGTATCGTATATAATTGGTAGATTGTGCTAATAAACCCCTTCTTGAAGCCCGCTTCTTATCTGGCTGATAAGTTTACAGTTGGTCGATTTGTTATTATTTTAGTAAAAAGTTTATACAGTATCCGATGTTGTTTCCTTTTTTAAAAAGTATAATCTCTGGATTTCGTTTGGATCATCAATCTGGCGAATAACGCTTCTCTGAACAGATTCATGGTTGTTAACGGATGAAGGCTATGTTGGAGTGAAGCTTCTGCCCATTTATAAGAATAGTATTTAAGGCTGGATGTCACTTGGGATTCGCAAACAGTATACAAGTTTGTTAAAAGTTAAGTATTTTCATTTTACGATTTTATGAAGGTCCCATCCTCGTATGCGTTGTAGTTCTTCAAGAGTAGCAATTGCTTTCAAAAAAATAGTTTTCGTGTCGGAAGCAGTTTATTGAATTACTAAAAAAGTAGTATTATCAGAGAACCACGATTGCAGAAAAAAGTTTTATATCTTCGATTTTTATAAAATTAATTTCCTACACCGCTTTGTTACTCAAATACAAATTCAATATTCGTAATTTATTTTGAATGTTGCCATAGAAATGAGTAATGTTGGCACTTAAATTAAGGAATGCCTGATATATAGTTAGGCGAGCATTTTTATTACTTATTCACTCTAAAACAACAAAGTGATTATTTTAAAGTAGAACTTGGAAAAAGATATCTTTGTGCGTCAAAAAGCGTACAATCGTGTTTTGTAAGACGGTTTTAGAAAAAAGTCTTTAATCCGTATCCGATGGGCCACAATTCTACAACCGGTGCCTCTACAATTAATTAAATAATGAACTATGATAGTTCAGGCGTAAGAAATATGATTAGCGCCTTTATAACTCCAACGTTTATCGGTTATCCGAACTACATACAAATCAGATTTTTCTCCAATTATATATAAGCTGTTTTTGTTAAATTTAGTGTAGCTTCAAAAATATATAGATATTTTTTAGATTTATCGGAGATTGTACTCTGTTTTATATATTTAAAAAAGATAATTTCATTCAAGCGGCTACATCATATTTCAGTTACATAGGTACGCCTTTGTTTTACGGTAAAAGTACTTCAAGCTGAAATTCATTTAGCCAAGAATCCGGCCACTATTTGTCGCCTTTGAGGAATTTTTAGAATGCGTATATACGTAGATATACATACCTGCCTGCATTAGGGTACAGGCATTTGTAATGGTGTAAGTATTTACTATCGACAATCGGCTTAAAGCTCTGGAGTTTTTCGAGAGCTTCGTTAGGGGTTATTGGTTGTTTTCGACGTTTTGTTCTGCGGATTCGCGACTTGTTTTAGTGCTTAGTAGTGTTTAATTTTAATTTTCATCATATGTGACATTTGTATGTGACAAAGTTTAATCATAAATTAGTACCATTAGTGCTAATATAGTAGTGACAATGTATATGGTAGGGAAAACGATACATTTTTATGTTTTCGAAAAAGAAAAAAGTTCTCCTGGAATTGTATATTAACAAATGCATGAAAGATCGGAAGGAGCGTTTAGTGTATTATATATCCTTAGTATATAAAGGTTATGTATGAAGTTTTGATAGAATTTAGTTTTTTTTTGTTTTTTTTTTTAAACAATATATTATGTCTGTAGTTATCTGTGTGTGTGTCTGGATGTATGTTATGTAACCATAAAACATATAGTTACTTATAATGTCGGAGCAAAATGTAAAAAAATATCATAATTAAAAAACAACTTATCGAATATACTTCAAAATTTGCTCAAAAGTAAAGCGTGATATAAGAATAGACTGATATATTGTTAGGGCGAATCGTATAAGGTAAAACAAAATGGCGGAATGGAGGAAAACAATACGTAAGTAATGTTATGAAAAGCAAATAAAAAATAATAAATAAATCTTTAAAAAAAAATTGTAATAAATTACAGTTTATCGTCTTAAAGTTATTACCAGAGCCCCAGAGCCAGTATCATAAACCAAAATAAAATTAGTTATACAGTAAAGTTCTTTTTTTAGTTGTTGAAATTTGTATCCTCACGTTAGCCTAGATTGGTTAAAGTATCTCAGTCAAAGTAAATCTTCATCATTTCATGTACATTTTTCAAGAGAGACAGAAATAAATTCATAGAGGTAGGCCTTTTGGTAATTTAGTGATTTATTATAACACGAAATCCAAATATTAATATGTAAATGAATATAAGGTCAGAGCTTACGTAAATAATGCTGTAACCACGTTTGTGTATACTTTAATATTGCCTGAAACGTCAAGAGTGTGAAGTATTATTCAATGTGACCACCTTACACCCTTGTTTATATTTCATATATATATATATATATATATATATATTTATTTATTTATTTGGTCAGTATTATATCAGAATCGCCACAGGTTATTTCGACTTATATATAAAACAATTCCAAAAAAAACATCGCGTCTCTTAATATTGGAGAAAACAGTTGATGCCATCGTAATGTTAAGAGTACTTATTTGTTGAACTTTGCCTTAATTTGAATTCAAAATATGGAACAAATAAGTAATTTTTATTAAATGGACCATAATATAAATTTAAATTAATTACATTTTACATTAATAATTACTTTTAAATTTTTTAGATAAATTTATGTGATTAATTACTATTCAATCCTAATTTCCTATTAAAAGGAAAAGTTAGTAACAATGCAAATTCCGGTTAAAAAAATATACCTGATTTTTATATAGTTTTTTCAAACAATTAGGCCTTCATTTTGTTCTACCATATTGAATTTTTACCAAAATATTACCATGTCAGGCCAATGCGATTCTTAATTTATGGCCAAAATTTGAAGTCAGTCGTGTAAGCAGTTTTTTCGCTATTCCCTCGAGCGGACAGCCCAATCCTATAAGTGAAGATCTGAGAAAATCTCGGGAGGGTGATTTTTTTACGATTACAATACGTGTTACGAGGGAAGTAAAGAAACATTAAAAAATCAGTAAATTTCCTTTACCCGGAACTTCCCTCGTTATGAAGATTTCCCTTGTGTTTTCTTTCACTTTTGTACACGAACGGAATGATTCAAAATTAAATGTCCAGTTTAGTTCCTTTACACATGGGTTCTACCCAATTACCCTTAAGTTCCCTCAAAAGGAGGGCTTTTCATTTATCTAGAAAAGTAAGTTTTTTCAAAAATTTTAATAAGCTGCCATTCATATTGAATTCTTACCAATATTTTACCAGTTTCTACTTATGTCCTACTTGATTTTTGGGCAAAAATTAAGATCATTAGATCAACTGAATTACCCTGTATGTTAATTGATCTTGTATTAAGATAATCCGTTTGGAAATTCAATTTAAAATAAATGCATGAACCCATTGTTTATTGTTTAATGGTAGCTGTTGTTTAACTATCGTATTTTTTCTCAATGACGAATTTAATGAATCATATCTTCACTAATTTTACTTTGCCAATCTCTAGGTCTACCGCGGCATTATGAAACAAATAACAAATTCACGGCTTCACGGTAGTATATAGTAATCTCTCGTTGTGTATGGTTGATCCAGCCAAGTTTACGGAATATTAATAAACATGTGCTGTGATGGTGATAAAATTATAATTCTTAGTGCGATGACCGTTAAAAGTAAAACTTGTGCGTTTGGCGAGCGACATTTATGTTAGTTCGATACATGAAGTTAATGGATATCTCAAGTGTGTTAATTTCTTAGTAAAATATGACGAAAAAAAATAGCAGGGAAAGGTCTCCGATTCGAGCAGGATTTGCAACCATAAGCAGAAGATTTAAAAATAAGGAAAAATTAAAAGGGTAAATATGTTTTTATTATACGTCGTTGAGTTGTTTCAAAAATTCCTTTGAAAACTATTTATATTTTATATTTTTACGGGTTCCAATCAATCCATAATAATATAAATTACCTTGAGCACTTTGTTACTAATTTTGTTTCAGATATATTGATATTGCTTTTATCAAGAAAACATAATATAGTGATAACAGTGTTTCTTTGAAACATTTGCTTCTTTTGAGATCTATTTGAATATTTGTTCAGTCAAATTGTTTCATGGTTTTGTTACTATTTCAAGGTTTTGTTACCGAAAATACCTACCATATTGTACCTACACAATTAACACTTAGAAAGAATATTACATGTGAGAGTTTTAATAAGAAACATTGAAATATATAATAATTTAATTAATTATTTATTTATTGCACAAACAGTTATTACATATTTGTACAATATTAATTTAATTTAATTTACAGCATATTTATTTTCCTATTCTAATTGCAACGTATATATTTTATTTTATTGTTTATTTTTAACTATCATTCGTAGGCATTAAATTCCATCCACATATTGAAAAAGAATCCAGATCATATATTATAACTTTGCAATCAACTTTAACAATTTTTTTTAACAAAATTAAATTACTTTTATAAAATAATAGGAACATTAAACATTGCCCAAAAAAGGACAGAGAAAAAAACAATAGGTTTTTAGACAAAACCTGCATGTGTGGTTCTCCTCTATCATTGTAACCTAAATGTCATCCTCGGTACACTATGACCATTCTACAATCACAGAAGACATTTATTATATCATATTCCATTATATGACTCATGTCGAATATCACTACGTATCGCACAAAAATCTATACGTAGTTCCCTACCCAAACACATCACAATAAACAGACTGGTATATTTACTATCATAGGTAGAATGTACTACAATTTTCACTAAAAATTTTGTTTTTTTTATATTTCAAACATTTAACATTTAACATTATATATAAGCTCAAATTTATATACGGCGACTAATGTGATAAATCTGATAAACAAGTATTTATGGTTTTAAGATCGTACGTTTGTAGGAAAAAATCTTTATTAAAAAAATGATACCAGCTTAAAAAATGAACAGTAAAAATTAAGATATAACAATAAGCTATCTTGAAAATATGACTTTCTGAACTCAAATTTGAAAGCAATATCTTAAGATATTTTAATTTTATCGCGGAAACTCACTCGCAAAGTAATTCGTTCGCCTCCGGTACCACTTTGAACACTTCCTGAAAAACTCGGATAAACCGTTCTGGAGTAATCGGAGTACAGGGTCTCTGATAATTCTGTGAACAGGGACACGATTTATTGCAATAGACAGAAAATAATATAATACCTGTTCGCCAGAATAATTGAAAAAATGAGCACTGACTGTTATTTTACAATTATCGCTAAAACCTAAAAAATTAACCGCTAAAGCCAGAGCGGTTAATTTTGGTTAATTAAAAATACAAGTCGAAATAAATAATTGTTAAATAATATTTTAAAGTTTAAAGACGGATTAAATAATCTTTATTCACGTTAATAACTAAATAATGTTGGCTTTGAATGGTTGATTCACATTTTAATTATTTTATAACTTTTATTATTTCAAACAAATTTGAATTAATTTTAATTTAATTTCGGTATCTCGATATGTCGGCCTAAAGTATATTCAACATCCCCCGGGAACCAGAACCAATTCAGCCTTGACTCGCGATCAAGATATATTTTTATAGGTCGGTGCTCGCCGAGGGGTAAGTTACCTATTTCTAATATTTTGTACACCATAAAGCACTAAAATTGCTGTTCAGTGCACCTGAATGCTTTGCAATGCTCTAAAATTCACCACAATGCTGCAATGCTTTACATTTCACTACAATGTCCCGTAATTCCTCGTACTTCACAATAGTGCAAAAACAAGAAAAGAACGAGAGACCAACACCAATATTTATTCGTTTTAAATGTTAAAAGGTCGTAATTATAAGTGTTGTATAGTACTTGGATATTTTCCCTCACAACAGTTCTTAGAAATAAATATGGAGTTAAAAATTAAATTTTAATTACAGATAACGATTTTATCGAGGATTTTATTTATAAATAACTTGTGCAAAAATCAACTTGAGGTCTAGTGTATAAATTGCTAAAAAACAGGCGAATAATTAACATTAAATGAAGTACAGGTGGTCCTATTTTCGATTTTCATACCTCGGTTCGTTTTTGAGATTCAGGGTGAAATTCGAAAAAAAAGTTGTTTTTATAACATTTATTGCCAATATTTGCTTAATTTTGAAACATCTACATGATAGTGCATACAGATTTAGAATCCGTCTTAGGAGGCCACCAAGAAAACTTAATTTTTTTTAAGTCTTCGATCTTCCAAAATCAAAGATGTATCGTATTTAAATAGCGGACAGCAAATTTAGAATTTCCCATAAAGGACAATTAGTTAAAAAAGGACAGAAAACCAAATCGTATTAAAATCATTATGGAAAAGCAATGTGTCTTAAATGTGGAAAGCATCTAAAAACGAAGCTGACGATGGGTCTCGAGGTGGACTTCATAACATAGGAATAAAAAATTGACAAGAAAGTTACGGGATGTTTTCAAAACCGTCCTTATTTGAATATCATCCTATATCTTAGAAAATCAAGAGAGCTATGAAAATTGTTTCATGGCAAGTTCTTCAAAAAGTAGCCTAGTTTCACGAAAACCGCATTCCTCCACATTTGCTGATAGGGAAATCGAAAAAGGGACACCCTGGCTTATAACTTGTAGCACTAGATATCGATTCTTAGGCGAATCTCTATAAAATGACAAAATTCGCCAGCATGTAAATGTTGACTAAATTTCATAATTTGCACTCTTAAGAACCTCCAAAAACCGATTTTCAGCCGATTCTATATAAACCACTAAATTTGTCTTTCATGTTGGCGCTGCCATTTTGAATCTTAAGAAGAATGTTGATTAAAATTTTCAAAATTTGCGCTTTTAAAATCCCCAGATACCGATTTTTTCAATCAAATCCACAAAAACAAACATTCGCCATATTGACAGCATAATTTTGAATTTTTAAATGATGACTAAAATTCATAATTTGCACTCTTAAAAACCCCCAAACAACGATTTTCAGTCGAATCTGCAAAAGTGATAAAATTGTTCCGCCGCACAGTGGATCGAGCCTACCTGAACGGTTGGACATGGGGTTTTATGTCACTGACTTTTGAACTAATTGTTTGCTATGTTTTCTTTACGCTTTATAATTGCGATTGACTGATAATATACAACATTTTAATTAGTTATATCGTTTTTGAAAGTTTTTTAAATGTATTTTTTCAATTTTCTTGATTATATCCTGCAAGCGATTTATAATAGACTTTCCCTTTTTTCCCTTTTTCGTTCAAATAACGAAGTCTGCTGAAAATAAATACTGCAATTAAAAGTGATTGTGATTTTAATTTTATAACATACAGAATGTTTTAAAAATTGGCTTAGGTATTGACAAATTGACGTAATAACAAAAATACTGTAACAATGAATTCTTATATCATGTATATTGCTGATATTTTGTGCACTTGGGTAATAGACTATTGCTGATTTTATTGTCAGTTTTGCATTGTTGCCAAGTTTACCATTTATCTGAATCTATAGAAATTTCCATTTTTTAAAAATGGAAATATTTTGAATGACAAAAAAAAGCGATACGATCTTCGACACTCACGTTAAAAAATACATTTCAAAGAAATGACAATCCATTTTTCCGATTTTACAGACCATCGTTGTTTCGGGAGGATGTTATACCAAACAAATAATCATCAAAAAACATACAAGTTATTAATAAATAACTTTCTAACCTAAAATTTCCTTCTCACAAAAAAGTACTATTAAACACTAAGTTAATAAATAAATATTATTATCTTATTCTGTTTATCAATCAACATGTTCAGGCGAAAACCATATACACAAGATACACTGCGCGTCATAATAAGTGCATTACTAAAAGTTTTCTATTTATGCACTTTATAGACTTGCCAGAGAAATCAGGTAGCGCTTTTGTTAGATATTGCATTCAAAATATACCATATAGTGAATTCCTCAAGAAGACGTTGTTTTAGATTTTTCTGGTAATGCACTAATTATGCCGCGGAGTATAAGCGTTAGAAGTTAGAATAGATAAAAACTACCTAATATAATTAAGTTGAAAGCAAATGTAATACAAGAAGAAATTGTAAAATCCAAATTATTGAGGGCTATTTTTTATCGTAGCAAAGAATCAGTGTTACCCTATCCCTGATAGTATAACTGTTTCAGCTTCAGAGAGAGAATTACAACAAGTTTATAACACTGTAGAGTATATTTGCTTAAGAGTACAAAAAGGTGTAATAAAATGAATAAAAAAAAATATTTCAATTTGTAAATGAGGATGTGATAGTTCTACGGTACACAACAAGTAGTGTAAAACTGAACAAAGCAGCTGGATAATTTAAGAATAAATGTGGTTAATGCACTCAAGTATGGAGCTACTTGTTCAGATATTAAGTACTGAAATAAAAAAATAACAAAATAGGTGCATATCAATCAAATTCCAACAATCCCATAGTCTCAGGAAGTAACTGTTTTTCCTTAGGGTTTATGTTTGGTCTTAAATGTGAAATTATAGGATCTGAAGCTAAAAGTAAACTATGAAATATATCCTCGTTATTCGAAATTCTTGATGATTTTCTTGCATGATTTCTACGATAATCGCGAAATAACTTATGATTTGCCTCTTGTGCATCTTCACTGAGTAGGCCGATAGGAACAAGGGCATGTTGAACTATCTCTCCCCCATGCAGTAACAACTTGTGCACTGATGCAGGCATAAAATACCAATTATACAGGGCAACATATAGCTCTGCGGTTTCAAATGTGAATGTTTTAAACTTAGTTACATTAATTTTATATCCGGAAGATATTGCCTGTAGAATAACAAAAAAATTTTTGATTATATTGCGGTCCAAGCCTGTAATTTCTGAAGATATTTCAAAATTATGAAAAAATTTTCGTGCTGTGTTGCCGTCATTTGTTGTGCCGGTACCCTGTTTTATCATGTCGAGCAATAACCCCAATCTATTCCTAAAAGCAGTTTGAATTTCCTGTTTTCTTAAAAGCCGTTGCTGCTTGAAATCAGCGTTTCTTACAGACCAGGTCTTAAACGGAATATTATAAGATATGTGGAGAAGGCATTCGAAACACCGAATCCAAGCATGCAATGACGACAAACCAAAGGAATAAAATTCAACATTTACGGTTTTCTTTTTCACAGATTGCAAGTCGTTCATCTCTTTAGGTAGAGCTTTACAAATATAGCATCTCATAGAGGACTGTGTGTTTGAGACAGAATTGCAAATTTTGCCGTCTACCATTGTAAAACAAAGTTTATGTTCAACTTTTACATTATCTTCACAGTTAGTTGGAAGTAAATTTTTGATCTGATTATTGATTGAGTCAACTGTATCATTAATTATTTGGTTACTTTCCTTGACAAAGCGAAATGAGATTGGTCGGCACAACCTGGTGGAAGATGGTTTTTCATTTGACCAAATAATTCTGTTAGTATCCGAATTGGAAAGTCTAATAGGAACTAAACTACATATAAAAATACTACTGTCGTCATACGTATTATCATTAAACCCGGTTTTATACTGTGATTGATCAGAAGCGCCATCACAACCCCATTTCGAAACTAAAACTAGATTTTTACACTCTACTATATTAATTGTTCTCAGTAATCTTTCAGTGGTCTTGTCCAATAAGCTTTGTAATGTAACCGTGGCTGAAGATTCTGTTATTGTTATAGTTTCTTTAGATGGGTAACACTCATTCTTTGCTTTCTGAATTTGAAAATAACTTGGAAAACATACTTGACTAAAGCTAACCGTAGCATTTCGTATCAAATTATATTGATATTTTGTGAGTTTGGCGGAAACAAAAACGCTCAATGCTTCTTGTTTACTTAGAGTTTCTTTTGGTTTTTCTAAAGATTCACAAAAATTCTTTATGGTTCCTACATGTTCGGGGTGGTTTTTCATGAATTCTAGTATAAATTCAGCATCTGCCGATCTTAGCTGCTTTTTTGCCGCAAAAAGTATATGTTCATTGGGCGCACTGCGAATGTATTCGGTACGTCTTCTTTTCTGGCGTTCACTAAGAATTTCAAATTTTTTTTTCTCTTTAGCTTGTTCCAAATGACTCATATTTTTTGTATATCTTAATTCCTTAGAAATTTCAAACTGTTGATCTAACCAATTATAATTTTTGCTAGCAAAACGAGATTCGACTCGGTAGGATTTGTTCCATCTTGAATTCAAGTTGGAGCAAAATTTTTTAATTTTGGCCCTAAATGCTGAAGTTGACTTTATTCCCGTCAGCTGTTCTATCTTATTGATAGATGATGAAACATCCTTGAAACTGATCTTTGCGTCTTTCAAAAGATTAAAAACTTCTCTATTAGTTCCTAGCGAATTCATTTTAGGACACTGCAAGGCATCAAGGCAACAAATCAGATTTAAGGCTTAAATATTATATAAATAATTTCATTACCTGATTGACGGAACTAGAGGAAACTATTTATACATACACTATACTTAAAACATAAACTTAAATCGTATGCCAATCAATCATCAGCCACCAAATATTATATGAAAATAATCATGAGAAATTAACTCTTATCAAAAGTCAAAATATTGATAATGCACAGGTTGGCTGTCGCCAGGGACGACAAGTTGAAACAATTTAGTCCATGGCACTCTTTGTTGCGAATAGTTGCAGCTAAACTTCATAATTATTGATGTGTTAGGGAATAAAGAGTAGATTAGAGGTAGAAAAACCCTGGGACTCTGCAGGACTTTTTAGATATATTGAAAATAATGACGTCATAGTTTGGTTTTTCGATTTTAATTATTTTAGTTGTGAAAACAATAGTATAAAAAAAACTTATGTTAGCTAATAGTACTTTTAGACTCTTTGCTATACTCGAAATCATAACTTCAGTGCAAGAAACATACCATAATAGAAGTTTAAATCAAATTCGGTTCTCTAATCTTTATTGAAATTAAAATGTACTTGTTTAGCAAGACTTGTGATTTCTATGAAACCAAAAACAAAGGTCGTGTTTTTTTAATTAAATTAGCTTTCATATAATAAAGTATACATTTTAAACATAAAAAAAACAGAAATTATATTTTAATCTGAAATGGAAAATTTTCTGCTATGTCCGGCTTCTAACATAGAGCCGTTCCACTGTGCGCCGTCTGTCATTTTGCAATTGTGACTAAAATTCGTAATTTGCTCTATTAAAAACCCCCGAGTACTGGTTTTTCAATCAAGTCCGCATAAGCGACAAAATTTCTGTTAAAAGATCTTGACAATAGGGCCAGATATTTGAAAATTTGTTTTAAAGACTTCTTAAATGCCCGATAATTCCCCGTAATTACTTGCAATGCCACGGAATGCATTTCAATGCCACCATAATGCACGGCAATGCCCCAACAATTCCCCGCAATGCCTCTTGCGTGTACACCACAATGTCTGGGTAATTTACTCCTCGGAACTCTCGCTAGATTCAACATGGAAAATTAATGTCATGAAAAATTCTAAGTTCAGTGGCGTAGTGGATCAGCCAAGAGAATCATTTTTTCTCCACCATGATTGGTAAAGTTGCACCCTTTCTTGTAACGGTTTTCAGTTTGCTTTCAATTATAGTAATACAGGATACAGATTAAATCGAAGGCAATTATTGAAAATCAGACTTTATTTAGTACTACCGATCTTCATTGGATTTATGTCTCAATATGAGCTTTAAGAAAAAGTAACATAGCTGCCGGTCTCTTGATATTAGCTATTCGACTCTGCAAATTAGTGATGATGAATCAATCAGTAATCCTGCACTCTTTCGGGTCATAATTTTTATTTGTATCTTAAAATTGTTTTTTAAAATTTATTTTAGGTATCGCCGAGGCTATCCCTAACGATACCCGTGATATTTTAAGAATACGACAAAAGTATTTGGTTCAATATGGTTTTAGTTTCAGATTATAAATAGCATGCTTCTTTTTTTAAATGTGTTTATTTTGTTATTTTTTTCAAGACTCTTTTATCCATAAATCAGTAAATCACTAATGTATGCTTCACAACATTTTGTTAGAAAATTTGATTACGCGAGAATAGTTGACCGATTAAAAATTAGATAATCCAATAAGAATTTTACTGATCTAAAGGTCAATATTTTAATAAATTTGGTACGCACAGATCCTAACTGACTTTTTTTATATGGTAGACTTCGAAGGCTGGAAGCCTAGGTACCAGACCGCTTTAGGTGAAGAGAAAAAAATTTTATTGATACGGAATTTAAAAACTTTTGCTTTTAACAGGTTCAAACACAGATTGCGGTAAAAATATGCACAAAAATATTTTATGCAGGATTGTTCTCTTCGGAAAAACTCCACTTATGTTATTAGTGCGTTCGCTGGTACCGAGTTAAAGATACATTTATTGTGCCACTTAAACTAAGCCGGCTAACCAGAAAATTCTTGGCCAGCCGGCAGGCAGATTGCGGTCAAATAGTCGAGTAATTCTTTTTGTCCTCTTTTTGTTAGTTAAGGCAAAGTTTATTGAATACTCTTATTCAGTAAATTTTGGATAAGGTATATTAGTGAAGCGGCTGAAATCAAGCGACTTCCATTAAGGGCTGACGCAGTATACTTCTGTCTCTTTTAGAGTGTCATGTGCAGTCTCATGTAAAAGTAGGAAATTTCCTTTATGAAATTTCGAAAAATGACCAACCCTTGTAGAAACAATACTTTTATAGTCGTTGACACCTAACAGCTGCTTTCCTCTTTCACTTGACATAATTTTCACTTTCAGTCTTATTATAATTTCAGACACGCATAATTTGTAAGAACATGTAGTTCAGCATAGAATAAATACAAATTTATATTTACAGTTCATCCTGCCAAAGCGGTAACTTTTGCGAAAAAGGGAAAGAATTTATATAGATAATAACAGCAATTACGAATATAGCCTTTCGCCCGTTACCGAGTCGAAAATTGATTTCGAATAACAGATTAGCGTTTATTTGACACTAATATTTTAAACTTTGTTACATATTGAGCAGACTTTATTAAAAAAAAAAGAAAGCGTCGTATTCTACAATGTTAAGAAAAGAAAATAACCCAGAGGGCCTTCAAAGAAAATTTTATCATATAGCTGCTGTTGAATTAGCATGCCGTGACGGTGAAGTATCATAGTGCCTTATTTCCCATCATTTACAAAAAGAAAAATACGACGACGGATCATTTACAGGTAAGCACTATAGTTTTTGCTGCTACTTATTTTTTAAATTGGCCTTACTTAAATTTATCTATACAAGGAAAATATTCCATGCTAATGGTTTTATATTGGCATATTATGTAAATTCCTAAAATACTAATAGAAATATTTTATTGTTATAGGAAGAATCGATTTTTTCCTGTGATTTCGAAAGCCACACAAGGAGGAGCTAAGAAATGCGCCCATAGTTAATGGCTAATAAAGAATACCAAGGATCCTGAACATTGTCCTGTTCACCATTTTGAAAATTTGTCAGTAAACGACTGATAGGTGTTCAAACACAAAGGTTATAAGACGATAGACGTAAGCGAAAAAACGCCAAAAAGCCAAAGCATATTTGTTGCAAAATACGTCTGAAGTGGCTCCAAATGCAAATAATGTTTCTCTTAACTTGATGCCAAATGTATCTAACGAAATACGTAATGAAAATACTCCCATCATCATCAATATCAAAACTGTACATTTTATATTAATTGCGTTTTTGATGGAAAGGCTTAAATTAATGTATTTTTGATTTGATTAGTAAGCCACTTATTTTGATACTTGTATTATTTCGATCAAAATATCACTCGTGCAACAAAATTTCCTGAGAAATTTTGTGAACATTTCGGAAATTTTGTATGCTCTTGTGATATTTCTACCTGAAAATATAGATACATTTCGATTACTGTGGTCATAACTTATCAGAAAACCAACTCCAAAAACATTCTTTATCGTACTCAGATGTGTCAAATTTTGTAATAGTTATTTATCTTAGTAGTTTCATCGAATTTTATACTTACAAGATGTGTTTAAAAATAAAGCCTGTTAAAAGTGAGCTGCTGTTAAAGAATTTGCAAAATTAAGAAATATGATATCGAATAAGTCAACACCGGGGTATGAAATGACTTACAGATATCTCCAAAGAATGTTGCAAAATGGCAATAATTAATATATTGTAGTGCTAGTGCTAAATGAACGAGTTTTTACAATAAAAATCATTGTCAGCAATATGTTATGCTGTATTTTTTGTTTCATTTCAAGTGGTTTTTTTGAAAATTATATTGTCTGTTTTGTAATATATAGCACATTTCGTATATACGTGTAATTTAAAACAAAGTTGACGATAAACGAAAATAACAGCGAATGCATCAAGATAATTAATTATACGTGTCTTGTATAGTTAATTCGAAAATTTTTAATTAAACCTTAATTTTTAATTGCTAGGAATTCTAGCACTATAGATTAAAAATAGTATATACGCATGCTGCAGATATTATCCAGATTATCGATGATCAGTTTCCTTATACGTAAATCTACTTTTTAATACGAAGATAGTTTTGAACTGCTTAAATAATATCCCATAATTTCCCATTGGATTAAAAAAATGGTCTATTAGATAGGATGGCTATCTATATTTTGACACATTTTTGTTTTGAATACCTCGAAAATAAAAAAGCTATGGCGGTTTTCACTTATTAATTTAATTTTAGCATTTTTTTAAAAGTATGTCATATTATTTTGTCAACCTGAAGTACTGAAAACGAAGGGGCCTATATGAATATTGATAAAAAAAAACAAAAAACATCAAGATTTTATTATTTAATTTTAAGGAACAATGGCCAGTGTTATAGTGATTTAGTTTCAGCAAACATTATTACACGTTTAGCTTTTTCACTTAAGAGGATATCGGGAAAATTCTAAAACGCGTCTATGTGTTAATGTTTTATTTATTAACCAACGAATAAAATGCCCTGAGTAAAAGTTTGTTGCCTTTTTGGTAAGATTTTCGAAAAGTCAGTATTTTTTATTTTTACCCTCAAAGTCTATATCTTTTTGTTTAATGAATAACTGCAGTTTCCGATATTTTTTATAAAATTAAGATATTTTTTTTTTTTTCAAAAAATATATCAGTTTTTTCTAAAAGACGACTCGTTTTTCTAGGTCAACCGCGATATTTTGTATTTTGCTGAATATCCGGCTCGTTCATTTCTGTTGGTGGCCCCGCGACCTGCCACACTGCAGATATGTGATTTATTATTATCCTCTTAAAGGGAACATATTATGTCGAAGCCGACTATTCAAACTTTGACATCTTTAATCTATTTCGGTAATTATTTGATAGTAAAACCATTATATATATATATATATATATATATATATATATATATATATATATTTTTACCTAAAACTGTGCCATGAGTTGCCTGGCAAACCACTAACTTGCTACCTATCATTCAAATATAAATAAATAATCAACATGTATTTTTCGAGGTATGTAACCTTAGTTTATTAATTTTGTAATAATTATTGTCAATAGTATAAAATTTTAAATCAGTTTTAGAAAAATTGTAAATGTCATTTTATAATTAGACCACTAAAGGTTTTTTAAATTAATTGTAGATAGGTAAGGAAAGCCATATATACCACAAAAAAATAATAATAAAGGAATGAGCAATTTTTGAGAAAGCCTACTATGATAGGCGAAACGTCAAGTTAATCCCATTGTTTGAGTTTACAAATAAACCTATACCCAAAAAAGAAGTCCAATTAATATATATATATATATATATATATATATATATATATATATATTATTATATATATATATATATTAATTATGTATATATATATATATATATATATATATATATATATATATATATATATATTATACAGGCTCCTAATTAAAGCAAAAAAGTAGGGGTCACTTTAAAACTGGAAGTAACTTTTAAATATTTTTTCGTGGAAAATTTACCTCTTATGTAGCTATACAAAAGTGTCAAATTTCAAACTGATACGTTTAAAATAAAAAATACAGCCTGTTACATGTCTCCCGTATCACATGGTAGATACAAAATCTAGGTCTCAGCATTGGCTTCCTATTTAAGGCCAATGGTCTCAGTCAAAGATAGTAAGTAGAGTAGACAGATAGTATAGTACAATATAGTACTTATATTTTGCGTACCCTACAGCTTTTGCTTTTAGAAACTTTAAATGTAAAAGTATAGAGTTTTGCATAACCCCCAGGACTTTTTATCACAATAAACAAATGGACATCGCAAATCTATCACCCAACTTATGTTTTTTTTTAATGAAATCCTATTTATAAAAATGAAGAAAATACTGTTGAAACTAATCAGAAATATCCGCGATCGGCAAACACCTTCAAAATCTGGTTTCACATGCACAACTGTGATATCTATTAGAGGTGACATTAAGGTGTTTATAGGCGAATATTCTGCGATATTTGCTCTATTTGTAAACCTTACTATGTTAACTTTTTTCTATATCATAGTATAAAGAAATGAAAATAAATATTTAGTTGTGATAGTGACAGCTAATTAGTTATTATGACCTGCAGGTCGCATCAGTTTTTAGTATATATATATACATATATATATATATATATATATATATATATATATATATATATATATATATATATATATATATATATATATATATATATATATGTATGTATATATATTATATAAAACAAGAACTGAAAAAAAAATAATACAATAATTACCGTAAACGATTTTGAAAACAAAATAACTTTATTTTGGTCTGTGGTACAAAAATATTTTAAGAAGTGACGGAATTTTTTATCAAAAGCTGCATGTTGACTTTTATGAAAATAGCTGTCTAGCGGCTATTTTAAAAACAAAAGTTAACTGTAATATATCGTTGAAAAGATAATTTTAGGCCCATGAAATTATATACGTGTGTCAAATTTCTAATTGATATGTTGCCACCATTTTAAAAACAAAAGTTAACTGTAATATATCGTTGAAGAGGTAATTTTAGGCTTATAAAATTATAGAAGTGAGTCAAATTTCTAATTGATATGTTGACATGTATCTGAAGTGATCGATTTCTACTGAAATCTGCTAAATTATTAGCGTACATTACATCTGTTTGCATGAAAATATAACATGATATAACATTTAATTGCAGTCTGTAGTTAAGTAGCCGTATCCGCTAATTGCAACCGTTTTTTACTTTAATAGGCAACAAACATTTTTAAACAAGCGCACATAAAAACTTTAATAATAGTAGTAAAACGGCTGCTGCTAGCTATTCATCTCATTTCATGACCCGCAAGGCTAATGAAACTGTCGTGGACCAGGCTCAAATATGCCTTGTTCACATAGACATTCTACCTCATTTTACAGCGAGAAAGTTTTCGCAATTAAAATTTTCAACCTATAGCCGTCAGAAATATAGTGTCCATTTTTTCATTTACCACCCAAGGATGAAAGAATACGGATTGTACTTCGTATATGGTTCATTATTAAGTTGAGGCGTGAGAATTTTGACAAGTTTAATTGACCTTAACATTTCGTTGTACGTTTAAGGTTAGTAGGGCGTCGTATATTAAAACGGAAACAATTTGACACATATTAATAAGATGTTTTTTTTTATAACATAATCATCATTGTTCCTTAAAATGTACTTACTATATTGGTTTATCTGTTACGAAGATCTGAACGTCCTCAGAGGTGGTTAAGTAAAAAAAAAATCCGAAAAGTTGCACCCACTTCATTGGCAGGAAAAAATATCCTCAGTAATTAAACCATACACGACCAAAGGATAAGATATATTAGGCAAGAAGGTATAACCGCAAAGAATAAAATATATATTTCCTTGAAATTGAAGTTATAGGGTAGCAAGCATGCAGTGGTGTATGCCATATATAATTTTGGTATTTAAGAGTGAAGTCATACACCTAAGTTTATATAATAGTTGATTAGCAACTTCAGGTGAAAAACTCGGTAAATCCTCCTTTACTCCCAATTTCCCTCGTACAGTGTTCTTTTACTTACAATAAATAATCTATATATGCATATAATTAATTTAATTTATTTCAATTTTTTTCCTCCATAAAATAAGGTTTTATTTCAGAAAATGGTATTTTCCATTCCATCCTTGTTTAACACTTGATTTTTGTGCAAAATTTCAAATCGACTAGATAAGTAGTTTTTTGGAACTGGATCTTTAAACATTTCGTTAGTCCGCCGTTTTGTACCGCCATAGTGGATTTACATACAAAATTTACCAGTGTATCTCTATATAACACTAACTTAATAATGTCTTTTTTTAATATTTTTGATGCCGCCATTTTGTTCCGCCACGTTGGATTTATACCAACTATTTCATCCCCATATGAGCCTTGATTTTGGTAAAAAATCAAAGTTAATCGAAATAGTTATTTATGTTATAAGGATCGAAATAACAATCATTATGCGATTAGCCGTGAATATATATACCACGAGCGTCAATTGAGTCAAACATTCTGCAAATTTTGTTAAAAAATATTCCCGAAAGGCAGTCGTTTTCTCGTTGCTATGTTCGTGGTTTCAGGACTAAAGTAATTGTAATGGGAATTGACTGTGACAACATTCAGATTAAAAAGGACGTATTACTTGGAAAACTTTCATCATCAACACTGTATAGTATGCCGCTGGATCTGAAACCCAGACGACAGGGGACGGTTTGGCAAAAGCAGGCCGTTTCCATAGATATGTAGGGTTTTAATACTTACATTATTTTCATAGCCTCAGATTCACGCCCCAAACTTTAGTCACAGTTGAGGTGCATCACATCTTATTAAGAGGTGATGAATGCGTTCAGAAATCAATTTCTTATAAATAAGTTCAGAATTAGTATACCTTTTGTGTATTAATGTATGTATTATTTTGCATGCCTTTAACTTTCAACTAATAACTATTCGTGCTTTAAATTAGAACCTTTTACACTGAGCTTCACCAATAAGATTTTTTTTAGCAAACTGAGATAATAGATAATGGCGAAAAGGTAAAACTTATTTTAACAACGATTTATTAGGTAATAAATACAATAATTATTTAAATAAATTCCAAAGTGTAGGTATAAGAAAATGGTGTACAGTTACAACAGTAAAGTTAATTTAGAAAAAGCGCAACAAGTTCTGAAAATACATAACTGTTGTTTATTTCCCTAAAATATTCTTACTATTAATTTGTCACGAAAAAAGATAAACACGTTCTATAGGAAAATAAATAAGAAGATGAATGTACATATATCAACAAAAACTGTTAATCTTAAATTTTACATTAGTACCGTCAGTACATTATTTATTCAACCTTCTGAAGTGTTATTGTATTTACAATTTACTAATAAATATATAATTTTATAATTCCATTAAATTAAAACTATTTACAGATATAATAAATTATAAATAGGAGCACTATAATAATGTAAGAATGAGGGAATATGAGATACTATAAGTAAGCCAAATTACTTTGTATCGAATTAAAAAAAATGGCAGTTCAATCAGACGAAACATATCAGAAAAAAACAACGAAATACAGAATCAAAATTTCTGATTTTATGAAGAATAAAATGGGGGATACAATTTATATGATGTATGTTTAGGGAAAATATGTTAAAATGGCTAGTTTACATAAGAAGTTAAATGAATATCTCAGCGTTTTTTTAATATTTTACATGATATATAGGAGCAGTTTAAAGAGATCATTTTTACTATAATAACAACGTAATGTATCCAATTGAAAAATTGGAAGTTTTAACACTATAAAAATATTATTAAAATATAAGGAGCAAATGGTTATTGGAAATTATAAGCCATTTTCATCGTCAGATGTATAAACATCAAAATCGTCAGAATAATTTAAAGAAATAATCATTTGCTGTGTGCCAGATGCATGTCAAGCTTTTTTTATATCCCAGGAGTCTCTAATGATATTATTCACGTGGGCAACATATTTCTTCCAATGGTCACTGGATATTTCGTTCAGTACCTTATCCCACGTAGCCAGTACGTCGTTAATTGTTCCTCTTAAGGGTAATATGTACTTATCGTATTTTCTCTTACAATACGACTAAGATATGTCAATGGCATTATACTGGCAGTGGTATGGTGGTATATAGTCTTAAAATTTTGTGTCTAAACTGTAAAACATATTCGAGAAGATGATATTTTTTTCGGGATTCCGTTATAGAAAGAACTAACGCCCAAATTTCGTCCTTCATCGTCTTTTCTGGGTAATCGATGTTTCGGTTTTTCAGCCGATCAATTAGTTTATATTTTGGTCAAGACTTATTATTGGGGATTTTCTCAGAAAGGCCAGGGTGAGAACTTACATTATCTATAATAATTAAATATTTTGGAGGTAAATTTGAAATTAATTTAGTTTTGAACCATGTTTCAAAGTTTTTTCTATTCATACTGTCGTGATAGTCTCCCTTTTTAGTCCCTCTTCGAAATACCAAGCTTGCATTTTTAATAAATCCATTATCGTAGGCAACATGAATGACGATATAACGGTCACCTGAGAAAGAAACTTCCATACCTTTCTTTCTAAAAATCTAAAATTATCCAATTATTACCCTCCATTGTCTCTGTAGAACTGGTAGGGGTATTATCATGCCAAATACGTCTGAAAGCTTCTTTACTGAATGTTTCATCTATAAATACTGGAGTATAAGGTTCTTGCAATTTTTTTTTTATTTTCGTCATTTGAATGTCGGGTAATTCCATTAAATATTGTCGCTTACTAGTTTTCTTCCATCTAGAATTCTATACTATGGCACCAATTTCGTAGAGAAAAAAGGGAATAAACAGTAAACTGGTCGTTGTAACGTATTTCTTTTTAACATACATCATATAAATTGAATCCCTGATTTTTTTTGATTCTTCATAAAATCAGAAATCTTGGTTCTGTGTTTCGTTTTTTTTTCTGATTTTTGCTTGAGTGTTTCGTCTGATTAAACTCCATTTTTTTTAATGCGAGACAAAGTAGCTTGACTTACTTTTAATGCTTCCAATATTATATATATTAGTAAGGCTAAGGTTTGTGTTTGGTTTATATCCATAAGTTTAAAGAAAAGTAAGTTATGCGCATTTATAATGTGGACACATTTTCAAATCCCATTTTGAAATTCAATAACTTTTGGTCCGAAATAAATTTGGCTGACAAAGTTTAAGTTATAAGAACATCTGTGGACCTTATAAAGCATTGTTTTAATTATACTACTTTACATATTTATCACGAAAAAAAAGTATTATTTGCTTAAAAGGTAATATAGTGTTAAAATCTTTATATGGACCACTCCATTATATCCTGTTTTTTCCTTCTCTTGTGCTGCTTTTAGCCTGTAGTAATCCGTTTAATTCTTATCTTTATAAAATAAGTAGCTTAAAAACGCGGGTATCATTTTACCTACTATAAAATTATGTCATATCACATTAATGATTTGATTTGAGATCAGGTTGAGATAAAAGGGATATACATCTATTATTCTAATCCATACTTATTTTATTATTGATATGTGAAACCAAACAAATAGTTTAAGATACAATGCTATTCAAATTTCATGGTAGAGCGACGATCTTTCCAGGTTTAAAAAATATTGTTTGTGTCTGGTTTGAATTCGATGTTTAAATGTCTGGCAGCCAAGATTCCCGAAGATGTCTTTCTTGTGCGATGGAAGACGAAAGGTTGAAAATAATTCCACAATTGGTTCGGTCTAATCTCAAGAACCATTACATATTAGTGATTCTGTGCTGCCCAGTTATATGAGGAATCCCCATAGATGTCATGTCATAGAAGTCATAGAAAATGTGTCTAATATTCCGTCTAAAAAAAATACCATAATTATTTATTTACGCTTTTCTTAAAGAAGTAAAGGTTAAAATTTCCGGTCAGTGTTCGGCAAGAGGAAATTAAGTACGTGCAATTCAAATGTACGTTGATATTTAGTGTTATACCTACAGGGTCTCCTATAAGATATACCAAACAACTTTTGAAGTACTTACACAAATCGCTAGAAAATGAAGAACAGACGATGGGAAGACTTAAGAAGAAGTGGCATCGTAGCATGTTTATGGGAGACATTGTATGTGCTGCATTGATTTGAAAGATTTGTTTCCTGATTTCAGAAATATATTGTTTCCCTTATACATTCATCGAACTGTCTATAACTATTTTGAATTTACAGTAGCGAACACATTAAATATATTGAAGATGTCATTATTGTAAATCAAAAATAGCTTACAAAGGTTTCTATGAATGTAAAATAAACCATATAATTTTGGAATCAGGAGAGACAAATCTTTTAACCCCATGTAAAAAATGCACATCAAAAAAGCCTAAGTTTGTTCTTTTTCTTAACATTCCAATCTCCTATTATTAATTTTCTGGTGGTTCATGTAAAACCTTACAACGTCCATATTTAAAGTATTTTGGTACCTTATATATCGTATTACAAGAAACTTTATGCTATAGCACTAAATATCTCTAAAGACTGTGTAATTTGAACGCGTAACACTTTCCTTTTGTATAATTGTCTGTTATTTTCAGAAATTATAGATTAGACCGTTTTCAGATTGGAATTGCTACCCGATGTTTCGCCGTCGATACATATTTATGGACCTTTACTTCACGAGATCTGAAAACTGAATTTATTTTTCCGACGACCACTTATGAACCTGACAAACAAGCACTGTTAACTTGGTTAGAAAGTGCCTTATGTCAGCGGAAATTTGGTGTCACGAGCCATAGGCGAGTGTGAAATGTGCTTTTCACTTGTGTTTCACTCTATACTTTTTCTACGACTGCATAGGACACTTTGAAATCTAAATTAATAATAAAATTGTGATGCATATAATTCGCATCGCTTCCTTGCAATGAAAATTCTTCATTTCTAATGATGTGACGTCACACTACAGCTAAAATAGTCATGATATGGAACTAGTTTAGCTGTAACAGAGTGTTATAAATATTATTTCGCGTAATATCACGTCACATAATGGCAAATATTCAATGCAAGGATGCTATGCGGATTATATGCACCATAATTTTATTATTAATTTAATTTTCAACATGTGTCCGATGCAGTCGTAGAAAAAGTATAGTGTGAAACACGCGAGAAAAGCACATTTCACACTTGCTTGTTTTGTTGTAGACAATATACATGTCAACATGAGGGTATTTGAAATGTGGCCACAAATCATACCGTTATTTTATTTACAATCAAAGCATTGCTCAGTTTTTCAATACTAGTGTTGGAACAATATTTTTCTATGACTCCTTGAAATATTTAAGCAAATGTTAATATGCACAATATTATTATTTGTATATTTACTAACACATATTTTTCCTTTCTTTTGGAAATACTAAAAAAGAGTAATAGAGGAACATGGATTTCATTTGTTTGAAGTTAGAAAAAACTGAATAAGTTGGCTACTTTTTTCGCAGATTCAAAATATGAAAATTTGAATTCTTCATAAAAATCACAGTTACTTTTATATGTAACATTTATTCTATGTCTTGTAACAACGGATATATAAAACATTTTTTGAATCTTTTGGATCGCCCTATAAATCTATTTTTAAATATAGTAAATTTTTTAGAAGACAAATATAGCACGATATGGTAGGAAATTGATTTTAGCCTTTATTGCAGATTTTAAGGATTAGTTTAAAAAGAAGCTTCTAAAAATGATTTATCTTGGAAATTGCCAAACAATTAAAGAGATCTGAGACTTAAATATTCATTCCAACAATTTCTTGGTTCTATTTAATGGTACAACAAACCGATTTTAAAAATATAATCTGACTCAGAAATCGCATGCAAGTTTGTTACTTACCCAAAAAACATATGTAATACTGTTCGACAATAAAATTAGTAAAGACCGATTATAGTTCACATAGACGATTCATCAGATAAATAATAAACTCATAAATGCGGTTTTTTATTAATTTTATTAATATTTTGTTTCAGAGAGGTTCGTACAGTTACGCTTCAAAAAGGTAATACTGGACTTGGATTCAATATCGTTGGAGGAGAAGATGGCGAAGGAATTTTCGTCTCGTTTATTCTTGCTGGAGGTCCAGCCGATCTTAGCGGCGAACTTCGACGAGGAGACCAAATTCTCAGCGTTAATGGAGTCAATCTACGGAATGCTACACATGAAGATGCAGCACAAGCACTTAAAGTAAGTTGATTTTTAAATTGTATTTCATATTGAGATCAAGGACAATTTTAATTTTACTTTCCTAAGGAAGTTTTAAAATAATAAAAAAATCAAATGATGTTTTTTCATATCTTCACGTTTCAAGGTTCGTAGGAATCGTAGGCCTTTGAAGTCTTGTCACGGCATAAGTAGCTAATTTGTACAATTATTAACGTTACATTATGACTCTTAGAATTTTTAAAGAACATATTTGAAAATTTATTTAAAATAATTACGAACAATATAGAACATTATTATTTAATGTATAGAGAATGTCCCAAAAATATGTAGCAGTGTGTACATACTTATTTTGATGATTAATTTTTAATGACATCCGATACATTTGCGAAAAACCCTGCCTTGAGAGACAGTGAACTGGCTTCATGTAATGAAAGTTCTCCATTCCTTTCTGTTACATTGGTTTTTGTAACAGGGTTTTTGTCAAATTTCTCGGGTGACATAAACAGTAAACGTATTACACCTAGTATATTTATAATCAGCAAGAGAAAACGCATGATTATACAGGATAGCCCATTACCTCCAGAACTAACTAGATTTTGAGGCATTTTGTTTATATATATAATACTTTTCTATAAACTATGTAATAAACCATACAACATATATATTAAATCTGATTTAAACCAATATTAGTGGTGGCGAATTATGAGGCCAGGTCCTGTACATTTTGTCCTATACATGGATAAAATTGGCTCGGTACGTGAATTTAAAATGTCTATAATGTTGCCTGCGCAGCTTTTTCATATAATAGCTAGCTATTATTAGGCATATTTTTTCCTCGCCGTTAAATAAGGCCTTAAAAAGAAAACACGTTTTATAGTTGCTCCTCTAAGCAAGCTATTCGATCAAGTCTCCTATGACGTAATTCTTAACAATCTTCCTTATTTATTGTCTTCTTCCAAAACTTTGTGGTTGATGGTCATTCCTCAGACTTTCACAAAATTAACGAAGGTGTTTGGACAAGATGCAGTGTTAGCGTCCTACCCTATTCCTCATGCGCATCAATGATGGACTTTCTTCTACCAGCAATCATATTCAGAGCTATGCTGACGAGACTGCACTTCACTCCAACATACAATTTCTCAGTTTCCAAGATTGAACTGGATCACAGGCGTAAAATAACGACTTTATCCTTAACCAGGGACCTCTATAACATCGTAGAAAGTGGCAGCAAATAAGCATATACAGTTTTACACCACTAAGACACAATTATATTTACTATCACAAAAATTATCTCTCAGTGTATACACCATTCAAAATTTTTGAAGTCAGAGATCTTTACCCTAGCTGTTATCAGCAAGATCTTCTCAAACGCGATTTCAGTACGATTACGACGGCAGCTGCTAGCAAATTGGGTTTCTTTTTGAGGTTGAAGATATTTTCTTCTGCTAACTTGTATTCGCTTTACACAATAAAATCAGACCCAGCCTTGAACACTGTTCGCATATATGGAAAGCAGCTTCTTCGTTCACACTCTTGACTCTGTCCAAGAAAGAGTTATTTACCTGATTGATGATCTAAACACGAAGAACCTTGCCTCACTGAAGCATTGTCGGCAATTTGTTTCTGTTTTCTAGATACTGCCTTGGATTAGGTTCTTAAGAATTAACATCCATTATACCCTTCATCATTTAACTGCAAAAGTGGTCCGGTTTTTTGAAATCTGTTCTCAGCAAAGGCCTTTCCTTCTTCCCTAATGGGCAAGGCTTTAAGTCTCGGATCGATAAACTATAAACTTTCCTCCCTTTTCAAATAAGGCATACAAGGTAGCTAGTAGATAGGCCTTAAGCATTCGTCGTCTGCTCATAGATTTAAAAAAGACAGTTTGAAAATATAAACGGAAATATTTATATGATGAAAACCTAAGCGAGAGTGGCATATGGTAGTAGGTCTAAATGATCTCCCAGTTGCTCACTATGAATATGAACACTTTGATCTCTGATAAATATTCTTCTGATTGACGCTGTTTTAAAAGAATCTCTTTTCGTTTTTATAATCACAAGAAACGCCCAGTAAAATGATGAAATTTACTCAGTCATTAAGAACTTGTAATGTTTTCGAACTTCGTTTTAATGTATTAAATTCTCTTCACTCTTCTTTTATTTCACAGGGCACGAGTCATACTGTGACGATAGTGGTTCAGTATAGACCTGAAGAGTATAATAGGTTTGAAGCTAAAATAAATGATTTGAAACAACAAATGGCTAACCCAGTGACTGGAGGAACGTTACTTAGAACTTCTCAGAAGAGATCTTTATATGTTAGGTAAGTTATGCACATTTTTTTAACAAGGTTCTAGTAAGAAAGTATTAATGGGCGGCATTATACATTACCTAAAATTATTACGTTTGATAAATTACTTTGAGAGCACAGACCCTCAGTTATTTTAAAGTACATTGTTTTTTAATTAGATACCGAACAATAAGTCTCAAGAATTTATTAATTATGTTGTTATGTATGTTCACACAACTTTTGCCGTGGTAATACACTTTCCGCTTTCAAGGTTAACATCGTCAGAAGCATCGACGAAAACGGGAAGCGTTATAAATTTCAAAACATGATTTTCGGGAACAAATGGATTTTAATTTTTTTTTGAAATATTGGAAGCCAAACTAACCCCTTGATAATTTTCACGTGTTTCAACTGTCTACATCTGTTTTAATAAGGCTTTAATAAACATAAACATGAAACTTGATTTAACATATTTTATACAACTACAAATAGGTCATCATTAGAACACAATTTACCTTGCAAAAGTAAACATGAATTATTCTAGAATACTGAATACTTACATATTTCATTCTTCTAATTCTGATTGTGGGCAAGGCACTGCTTTTTAATCGATTTTTTGAGGAATCCCTCCTATTAAAACAATCATTTGAAAAATGCTGACTGCATAGGCGGCTATCTTTTCCCGGTTTCCAACCGGGCTTGTTAATAAAAGATATTCAACATTTATTCCTCTTTTCATTGTTAGTTACAGCTACAAAAGTACTATATCTATAGTGTTAGTTATTTTTTTTAAACATACCCTAGAATGGAAGACGCAGGGGCTCCATAACTTCCTTCGCAATTGTTTAGTTAAGGCTAAAGAAACATAGGTAGGGTTAGGTTAGGTATGGTTAAGTTAGTTTAAAAAATATATATAATTACACTAAGAATAGTTGGGCTACTTCGTGTTACTTTTTGGCTACCTGCAATAGAAGAAAATAATATATTTTTGCAGAAAACATAATGTCTTAAGTGTATATAGTACCTATATGTAAAGGTATATTTTATTTTTTCTACAAAAAGTCTAAAAAATAAATTAAAATCATAAAACTCGTAACTCCAACTTTTTTTCGTTTTAAAACATTCTTAAGGTAATTTAGATGTTCTGGCCTAACAACATTTTACCTGAAATGTTATGCTACAGTGTTATTATATACCACTTGGTTTTTAACCTAACTGTTTGACACTTTAAAAATTATGTTTTTCATTATAGAAACAATTATTTTTACCTTTAAATCGGATTTAAAATGTCTAGTTAATTTCTTTACATACGGAAACGACCGCATGCCACGCAACTGACCATTTTTTGTATTCTTGACAACACAAACAATCAAAAATGTGTTTGTTATGTTTTATAACACACAGCACAACTTACCAGGCAACTTTTATATTAATACGATGTGAATATTATTAATAAACTGCTAAAACTTAAGCTTAAATTTGCAAAAGCGACGGTTTGACAATACACGTCAACCAACCAACCAAAACGTAAAGATCAGAAAAATAAGGTCCCAAAAATGACGTAGTTCCGCTAATTAAGCCTGCTAATTTAAAATAATACATGGGGCTTTATTCAAAGATCCGCAAAATAAAACACAAACGATATGAACAAAATAGCTTTTCTGCTGCTGTAACTTCTAGAAAAGACTTTGTTCCTATTGTTTTTTTGATTTTTTTACGTCTTAAACTATTTTGATTTTGAATTAATTAACTAGACCCGCTCATAACAGATCAGCAATTAAACGAAATTATAATTACTGGTGGTGCAGAATACGAGACTTACTTTCTTAATTCGTTGCACATACACATGCAATTTGTATATCGTATCTATATCAAGTGGTATGGTAGCTCAAGTTGTGGTGTAAAATAATCTAGATATAATCAAAGTTACAGCTAACATATATCGTTGAAAGTTATAACATTTTCTCTTAATACCATTTTTATGAATTTGCAAAGAATAAATCAACATAGAAAGTGGCGACTTTCATATATTTTAATGTCATTTTATTTAGTTACAATTTTGTCACTAAAATATGCATCAGACATTCAAATCCCGAGGTAGCAGTGGTAGCAAAAAACTTTTCTGTCTAATTATATCAAAAAGAAAATTTCAAATATGTTTCCATTAGTACAGTTGTTTTTCTGTTATTGATATTGATTGACGAATATACACTCATTTTATTTTGCAACTGCAACTCGTCTATAATCCCTATAATTACAGTCTTCACGCTTGATTGGTTATGTTCGATAACTGGCCTTTAAATTAAATTTTCTATTTTAACAAGCAATTTCAGAATCTAATTAGCTTTTATTGAAACAAAACCACTTAAACTGTAAGTTAAGGTTTTAAATTTGAAATGCACGTGTTTAGTTATTTTAGTAAAACTTACATTTTCTGCTACCTTTTTAATTTGTTGAAATATTATGTAACATGTACAGTCGTGTCCGATTGCTGAAAAGAACCTCATGAATAGTGAATGGGTTGCATTTATTATTCTAACAAAAAAAGGTCAAACTAACGAATAAAATACTTTATGAGGCGCAAAATGCAAAGAATACCAAACAAACAAACACTTGTAATTACCGTTAAATATTGATGAGCGTTTGGTGGTCATCTCATAAATTATCTGAAGTAAACTCATCCAAGGTCGAAAAAATTATATTTGGGCTGCGTTCTATAATACCCATGGCGATGATGGTTTGGGTCGTAAAAATATCTCATTAATTGTGCTTCATATAGCACATATTATAAATATGTGTATCACAACTGGCAAATTTCCTACGCAGTGAAAAATGACGAACGTTTTACCCGTTTCCAAAAATAATAATCCATTAGAATTGTCTCATTTCAGGCCTATTAGTTTATTACCAATTTTCTCTAAAATCTTAGAAAACATTATAATGAACAGTTTAATGATTATGCTTTACTTCAGTCTGGTTTCCGTACACAACATAGTGCCACTACTGCCCTTTTGAAAGTCACTGATGACATCATCAGAGCTACCGATGGTGGAAAAGACACTTGTCTGCTTTCACTCAACTTTAGCAAGGCTTTTGATACATTAGATCATGATATCTTATGTACAAAACTTCATTATTTTGGTTTGGATATAACTCCAGTTAAATTTCTTAAAAAAAATTCTTATAGGCGACCGAGTGTATTGGTGGGTAATTCTGCCTCTGACACCTTAACTTTAAGTTGTAGTGTGCTTCAAGGTAGCATACTAGGCCCTTTGATGTTTTCGATTAATACTCTGGATTTTGGCACTTTATTACAATACTTAAAATCACACCAGCACGCTGATGATTTTTAGTTATACATATTATAGTTTTTTTTTTATTATGTTGGGGAAGCCGACAATCATATTGTACATGATCTTAATATTGTTAATAACATATCAGCAGCATATAAGCTCTTATTAAATCAATCTAAAACGAAGCTCTTATTTTATGGTAAATCTAAATGTATTCTCTCACACCGTCTTGATGTTAAAATAGGTAATGCAAAAATAAATATATATGAGTAAAAACTTAGCATAAAAGAAATCGGTACGGAACATGGTTTTTAAATCTCAAGTCTGAATCATATATATATATATATATATATATATATATATATATATATATATATATATATTTGATTCAGACTTGAGATTTAAAAACCATGTTCCGTACCGATTTCTTTTATGCTGAATGGTGGTGGGAGTTTAAGTATATATTTCGTGGCTTTTCTATACACAGGATGTCCTAATGTACCATTTTCCTTCCTTTGAATACATAAATCTAGAAAATGGGAACTGTTCCAATAGATTAAATTTCCATTGTGAACTTGATATTATGTTAATTATGGTGATCCAGAAATATGAGGAGACTATCCTAAACAATAGTATCATCTAAAGTTTGTTCATAAAAAGTTCCTTGAAAAATGAAATAAACTTCAATTAGGTATATTAGGTTCTTATCAAGATTATTATGATCCAATATGTCTGATATAATGGAAATTGTGTATAATGATTCTACATTGAAACTGTCGTTTCCGAGTGGCGGAATCTGTTATCAACAAAGTACTCGAGTAGTCCCATCACTAATATATTGTATAAAAAAGGTTTCAAGGCCTGCAGTGTCCATCTCCAAAAACTCGGGTAGCGCGTTTCGGATATGGCAATGCCAAAAATATTAATTTAACAATGACACATTCTGAACCCTGATCATTTTTATATATATCTTATCCTATTACATCACTTAATCAAGCCTGGTTTATAGCAGTTGTTAAAAAAGTCATATTCAGACGATTTTAAAAGAAAATAAAATATTTCCATTCAAACCCCACTTTAATCATACGTTGTAAGTGGGAGATGAAACGAAATGAGTAGATTTTTTTTCGGCAAGAAACAAATAATTGCAAATGATTTATAAGTTGATTGCCCAGTGTTGTGGCCCTGATTTAACGGTGGCCGACATGTTTCTATGGGGTCGTTTAAAACCAATTGTTTATTTTACTCCAATACCAAATAATACTGAAGTGCTGCAAGGCAGAATTATTCAGGCTATCCATTCAATATCCCAGGAAGAAATAAAAAATTCTTTAGATATTCGAGGAAGCTGTTAGAAAAATGTGTTGAATATGGCGGTCGAATTTTTGAATTTTGATATTTTTATCGTACTGCATACTTTAATTCTTTTTAGCTTAAATAAATGTTTGTATTATTTAGAAATTAGACTTGAATAATACGTATTTTTACAATTATTTAATTAATTTTGATAAATAATTTACATTAAATAATAATTATTTCATGAAATAAAAGCATTGACATTCACTTCGTTAAGTGTCACAATTTTAGAAACTAGTAGGTACTCTGATTAAAAGTGTGCTTGAGAATATTTTGGACTTAAAAAGTAATGTGATAAAACTCTTAATTTTAAATATTGTATTTCTGCTTGGGGTTTAATTCAAAACATATTTACCATTTGTACTTTTGAGTGAAAATTATAAACGAGGTATTTTTTTTAGACAAAATAACATTTTTGTATTTTTTATGCCCCCTGAATAAAACATTAAATTTTTGATAACGCAAACCTTATTTGTTTTTAAAGCAAAAACTTTTATATAGTGACTTTTTTTCATATCTTTCAATCCTTAGCCGATTAGACCTCTTGTAAAGTCCATCCGCGGACATACTGTATATACCGGCATTTCCGTATTTAATTTTTCGTTCTATTCTTAGGGCATCCTATAATTTTATAACGTTTAAATTATTATGGTGAAAGTCGTGTTGTATTTACCCAACGTTTTAATTTGCTACTTGACTACCTTGTCCAAAAAAAAATTATAAGTAATTTACATATTCTTCATTACATTGACTTTACTAATCCTGTACTAATATTTGAAAACTTTCAGTCAAATTCTTTTGTCATCATCAATTATATAATTTCGTAACCAATAGAAACTATACTGTTTATTCAGCTGCATAGTTTTTTGAGGAAAGTTGTTATAATGTTTATTCATTACAGATAGTTTTTTTATTTCAAATCTGCTTTCACTTTGCAACATTTTAGGCCAATTCTTTAGTGATATCATTAAAGATGCCATCATCAGGGGTGCCAAAAATTGATATTGATGCTGCAGTAGCTAAGCATGTAAATGGTTGAACCAATCAATCTTTGCTACACCAAATAGATCGCTTTGGTCTTTTCACTTGTACGTCTATACTTACTTCTATTCTTTCGATAAAGTTTGTTTTGTCAAAAAGGTGTAACACGGCATAATAAATTGCACAAACAATTATATATCGGACAACCGCTAAATATACCTCGGTTTATATTTTGAGCGGGGCTTAGAAACAAGAGGTAAAAAATTGAAGCATTTACTAAAATATAAAACTCTATTAAAACAAGACTTTCTCAGGCTCAGGCATAGTACATTATTTAAATAAAGATTGCAAACTTTACAAACCATTGACAAAAGAATCACATTAAAGTTAAAACAATCGAATCTTAAATTCACTTAGGCGGTTTTAGATTAAATTTAGAAGGACAACTGTTGGACTAAACATACGTAAAGTATATATTTTTGGAATGAGGAAAAAAAAACTCTCCTCAGTACTCTAAAATTTAGGGTCGGCCGAGGCTCAAGGCCAATCAATGGCGGTTTTACGGTAAGGGGGTAATGAGGTAATGACCCCCCCCCCTCCCCCCAGACCGGTCAAACA